>OY744544.1:33030431-33095431 GCA_963556195.1 Sepiola atlantica | reverse complement strand
CTTTGTTTATGTTATCTAATGTTATTTAATGTTATCTAATGTAAATTAATTGATTAATAGTTTCCTAATTCTAAAGGTATACAAATATTATGAACGCTGACTTGAAAAGATTAATGAATTAAATAGTAATTACTCGAGCCCCCTCTCTCTTTTACGTTTACAAAAATTATCCGCGACGGACAGACAGACAGACAGACAGAGAAGTGCTCAAACAAAACAGGTCTGAACTGCGATGTGGGAGTCTTGAATATCTATAATTATTTCAAAGAGAAGAATGTTTGGTTTAGAATGAAACTTTGTTGGTTACATAATGGTAATTGACGACAAGATGACCGCGCATAACTTCTTTGTTTTTCGCTAAAATAAACACATTATGCTCCACAATAGCCAAACATTTAAACAAAACAGACCATAGATACCATAGCATCAAATGTATTTTAATAGAGTAAACACACACAAAACAGACCATAGATACCATAGCATCAAATGTATTTTAATAGAGTAAACACACACAAAACAGACCATAGATACCATAGCATCAAATGTATTTTAATAGAGTAAACACACACAAAACAGGCTTGAACTCTCATGTGGAAGTCTTGAATAAGTATAATTTATTTACACACTTAGAAAAAATTGTGTTTTGTAATGACACTTTTTTGGCTAAATGAATCATTTTCCCTAACAATAATTTCCAACGAGATGAACGCGTATACATTCATTAAGAAAAATGCCAACGGTTTTCTTTGCCATTTGGTAAACGGTTTTCTTTGTCATTCGGTAAGACAGACTTCGCGTTACGACACAGAATGTACGCTGAACAAAGTTGAAAATGTCTGATTCTTCACAACGGTTTCATTTTCATTCAGTCTTTTTTAAAAATTAAATGACACGAAATATTGAAATTAAAATGATAAAAACACTTATACATTTACATGATTTTATGTTTACCAGAAGCTAATTGTTATTTGTAAAATGTAAAGAAATTAATTATTTTAAGCACCCCCCCCCCCAAAAAAAAACCCAACCCCGCGGACTAAATAATCGATCGTCTAATAATAATTACATCAACAAAAAAAGCAGCTTAATGCATAACGTACTGCTTTCTGTCTCTCTCTCTCTCTCTCTCTCTCTCTCTCTCTCTCTCTCTCTATATATATATATATATATATATATATATATATATGTATATACACTCAATATATATATATATATATATATATATATATATATATATATATATGTAAAAATAAAAATGGAATAAAGGATAAGCACTTCAACAACTAAAAAAAAATAAACTCAAAAACTCATTTTGTATAGTTCTCCGAAATATTTCAATCGTCTAAATACGACCATACTCAATCGGATGGTGAACTTTAATTAAAAACAGAAAAGTTTTCAAATTTATACAAAGAATGCGATTGGAAGAAATAGTCACATGCAACAAACAACAAAGAGGGAGAAAGAAAGTGCGAAATGTTTTAAATGAGTTTATTTTTTGTTAGTTGTTGAAGCGCTTATCCTTTATTCCATTTTTATTTTTACATTCTGTCAGAAACATTGTTTCTTTTTTCCTCATATATATATATATATATATATATATATATATATATATATATATATATATATATATACACGCAGAGAAAGAGAGAGAGAGAGAGAGAGAGAGAGAGAAAGAAGGAGAGAGAGAGGGTCGAGATAAATAAAATTAGCACATTATGAGTTTGAATTCTTGGAACTGATTTAAATAATTTGCTAATCTAATTTATCTCAACCTACTCTATAATAGCTGACTTATTCTTCGCCTTTTGGTCAAGATCAAAGTGTAGTATCTGTTCCGATGGATACTACACCCTATAGACCGGTATTGTCTTGGCCTTCGGTGCTTGATTTACGCCGGTGTATGGGTTAGTCCTTTGCAGTTCTAGGAGGTCCACCCTCCCAGGCTTTGCCTGCCCTCTTTGGGGAGGAGTAAGTTTATAGCTTACTGCCTGAGGCGCCCTACTGGGGAATGCCGACGAGGCTACCCAGGCAATTTTTAATGGCCAGAGCGCTCACCTTCTCGGGCGCTGGCTTTTCAAATCCCACTTTCCGACCTTGTGTCACATACACCTATTGTGGGTAGGCGTTAAATAACCTACTCTATAATAGCTGACCTATTCTTGGCCTTTTGACCAAGATCAAAGTGTAGTATCTGTTCCGATGGATACTACACCCTATAGACCGGTATTGTCTTGACCTTCGGGGCTTGATTCCGCCGGTTTGTGAGTTTGTCCTGTGCAGTCCTAGGAGGTCCACCCTCCCAGGCTTTGCCTTCCCTCTTTGGGGTGGAGTAAGTTGATCGCTTACTACCTGAGGCGCCCCTACCGGGGAATGCCGACGGGGCTGCCCAAGCAATTTTTAATGGCCAGAATGCTCACTTTCTCGGGCGTTGGCTTTTCAAGTCCCACTTTCCCGACCCGACCTTGGGTCACATCTTACCTTGTGGGAGTAAGATAAAACTGGCCTTGTGCCTAACCCTCTGGAGCGGAGGTAAATAAATACTCTATAATAGCTGTGTCTGATCTAAAAGTTCAACCATTGAGCTGATATGAATAACTGCAGTATTTAGGGTATTCAAATTCACGTATCTTGACTAAACCTCTAATAGCTATGAGTTAGTAATTCTGTTGTACATTTATACTCTATTTAAGTCAATATATTTATACTTCAAATTTATATATATATATATATATATATATATTATAATATAAAATGAAGTAATAAAATAAGGTGTCAATCAAATTTTATTAGAATTCAAAGTTCATGCAAAGCATCCTTAAGTCCTTAGCTCATGAGTTTTCAAAGATAATTCTTCTCTTCAGAGGACCATTACCGCAGTTATACTACTACAGGCAATAAAATTACGCTTTGAAAATATATAAAATTATATACACAAATATATAAAAATACATAACATCAAACATATCAATCCAAAAACATACTTTTGTTGAATCCATACAGTCCATCCAGGTCATACAAGTTGAGAAGCATAATCAGGAAGGACATTACTCCAAGATACAAATAGCAGTCCAAATATGTGAAATTGAAGGGGCCGGCAAAGTTATCCAGTCGCGAAATCATTAACACTGAATATGGACACATTTCGCGACTGGATAACTTTGCCGGCCCCTTCAATTTCACATATTTGGACTGCTATTTGTATCTTGGAGTAATGTCCTTCCTGATTATGCTTCTCAACTTGTATGACCTGGATGGACTGTATGGATTCAACAAAAGTATGTTTTTGGATTGATATGTTTGATGTTATGTATTTTTATATATTTGTGTATATAATTTTATATATTTTCAAAGCGTAATTTTATTGCCTGTAGTAGTATAACTGCGGTAATGGTCCTCTGAAGAGAAGAATTATCTTTGAAAACTCATGAGCTAAGGACTTAAGGATGCTTTGCATGAACTTTGAATTCTAATAAAATTTGATTGACACCTTATTTTATTACTTCATTTTATATTATAATATTAATGCTCTATCCAGTATATTGAGCTTCAGTTTTTTTATCCGGATGTTTCACTAATTATAAGATATTAGTTGACGCTTATATCTTTTGTTGGATTGCTTCATATATATATATATATATACATATATATATATATATATATATATATATATATATATATATATATATATATATATATATATATATTAAGATGTCTGCACACCTGACGTGTGTGTTATCTCAAAATAGTTATAAACATATTTATTTATTTGCATATATGAGAATAAAGCAGATTGTGTTTTCAGCGCATCCATTTTTTTTGTTAACGTTTCACACGCAGGTGAACGTCGGGAACGAACATATCCTATCACGTTTCCTCGGCAAGAGAACTGGAAAATGCAGCCTGAAAAATTGGGTCCATAATTGAAGCTGACACAAGTGGGACAGTCTCCGCATGAAGGCCTTTTTGCGAAAGAACACAGGACGACGGCAAATACCAACGACGAGGAAGACGAAGACGAAGACAAGTAGATATAAAAAAAAAAAAACACGACGACGATCGTATCGTTAGGAACGATAGTTGAAGCATTAAAAGAAATAAAACACCAACAATGACAATGCTAGAAGAAATTTCCATGTAAAAAATAAAGAAGTACATTCTTGCTGGAATCAGAAAAAAAAATGGTGAGTACGCGGGAAAAGCTTAAGAAAATATACGCGGGAAAATATTTGCATAAAAAAGTCACAGCTACGATATGTTTTATTGTTACTCTCTCCCAATTGCCTCTCACCCTCTTCCCGTCGTTCTCTCTCTCTCTCTCTCTCGATATATATATATATATATATATATATATATATATATATATATATATATATATATGTATGTATATATATATATATATGTATGTATATATATATGTATATATGTATGTATATATATATATATATATATGTATATATGTATATATATATATATATATATATATGTATATATATATATGTATATATATATATATATGTATGTATATATATATATGTATATATATATATATATATATATATATATATGTATATATATATATATATGTATATGTATATATATATATGTATATATATATATATAATTACTATATATACATAACATATTATAAAGTAATATATAATATGTATCGTATATATAATTTTAGTATCTACTTTAACACTGCTCAATCATGGCCGTCGTAAAGAGAAGGTCTATTGACGGAGACGCGTTTATCTTCTGACGTCACAGTGGTTGGTGCTAACATTGATAAAGAAGACGTTTCGAAGGGAACAGTTACACTCAACTTTTTTACATATGACCAATTTCGTCTGAAATTATTTCATCTTTGAAGAAATGGTACTTATGGTTTTGTTCTTATCGTTTTAAATTTAAAGATGAAAGCCTGAAAGTGATTTAAAATAGAAAACTATAAAAAAAAACTCATCTTGACAAAGATTAAAGATGTGAGACTAAATCTGACTTGATAAGTTTTTTTTGTTTGTTTTACGGCATATCTACCATCTATGGGTTATTTAATGCCGAATAAAGTTGTCAAATATAATTCTATAATATATATATTTCTATCTTTATTTGAATATATCTTTATTTGAAATTCCGATGATGAAGTATATCTTCGAAAATTAAATTGAAAAAAAAAGTTGATAAAACTAAAATGCATTGTATGACGTTCTAATTGCTCATCATTATATTTAATAATTCATATTACCATACACACAATTCTATAAGTTGTATAAATATTTATATTACTAGTATACATTGCTCTTAGAATACATTACTTTTGGAAAAGATTACTCTTTGAAAACATTAATTTGAAAATACACATATCCAAGCTGGTAAAAATTCAGACAATCTCCCATACCACAGACCTATAGCATTAGTTTTGTGTGGTTTGGTTTGTTTTACGGCATATCAACCATTTATGGGTAATCTAATGTCGAATAAATTTGTGAAATATAATTCTGTAGGTAGAGTAATTATTTATATTCATAGAATACATTGCTTCCTGAATACATTGCTCTCAGAATACATTGATCTAAGAATACATTGTCTCAGAAGATATTGCGGTCAGAATACATTGCTCCCAGAATATTTTGCTCTCAGAATACATTGCTCTTAGAATACATTGCTCCTAGAAGGAAATGTCACTGTTAGAGTGGGAAAATTACTCTTAGAAGGGCATTTTACTGGAAGAGATAAGAATTACTCTAAAAAACATCACTCCAAACAAAACATTACCTTCAGAAAAAAAAACATTACTTCTTTGAAAACATTACTCTTTGAAAACATTACTCTTTGGCATTGGTAATCTTCTTTGTTCTCAACATGATTGAAACCTAGCCATCGCTTTTTAGTATTTATTTAGGGAGCAAATACTAAGGAGAAAATACTAATGAGAAAAGAGGTTTTGATTTTTTTGAAGAATCAACTTGAATAATAAGGTTGAGGATAAGCTTATACATATGCATGACGTGTTCAGCCGATTGATCCAGTCGGGCGTCTCCGATCTCTCGTCTAGCAGAAGTGAGAGCCGAAGTAGAAGAGTGGCTCAACAACCAGGATCCCGTCCTATGATATCACAGGTCGCCACCCACGGTCTACAGGTAGTACCGTTTTCTGAGTGGGGGTGTTTACACCTCTGCATGGGATTGCAGTTGGCGAATTCGTGACTCTGCGGACGAGGCGCCATCTTGATAGGAAACCTTAAATAAAGAAACAAACTACTAACTTATTATAAAGAAACAAACAACTAACTTATTATAAAGAAACACACAACTAACTTATTATAAAGAAACAAACTACTAACTTATTATAAAGAAACAAACTACTAACGTATTATAAAGAAACAAATACTAACTTATTATAAAGAAACAAACTACTAACTTATTATAAAGAAACAAACTACTAACTTATTATAAAGAAACAAACTACTAACTTATTATAAATAAACAAACAACAAACTTATTATAAAGAAACAAACTATTAACTTATTATGAAGAAACAAACTACTAACTTATAAAGAAACAAACTATTAACTTATAAAGAAACAAACTACTAAGTTATTATAAAGAAACAAAATACTAACTTTTTATTAAGAAAATAAAAACTAACTTATTATAAAGAAACAAACTACTAACTTATTATAAAGAAACAAATACTAACTTATTATAAAGAAACAAAATACTGACTTATTATAAAGAAACAAAATACTAACTTATTATAAAGAAACAAACTACTAACTTATTATAAAGAAAAAAATACTAACTTATTATAAAGAAACAAACTACTAACTTATAATAAAGAAACAAACAACTAACTTATTATAAAGAAACAAACTACTAACTTATTATAAAGAAACAAACTACTAACTTATTATAAAGAAACAAACTACTAACTTATTATAAAGAAACAAACTACTAACTTATTATAAAGAAACAAACTACTAACTTATTATAAAGAAACAAACTACTAACTTATTATAAAGAAACAAACTACTAACTTATTATAAAGAAACAAATTACTAACTTATTATGAAGAAACAAACTACTAACTTATTATAAAGAAACAAACTACTAACTTATTATGAAGAAACAAACTACTAACTTATTATAAAGAAACAAACTACTAACTTATTATAAAGAAACAAACTACTAACTTATTATAAAGAAAAAAACTATTAACTTATTATAAAGAAAAAAACTATTAACTTATTATAAAGAAACAAACTACTAACTTATTATAAAGAAACAAACTACTAACTTATTATAAAGAAACAAACTACTAACTTATTATAAAGAAACAAACTACTAACTTATTATGAAGAAACAAACTACTAACATATTATAAAGAAACAAACTACTAACTTATTATAAAGAAACAAACTACTAATTTATTATGAAAAAACAAACTACAAACTTAGTATAAAGAAACACACTACTAACTTATTATAAAGAAACACACTACAACTTATTATGAAGAAACTTACTACTAACTTATTATGAAGAAACAAACTACTAACTTATTATAAAGAAAAAAACCACTAACTTATTATAAAGAAACAAACTACTAACTTATTATAAAGAAACAAACTACTAACTTATTATGAAGAAACAAACTACTAACTTATTATAAAGAAACACACTACTAACTTATTATGAAGAAACAAACTACTAACTTATTATAAAGAAACAAACCACTAACTTATTATAAAGAAACAAACTACTAACTTATTATAAAGAAACAAACTACTAACTTATTATGAAGAAACAAACTACTAACTTATTATAAAGAAACACACTACTAACTTATTATAAAGAAACAAACCACTAACTTATTATAAAGAAACAAACTACTAACTTATTATAAAGAAACAAACTACTAACTTATTATAAAGAAACAAACTACTAACGTATTATAAAGAAACAGACTACTAACTTATTATAAAGAAACAAACTACTAACTTATTATAAAGAAAAAACTACTAACTTATAAAGAAACACACTACTAACTTATTATAAAGAAACACACTACTAACTTATTATAAAGAAACAAACTACTAACTTATTATAAAGAAACAAACTACTAACTTATTATAAAGAAACAAACTACTAACGTATTATAAAGTAACACACTACTAACATATTATAAAGAAACAAACTACTAACATATTATAAAGAAACAAACCACTAACTTATTATAAAGAAAAAAACTACTAACTTATCATAAAGAAACAAACTACTAACTTATTATAAAGAAACAAACTACTAACGTATTATAAAGAAACAAACTACTAACTTATTATAAAGAAACAAACTATTAACTTATCATAAAGAAAAAAACTACTAACTTATTATAAAGAAACAAACTACTAACTTATTATAAAGAAAAAACTACTAACTTATTATAAAGAAACAAACTACTAACTTATTATAAAGAAAATAACTACTAACTTATTATAAAGAAAAAAACTATAAACTTATAAAGTAACAAACTACTAATTTATTATAAAGAAACAAACTACTAACGTATTATAAAGAAACGCACTACTAACTTATAAAGAAACGCACTACTAACTTATTATAAAGAAAAACCTACTAACGTATTATAAAGAAAAAAACTACTAACTTATTATAAAGAAACAAACTACTAACTTATTATAAAGAAACAAACTACTAACGTATTATAAAGAAAAAACTACTAACGTATTATAAAGAAAAAACTACTAACGTATTATAAAGAAAAAACTACTAACTTATTATAAAGAAACAAACTACTAACCTATTATAAAGAAACAAAACTTATTATTCTTAAAATTTGTTTTACGTAGTAACAAGTTTGCATAACAAACCGTTTGTTTATTCTGATAAAAAATCTCATTCATTTTTAAAACGGCAAGAAACGGCTAAAATAGTTTTTATTATGGGAAACGGTTCTTTTTGCAATTTTAGCTTATTTTTAAGGCCTATTTTTTTTTTTTTAAAGTGCTCATCTGTAAAGGGGGCTATTAAATAATTATGTTTTAATAAATACTTTTTATTTTAACAAACATATGTTTCAGCTGTTCTAGAATCATCAGTGTGGAGATAACTGTTCCGCTAGTCGCACGATTCGAACCATGTCTGCGTGTGCGTGTGTCACCTATAGAAAGAAAGGTTAGAGAATCTACATAAAAAAAAACTAAAAGTGTATTAATATTTAAACATTTCAGAGAAAGACAATGGAAGTGGTCCCAAATATCTAAGTGCACTCTATGGGGACGATATGGCACCCCATAAAACTTCAAAATTAAAATCATATGTTTAAATTTATCCGGGCAAGACAACAAAAATTGTTACGTTTTTCTTCTAGAGGCTGAATATCTACGTGCCCCTCTCCCTAAGTGAGTTATGGGGCAGAACCCCTCTTAAAACTTGAAATACGTACATCCGATTTCAATAACATTTTAACTACATGTATAAGACACTAATTTAGATAGGTTTCCCAAATTTCAGCTTTTTTCTACTATGTTAGGGACGAAAACTGTGTGAAGAGAGGCAGTAAAAAGTAATAGTGTGTTATGTGCACAGTGAAGAAGGCCATACTAGTGTTTCGCATTCAATCCCGAGCAACATCGGGTGTTCATGTTTGTACACACACACGCACACACACACACACACACACACACACACACACACATACACACACATACATACACACACACATATACATTTTAGCATGAACATTCCCCCCGTGTAGCTTAATTGCCATAAATATATTTTGATAGCTTACTACTTAGCTCTACTTACGTATTGAGCATTGTTGAAGTAAATAATGAAAATTGACACATAAAAAATAATAACTCCTTATATAATTTTATGTGGATACATGAAAGTCTAATATATATATATATATATATATATATATATATATATATATATATATACATTCGAAAAAAACCTTCATTTAATCGACGGGGGTAGATTGTTCTCCTCCAGTCAACCATGACTTGGTAGAAGTGTAAGTAATCTTTCAGTTTATTTTTAGTATCGCCTGTAGTCAGGATCGAACCTTCATCCTCAAGAAGACTTTCACTTGGAACTGATATTTACTCAACGCCATAATCCATTCAGCCATGTGTTCTGGAAATTCCGCACAGATTCTTAAGTTCGACATGAAGATTCCTGAATTCACAAAAATGCACACGAAGAAGGTCGGCGGTTACATCAGCCGAAATGTTGTGAGAATAACATCCAAGATATGAACAGTAGTCCAAATAATCCATATCATATTCTCTTATAATGTACACTTATTATCACAATTAAAAAGATTTCTATTATTATTATTATTATTATTATTATTATTATTATTATTATTATTATTATTATTATTATTATTATTATTATTATTATTATTATTATTATTATTATTATTATTATTAACAATAATATGGTCCTTCACGTCACATATTTTGCTAGCATATAAGACGATCAAACATATACTACACTGCACTCGAAAGGAGGAAGCAATGCATGGACAGATTTTATAATGATAAAAACATATACTACAATACCCCCTCAAAGGAGGACGCAATGCCTGGGAGGATGGGTTCAGGACAACACAATGGATACTACACTACTCCCCTAAAAAGGACTTAATGCCTCTGAGGATTGTCTCATGACAACAGAACGGATACTACACTACCCTATATAAAAAGGAGTAGGCAATGCTTGACAACAGAACAGGCAATGCATGACAACAGAACATATACTACACTACGCTCTAAATTGAGAATTGACAGATGGTTTAGTTAATCTGAAATAGTATAATAAACTGATATACCATTGCAAAATAGTAATAGGACAGTTTCTGATTTAGACAGATATATGCCAAATCTTAATTATAAATAGATTATTATTATTATTATTATTATTATTATTATTATTATTATTATTATTATTATTATTATTATTATTATTATTATTATTTGTACTCACTAGGAGTTCTCACACAGATCAGCGTCAGTGATTGCTCACCGACAACAACCAATGGTATTTCCTGGAGTCTAAGTGACAGCAAGTCTCCCCAGATTTCCAGTATTCTTCACCTCTTTTCAATAAAGATGCGGTATCGCAACAGCCTCTTACCATTGATTTCTCGCTGGTAAGGACAATTGGTCTTCTCTGGGATTTGGGTGGCAATAAGCCTCCCCAAGGTCCCAGCATTCTCTGCACTTTTCCAGTGGAGGTCTGGTTTGTGCTGTCCCTCCTCGGTCTTCTTATCCTCATCGAACCTTTACAAATATTTTGTCTGGGTCAGCCTAGGCCGGCACCAGTTAATAAATAAATAAATAAATAAATAAAATAATATTTTTTTAAATTAATTTAAAAAAAAATTTAATTTTTTAAAAAATAAAATTTTTTTTTTTCTTTTCAATTCCTTAATTTTTTCCTTTTCTCTTTCCTTATTTTATAAAAAAATAATTTTTAATTCTTTTTAATTTAAAAAAAAATTGGGGTGGGGTGGAGAGAGAGGGAGGAGCTTATAGTGTTTCTTCTAATTTCTGTTTCTTTGGTTCATTTTTGTGTAGTGATAGCTGAGGCCGGGGGGGGGGGATTATGAAGTACTGTTTCTTGCAGTTTCTGTTTCTTGGCTCTTGTGTTCTTCGTGTGGTTTTGTTTTTTCCGTTGTAAATTCCTTGTGACTGGTTAGCTTTTGTAGCTTATGCGTGTTAGTTTCCGCATTCGAGGATTTTCCTTAAGATTGCAGCTGTTTTGATCATTGCCGTCCTTTGTATGGTTTCGATAGTCCCTTTGATTCCAATTTCTCCCAGTCTTTTCTCCAGGTTTTTTTTTGATTGTTCCTAGTGCTCCTACGATTATTGGTATTATACTAAGTTTTTTCATACTCCATATTCCTTTCAGTTCTCTGGCTAGTTCTGTGTATTTACTTCGTTTTTCCGTGTCTTTGATCTTCACTCTGTGGCCTGCTGGAAAGGCGAAGTCTACGATTTTACAAGATTTTTCCTTTTTGTCTATTATAATAACATCAGGTCTCCTTGCTTGTATGAGTTTATCTGTTTGTATATCAATATCTCAGAGGATTTTGTGTTTTTCGTTTTCCAGTACTGTTTCTGGTTTATGTTTGTACCATTTGTCTGCATATTCGAAATTCAATTGTTTGCACAGTTCCCTGTGTATTACTTTCCCAACACAATCATGTCTGTTCTTGTATTCCTTTTGAGCAAGTTTGCTACATTCACTTATTATATGATTTATTGTTTCGTCTCTTTGTCCACACAGTGTACATTTATTGTTTTCCTGGGTTTTATCTATTTTAGCTTTAATGTAGTTTGTCCTAATCGCATTGTTCTGTGCAGCCATCAGTAATAATTCCGTTTCTCTGTTCAAGTTTCCCTTTCTTGTTCATCTAGCGCCCTCATCTGCTCTTGGTTGGGTAGTTCCATGCCCTCAGTTGTCTTCAGCTTTCCTTTCTAATCTCTAGCAACGCACACTTTTCCATTCCGAATTCCATTTGAATGTCCTGACTGAAGATTCTGGTCGTATTTATCAGCGTTGCATTTCCTTTTTGCTTTTTGCAAATAGCTTCAGGTCGTCCATGTACATGAGATGGTTTATTCGTTGTTCTCTGATTGTGAACTTGTATCCGGCATCACATTTCCTGAGTAAGTAGTTGAGTGGCATCATGGCTATGATAAACAGTAGTGGTGATAGGGAGTCTCCTTGGAAAATGCCTCTCTGTATTTTTATCTGCGTCAAGTATTGTCCTCCAGCTGTCAGTTCTAATCTCCATGTTTCCATTGCTTTCTTGATGAGATTAATAATCCTATCGGCTATCTTGTACATTTTTAAACATTCAATTATCCATGCTTGAGGGATTCTGTCGTACGTTTTCTTGTAGTCAATCCATACCATAGATATGTTCTTTTTCTTGCTTTTAACTTCTTTCAGGATCTTTTGATCTATGTATAACAGATCATGCGTCCATCTTTTCCCTTTTTGGCATCTTTTTTGTTCCTCAGGAAGTAGTGCACGACTGTTCAGGGAATGGTAAATTTTCTCCCTCAGTTGTGCTGTTAGGATTTTCC
Organism: Sepiola atlantica; assembly: GCA_963556195.1. Taxonomy (NCBI): domain Eukaryota; kingdom Metazoa; phylum Mollusca; class Cephalopoda; order Sepiida; family Sepiolidae; genus Sepiola; species Sepiola atlantica. Next base: position 33,082,308 of record OY744544.1, on the reverse strand, counting down.
ACATTGTCGGTAAAAGGGTTATTGGTCTGTAATGTCTTGGGGTCGTTCCCTTCTTGGCGTTTTTTTGTATGAGCGTTGTTTTTCCTTTGGTCATCCACTCTGGTATGTCTGTTTTATGGATACATCCTCTCAGTTTCTGTGCTAGCCTTTCATGTAGGGTCGTGATTTTTTTTGAACCAGTAGGCATGTATTCCATCGTGACTTGATGCTTTCCAAATATGATCTAAGATTAAGATCGGATTCTAACTCTGCCTGATGAGATCTCAGTTTATAATAGCTGTTGATCGATAACATCGACATGCCAGTGTCGCAGACTTTGTACATGTCTGTGTAAATAAAAATAATCATATATATATATATATATATATACATATTTATTATAGAATTTAGAACAACAAACTTTTTTCTTAATATATATTAATTAAATAAATAAAATCATTTTTTTTCATAAATATGTCTGAGACTTTCGCTGATAAAACAGCCTTGTAAAAGTATAATTTCCTTTCTTTCTTTTTACTTTCTTTATTTTGCCGGTGTTAAAAATCGCAAGTAAATCTCCTCGTGATCTCGAAAGATTATTTATCGTCTGGTCTTGTTGAAAAAAGTTTTCCTAATGGTGTGTGACCCTTTCTTCAATTCAAATCTGCGTAACCGCGCTTTACACATCCAATTTTACTTTCTTCGACTCCGTTAGGTTCCCGTTAGATTACTGAAGTTAAGCAACGTCGAGCCTGACCAGAACTAAATGGGTGACCATTTCGGTACACCAGGTGCTGTATGTTGCATATATATATATATATATATATATATATATATATATATATATATATATATATATATATTAAAAAGTGTTTTTCCCCTGCCTGTAAGATTTTAATCTTTGAAAAGCCTTGGCTTAAGGAAAGAAAAATAAACATGTTTTTACTGAGTACACTTTGCATTACACAATCGAAGTTGAAATAAATTGATCATTCGTACATATTTATCTCTCTTCTCTCATTTATCTTTATATATATATATATATATATATATATATATGAGGTATATATATATGTGTTATATATATGTGTTATATATATATATATATATAATGAAAAAGGAAAGCAAAAAACTATTTTATTTATGTATTCATTAACGTTTCGCCTTTATTGTAGACTTCATTGAAAATGGCTCGGCCGAAAAGTACCCCGAGTTATAATTTTAGTCGTATAGTTATTCTGACTATTCTTTTTTCTTCGTAATTTTAGATTTTAGTCCTATTGGGTTTTTCACTTAAACATAGCAAAGAATAGGAAAACATTACATATTTTTTTCTCCTTTCCCCTTTTCTCATTCTTTAGTTTGTGTCATTTGGCCTATCGATTGATTATGACTACGACATTACTTTTCAAAACAATATATATATATATATATATATATATATATATATATATATATAAATTAAAAATGAAAGCCAAAAATTCTGTTATTTCATCAACGATTTGTCTTTCTTGAAATACTTCTTCAGCATGAAGAAAAGAATGTAGAAAAACAATACAGAATATTAATTTTTATTTGTCAGTATTTGAAATATTTTTCTGGCCTAAGGTTGAGTACTTTTTAGACAGGCCTCGTATGATATATTGAATATAGTGCGTACATATTTTTTCCAAAGTTTGGTTCGACAGTGCTCAATATGTGTGAGAGCTTAGTAGTAGTACGAACATGTATTTATATTTATGGCATAGAAACTTCCGTAACTATATATATATATATATATATATATATATATATATATATATATATATATATATATATATATATATATATATATATATATATATATATTAAGTGCGTCTGGACTTACCTATATTTTGAGCACTTTCTCCAATCTGCTCCCTCGCAAAGAGTTTTTCTTCACATTCTACATTTCACCGGACTTCTTTTCAACAGAAATTTACCACCCGGACAATTTGCATATCTTTTTCACGGAACTTTTCTTTTCATTCAATACGTTTTTTTAACAAAAAATATTTTAATAATTTTTAATAATAATTTTCATATTTTTCAAATATTTGAACTTTGGTTTTTTCGAAAGCCAACTTATCCATCTGTATTTCTCCTCTGATGATAAGATTTCGATCTTTGAAAAGCCTTGGCTTAAGGAAAGAATAATAAACACTAGTTAATTACTGAATACACCTAGCATTGAACAATTGAAATTTGAAATAAATTTGGACAATCGTCTCATATTTATCACTCTTTTTTCTTCTATCTCTCTCTCTCTCCCTCTCCCTCTCTCTCTCTCTCTCTCTCTCTCTCTCTCTCTATATATATATATATGTTCCACCTCGCCGTAGAACACTATTATGATTAGCTTACTGTGTATGTCCGCCGACTAAACATTATATAGAGTTTATTTCTCTTCTTTCTCATCGTAATTGGCCGAAGGTTGGAATACCAGGCTTCAAGGTGACTTTGTAACTGGGTTTGAATCCGTCGTCCGGCAGTAATTATCCTCTCTTACACTGAAGATAGCGTCAGCATGAAACACATGCGTCTGTAGGTAGAAATAAAATAAACATATTTTAAATAAAATATTGTTATAGCCCTCTTTCAAACAAGGACCGGGCCTCTAAGATAATTGATAATAAGCTATCAATGTTAGCGTAATGCAATGTTCCAGCTCGCCGTAGAACACTATTATATAATGTAGTTTCGAGTTTGCTAATGAACAGCTTCTTGTTACAATTTCTTGTTGGCGTACGCTACTCCTCAAAGAAGAGTCACTGCTTGTGGGGATAGTCTAATGAAACAGAACAGATACTACACTAGCCTCAAGAGTGTCTCATGACAATAGAAACAATACTACGCTATCCCGTTCCCCCAAAAGGAGGAAGTAATGCCTGGGATGATGGTATCATGACGAATAGACATATACAGGGTGGGCAAAAATATGGGTCCTATTTTTAAAAATTCATAACTTTTTTATTTATTGATTTAAAAAATTTTTTTTTTTAGAATAAGTAAAGGACCCCTTCCGAAGCAACCATGAGCCGTATTAGCCCTAAGGAACGTACCCTCATTTAGAAAACATTATTTTTGCTTAAAAAACTCAAAACAGTGTAAAAAACAATACTTTAGTTTTTGTAAGTTTTAAGAAGTGTTTTTCGGCTAAAATTTGTTTTGTTTATTTCAAAAAATCTCGGAAGGGTCAGTCTACACACACATAAAGTTTGGTGAGTTTAACTTTTATTTTGTGGAAGTTATTCAAATTCAAGTTATTCAAATTTAAAGATAGGACCCTTATTTTGGCCCACCCTATACTATACTACCAAAGAGGAGGTAATGCCAAGGAGGATGACAACAGAACATATACTATACTACCCTCTTGAATTGAGCATAAGAAGATAGTACACAATACAATTAATAAAAAGAAATAGTATAGTTTCGACTTCAGTCAGACAGATACCAACTCTCCATTTGTAATCGATTCACACTCTACCGCGATCTTGGAACTTATAGAAAAACGGGCAGAGATGAATAAACGGGCTCACACGCGAGGAAAGGAACTGCGGGGATAACTGGGGTAACAAGAAACTAATATTTTTTAATGGAAATCGCTCCAGACAAGGCATGAAGCCACTTGATGTAAGGAGTTAGCAAGAAGGAAATATGATCAACGTAAAGACAGGAGATACTTTAGTCTTGAAAAGACCAAGGCTTTAAGCAGTAGGAAAACAGTCAGCAGGAAGAGAGTTCCACAAGCCTGCAGTTCTTGGAAAGAAGCTGCTGGAATAGGAAGATGTATTACAATGAGGTATCAAAACAGCGAATTGATTGAGACCATACGCGTGAATGTAACCTACAGGACATTTTTATATTCCCGAATATATTTGAGATATTTCTGTAAGAGGTTAAAGGTCTAACGGTTCAATTCAGGATTACCCTGCAGTTTGACAACTCAGATAGGCAAGTAAAAAAGAATTTAATGCACATTATTCGAAACAATATCTGATTGTGTTTGACTAGGAGTGCATTCTGATACTATACTTCATCTTTTCTGTCCTCGGCCAGTAAAGGAGAACTCCTTCTAGACTAAGTCAGTTTTAATTTTTGTCCCAATCCATGGTTTCCCTTTTTGGGAGCTGGATTTTCTCCGCATTAAAAACCACCCTTCCGTCTAACTCTACCCTCGCGGGGAGGCAAGTAAATAGGGACTACAGAAATGGTAGAGGGGACGGATTTACTTGTATAGTCAGCATACTATTCGAATAGCAATTATTAACGGTAAGGAGAGAATTGGAAAGTGACAGGAATAGGAGTACCGAGGTTTATAGGAGGAGTAGATAAACAGGGGAGATAGGAGGCGAGGGGAGGTTTGAAGAGGAAAGTGTTTCCTGATAATTTTAATCACTTAAATCAGAAATTATACGATGCATCGATTTACTTCGGAATTGTCATTTTCCGAAGACATTGGATTTCGCTTGACTGAACATATCAAAAACGTATTGATGGCGTCCGAAATCGGCGATGTGTAAAAATCTAATGTAAGATAATCATTTTGTCTTGGCATTTTCGGATGCTGTTGCATAAATTAAATGACATAATTCTTTCTTTCTTTGTTTCTTTAATTATTTCTTAATTCCCCTCTTTTAGTGTTTCTATTCTTGTATATTGACCTAGCTGTACATAGCCGGCGTTGTCCGGGATTTTTTTACTTGTATTTTTGTTTCGCTTTAAAACAAACAAAACTCTACTGTTTCTTTTTGTAATGTTATGGGGCGAGGCGACACAGAATAGACACCCGGGCGAAGGCAGATCGGCTCGAACTCACATTTGAAAAGGAATACAAATTTAAAGTCAAAATAAAATAACAAAAAAAGAAGAATTATATCGGAGAGAAATGGGAAAACAGAGACCTTTTTGCCCATAACGTCAACAACTATAACAGAATGAATAAGAGAAGGTTATTGTGCGGAAAGCAATATGGTTGGAAACTAGACATAAGCATTGCCATAGATAACTGACGTCAGTTGACGTAAACAATTATTATTTAACAGGGTTGACTATAAGTACATAGGAAAAAGAAGAGAGTCTGGCAGACAGACAGACTGTTACATCTTCCCTTTGTTCGTTCTTCCTCTGTGTTGAATATGTGTTGCGTTGCCCCTCGTTATTTCCTCTTCGTTGCCGTATTGATTGTTGGTTGTTTCTTTCTTCATCGGAACCTTGTCGTCTGTGTTGCTAGGACCCGCGTTGCTCGTCGTTGTGCACGTAAGTTGTTCGTTGCATTATAGCTAGAAGAATTAAGATAAGACAGATTCTGGAAGTGGAGGTTTATTGAAAAAGAATATTAAGGGATCACAAGTACAATTTCCACTTCTTTATGAAGGAAAGAGACAGTTATATTACCCTAAGTAATCATTAGCTAGATAGATAGACAATTATATAAATTGATAGACATATAGATCAGTACCCACCACCGCCCGTTGTTCTCTACACTTTTGTCGTCGTTATTATATTTTGTCAGCGACCGTTCGCTTCGAGCGCCCAAATTGGTGTATTCGAAATCTTTGTTCTTTCTCGCTCTCGTCCATCGTGACGACACATCCATGGACCTTTCTTACGCATATCGTTTTCAACCTTTCCCTTCACTGATCCAACCTGTCATATCTCTCACTGGTGACAGCTTATTCTTAATATACCCTTGAAACTGCTTTTATTCAATACACAGCAAGATCACGTAGACCCTCACTCAATCACCTTTGCTAAAATCTCTATAAAAACTAATCTTTAACAAATATTAAGCTTCAGTGTTCAAATTTTGTCCGCTTAGAGAGACTGGCTTGATTTTCAACAAGTTGTGATCGATTTCTGAATTGAAAGTGAAAAGGCAAATTAATTGCCCCCTTTTTCCATTCTTTACAGTCACATTTTTAATAATGGAATAAATTTGTATCATAATTACCAAGATGTTAATGTTTGTCTATGTCTTTGAATAAATGAATTGAAAGTGAAAAGGCAAATTAATACCCCCTATTCCATTCTTTACAGTTACATTTTTAATAATGGAATAAATTTGTATCGAAATTAACAATATGTTAATGTTTGTCTATCTCTATGAATAAATGAGAAAGATTTTGTTTCGTGTTTACAACAAAGTTATGAATGAAATGTTTGAATGTTTTAAGTATTTCAAGTAACGTACTTTGCGAAGCAATAGCGAGCCGACAAAGCCAGCTAGTAAGATCATAAAACTAACACATGTAAGGAAGGGAATAGCTGATGTTATCACCGCAAATAAATCAGGTTATTGTATCACATTGATCCAGGCGTTATCTCCCTCCCTAGCTACTCTCTCCTCTTGGCCTTTTGGCCAAGATCAAAGTGTAGTATCTGTTCCGATGGATACTTCACCCCATAGACTGGTATTGACTTGGCCTTCGGGGCTTGATTTACGCCGGTCTATGGGTCTGTCCTGTGCAGTTCTAGGAGGTCCACCCTCCCAGGCTTCGCCTCCCCTCTTTGGGGAGGAGTAAGTTTATTGCTTACTGCCTGAGGCGCCCCTACCGGGGAATGCCGACGGGGCTGCCCAGGAAATTTTTAATGGCCAGAGTGCTCACCTCTCGGACGCTGGCTTTTCAAACCCCACTTTCCCGACCCGACCTTGGGTCACATCTTACTTGTGGGAGTAAGATAAAAACTGGCTTGTGCCTAACTCCTGGAGAGGAGTAAATCAATACTCTCTCTCTTTCTTTCTCTCTCTTTTCATCGTCAGCCTATCCTCCCTTCCCCTAAACCAGACTGCATACATGCCTTCAAAGTGTTAAGATGGCGCAAGGTTGGCTGAAACTTCTTTTCTTTTACAGTGCACATTCATTGCAACCACTAAATCAAGCGCCTCCCGAATTCTACTACTGCGTCGAGTTTAGATGACTTCAGAGCATATGCATATCGGCAACGTTACGGCTGTACTAACTACAGGAGAGGCATGCACATTTATTAAACAAGGTGTTAGAAAAATCGAGGGAATAACTTTGGAATTATGTTCTATATGTGTAAAGGAGCTTCTTACTAATTTTGAGGTCGCTTCCGCAAAGAATATTTTCTTCCTTGTTAAATAACTACGCTTTGATTATCCTTTCTTTAAAGACAAAGATGGCTGATTACTGTCGAAAATACAACACCTGCTCAAGGGAGATAACTCTGACGCTCATAGTAAAAGCATTTTTGTTTCGATATAATTTTACGGCATGTCAACCCTTTCACGATTATTTAATGACGGATCAAGTAATTATGGTAAAAATGTCTGTTTTAAGGTTATAATATCTGAAAATATGTATTAATGTTGTTTGCTTTTGTAATAGAACTTCATTACTAGTCTAATTTTATTCGTGATATATTTCTTCCTTTGCGTGGTTTTTGCTTTGTGCTGATCATATGTATTTACCTATATTTGGTTTGTTGTATTCTGTTACCTGAAATAAGAAGGGCCAACATTACCAGAATGACGACCGCCCCCCCCCGTTGGCTATCAAATGATCCCCTGCCGATCATGATACTCAGAACATTCTTCTGATTCCCGCGGCTTTTATATTTGTTTTGTGCCAATTCTTCATGGATTTCTTGGTGTATGTGTTGATCAGTATTTGTTTCAATGGCCTATGATCCGGAAATCAATCGTTTCCGAAGCTAAACTTATAGGAATTCTTTTCATTATTTACACATATAGAACATAATCTCGGAGTTATGTAATTGATTTTCCAAATACTTTGCATGGATTAACTATATTAATACAAATGTGAATACATTGAGAAATATGTTTCGTTTCTAAATAGAAAACGAATATGCCAATATTGAGGATTGTGGGCGAATGTTTTTTTTTTATTTCATATAATGTGAATAAGACCATTGATCATTATCGATCTTGAGCAAGCCACGGCTTTAATAGAATTATTGTAGTGATCGTGTGGTTGAACAACCCGGAAAAGAACGCGTATGTTTTGCGCCATTCATTGAGGAGAACGAGATGATTCGAACATTGCCCCAGTCATGACTGACACCAACGCAGGTCGAGACGACAACTCGTAATGTATCTATTTTAAACATCCGGAACTGCGAAGGCGAGACGTGTAGGATTATGCAAATAATTCGTTTTTCACGATCAATGATATGAAAACAATCATAGCCGCAAAAAGAGTTACATGGATCGGTCGTTTTTTTTAGTTAAAAATAGCGAAATAATTTACTATTTGGGATTATTATTTTACGGAACTTGATGCTATTAAGACAGAAGTTGGTACACTTTTTGTTTTATTTTACTTGAATCGAAGTTCTCGGAAATCAAGGAGTCACTTCTTAGAGCTAACACTTGATCTCTGTATGAAATACATAGATATTCGAATATTCCATTAAAGTTCTCATTTACCTGACAAACGTTGAGTTAGTAAAGACACTTAAAACCATTAATTTGTTCTCTCCAATTGACTAGTAAACTATGTTATAGTATATCTTTCTTTTGATGCTGTTAAGACAGAAGTTGGCACTCCTTTTGTTTTATTTTACTTCAGCCGAAGTCCTCAGAAATCAAGGAGCCACTTCCGAGCGCTAACACTTGATCTCTATATGAGATACATAGATATTCGAATATTCCATTAAAGTTCTCCTTTACCTGACAAACGTTGAGTTAGTAAAGAAACTTAAAAACATGAATTTTTCTCTCTCCAATTGACTAGTAAACTATGGTATATCTTTCTTTTGGTCTGCTGGTCCTACCGGATTCCAGGACAAGAATTCATTTAGTCTGGTGGGGTATCCAGCTACATGCTGTTACTTGGAATAACATTACTTGGAGAAGCCAGTGTATAGCCATGTCGAGGGATCATATTTGGGCTTCGAATACTATGTTATTTGAATATTTGGTCAGGGTTTACTTTCAAAGTTAAGTATCCTCATGTTATATTCGTGAAAAACCATTGTACAGAGAGATCAAAGCCACTCGAGGATTGTGTCTAGTAGGTAATTCAAAATCTTCAGTAGGTAATTCAAAATCTTCAGTAGGTAATTCAAAATCTTCAGTAGGTAATTCAAACTCAAACAGTGTATGTGTGTTTAACTTCCGTGTAACACATTTATTTCTGTTGTTAGTTAGAAGAGAAGTTGAGATGTCTCTACTAAATATTCCCACGAAACCTTAAGATACCTTTATTTAAAGTTTTAAACGCTGTTTATTTTTTATGCTTCCTGTTTGCGGTCCAGTTGAATTCAGGATGCTGCAGGTGCTCTCATCAATTTCCAATCTTACATTTGTTATCCTGCAAGATACCCGATGGCCACACATTTCTCGACACTTCGAGGTTATCTCAATTAAAATAAAGCAAAATAAGAAACAGTTTTGACAATCCAACAATCGTAAATTAATTTTTTTTCAGAAAAATATATTTCATACATCCTTATTATTCTAATTAGCTAATTCATTTCATGACAGAACTAATTAAAATCTGCCCTGTATCCGTCTCAACTGTCAACAGAAGTCGTAATCTGTCGCCATCTGAATGAAGATTTGACATGATTGTCGCAACATGATTGTCGCAACATGATTGTCACAACATGATTGTCACAACATGATTGTCACAACATGATTGTCGCAACATGATTGTCACAACATGATTGTCGCAACATGATTGTCACAACATGATTGTCACAACATGATTGTCGCAACATGATTGTCACAACATGATTGTCACAACATGATTGTCGCAACATGATTGTCACAACATGATTGTCACAACATGATTGTCGCAACATGATTGTCACAACATGATTGTCGCAACATGATTGTCACAACATGATTGTCACAACATGATTGTCACAACATGATTGTCACAAAATGATTGTCACAACATGATTGTCGCAACATGATTATCACAACATGATTGTCACAACATGATTGTCACAACATGATTGTCGCAACATGATTGTTACAACATGATTGTCGCAACATGATTGTTACAACATGATTGTCGAAACATGATTGTCTAAACATGATTGTCACAACATGATTGTCTAAACATGATTGTCAGAACATGATTGTCACAACATGATTGTCACAACATGGTTGTCTATTTATGCATTCAACTATTTCTATATTATGTTGGAATATCATCAATGTTGATTAAGAGTCATCTTGTGTATATTTATAAAGTTAAGCCATTTGTCGCACTGACAGTGAGATTAAAGACCAACTTCCAATCGCGATAGAAGAACAACTTTCTAATATACCCAGTCAACTCCATGCGATCAACATCCAAAGGTTAAGTAATTTGCATATTGCCTGAATCACCTCTCATTAATTAACCACTCGTTTCGCTGTTCTCTTATTGGATGATTGTTTTCACTGTACCACTACCCACAGTTCAATTTAGACATATTTTATATATCGTGGTGAAATTAGTACTTCCGGTCCTTTTCTCTCTCTCTCTCTCTCTCTCTCTCTCTCTCTCTCTCTCTCTATATATATATATATATATATATATATGAAATCGGATAGAGACCAGATTAAACGATAGAAGAAATTTTAAATGAAACATTTATTTATTTGCTTTTCTAAATCAAATAATTTCGCATAACATGCCTTCCTTTGTGATGTACAGTCCTTTTTCCCTTATTGTCGAAATCATCGGCGAAGCCGTCGATTCCCGAGTTCTCCCGATGGTAATGGAGATAGCTTTAAAAGTCCGTTTGGACGTGTGTATTTATTGAAATAAGTCGGGCTACATTTATAAGCATCAGTGAGTTAAAATATGAAATCGGATTAAACTATGCAAGAATGTTTTTAAAAAATTAAACATCTTTTTTAAATCGAATAATTTTAAAATTATTTGATTAAAAAAATGTTTTATTTATTCAAAAATTCTTGCATTGTTTCATCTGGTCTCTATCCGATTTTATATTTTAAGCCACTGATTCTTATAGATGTAGCCCGACTTATTTAATACATCTAAGTTAAGTATGTTTATGTTGATTTTAATAATAATGGCGAGGTAGCCATAATTACCAAGGACGGAGAGGACTATACTACTAAAGCGAGAAAGAAAAAAGAATAAATTATTCATTCCTTACTCTAGTAAAACGGTTAAAATATTGAAAATGTGAATGGAGGAGAAAAAAGAAAAAAAAAGATGGTGGTGAAATCGAGACGTCTTTCGAGTCGACACATTTTCAAGATATTACGTCGACTAAAATAGGGTGTTTGAATAGCGAATTAAAATCGTGGTGAATACATGGTTATCGAATGAGTAATATATATATATATATATATATATATATATATATATATATATATATATATATATATATATATATATACATACAGGGTGGGAAAAAATAAGGGTCCTATTTTTAAAAATTCATAACTTTTTTATTTATTGATTTTTTTTTTTGTTAGAATAAGTAAAGGACCCCTTCCGAAGCAAGCATGAGCCGTATTAGCCCTAAGGAACGAACCCTCATTTAGAAAACATTATTTTTGCTTAAAAAACTCAAAACAGTGTAAAAAACAATACTTTAGTTTTTGTAAGTTTTAAGAAGTGTTTTTCGGCTAAAATTTGTTTTGTTTATTTCAAAAAATCTCGGAAGGGTCAGTCTACACACACATAAAGTTTGGTGAGTTTAACTTTTATTTTGTAGAAGTTATTCAAATTCAAGTTATTCAAATTTAAAGATAGGATCCTTATTTTGGCCCACCCTGTATATATAATATTTTTTTTGAAAAAAACATAACAATGGTGGTGTAAAATAAATAAAATTTATTTTAATCTTACCTTTCGAGAATATACTTCTCCTTTTCAAAGAGTGTTTTCTTTTCTTCTTTTTTTTCATCGTCCGATGGAAATGGACTTTTTATTGTTATGGTTTATTCAAAAAAAATATAATACTATTACGAAACAATGGTTTAAAAAATATGTCTAAATACCCTTTCTTATTCAAATCGGCGTCACCTCGCCTGCAGACATAACGTGATTTTCTGACCAAAAAGTCCATTTCCATCCATAATACTCTTACGAAACAATGGTTTATAAAATATGTCTAAATACCCTTTCTTATATATATATATATATATATATATATATATATATATATATATATTTCTATCTACAGAATTCACTCCTAAACAAGAATTATGAATTTTTGAAAACACTTGCTATGCTCTATATTGAGTTTAATTTTGTTTTATGAAAAGATAGTAAAAAGAATTCAGACATTTCCAATTTTTGTGCAATTCTAACAACATGTATTAGACATTAATTAATAAAAAATATTAATATTTCAGTTTCTTTGGATTATTTTAAATGGTTTGCGGGCCACAATATGGGCATAACCAATAATTAAAAAGATGAATATATCAGATTTGCAGTGAATTTTATCAATAATTATTAAGTAAGATTCTCTGAATTTCAATTTCTTCTAAGGGTTTTTTCAGATTAAGCCTTTAATTTTTAGACATTTCCAAAAATCGAAAACATGTAATGGATCTTTTGTTTTATGTCATATCACCCCTTTTGGGTTATTTAATGCCGACTCCATTTATATTGGTGAAATGATTTTATGCTTGATGTTCAAAATATTTTTAAATGTTTAACAGATTTGGATGAATTTCTTTTATATGTGTATATTTCTTGAGTAAACAATCTGCAGTTGATTAATTTTTCTTAGGGAAGTTTTGTTTATTCAACTTATAGTTATTAAATTTTGGGGTACATATCTACTATTTCCAGAAAAGACATTATGATTTCCATTCTGATGCCTTTAAAAAGTTCCTTCATGGTACCAACATTGTAGTGTTTTCGTTGCATGGAAGCAAAATCAACACATTTTAACATAAAGTGTTTCACTGTGTATGGCACTTGTCAAGTCGCACACCATGGTGGTTCCTTCTGCTCAATCAGGAATGAATGCAGTGTAAAGGACGATGGGGTCGCTGGAAGCGGTCTAAAGTCATTAGTTTCACTGTTGTGAGCAGGTACTTATGGAGGAGGCCACGAAAAGGCTGACTTTATCTCCTCCAGGCAGCAGATAAATCAAGGTTGCACAGATTTGTGGAGGACCCGGATAATCTACCAGGCATGGACCTCCCTCGTCGGCAGTGGACAATGCTCAACCGCCTCAGGACAGGTGTCGGCCGTTTCACCGCGATTATGAAAGGATGTGGACTCAGGGACTCGACTGTCTGCGACTGTGGTCACTCTGAACAGACAGTAGACCACATAATCGAGTCATGCCTTAAACAATGCGTGGTTTTTGTGTGGCCAATACGGAGTCGATAGAGGATGACTTCATCCCTTCGTGACGTTTTACAGCCCTATCCCCGTTCTCCTCGAGCAGGTTGTATTGTGAACAATTTATTGAACGCATTACTGCTATATCTAGACTGCTATTTCTTACGTTTGTCTTGAGGTGTGTGTATGGAAATTTAAATTTGTTGATGAGATGGATCATTTTAGGCAGTTTTGGCTGCTGTGTCAGCCTTATTATTTCCTCGAATTCATAGGCGACTTGGGATCCAACAAAATATAATATAACCCTTATTATATATAATATAAGAAATATAACCCTTAAAATAATATAATTTATACTTCCTTAATAAAATAATTTTCATTTTAAAAGAAATTGAATTATATAGCATTAATGTTTAATAAGATGATTACAAAAGACCTAAGGAAAATAATACTTGAAACACAATAATATGAGTTGCTTCCCTTTGTTTTGATTGGAAGTTTTTTACGAACTAAAAATATTTAATTTTGTTTTGAATTTCGAGAATTTTTTCGTTCCGTTTTTCATTTTATTTTTCTTCTTTTCTTTTTCTTTTTTTCTTTTCGTTTTCTTCGATCATAACCAACTGATCATCAAACTAGTATTTAGAATAACATAATTGCTGAACACGAAATATAATTCCCAAAATTCAAAACAAAATTCAATATTTTTAGTTCGTAAAAAACTTCCAATCAAAACAAAGGGAAGCAACTCATATTATTGTTTTTCAAGTATTATTTCCCATAGGTCTTTTCATCATCTTATTAAACATTAATGCTATTGTATTCAATTTCTTTTAAAATTAAAAAAAAATTATTCAGGAAGTATAAATTATATTATTTTAATTGTTATATTTCTTATGAATTAAACTCGAGTTATTTCTTATTTTATTATTTTCACAATAACAATTATGTGTTTGATCTACTTTTACCGTGTAAACATGTTCACATCATTTTGCTACATGTTTAATATATTTTCTATTCCTTCCCCAAAATTATTAATTTTAATTCAAATGTACTAAGTATACTTGCAAGTTATTATTGTAGAATTTATTTTGGCCTAAATTTCGAAACTCTGAATTTTTAAAGATGCAAACAGTCCTGGAGGGCCTCATATTTTCTGTTAATTATGTTATCCTTTGATCTTATTGTATCATAATATTCTAAGATACATAGATTTCATTTAAGAAAATTTACTTGGGGAGTATTTCTTTGCTTTACTGATAACAGACCATTTAAATCCGTACGATCCGATATTATCTTTTAGTTTTTATAATATATTTAGCTAATGATGTTGGATTATCGTTTGAGCATTCATCGGTTTGTTTTTAAATGAAGATACGTGATTTCTATTGTTAATTTAAAAATCTCAGTTTGTGGCGCCTATGTATGACCTCGTTCTATCTATTTCTATGACTTTACATTCATAAACTTAGGAATTTACCTTTTAATGGACATTCCTTTGCATGTCTACAATTACGTTGGAGTGTTAATTGGAGGTTAAGAAAAATTATTTGATACTTAAACGTTTATATTCCTATTTATTTTAGTATCATCAGAGGTTATTATAATTGAAACTAACTTTATTGAGTTTGAGAATAATAGTTTTCTGGTGTTTATTTTATTAATAATCTTTTCTAATCTACTATTCCTAGGGAAATCCTTTTAGATAATAAGATAGAACTCTTTAGGAATATTATTTAGGATGTGCTTACTATATTAGATTAAACCATAACGAATGTCGTCGATTTCTTCTTTTTACTACTATAATTTCTCATATGTTTATTCGTGTTCATTTTTCTGTTAGAGTTGATACGTGTTTAGATTCATGGTTATGTGTACGCAAATCATCTGTTAAATTTTCGTTCATTTTTACTACTTTCCTAGATTTTTTATTATTGGCAAATTTCTTAATTTCTGTTTCCAGTAGCCATATTGATTTTAACTGGATTTTTTTATGAATCCAAAAACATTGGATATTTTCGTATTTGTGGACTTTTTCGTTCCTTTTTCTTTTTTCTTTTCTTTTTTTTTGTATTTTCGATGGGATATATATATATAACTTATTTTGTAAAGGTATTTTGTTTGGCTCTGCTTAAATAATAGATGGGGTAAGTTTTGTCATGGATACAGAATTTTCCTTGGATACAGAATTTTCCATAGAAATGTTTACAGATGTAAGTTTTTTCTTTGGTATTTCTTATGCTTTTCGAGTCTTTTTCATGACGAATCATTGTTCTGGAGAATTCAGGACATGTTTGTATATTTTGTATATTTGGATAGATGAAGTGACCGTGAAAATGAATCTATTTACTGGTAAATAAAGATATAATCGCTGGAACCCGCATTCTATTGTCTAAATATAACAACGTTTATTTCACTGAGCCTTTGACTTATATACTCTAATAACACAAAATCCATTTTAAAATATATCTTTTGAGAGTGAGTTATGTTTAAAAAAAATTATGTTTTAACTGTTCTAATTAGCTGTCATTTATAATTCACTGAACAAGTCTCTTTTAGCTACCGATATATTTCTCTCGCCCCCTCACTCTATGTTGATGTAGTCACTCTATAATATTTCTTAAGTAAGCATTTAGAGAGAGAGAGAGAGAGAGAGAGAGAGAGAGAGAGAAAGAGAGAAAGAGAGACAGTCTCCTCTGTCAGCGTTCACATCTAATTAACACACGTCTGTCCACAAAAGCGTATGTAAATTACATAAGAAAATCTCCAGTCTCTTTAATAATAATAAATACTACTACTAGTACTACTGCTACTACTGCTACTACTACCACTACTACTATGTTGATTTAATCACTCTATAATATTTTTTAAGTAAGCATTTAGAGAGAGAGAGAGAGAGAGAGAGAGAGAGAGTGAGAGCGAGAGAGAGAGAGCGAGCGAGAGAGAGAGAAAGTCTCTTCTTTCAGCGTTCACATCTAATTAACACACGTCTGTCCACAAAAGCGTATGTAAATTACATAAGAAAATCTTTAGTGTGTTTAATAATAATAATAATAATAAATACTACTACTACTACTACTACTACGTATGTATATCGTAAATAGTTATTAAGAATGTTATGTTAAATGTTGATAAAATAAAATTATACTTAGCAGCCATTGAGAAACGAATTCACGATTCGTCTGCCCATTTCAAAATGGCCGAGTCTTCCTTGTAATAAACGACCGTTTCTTATCGAGAAAATCCGCAGCTTAGAAACAATCCATGCCTTCATATCGACAACACCATTAGGTTCCCTGACCTCTGGCAAAAATATCCACTCAACTAAAGTGTCTGGCAAAATTTTTATAACGCCAAATCAATAAGCAGTAAATGAATTAGTTTTAACGGCGGCGGAACAAAGCGATGGGATTAATCAATACGAATTTACTCCATAAAGACCGGACACCCGACAAAGGGAGGCCATAATCTTTTCCAATTAGTTCAACTTGATTTATCAAAAACAAAAAAATGTTCGTGTGTCTGTCTGTCTGTCTGTCCATCAATCAACGTATCAATACTTATATATGAACTATATATCTACTAGAGGAGAACCCGTCTTAAGATTGTTGTATATTGCGGCTGTGCTCAAAAGAATAACAAAGTATCCTTATGCATAAAAATACAATGGCCCACTTTTGTTGTTTGGTCGCAGCGACCGAGAAGAATCAAAGAGAGAGAGAGAGAGAGAGAGAGAGAGAGAGAGAGAGAGAGAGAGAGAGAGAGACAGGTAAGGGAGATAGAGAGAGAGAGAGAGTGTGAGAGAGAGAGTGTAGAATTAGCGCCTCAGGCGAATATTGATTTACTCCTCCCCAGGAGTTAGGCACAAGGCCAGTTTTTATCTTACTCCCACAAGTAAGATGTGACCCAAGGTCGGGTCGGGAAAGTGGGGTTTAAAAATTGCCTGGGCAGCCCCGTCGGCATTCCCAGTAGGGGCGCCTCAGGCAGTAAGCAATAAACTTACTCCTCCCCAAAGATGGGAGGCGAAGCCTGGGAGGGTGGACCTCCTAGAACTGCACAGGACAGACCCATAGACCGGCGTAAATCAAGCCCGAAGGCCAAGACAATACCAGTCTATGGGGTGCAGTATCCATCGGAACAGATACTACACTTTGATCTTAGCCAAAAGGCCAAGAAACCAATCCCTTCTCAAAGGTTTTATTTACTCCTCCCCAGGAGTTAGGCACAAGGCAAGTTTTATCTTACTCTCACAAGTAAGATGTGACCCAAGATCGGGTCGATAAATTGGGGTTTGAAAAGCCAGCGCTCGAGAGGTGAGCACTCTGGCCATTTAAAAATTGCCTGGGCAGCCCCGTCGGCATTCCCCGGTAAGGGCGCCTCAGACAGTAAGCAATAAACTTACTCCTCCCCAAAGAGGGGAGGCAAAGCCTGGGAGGGTGGACCTCCTAGAACTGCACAAGACAGGCGTGCAGTATCCATCGGAACAGATACTACACTTTGATCTTAGCCAAAAGGCCAAGAAACCAATCCCTTCTCAAAGGTTTTATTTACTCCTCCCCAGGAGTTAGGCACAAGGCAAGTTTTATCTTACTCTCACAAGTAAGATGTGACCCAAGATCGGGTCGATAAATTGGGGTTTGAAAAGCCAGCGCTCGAGAGGTGAGCACTCTGGCCATTTAAAAATTGCCTGGGCAGCCCCGTCGGCATTCCCCGGTAAGGGCGCCTCAGACAGTAAGCAATAAACTTACTCCTCCCCAAAGAGGGGAGGCAAAGCCTGGGAGGGTGGACCTCCTAGAACTGCACAAGACAGGCGTGCAGTATCCATCGGAACAGATACTACACTTTGATCTTAGCCAAAAGGCCAAGAAACCAATCCCTTCTCAAAGGTTGAGAATACAAAACTTAATTTTTTTTTAACATAGTTCACCCCAAACAAGGCAGGCCGCCACTGTAGACGTAAGGGGGCTACTGAAAAGAAAGAAAAGAAGAGAAGGTTGGGGGGGGGGGGTCAACCTAAACTGGGATCTGCGCAGCGAGATGTTTGTTTACATTAATTTTAAATTTCTGCATGTCAGTACTGTCGGGGAAACAGGGGGCAGGGAGGGAGTTCCAGAGGCCAGCAGCACGAGCAAATAAGCTATTTGAGTAGAAAGCTCTCCGGCATCTGGGGACCGCCACAGTGAATGGATGAGATGTAGTCGACTCGAGTTAGTCTAGTGAATTTACGTCGAGGGGAGATTAGACTTCCTATTACAGCAAAAGACCATACAGACAACACGCCACCCTAAAAAATGGCATAAACGCTGCCAGTCTGATTTTGGTATGAACTAACCCTGAAGTTGACGGAAGTTGATCTCTCGAATTCGCTACCCAGTCGCCTTTCTGTTGATCCCAATTTGAGCCAGTTAGTATACAACCATTGAACACACACGCATCCACAACTGCAACCCCCATTCCGAGATTTCGTCTATCTTCCGGCTAAGTAGGTGTCTGTGTCAATCAGGCAGCTTTTATTTCTTTCAGACATGTGTTATGTCTGTTACCTCAGACCCGATATTCAGCAATATAAGAGCAATGTAACACATATGTATTCATTTGATATTTCACAGTAAGTAGATAATTATTTCCTGGATATACATTGTCGACGCTTTAAAAAACTCTATAATCTTCTCAGATGCTATGTTATGAAATGTACTTTTGAGTGTGAATGAAGAAATTGTTTAAAATGTACTGCCCTGTAGAGAGATTGAACCCACAGCCTTTAGATTATGAAACTTTTGTTTTTAGTATAGTTTCTATTCCGATTTCCCTATTACCACTTCTTATTGTCCCATCATCCATTCATTTTCACGAAAATACGCATAGGAAATCGCACATCTCATCTATGTATATAGTATTATAAAGTTATGGTGTTTTGGGAGTTTGTCTGTTCGTACACAAATAGTAACATCTGATTGGTTGACGAATGAAAAAGAAATAGACAGAATACACATTACTTAGCCAGTTGTTTTTACGATGTTAATACCCGAGTTCGAATCTCATGAAAGTTGAAAGGATTTTTTTAAAAAACTGGATACATGTTTTATAAAATAAAAAAGTGAACATAAAATAATAATATTAAAACATTACATAAAAAATTCAAATGACTCTGTTTTGATAATCCGCAAAAAAGTAGACATGAAGAATATTCTGCATTTAGTTCAAAGCGAATTGCTTGCTTAGAACCGTAAGTTCTAATGTTATTTTGTCAATAAAACAATAGACAGATGCATTCATCGTAGTTAGTTACTCTCTCAGGCAAATACTAAGGAGCGTATTTTTTTCACGAAATTTCACAAATATTTTATTCATACAAGAGGCAGAAGGTAAAGATAGAAATTGACATGCCCAGGTACTGCACCAACACCGCCCAGGGAGCGGATATAAGCTAGTCATTATTTAGTGATGTATGCATATATCTATTTCTGTATATGAATATGTATTTATTTCTCTTGTCAGTCTGACGTGTAACAAGCCTAAAACACGGAGGAATGTGACGTCATACCACTTGGGCGAAAGACATCGTTCGTTCTGTTGGCCAATAAAATAGTAAGAGAAGTTCAAATAAAAATGAGACACTATAGCACAATCAGTACAATACACTATCATCGAGGGCGAAAGACATCGTTCGTTCTGTTGGCCAATAAAATAATAAGAGAAGTTCAAATAAAAATGAGACACTATAGCACAATCAGTACAATACACTATCCTCGAGGGCGAAAGACATCGTTCGTTCTGTTGGCCAATAAAATAATAAGAGAAGTTCAAATAAAAATGAGACACTATAGCACAATCAGTACAATACACTATCCTCGAGGGCGAAAGACATCGTTCGTTCTGTTGGCCAATAAAATAATAAGAGAAGTTCAAATAAAAATGAGACACTATAGCACAATCAGTACAATACACTATCCTCGAGGGCGAAAGACATCGTTCGTTCTGTTGGCCAATGAAATAATAAGAGAAGTTCAAATAAAAATGAGAAACTATAGCACAATCAGTACAATACACTATCCTCGAGGGCGAAAGACATCGTTCGTTCTGTTGGCCAATAAAATAATAAGAGAAGTTCAAATAAAAATGAGACACTATAGCACAATCAGTACAATACACTATCCTCGAGGGCGAAAGACATCGTTCGTTCTGTTGGCCAATGAAATAATAAGAGAAGTTCAAATAAAAATGAGAAACTATAGCACAATCAGTACAATACACTATCCTCGAGGGCGAAAGACATCGTTCGTTCTGTTGGCCAATAAAATAATAAGAGAAGTTCAAATAAAAATGAGACACTATAGCACAATCAGTACAATACACTATCCTCGAGTGTCTTCGGTCTCTCTGTACGAGGGTTTGTCAGGACAACCTGACATGAGGATACTTCACCCTATAAGGAAACCGTGACCAAATATTCAAAATAACATAGTATTCGCAGCACAAATAAGATCCCCTCTGCACGACTATAAACTTTCTCATACGAGGAATAGTGCACATTCTCCTAGTGATATTACCTCAAGTAACAACACTTAGCTGGATACTCCACCAGACTAGATGAACTACTGTCCTAGAATCCGGTAAGCTCAATAGAGCAGAAGAAAGATATACTACAACATATTCAACTGGTCAATTAAGGAGAGGAAAATTAATGTTCTTAACTTCTTTACTAACTCAACGTTTAGAAATAAAGGAGAGCTTTAATAAAATATTCGAATATCTATGTAACTCATATAGAGATCAAGTGTTAGCCCCAGGTAGGGGCCTCTTGATTTCTGATAACTTCGACTGAAGTAAAATGAAATAATAATATAAAATTTGATTAACACTTTTTTATTTTAAATTTATTAATGAAACTAGCCGGACACGTGCCCCGAAGTTGCCTGGGGGAATATAAAATACTTATTTTAATTTAAAAAAAAATCAATAGTAGAGTATTAGAAAATCAGAAAATAAACCATTTCACTTTAAGTATATTTGGTAATTAAAATGGAATTAAACATGGACTCTTGCCGCCGCATTGTTTTGTTGGTTTTCAGCTTTACAATTTATATGTTAAGACTTTTTTCTATACAATTAATTGGAGGCAAAATAATTTGGCGAATTTGGATTGTCCATTGTCCTTGTAGATATCTTTTTTTGTCGACAGATCCCTCCTTTACAAAGGTGAGAGTTATCCTGTACAAAGCTCTCCCTACATTTGATCAGCATGTTAAAACTCCGTTCACGGACCATAATAGAAATCATTACAAGATATTTTTTCGTACTACTGTGTGGTTTGAGGATTTGTTTTCCAAACAGTGACGTGATACGCTTCTTGACCTGCCCAATGAATAATCAGGCATTGTAAAGCATCCTATGCCCGATTTGTTTCTGAGATGCAAAATGATGTCTCGATAATGGAAGTCCTGCCCAACTATTACAACAGCAACTTAAAAAAATTAAAACGTAGCCGATATGAAGCAAACAACCCACAAATCTGTCTGCAAACTTTAAATGTAGGCATATCGCCCCTTTCACGTATTTCATCAGCATCACATCTGGTTATACCGAACCACTGGTTATACCGAACCACTGGTTATAACTCCAATATTGTGCAAGAAATGTATAGAATCATGCAAAGTGTTATCAATAAGGGATTTTAATGGTTCAGGAGGTGTACCTACACCTGGAAGAATAACTTTACCATTAGAACAACACATGGTGTTCCGTTATTCATTGTACTTATTTGCACGTTTCTGTGTAGGTGATAATCAAGCGCAGCATCATAATTGCGCCCTTCATGCAACCAGAAACTTCATTGAAGAACAGTTTTATTCGATGTATGGACTTGCACGGCTTCAAATCGTGTATGTCTGTTTTATTTTATTATATTTTTTACATGTCTGTTTCTCTTCAGTACCCCGAGCCTGTTTCACCTCATACGTCTCTGCGACAAAGTGACTCCGAAGTTAGACTTTCAGTTTTGTTGTAGGGAGCATCCAAACGCTCATTTTGAGACTGCTCATTATTTGTTGCTTTTCGACTTGTCTTCCGAGAGCTAACTGCTCCTGTAGCACGACAAAGAGAATTTGGTGCAATTTTAGTTAAAGGCCGATGCAGTTAATTATTTTCATGTAAAAGCATTATTTTGTACTTACTCAGTCATATTTTATCTCTCACGCCACGAAAAAGAATTTAAAAATATCAAGCAGAACTTTAATTAGAACGATTTTTCCATTTTCATAAGGGCGATATGAAATGTCGAGTCTGTCATTTTCGGAGTGGCCGGTTAGTGGCCGGTTAGCTAACTAAGGGCAGATAAGTGTCGCGAAAAAACAAAAAAAAAAAACAAGAAAATTATATCGTGGAAAGTATCCCGGTGAACAAAGTAAAAATAATTATTCAATTTTCTATTTTTTTATTTAATAAATATATATTTTATTACTATTGCTTATGTGTTTCTTTCTTTTTATAATTCTAACAATACAAACGGAGTTAATGCCCTTGTCTATTCTACCGACCGCTCACAGCCCAAAATGTCGGCTCGGGCACAAATACAGGTTGTACATCGAAATGGAAAAATCGTTCTAATTAAAGTTCTGCTTGATATTTTAAAATTCTTTTTCGTGGCGTGAGAGATAAAATATGACTAAGTAAGTACAAAATAATGCTTTTACATGAAAATAATTAACTGCATCGGCCTTTAACTAAAATTTCACCGAGAATTTTGTTTCGGAGTCATATTTCACGTATTTTCTCATTGGAAAGAATCGGACTCGAAAAGAGAAAAATGAGAGCCTATACATTGAATGAAATGGAATGGTAAGATTGCTATGTACAAAACTAATAAACTTTGTGTTTGTTGTGTGATAGGGTAGAAAATTAAATGCTCTTATTATGTAAGAAGATTAAAGAAGAGAAGATTAGGATACGATAAGAGTTAGAGTTCTAGCGCAGGTTTAATCAGCAAACAGTCTGTGTAGTGGATGAGTGAAAGTTGAAACAAATTTATTAATAGAACAAGACATCTAAACTTTCGACTAGATCGTTTCTTTATACTTCTTTTAAGAGTTAGGTAAAAAGTAGTTTAGGATTAGGTTAAGTTAAGGTGAGTTAAGCGATTACGGTTAGTCTATCAAATCGCGCCCTTCAAAAATATAAAAAATGTAACTTTTTTTGGAAAAAATGTCCCCCTCTACCACGATGGGTGTGATAGTATAATAATGTTTACAAACCTCTTTTCACTATTCTCATTGATAAATGAAAACAAAAGTTAATTAAAACTGATTATTTCTTATTACAAAAAAAAGATTCATATTTTGGTATACTTACAAATTAACATACTTCTCCACCCCTAACCCCCCTTCTCTCAAATTCACTTCTCTTTTTTAGGCGATTACGTGTGAACACACTGATAAATTTGGTGGAAAGAAGAAGAAATACGATTATTTTTTAATTTAAAGTGGGGGATTAGTTCCGTATATAAAGCCAATATAAGATGATCTCCCATTTCCGGGTCAGTCTTTTGTTTTATTTCTATGAGAGCTAAATCCGCTGCATTAATGTTTTTTTTTTTTTGGGGGGGGGGGACCTTTTTATGCGATTATGTGTGATTTTGTGATTTTGCCACTCGGATTTAAGGTTAGTGATAAAAATGTGGTTAACTGACCTAAAAGTTAGAATGTCCTGGAAATGGGGAACATTTTACGTTAAATATATATGAAACTGATCCCCCACTCTAAATTCTGAAAAAAAATGTTTGTTTTTCTTTCAGTTTTCCACTGTGTTCGAATTGGTGTGTTCACCTTTTCCGTGAAAATGAAATAAATAACTTATTTAAAATAAGCTAACTAATTAAATACCTTATTATTAATTTAAGGCGTAAGTAAAATACTTAGTTTTGATGATATTTAAAAAAACAGTTATTTGCATTGCTGAAGACAGTGAGATAGAACTTGGAATAAGGATTCTAGACATAAAGATATTATCATTATAGTCACTTCTATCCTAAATAATCGATACTTTTGAATTATGGAATGCATATTCTAAGCAACACGGTGAATTACGTAGGTATATTATGTTTTGTAAAGTTTACCATTTAATGGGTATGTATCTCAAACTCGCACTCCTCCCACACATTTTAAAATAAGCGAGATAAAATAAGTTAATACATAAAATAATTATTCTACATCAAATTTTGAGTTATATTATTGAATAAATGTTTAAACGTATTCTAGGCAACATGGTGAGTAACGTAGGCATTTGTAAATATTATGATTTAGAGGGTATGTCCTTGAAACCGCACCCTACCCATAAAAAATTAAAATTAAAATCGAATTCTATACATATTACTTATACCCATCCTGGGTCGCGTATTCGGCTAGTTCATTATATTTTGAAAAATAGCAACCAACACATCACACATTCCGAGATGTTTGTTCACATTACATTTACATTTCTGCATGTTGGTACGGTCGGGGAAACAGGGAGCAGTGAAAAAATTCCATATATAATCTAGGTTATGATATCATTTTAAGACACGATATATACATACTATGATTTAAATATGTATTTAGATGGAGTGTTGCTGCCACATCTGGGAGGTGTCGCTCAGAGAACCCCTTTCTTGCTCCAACAGAGTACAAAGTCGATTTCGCAAAGAAATGATATTTCCTTTCTCTGAGGCTACCTTTTAACTTAAGAAACGTTGCTAGTCTTTTTCCACTCTATCGTTATTTCCATGGAAAGTGCTCAACTTATCTTCAATCTCTGGTTCCTCGTTGTAAAACATTTACAGCGAGAACTCGTCTCTCTACCGCAACGACAAAGTACTTTTATTTTTTTTCTCTCCGTGAGCCTAACACCGAACGGAATTTTTACGAACATCTGTAGGATACCTTGTCACAAGACTGCTTACCTCAGGTATGCAACATGGTCATATTAAAAGAAAAAAAAAAAATAATAATAATCACCACCACCACCACCACCACCACCACCACCATCATCATCATCACCACCATAATCATCATCATCATCATCATCATCATCATCATCATCATCATCATCATCATCATCATCATCATCATCATCATCATCATCAGGGTTTTTGATGACTCCTGGAGGAGGAACCCCTCCCTAATTTTCGTCCACTTTATTGGTCACTGTCATTCAGGTTTTTTTTTGTTGCCATTAGTCACCACACTAGGCACTACGAATTAGCTATTTTGCCCATAGCTAGGTGTCCACATACAGCACCTGGTATTCCCAAATGGTCACCCATCTAGTACTGACCAGGCTCGACGTCGCTTAACTTCGATTGTCTAGCGGGGACCGGTGTGTCAACGTGATTATGCCGTATGTAATATCCATCATAATTCAACTGAAAATCTATACATCTCATTAACTCTCATCCTCGAGTGACTTTTAGCCTCGATACCTGCCGACTCATTAGTAAAAATATATAATTTACAATGTATTTCAAGCTATAATGAAAGTGTGGATGATATATGTCGCCGACCGCAACAATGATATAATGAATGAGCAAAGGAAGGCGTTTAGAATTATTAGACTGGTCTAGTAGTTTTCAGGAAATATGGAGAAAAAATATGTTATTTCGACCATTCGTAATTTTTTTGATAAACATATACTTTTATGTATATTCATCATTTTCCTTGTTTATACATGACGGTGTCTAACGAAATTACCCCGGGTGATCAGAAAAGCAGATAAGTAAATAAGAATTATAATCTAGATGGTAACGAGATGTAAGTCAGGGGTGTGAGTAGATGTCCCATTTGGAGTGCGACCGTGGTTATTTTGATAATTTCAAGGTTGAGATGAAAATTAAAAGTATACGCATTTTATTGTTTTCATTTTGAGGTATGCCAATTTGAGGAATGTGTTAAAAACAATTGTCAGAATGAGACCCCCCCCCCAAAAAAAAAATAAAAATAAAACGAGAGAGCGAGACTTACGTTCGGAATGAGTGGACGTCACGCTTTTTACTCCATCTATCTGGGATTGGGGAATTGACTACGTCTCTGTAACCACGAGAATGTCGACATTCTACTACAATAAAGTGTAAACAATGAAAAACCTTTCTTGTTTGCGATCTCCATTTCCACAGTCGTTCACAACAGTAACGCGCCAGGATTGCATCAGAAAGCATCCAAATCTTCATGGGGAAGTGTTAAGAACAGTCTTTAAAAGTTTGCAGAGACACTGGAAAAATGTCATAAAGTCTGATAGTTCAGCAAAGAATCATTGAATTATCTTGTTTGGACTCGTTCATTTTATTCAGGGTATATTATTGATGGTTAGCGAAAATGTAATCATATCTGATTACGTGTTTTGATCTTAACCTTGAGCAATTTTTGTAATATTACAAAATCCAATATGGCCACCGCAATCAATACTAAAACTTCAAATTTCAATAACGTTGTTATTACTTGAGCTAAAGTCTTTATTTTAGTGTCTAATTCGATGTTTGCAGGCCAAAAGAATTCAATATATTTCGTTTAATATTTATTCTCAACCAAAAGCACGACAAACACTCGTAGTATTCAGCATATTTATCCAATATAAGTTATTAATATCTCAATATAATATCATTATCATTTTAAGATATGATTAATCATATGGGGAATGTTTTACAATAGCCCTACAACTCGCGAGTCGGGTTGAAAAAAAGTTGTAGAACGTAGTCAAAAAAATGAATATGCAACAAATAAATGCAACGTACGTAGAGACCGGAGATTTTCCTAGTTTTCTATTCCATTTGTTTGTATGTTTACGTATGGTAAATTGGTTTTTATTAGACATGAAAAAAAAAAAATTTAATGTCTTCGTTTTTAAAAACAAAATGGCGTCATTATTTTTTGCTGTCGGTGTCACGTGTGTGTTTTTTTTTACCGGGACTCATAATCAAAGCGGCGTTTTTTTTGGGTGGGGGTGTTGCATTTTTGAAATTTAATTTTATGAAACGAACATTTTAACGATCATTTTGATCACCGAATGAGCGCGCATGTCGTTACATCATTGGGGGTTAGGGTTAGGGTTAGGGCGAGGGTTAGGGTTAGGGTTAGGGTTAGGGCGGGGGTTAGCGTTAGGGCTGGGGTAAGGGTTAGGGTTAGGGCTGGGTTTTGGTTAGGGTTTGGGTTAGGGCTGGGTTAGGGTTAGGGCTGGGTTAGGGTTAGGGCTGGGTTTAGGTTAGGGTTAGGGCTGGGTTTAGGTTAGGGCTGGGTTTAGGTTAGGGTTAGGGCTGGGTTTTAGGGTTAGGGTTAGGGTTAGGGTTAGGAATTTTTTAAAGAAACAGGAAAAAAAACATTACGGTGTGACGAATGAAAATAATATGTAAATAAAAGCACACTGACATGTAAATCAAAAGAAAATTATTTTATTCCTTTTGCTTAAAATGTAGTTTTGTTTTGTTCTTCTGCTTGGCTGAAAAATGCAAAAATTGCGCTTTGACTATGAGTCCCAGTAAAAAACCAACCGAATCCAGAACGAGGCGGAAGTCTCGTTCTGGATTCGGTGTTTTCTATCGAAGCAGCCATTACTATTTTTTTTTTCACTTCACTTACGCTAAAACTATTAACTTATAGAAAATAGCACTTTAACGGATTATAATCATTAATAACTGTCACAGTTAACTTGGAAATTCAGTTTTATCGGCTACGGTAACTTTTATTTGTTGTATATTTGTTTTTTCAGCGTTTTCGTTGTTGGGCTATTGTTAGAAATACCCATCATATGATTAATAATTTAGACATATCTTACAATGTGTGTTCACGCAATAATACAGTTATAAGTGAAAGCAATATATGTCGACCATTGAAATTAGTATTTTATAATACTACAAAGAGAGCGCGTAGAGACATAAATATGGGCTAAACTGAAACAAGTACGAACTAAAAGATAAAATGATGATATATTGATATTTAAACATGGTGCGAACATGGAGTCATTGAGTGTACGGCCCAAAACAAAAATGAATGCTTTTTATAGTTGTGATTGTATAATGGCGTCTGTATGCTGGTAATAGAATAATAGAAAGCAAATTAGGATTATCAATCGCTGTTTCTCCGTAAATGATAAAAGCAAACGCCTATTTTTCCGCTCTCTTTTTCGCTTTAGCCTGAATATAGACAAACGAAGATAGACATAAAGGATGCAATAATAATAAATTCGTTTATTATTTTCGTTTCTTCATGAGTCATATTGTCACTCATCAACAACGAGAGCCGGTGCTTACTACGATAATACTATTCAAATGTGGGTAAATTTCCATGTGAAGTTAAAAATTACTACTATAATACCATTCAAATATGGGTAGATTTCCATGTGAAGTTAAAAATTACTACTATAATACCATTCAAATGTTGGTAAATTTCCACGTAAAGTTAAAAATTACTAGTATTATACTATTCAAATGTGGGTAAATTTCCACGTTAAGTTAAAAATTACTACTATAAAACTATTAAAATGTGGGTAAATTTCCACGTAAAGTTAAAAATTACTACTATAACACTTCAAATGTGAGTAAATTTCCACGTAAAGTAAAAAATACTAGTATAATACTATTCAAACGTGGGTGTATTTCCACGTAAAGTTAAAAATTATAACTATTATACTATTTAACTGTGGGTAAATTTCCACGAAATGTTAAGAATTACTACTATAATACTATTAAAATGTGGGTAAATTTCCACGTAAAGTTAAAAATTACTACTATAACACTATTCAAATGTGAGTAAATTTCCACGTAAAGTAAAAAAATAATACTATAATACCATTCAAACGTGGGTGTATTTCCACGTAAAGTTAAAAATTATAACTATTATACTATTTAATTGTGGGTAAATTTCCACGTAAAGTTAAAAATTACTAGTATTCTACTATTAAAATATGGTTAAATTTCTACGTTAAGTTAAAAATTACTACTATAATACTGTTCAAATGTGGGTAAATTTCAACGTAAAGGAAAAAAATTAAAGACTGATTAGCGCATGTACCTAATAGGAAATAAGCCCAGATGATATTTGCCTTTATTAAGAACGCGGTCAAATGATTACAAGAAACACAAAGCTCAAATATTGAAGCATCTTTTTTTACCTAGACGTTTAACAGAACAGACATCAAAATCCAATGTACCGTAGTTTTGTTTTAGTTTGAAACATACCGACGAAGTTAAATATCGTGGCGTAATAAAAATATATATTTGTTTATTTTCTTAATACTGTGTTTAGGCGATTTCTTCACCCTGCACGAAGAAATACTATACAACACTTGCGCTATACAATTACAGGACGCTTGTCTCTCGTCGGTTTTACTCGAAACCCGACTAATATCAATGTAATTACTTTGATGGAGGATTTGCTTACAGCATCTTCTATTGTTAAATAGTCACTTATACAAGTACGGACAACACTCAACATTGTTTAACTTCCGTAATCGGGCAAGAACTGATTTTTTAACGTGATTTAGTTTTGCATACTGTATGGAGTAAAAACCATATAGACTTACGACGCCTTTTTTCTTCCTACTAGCAGACTAATGTGGATTACGTTTTATGTTCACGTAATTAATATAGTTTCTCTTTACTTAGGCTTAAACGCTACTCATAGCCATATCATGTGATATAATATGGAATGGTTTTCGATTTCAAAAGTTACAACCCACTATCCGATCCGTTTCAATTTTAACAAAATTCATTTCTTTGTTATATCCAGATCTAGCTAATGCTTGATTATAATATTGCTTGTAAATAATCGTTCGTTAGAATATCGATTAGATATTCTTTTACAGATATTGGGGATTTTTCATAGATTCGGGATGGTTTTAATTATTATTGATATAGTATAATGTGTTAAAAAGTGTTGTCATTTAAATTTGGTGTTAGTTCCAAAAAGTTTACTATTTCATTGTTTATTTCTATGGTTATATTAAGGTCCAATTTTCTGAAGAAATTATGTAAATTATTGTTATTATTTCCTAACCCTAACCCTAACCCTATCACTAGAGCTAAACAAAACAATGCATAATCCCTGTATAAACCTCCCAACATACCTAGTTTGATTTCTTTCAATATATAAAGTCCTACTAGATCGATGCCTTGCGCTGAATCCGAGGCTCCTTAGTAACGTCAACATTAAATTTCCTATTCTTCTTAGTCCATAGTTTATTATTGTATAGGATTAATGTTTTTATAGCTAATTTAATGATGTCGATTTCTTGTTATGTTATGTTCGTTTCATTTTTAGCCATATCTACGGCTTTATTTAGTAGAAGGAGAAATCGAAGGGTAATACAAGTCGATATAAAACATGATGAAATTTCCGTTCCTAACTATCGGTAATTCTCGAAACCAACTGAGTACTTTGTCAGAGAATGATCATAATTCCTTAATTATCATGATTAATTGTACCCGTAATGGGATAAGTAATTTTCCAGTATATATATATATATATATTTTGATCTTTGAAAAGCCTGATCTTTGAAAAGCCTGGCTTAAGGAAAATTTAACTTAGATAAATTGCCTTTTTTGCAGAATATACCTTGCTCTGAGCAATTGAATTGAATTATGATTTGACTTTTGCTTCTCTAATTCCTTTCCATTCTTCTTCATTCTACCTGCTCTATCCTGGATATTGAGCTATATACTCTTCACAATAGGTTTCACTTTTCCTAAAAGTTCGCTTTTAGTATACCACTTCATATATATATATATATATATATATATATATATATATATATATATATATATATATATATATATATATATATATATATGTAGTATGTCATGTTATATTGAAAAGAAATCAATGAAGAGCTCAATCGACCCCATTCAGAATGCTGACGATTCCACTGGGCATAAATATTTAAAAAAATGTAAAAAGTCAGCCCATCTGGATGAAACTGCGGTACGTTTTCTGAAATATGCAACATAGTTTTCAAATACATGATATATATATATATATATATATATATATATATATATATATATATATATATATATATATATAATGTCTGATGGTGTTAGAGTATATGATGAATGCTGTTTCAAGTAGTCTTCGCCGAGCTTTGTTATAAATATGTTTGATGATTTTAACCTTTTCGAACTTGAAAGCATGATCGTGTTCTAATACGTGGGGAAAAAGTGCACTGAGAGTGTTATTGTTTTTTTTATATCCCTTTTATGTTCGCTCAGTCTTTTTTTCAATTCACGTCACGTAAATTTGAAGACAGTTATTATGAATTATTTTATCTAAAAACATATAAATTAAAGCGTCTGTAGGGTGTACCAGAGTTTCATTGACATGGCCATTTCAGTTCTGGAGGAGAAACCGGTTAATAGGAGCAGACCGGCGCTTAATCACCATTAAGTATGCGGGCTGCCATTTTAAACCGGTTTCCTACCCCAGATCCGGCATGGCCAGATTAATGAAACCCCTGTACGACCAATAGCCACTGTAAAGTTTTTTGTAAAAAATAGAATTCTTTATATTATCTCTTTCAGAACCTACATTATTATCTCTTTCAGAACCTTTATTGTCGTTTTCAACTAACTTATGATACATGCTATACACCCCTACCACATATATATATATATATATATATATATATATATATATATATATATATATTTATATATATATATATTTTTATATATATATTTATATATATTTAGAATCGAATATGAAACTAAAAGTAAACTTTTAGTAGATAGAACCTATAGTGAAATGGTTTAAGCTCAATATACAAGATAGAGCAATTATGAAGATATTAATATTTTTTCAAATGTTGAATTTTAGCTTTTCCATTGCCAACTTATCTATCTATATAATTCCTCTGATGATAAGATTTTGATCTTTGAAAAGTCTTGGCTTAAGGAAAGAATAATAAACATAATTTTATTACAGAATATACCTTGCATTGAACAATTGAAGTGTGAAATAAATCTGGACATTCGTACATGTTTATCACCCTTCTTTCATCTATTTTTATATATATATATATATATATATATATATATATATATATATATATAAATATTTAAAGGAACAAACTAAACACGCATTAGGGCTGTCCGCATTATAAATTATTTCGACCTAGATGTGTCTCATCAGACGCGTAAAAAGCCACATTTCGGAACTGAATGAATCGAAATAAGGTCGAAATAATTATTTCCTTGAAATTTATTCCTGCTCTATTGATAAGTACATTGAGTTCTCTTACTTGGATTCCCATCGAGACCAGTCAAATCTGCACACACACACACAAATATATATATATATATATATATATATATATATATATATATATATATATATATGTATAAAGACTTGCGGACTGGTCGTTTTGATGTTTAGTCGTCCTTGTGCGCATGCATCGCACATATCTCCTGTCTGATTGGATAAACGTGCCCTGGACAATACTGTTATGAATACCGCCGAGAATCAACAATCTCCAAGGATTATACATAATCCAAGACAGATTACAGAATTACAGTACCCGGATTTGAAAAGAGTCGGTTCTCGTCTGATTAATTTACGGAGCTAACTCCGAGGAATTCGGATGTCCACAACGTCGTTTATAGAATTGTCTAGATCGCAAAATGGCATTAGGTCCTGTCGGCCATTTTCAATATATTTGATAAACCTTCTTCCCTCCTCTGTCCTCCTCTCCTTCATGCGCTCTTTTTTCCGTTGTAGGCTCGTTTTTTTTTATCTCTCTCTCTCGTCCATTTGTTTAAATCTCATCAAAGCTCACATGCTTTAAACTTGTACCACCGTTGGAAGGGGGAAGATAATATAGACTATGGCATTTCTTATATCTTCATACGAGATAAAAATCATCGCCACGTCCGCCATTGTCTTTATGGCGGTTATCAACGACGGAATGCATCCACAGATGTTTCTAAGGTTTCAATATGAATCTGCTTAATAACTGCGATCGTGTATCTACATTCAATTACATACAAAATAAACATGGCGATAATATATATTTCCCTTTATTACCAGTATACCCACGCCGCCCCAAAATGACGATATTCCTTTTTCCATTGCTTCTCAACTTACAGCTTTTATAATAAATTGGTAGAATAAATTGGATTCTATGCGCCCCGATAGACGAAACCTGGATACCTCTATTGGACACATAAATGTATAGTTTAAGATTGAACACTTTGATTGTTTATTTTCTATTGATAGGTAAATATATATATATATATATATATATATATATATATTTATATATATATATATATATATATATATATATAAATTTATATTTATATATATAAATAATTACATAAAAATACATTAAATATTTAGGTGATAAAAATCGTACATATTTCTAGACAGAGCATCTTGTGGAAGAACGCTGGACTATAGACATCAATATCGAAGGTTCGATCTCTGTCTAAGTTAGCCATGCTGATGACGGCTGTCAGCCAGAACCACGTGTCCACCTGTCTTGGATTATGTATAATCCTTGGAGATTGTTGATTCTCGGCGGTATTCATAATAGTATTGTCCAGGGCACGCTTATCCAATCAGACGTATAAAATAAATTAAAAAATATATATATATTGGTATTCCTATACGTCAACAAATAAGAAATAAAATAATATATATATATAGTCTCGGAAGTTTCTCAACCATTAAAACTATAAAAAAAAAAAAATTATATAAAAAAAAACAAAAAAAACCCAAAAAAACTTATAGTCTCAAGTCTTCCAGTGGAAAATCACTCATGTAAGTCAATTTATTTTTTACAGTTATTATATTAGTTAGTTTCTAACACTATTTTAAGGGATCATCAGTTGTTTACCATGAAAAACTGTTTCGGGAATTTATATATATATATATATATATATATATATATATATATATATATATATATATATATATATATGATATAATCCTAGTTAATTCAAAAAACATTTTATCCATATATATATATATATATATATATGGAACTCCTGGAATTCCTGGCACTGATTTAAATAATATGCCGTAATGTAGTGTATGTCAATTTACAATATAATAGCTCTGTCTGACATAAAGGTTCAGACATTAGGCAGAGTCAGTATATTTAGTATATGGTACTATAGGCTTGACTTAACCGCTCTTATATCTTTATAGTAGGATTAACTCTAGAGCTCATTTGTATACTACCAAAGTATCTGCATTTGACTTATCTATTCATATATATATATATATATATATATAAATATATATATATATATATATATATATATAAGCAAGATTCATTTATACCCAAAAGCCATACTCTTTAGTAAAATTATTTTACGAATTCGTTTCGCTAAAAGTAGACCAACCAATATGTCAATATCGGGCCTGTCCTAAATGTAGACCAACAAGATGTCAATATGTGGCCTGTCCTAAAAGTAGACCAACCAATATGCTAATATTTGGTTTTTCATAAAAGTAGACGAACCAATATGTCAATATTGGGCCTGTCCTAAAAGTAGACCAACCAATATGTTAATATTGGGCCTGTCCCAAAAGTAAACCAACTAATATGTAAATATTGGGCCTGTCCTAAAAATAGACCAACCAATATGTTAATATTGGGCCTGTCCTAAAAGTAGACCAACCAATATGTCAATATTGGGCCTGTCCTAAAAGTAGACAACCAATATGTCAATATTGGGCCTGTCCTAAAAATAGACCAACCAATATGTTAATATTGGGCCTGTCCTAAAAGTAGACCAACCAATATGTCAATATTGGACCTGTCCTAAAAGTAGACCAACTAATATATCAATATTGGGCCTGTCCTAAAAGTAGACAACCAATATGTCAATATTGGGCCTGTCCTAAAAGTAGACAACCAATATGTCAATATTGGGCCTGTCCTAAAAGTAGACCAACCAATATGTCAATATGTGACCTGTCCTAAAAGTAGACCAACTAATATATCAATATTGGGCCTGTCCTAAAAGTAGACAACCAATATGTCAATATTGGGCCTGTCCTAAAAGTAGACCAACCAATATGTCAATATTGGGCTTGTCCTAAAAGTAGATCAACCAATATGCTAATATTGGGCCTGTCCTAAAAGTAGACCAACCAATATGCTAATATTGGGCCTGTCCTAAAAGTAGACCAACCAATATGTCAATATTGGGCTTGTCCTTAAAGTAGACCAACCAATATATCAATATTGGGCCTGTTTTAAAAGTAGACCAACTAATATATCAATATTGGGCCTGTCCTAAAAGTTGACCAACTAATATGTTTATATTGGGCCTGCCATCCTTGAGCTCTTCAGAAAAACACAAAAAAGTGTTTAGTTTTAAAAATCATTCACTGTAGCTTGACATGAAAGGTAAATGTCCTTTTTGGGATTGTTCCACCATATGTGGAAGGCCGTCATCTTAAAACTGCATTTTGAGTTTGGAAGTAGTCCAACGAAGTTAGGATCACATCATAACTTACCCAGTACTTTTCACAGTGCACCATGATTAACTGTATCGGACGCTTCGTCCGATCAACAAAGACCTTATATAGATCTTGATAATGTTTAATACACTTTTCCTGCATTTGAAACACCGTAAATATTATATCAGTGGTACCCTTACTTCTTCTAAAGCCACACTGACTCTCAAGAAGCAAAAAAGGGCAGATGTAGTCATTCAGACGATTCAACGGGATTCTGGTAAATACTTTTCCTGTCCGATTCAAAAGAGAAATGCGGTGATAGTTGCCGCACTCATCTTTCCTCTCCTTGCCCGCGTACAGAGATACCATAATAGAATCACGCCAATCTTGGTAAATATGCCCGTCAATCCAGATGTTGTCAATCAACCCTATTTAATTTGCACTGCCATTGATCTTCCACCACAGCGAAGGACCAATAAATCTTTACCATTTCCGCCAGGTGCCCCGCATCACAACTGTCATATAGTCTCCTCTACTTCTTTGAGGGCAGGAATAGAACTCATTTCGGCAATGACAGCCCTCTGAGGTAAGCTATCTATCACATGAGCACTGACTATCGACAGATTAGTCAACAGATCAGGTTCATGACAAGTATTTCTTGACATTGGATTTGAAGACATCCATGTTGTAATCTACAGAGGAGCAGTCCCATGATAATGTGTTCCATAGATTTGAAGTGCTTGGAATGAAACTCTGTTCACGGAAATTCCGACAGGAACTAGACAAACGAAGATTCTTTATTTAAATACGTATGTATAATTATTAGTGACTAAATGTTTGGATGCCGATCTGTTCGCTAAGCGAAATCACGCCAAGCAGCTGGAGTTTACAAGGTGGGTCAGTATTGTTTATATCTCTGTCTATATAAAGTTAGGGTGATGTATATGCTTATATATTTGTATGTAGAACATTCACGCCAAAACTAATTAAACGATAATGATTAAAATTGGAACACAGCTACATAGCGTAAGGGGTGGTAGTGTGGGCTATATTTATATATAGTTTAATTTAGTTTTAGGTAAAAGGAACAAAAAAGGGAGTAGAAACGCTTCATTAAAATTCAGATAATTTCCATGTTTGTAAAATTTTAAGAATAGGTATTAGAAATAAATTAATAAACATTCTCCACGTTCAATTTCTTTAGAATATTTTTAAGGGGTTTTAAGGGGCTTAATATGTGCACAGCTTCCAATTTATATTTATATATAGTTTAATTTAGTTTTAGGTAAAAGGAGTGAAAAAGGGAGTAGAACTCCTTCATTAAAATTCAGATAATTTCCATGTTTGCAAAATTTAAAGAATAGGTATTAGAAATAAATTAATAAATATTCCTAGATTTCAGTTTCTTTAAAATATTTTAAAGAGTTTTTAGGGGGCTGTGCACAGCTTCCTATTCAAAATTCAAATATTTCGGATTTGCATGACATTTGATCCATACTCATTAGACACCAATGAAGCAAAATTCTCTGAATTTCAATTTCTTCTTATGGCCACTTCGGAGTCGCTAATAGAGCTTTTCGCTTTGTCTCACAGCAGACAAGGCCTGCCACATATGGTGGAACAATCCTGAAAAGGACATTTACCTTTCATGTCAGGCTACAGTGAATGATTTTTAAAACTAATATTAGTTGGTCTACTTTTAGGACAGGCCCAATATTGACATATTGGTTGGTCTACTTTTAGGACAGGCCAAATATGGACATATTGGTTGGTCTACTTTTAGGACAGGCCCAATATTAGCATATTGGTTGGTCTACTTTTAGGACAGGCCCAATATTAGCATATTGGTTGATCTACGTTTAGGACAAGCCCAATATTGACATATTGGTTGGTCTACTTTTAGGACAGGCCCAATATTGACATATTGGTTGTCTACTTTTAGGACAGGCTTAATATTGACATATTGGTTGGATAACATTGCCGGATTTGATCTAGCCACATACTCTTTAATGAAAGGGATCAATAATAGCATCTGTGAAGCATTCAGCTAACTTCACTTGTACAGCTGAACCTTTTCTCAACTCTGCTAACATAGCAAGTCTGTTCATCCTATCTGCTAAGTCAGCGAATACCTGACCTCGAGCCTGTTTTATTTTGAATTAAAACTCTAGATACGTCATCGGGATTTGTAAACTCGCCGTACTGTGCCGTTAGTTGATCGAGCAGTTTTTTACTGGTGCTATTTAGATGATTGTCGAGATATTCTCCGATCCATTCCGATGCTAAACCACCAGAAAAGTCGTATCCCAGGTTTACTCGCTCTGGATCAGTTAACTTTTAGACCCGCACTTTCTTTCTCAGAGCCGCTAGCCGCAGCTCTAACTCGAACGGTTTCTAAATAAAGATTGGGATCTTTGATCCACCTGAGAGACCTCTGTTTTATAGGGGTTCATTTGTGTTAGCCATTTTTCATTTGTCTTGAGTAGTAGACATGTTAACAAAACTCTCTATCTACCATTAATTTTTATAATTATTTTAACCAACAATTGTTTGCAGAGTAAAAAAACAACAAGAGAAAATTGTCACCTACCTTAGCTTTCTGGGGTTTACGGTATGTTCTTTTTTCTTCGTCTGCTGATGCTTGTGGGAGATCGTTTCGGATCTATGTGGCTGTATTTGGATGACTGTGTTTTTCTTCTGTGGATTTCTTGGGTTCACCGCTGTGGTCGTTTCGTCGAAGTCTTCGTACCAAATATGGTACTATCGTTCAGTAGCGGATACTGGCTGTCCCACAGATTCTCCCTTAGTCGCGTCTTTGTCACGACACTAATATGGCACTATCGCTGGCCGAGGAAGGCTGTTCCGTAGATTTCACCCTTGGTCATGCCTTTGTTACGGCTTCAATGTGATACTATCCTCGGGACGGGGGAGTGTACCTTGGTGTGCCCACGCCGTGGGGACGTCCCTTGGAAGGAACCTTTTCGTCCTGGCACGGTACAACATCAGCCCCCGGGGAAACGATAGCCACATTTCCTTCAATAAAGAGGTTAATCCCGTCTGTGAGCTTGATGGGTCTTTGTCGAGTTTAAAGCGTCATTAATTATCTCAAGAGAATTAATTATTTGGGCTGAAGGAACCACCGTGCTGAAATTGAACGCTTGAACATTTTTATATATAAAAAAATATAAAATCTATTTATTTTTTTCCGAAGAAACATTATTAAGAACTCGAAAGTCGGCTGGAGTTTGTTTTCGTACGACCGCAGCGCACGAAGTCGAAATTCCAACTGAAATTCTCCATCGTGGTGATAAAAACGAGAAAGAGAGAGAGAGGGAGAGAGAACAAAAAGAGAAGGAGCAGAAACAAGTATACATATCAAAAAGAAAGAACAATAAATATTGTTATTAAGTTCATCAGCAGTTCCGATGTTTAACCTTTAGCGAAGCTGGTGTCAGCCAACACTGATTTGATCATTGGCCCGACAGCCGTCACCATGGCTTTTTGTCAATAAGCTGTCAACCTTGAGTGGTGCAAAGCGTTAACAATCTTTGCAATGTTTTAATGTGACAGTAATACTTTCTTGATTTTACTTGCCTCCCCACGAGAACAATAAAAGTTAGCCACTAGGCTTATAAAGTCAGTATTTGCTTGTTTATGTGTTAAAGAAATCGATATGTTAACAGAACATTCATATAAG
Source organism: Sepiola atlantica (assembly GCA_963556195.1). Taxonomy (NCBI): domain Eukaryota; kingdom Metazoa; phylum Mollusca; class Cephalopoda; order Sepiida; family Sepiolidae; genus Sepiola; species Sepiola atlantica. The sequence goes on along the minus strand of OY744544.1, from coordinate 33,042,928 downwards.
TTTGTTCTTCTGATACTACGATTCATAGATGCTATGATTGACCCCTTCATTAGATAGTATGTGGCTAGATCAAATCCGGCAACGTTATCGGAGGCCTTGTCTGCTGCGAGACAAAGCGAAAAGCTCTATTAGCGACCCCGAAGTTGCCACAAGAAGAAATTGAAATTCAGGGAATTTTGCTTCATTGGTGTCTAATGAGTATGGATAACATTTCATGCAAATCTGAAATATTAAGCCCCCTAAAAACCATTTAAAATATTCTACAGAAACTGAAATCTGGGAATATTTATTAATTTATTTCTAATACCTATTCTTAATTTTTTTTCAAGAAATCTGAAGACACCATTGAAATTTTCCTTTGTTCTATCTGGGGTCATTAGGGAAAGGAAAATAATTAAATAAAAACAAAATCATCCAATATTCATAAAATTAATTTGCCGTTTTACAGATGCAGTTTTTTTCAGGTAAAAAAATCTGAACTCGTTAATTTTTCAAATAATTACTTGGTTTATCATTACGTAGCACTGCTTAACTAACATCTAATACAGTAACAGTTCAACTAGCAGGAATTTTATTGCAGATTTTCTTCCACGCGTTCATATGTGGTCTTAAGTTTTAAAGTATCTCGCGATAATGAAAGTAAAATGTTGCGTTTTTTGTCAGTTATATTTAACTCGACCATCCCATCCATCTTTATTGAAAATAATAATAATGTAAGTCATTCACTTGTCCTTTATATAAAAGATCACATTGGAAATGGCTGAACGCCGATCAAGAATATACCAACTTTGTTGGTGTTTATTTTGTAGTTAAAAAAAACAACTTTTATCTGGACACATAAACACACAGGCAACTGCTCTTTATATAATAGATATTAAGTAAAAAATAGCCTGTTACTTTTGCCATGTTTGAGACACTAGTTTAAAATAATAACTTGTTATTAAATCTTACTGTAGCCATTCCTTTCATAAAAAATAAATATGAAGAGGCTGACACACAAACTTTGATGTTCTTATTCTGCCGATAGCCCACTTCCCACCGCCTCTCTATCGATGTCGTATGTTTCGATTATACATTGACCATGACTTGAATTAATAAGTAAAAATTAAAATAGACTAACAGCAATTAATTAATTTTATGCAAAATAAATCAGGCTGACAAATGTTTTTTTTTGCTAGGATCAGTGTAGTATTTCTTCTGATACTACGTTTCATCTTTTATGTCCTCCGTCAATAAAGGAGAAAACTCATTTTCGATTGAAGAAATTTTAAATTTTGTCCCAATCCAGAGTGCCCCATTTTGGGGAGCTGGAGTTTCTCCACTTTAAAACCGCCCTTGTTTCTTATCTGCTCTCGTAGGGAGGCAACTAAATAGAGACAAATATTACTTTAACGTAATCTGTCGTTGATAAAATATAAAATATCTCAAATGAAAGGCTTCCTTTAATCCATAAAAAGTAATAAATCGACAGACAGTTGAGTTTATATAAATACTAGCAGGACTACCCTGCGTTACCCGGGACTATAACAAAACAAAATAGAAGAGGTTAAACAGTCAGTGTAACATCTTTATATTAAAACTTCTATCTCTCTACCTCTCTCAATCTGTTTCTCTGTCTTTCCACACCCCTCTCCCCTCTATTCAGCCCATTCGTCTTTATTGAAAACAAGAATTAAGTCATTCACATCTCCTTTATATAATAGATAACATTGAAAATGGCTGAATGCCGATCAAGAATATACCAACTTTGTGGGTGCTTATTTTGTAATTTTTGACTTTTATCCGGACATACACACACAACTGCCCTTTATATAATAATTTACATATATATATATATATATATAGTAAGCAATGAAAATATATATGGCAATCAAGCTACACAGAGGCTCCCGTGTTTCATCCCCGGGGGGAATCGTCAGGCTAAATGCATGGAGTTATTTTTGTCAGTTGTTTTTATATACATGGCTTGCTAGTTAACCAATCAGATTCTTTGTTGTTCCCTCAGCCAATCGTTGGGCTTCCCGCGAACGAAGGCTTCCCGCGAACAAAGGCTTTGTTGGTGACGCTCCTATGTCTATTCTATTGTTTGTTAACAATGGCATTTCCTATATCCTGTTTTCTTTGTTTAGTCAATGCAGTAGGCGAATTTATTTTAACACGTGGTTTCTTGTATTTCTATTTTAGGTTTTAAATTTTAACTTGTTCAGTTTTTTATTTATTTATTTATATATTTATATTATTTATTTATTTATTTATTTATTTATTATTTTTTTTTTTTTTTTTTTTAATTTATTTATTATATATTATCCTAAGGTAAATTTATTTCTGTGTAAACAGCTGTTGGCTATTTCGCTTCTAGAGTTTAATAGGTTTCGGGGATCTTTAAAATTTAGGATCTCATATTTTTCATTCAGGCATAATCTACACGGGGAGAAAACTTCAAGAAAATTATACATATGGAAATGAAAAAACTAGGCCTAAAAGTAGAAGTAATGGCTAACATAAAAACAACGAACTTTCTAGACGTCACATTAAACTTAAGTAAAAACACCTACGAACCATACCTAAAAGATAACGCCAACCCAATATACGTACACCCAAAGTCTAATCACCCCCCATCAATCATAAAACATATCCCGAATTCGATCGAAAGTAGGCTTATCAACAATTCTAGCAACGAAAGCGTTTTTAAAAAATCAATCAACATTTACAATACAGCTCTAAAAAATAGTGGTTACCATAATACCGAAATTAAATATAAAAAACAGGACACCAATAATTACAACAAAATTAAAAATAAAAACAAAAGAAAAAGAAATATAATCTACTATACCCCTCCCTATAACCAGATGCTAAAAACTAAACTAGGCAAAAAATTCCTAAATCTGATTGAAAAACACTTCCCCGTAACTAACCCTCTACATAAAATATTCAATAAAAATAATCTAAAACTATCCTACAGTTGCTGTGAAAACCTAGAAATGATAATTAAGGCACACAACAACAAAATACTAAAAGACAACAACAGAGATATAAAAAATAAACAAAGTAGAAAATATACACAAAATAACACTACGAAGAACAAAAATATAAACAATACTAATAGAAACAAACAAAACACTAATAATAACCACCCGAATAAAAACGAAATAGTTAGCAATGAGGAGAAAAGATGTAACTGCATAAATCGTAAACTTTGTCCACTACAAAATAAATGCCTAACTAAAAGTGTTGTATATCAAGCAACGATATTTGCCAACGAAAGACCAAATAACAAGAAATACTACGTGGGTATGACATCCCTAGACTTTAAGACCAGATACTATGACCACAAAAGCACATTTAAAAACAAAGAACGTCGAACTAAAACAGCACTAGCTAACCATTATTGGGAACTCAAAGAAAATGGACACTCACCAATAATTGAATGGAAAATAGTAAGACAAGCCAGTACATGTAGAAACTTAGACGACCCGTGTAGATTATGCCTGAATGAAAAATATGAGATCCTAAATTTTAAAGATCCCCGAAACCTATTAAACTCTAGAAGCGAAATAGCCAACAGCTGTTTACACAGAAATAAATTTACCTTAGGATAATATATAATAAATAAATTAAAAAAAAAAAAAAAAAAAAAAAAAATAATAAATAAATAAATAAATAAATAAATAAATAATATAAATATATAAATAAATAAATAAAAAACTGAACAAGTTAAAATTTAAAACCTAAAATAGAAATACAAGAAACCACGTGTTAAAATAAATTCGCCTACTGCATTGACTAAACAAAGAAAACAGGATATAGGAAATGCCATTGTTAACAAACAATAGAATAGACATAGGAGCGTCACCAACAAAGCCTTTGTTCGCGGGAAGCCTTCGTTCGCGGGAAGCCCAACGATTGGCTGAGGGAACAACAAAGAATCTGATTGGTTAACTAGCAAGCCATGTATATAAAAACAACTGACAAAAATAACTCCATGCATTTAGCCTGACGATTCCCCCCGGGGATGAAACACGGGAGCCTCTGTGTAGCTTGATTGCCATATATATTTTCATTGCTTACTACCTAGCTCTACTTACGTATCGAGCACTGTTGAAGTAAATACTGAAAACTGATACATAAAAAAAAATTATATCTCCTTATAATATTTTATGTGGATACATGAAGTAATAATATATATATATATATATATATATATATAACATAGTTCACCCAAACAAGGCAGGCCGCCACTGTAGACGTAAGGGGCTACTGAGAAAAAAGAAAAGGGAGAAGGTTGGGGGGTCAACCTAAATTGGGATCTGCGCAGCGAGATGTCTGTTTACATTAGTTTTAAATTTCTGCATGTCAGTACTGTCAGGGAAACAGAGGGGCAGGGAGGGAGTTCCAGAGGCCAGCAGCACGAGGAAAGAAGCTATTTGAGTAGAAATCTCTCCGGCATCTGAGGACCTCCACAGTAAATGGATGAGATTTAGTTGATTGTCGAGTTGGTCTAGTGAATTTACGTCGAGGGGGCACCAGAGTAGCCAATTCATCGGAGCACAATCAATTGAAGTATTTGTAAAACAAGCACAAGGATGCTACATTGCGGCGATGGTACTACTTGGTTGACAGTGAGGGACCTATTAGGTTGGCGACTCTTTTTTGGAATTTGTCAAGGAGGGAGAGACTAGTAGATGATGCACCAGCCCAAATGTGGCAACAATACTCCATGCATGGGCGGATGGTGGCTTTGTATAGATACAGGATAATGTCAGGTGTGAGGAGGTTTACTAGTCTAATGTCTTCAATGTATTTGTTCCAATTCATGTGTATATAAAAGTAGTGCATCTGGTTGAGAAAACATTGATCCTACGAAAGTACGTAAAGACAGTCTTTATGAAGGTCTTCGAGGGGATTACGAGGATGTTGGCTGGTGAGCTACCCACTTCTCCGTGGAAGTTGACTGTAGAGGAAATGTTGGTCACAGGTTCAAAAGCTGGCTGTTCCTATTTACTTGCCTCCTCACGAGGGCGAAATAATACACAAGGTCGGTTTTTAATGTGGGGAAAATCCAGCTACCCAAAAAGAGCACTCTGGATTGGAACAAAAATAAAAATTGGCACTAACCGAGTACAGAATGGACTAAGTGTAGCATCCGAACAGATACTGCATTTTGTTCCTAGCCAAAAGGCAAAGTTCAAAGCTGGCTGTTAAACTTAGATTTGAGCCATAAAATTATGAATACAGTTTTTCAGAGTTTCGAAGAAACAGCTGAGCAAACTAGCCATTGGATCTGGATGTGATCGACCTATATCAAGTTGATTAGAAGGCTATAACAATGTGAGTGTATATGCGGTTGTAGGAAAATAATTGAAAGACAAGGAAGTTTTTAATTAATATTTTTTTGTATTAAATCTGACTTTTTTAGTTTTTCTCCTTGATTTCTATAAAATTGAAAATAAATATTTGATGCCGGAACTTCACAGTATTTCGTGTATATACCCTTTTGTCAAGTATTTATATTTCTTTATTTCACAGTCCCCTCCTTTGTGCTTTGATCTATGCAAATAGCCAAAGCCAAAATTTTGTATGATTAAGAATATTTCTAGCATGTACATTTTATGTGTATTTCTTCATTAATTTATATTTATTTATTAAAGTTATATTTTTCTTTGTATTAAGTTTTTTTTGAAGAGCTTAATTTAATTTATATTCTTGTTATGACAATAATTGAGACAAAGGGAAAGTATGTAAGAAGTACTTTCTAACGGATTAGAACAAGCGAGTACTTTCTAACAGAGGAGTTGAGAGAGAAAACATTAACAACAATGCTTTATATTGTGAAATTGTATTTACTGACCTTCATTCTGTTCATCGATTCACATCTTGTAAATTTATGGTTGGAACCATTAACATCTTGGAATAGTCAAGATGACGTCTTGGAATAGACAAGATGACGTCTTGGAATAGTCAAGATGACGTCTTGGAATAGTCAAGATGACGTTTTGGAATAGAAAAGATGACGTCTTGGAATAGTCAAGATGATGTCTTGGAATAGTCAAGATGACGTCTTGGAATAGACAAGATGACGTCTTGGAATAGACAAGATGACGTCTTGGAATAGTCAAGATGACGTCTTGGAATAGTCAAGATGACGTCTTAGAATAGACAAGATGACGTCTTGGAATAGACAAGATGACGTCTTGGAATAGACAAAATGACGTCTTGGAATAGACAAGATGACGTCTTGGAATAGTAAAGATGACGTCTTGAAATAGTCAAGATGACGTCTTGGAATAGTCAAGATGACGTCTTGGAATAGACAAGATGACGTCTTAGAATAGACAAGAGTACGTCTTGGAATAGACAAGATGACGTATTGGAATAGTCAAGATGACGTCTTGGAATAGTCAAGATGACGTCTTGGAATAGACAAGATGACGTCTTGGAATAGTCAAGATGACGTCTTGGAATAGACAAGATGACGTCTTGGAATAGTCAAGATGACGTCTTGGAATAGACAAGATGACGTCTTGGAATAGTCAAGATGACGTCTTGGAATAGTCAAGATGACGTCTTGGAATAGTCAAGATTATGTCTTGGAATAGTCAAGATGAGGTCTTGGAATAGTCAAGATGACGTCTTAGAATAGACAAGATGACGTCTTGGAATAGACAAGATGACGTCTTGGAATAGACAAAATGACGTCTTGGAATAGACAAGATGACGTCTTGGAATAGTAAAGATGACGTCTTGAAATAGTCAAGATGACGTCTTGGAATAGTCAAGATGACGTCTTGGAATAGACAAGATGACGTCTTAGAATAGACAAGAGTACGTCTTGGAATAGACAAGATGACGTATTGGAATAGTCAAGATGACGTCTTGGAATAGTCAAGATGACGTCTTGGAATAGACAAGATGACGTCTTGGAATAGTCAAGATGACGTCTTGGAATAGACAGGATGACGTCTTGGAATAGTCAAGATGACGTCTTGGAATAGACAAGATGACGTCTTGGAATAGTCAAGATGACGTCTTGGAATAGTCAAGATGACGTCTTGGAATAGTCAAGATTATGTCTTGGAATAGTCAAGATGAGGTCTTGGAATAGTCAAGATGATGTCTTGAATAGTCAAGATGACATCTTGGAATAGTCAAGATGACATCTTGGAATAGTCAAGATGACATCTTGGAATAGTCAAGATGACTGCTTCAAAAGACTGATTAACTATATGAAATACTATTGGCGCGAGGAAAGACTGAACAAGCTCACAAAGTTTACAAGCCTAGCTTAGGAAATTATTTGACACCAAGGTGAAGTAAGCAGGAAGCAGCCACAGTGTTTCTGCTCCCTAGAACAGCCTAGCAAATGAGGTCGTGGTTATGCATACGCAATCCAGGTGTAAATTGGTCTTGGACACACATTTAGACGGTATATAGATGCAATATCTTCTAACTGATTTTACACGGCTTGCTGAACTTTGTTATTTCTTAGCCAATGAAACTGATTGATTTATCTTTGTAGGAAGATTTGACTTTCAGATTAAATGCAGCTTGTCTAGTCTAGCACGGAATTTGCTAGTTCGTAAATGCAGTTCGCTATCTGGGCTTTTCTCTTTTGCATGTTGTGAATATTGTCACTGATCTAGTTACTACTACTCCTGCTACTATCTATCTATCTATCTATCTATCTATCTATCTATCTATCTATCTATCTACGAGGAGTCGTAAAACACGGAGTAAATCCCCCCCCCCGAACTCAAAGCAGAGGGGATTAATGCTAGAGAATTGGCAGACTTGAGTCTACCAACGGTAGTTATTATTGATAGTGTAAACATTACATCAACTAACCAGTGGATCTAACAGCATGGACCTTACATCAGTGAGCGAGAGGGCGTTGCGTATGAAATCTGTTGAAAAGTAGGTCCTGAGGCAGAGCGCATTATTTCATGATGACTCTAACTATGCGCTTAGTTGCCAGGTATGAGGGAGTATCTGATGATCGCATTAAGGAGAGTAGAAAGTTTACCTTGGGTTTACTTTAGGCAGCCTCGTTACTATCGGTTCCCTTATGTGGTTCCTGTAGCTCTCGCATTCCGTGTGCGATGTTTATAGCAAAGAGGGAAGTGCTGTTTTCTGGGTTAGAATCTATCCATATAACACTTATAGTTGGCTAGTCTTTGAACTTGAAGTATTATTAAAATAATTCTTATTTAGCTCCTTACATCATCTGTATCTGCTATCAACTTAAAATCAACTAGTTTAATTCGAAGATTCTTTTACTTTTATGATTGTGCAAATAATACACAATAATATGCAAAGTAGAGTTATCGCCCTTGAACTCAAGGGCTTGCACTCTCCTTGAAGTGTGGTCAGCCATGACAGTAAGAGATAAAAAAAAAATTGCAGAAAGTTGAATAATATAAAGTTTACATCAACCCCATTAAAAAAATTTGAATTTGTTAATTATCTTTTCGGAACGTGAAGCAGAAAGTTGATCTCACAACAATTAATAATAGGAGTTGCTATTCAATCAAAAAACAAACGGAACTTCCATATACAAAGTTTCTTTCCAAGAACATCCCATCGAGGCTGAACCGACTACAGCAGGGTTTGTCTTCAATATAAACACATAGTTGTTGATTTGTTCTCTAGGATAATCGATTCTTTTTCTGCTCTTTTAATCCATTCTCTCGACTGCCACCCGGTCTTGATAAGACCCATAGTAAAAAACAAATAATAATAATAATAATAATAATAATAATACAAATAATAATACAAATAATAATAATAATAATAATAATAATAATAGTAATAGTAATATTAATAGTAATAATAATAATAATAATAATAATAATAATATATATCTTAAAAATGTTCATTTTTATCGAGCCTATTAAAGATTTTGGGTCTTTCAAGATCCCATCTACGATGCTAACTGACCCCTTCATTGTTGATCAGACGACAGCTGAAAACTCGGTGCAACATATGAATCGTTATACGTGGCTCCGCAAAAAAAATACTTGAATACATTTCTGCTTAACTGCAAAAAATGGCAACATTTGTATGACCCATGAGTTGTATTAAGAACGCGAGTTTGTCTTTCTTGATCGATGACGTACACATGTGTAAGGCACTAAGCCTAAAGAAATATGCAAAGTAGAGTTGTCTCCCTTGCACTCAAGGGCTTGCACTCTCTTTGAAGTGTGGTCGGCCATGGCAGGAAGAGATAAAAAACATGCAGAGAGTTGAATTATATAAAGTTTAAAGCAAGTAGTTTGATTTAAAAACCTTTAATTTTTGATTATGCTCTGCGTCCGTTCAGTGTTTTTTAATTTTTAATTTTTTATTCGGAACGTGAAGATGAAACTTGATCTTCTACCACTTAATACAAAAGAGTTACTGTTCACTCACCCTGTATATATCTTAAAGATGTCCGTTTTCTTATTAAGATCATCAACGATTTCAGGTCTCTCAAGCTGCTATCGTCTACACCAGCTCATAGTTGATAAGACGATGGCTCGCAACTCGGTGAGACATATAAAGCGTTATACATGGCCCTACGAAAAATACTGATGTACCTGAAGAAAGTAGATTACTTCGGCCGAAACGTTGTGAAAATAACCACTGAGAACACCAGTCAGAATAATGCTGATAATATACATTATCAATCCGAAACAATACTAATCTTTTTCTATAGTGTTGAAGTTTTCTTTGCTACTGGACTGAAGCAGCGACGATGGATGGATGTCCGGTTCATGATTGCAAACCTCTTCTCAGCAAGCAGACGCCGTTTCAAAATGTGACAATTGTCTTTCAATAATGTAGCAGAATCATGTTAAAATATCGGTTCTCGTTAGATCACCGAAGTTGAGCGACGTTGAGCTTGGTTAGTATCAGATGGGGGATCATTTAGGAATACTAGGCGCTGTATTTCATCTCTCTTGACTGGGATATACATGCAGCTGAGGATTGCATGTGAATTTGATATTTCATTGAAACTGCTCGACTTAGCTTCAATCCCTGGTGCCATCTGGAAAACATTCACAGCAAGAACTCGTCTAGCTACAACCACAGCAAAACACTTTTCTTTCTTCTTCTTTACCAAAAAAAAAACAAGCGGAACTTCCATTAACAAAATTTCGTTCCAAGAACATCCCATCGAGGCTGAACCGACTACAGCAGGGTTGACTTCAAGTCTAATATAAACAGATAGTTGTTGATCCGTTCTCTTGGATAATCGATTCTTTTTCTGCTCTTTCAATCCATTGTTTTCGCTACTTGATAAGACCCATAGTAAAAAAACAAATAATAATAATGATAATAATAATGATAATGATAATGATGCTGATGCTGATGCTGATGCTGATGATGATAATAATAATAATAATAATAATAATAATAATAATAATAATAATAATAATAATAATAATAATAATAATAATAATAATAAGGAGGAGGATGGGGAGGATCCGTGTCTTGGCATTGCCGGGAAAATTGACTATTATTAAATTTTAAATTTCTCTACGCAATGTTGACATTTTTATCGCATAAATCCGTTCGAATTTTTCTTTTTTATATATTAAATTTATAATAAATAAGAGGCTAAGAGCCGGACTGTAAGTGTCAAGACGTAAGAAGAAACGAAATGAATGCACTTCATGTTCGTATGTAAGGTGAACCTTTAATAATAATAACAACAACAACAACAATTACAACAACAACTAGGACGACGAGAAGAAGAAAAAGAAACTGTTCCCTTTCGGTGGATGCCGGCTCAGCCTGCTATAACATCATTGGACAGTGCGAAGTCGCGGTGGTCTTCCACTGGGTAGCGACGAAGTAGCTCTGGCGTTTGGGCCACATTGTTGTTGTGGTTTGGATTGCGAGTGCCAACAATCACCAGATAATCCATCAATCTTGGACAGAAATACTTTTTCATACACTCACACATTCTAGAAGTTGTGCAAGATTTCACTCAAGTAGGAGTTTGTTGTGCTTGAACAAGCACAACTAGTGTCTTTTATGTAGCAGGAGTATTGTAGATGAGCATCTTTAGGAAGGACACATGTTTAGAATTGGCAATTTGTCTGATTGTTCTTAAGTGGAGAATAAGAAACGACAAGCAATTTTAGGTTGCAACTCATATTCACAATATACAGGGATCTGAACGAGTTTTGTCGTCTGTCGGGTCTCATACTTCCATCGTATGCTAAGTAGTGACGTCACGTGCAGTGCTCCACACCAGGTTACTATGCAGGGGTTAGTCAGCAATTCTAAAATTCCATTTCAATAAAGAACTACATATGCATGCACAAAGACAAAATAAAAAACGGAGACAAAAACTATATTAGCGTGTGAAATAGAAAGAGAAAAAAGACGTTGTTCAGTTGTGAAATAATTTATTTGTCCATTGCTAGTCATACTTCATGGAAATATGTGATACAGTGATACGAGTGATATCAGAGGGTTACCTAGTGGTGATAATTTTTTGGCATGGAAAAACGACTGATATAAAAAAAACACGTGTCTATTTATATATGCAAGATGCCTCATTGGGAATCACTTATGTTAATTAATAATCGCATTTGAATCTTATGAAAAAAAACACGCACAAAATACTTTTATATATATATATATATATATATATATATATATATATATATATATATATATATATATATATATACAATCTTACAGAATATATAATGAGAATATATATCACATATCTTAAATATTTCACCAGATAGACCCTAACATGTTCCTGTGAATTACTTATATTATCATAATTTCTGAATGTAATCAGTTCATTCTAAAAAATTTCTAAACCACCAGTTCTATTTAAAAAATTGATAAGGTAATTCGTTCCAAAAATATATTTTCCAGAGCGTGACTCATTTCTTTTATTTTTTTTTTCAAAAAGTTTCACTCTACTTTTGTTATTTATTTCCGCCATTTTTTTCTTACCCATAATTCCAAGAGAAAGAGAGAGCGCTTGCTAAAATAACTTCCGGTGCTGAGCATTGATCGTAAAATGAAAACAGAAATAATAAAATGACGCCGTGTGGAAGGAAAGTGGTACTGTCCATGGTAGTATTGTTTGTACGATGGACCGGAACTTACGAGAACCGACGGTGCAACGTGGACCAAAATTGACATAACAGACGCCATATTGAAAGGAACAAAATAAACCTGCTAAGAAAAAAACTGCGCGATGTGTGTGGCGTGCGTAACAGGTGCATGAGATAATATCAATTAATAACACATTATGCGATACGAGTAGTATATACAGCATACGTATATCGTTGTATGTATACGTAAAATAAACAAAAAAAAATTGTCTTAAAAAAATCCACCAAATGTAGAGTAAATCCCGTGACAAGCATTAGCGTAAATGACAAATTTTTAATTCGATTGAAATGGGGGCTACCTACTTTATAGCGGTTAACATATATATATATATATATATATATATATATATATATATATATATATATATATATATA
>OY744544.1:33017931-33025431 GCA_963556195.1 Sepiola atlantica | reverse complement strand
GGATATTTCAGTTCTCCCTTTTTCGCTACAGTTACTTTATTATTAATTTAAAAACTCTTTTTTTAATTCAAAATCTTTTTTTTTGTAAGGGAGAACGAAAGATCAGTCCGTACTGGAGACATTTCGTTGTGTAAAATGAGTGCTTTAAGGACAATGGAAAATTGAAAAGAACAAAAGTGTTAGTTGTTAATTTTTAAATGCCAACTTTTTGTGGATATTGGTTTTGAACTACAATAATTGTAACATTCGTTGGCAGTAGCTGTGGAGTATTATACACTTAGTCCATAGGTGAACTTATGCTCTTGACTGGGTGAACACTGACTCAGAACGAAAAGGAAACCATATAATTATATAATTTCAAAGCGATATAACAACATGTTATATCCCCTTTCTTATATCTACGATTAAAGTTTTGATACTGTAATGGTTGTGCAAGATATTATATAAAATATTAAATAGTTTGACCGTACTCGAAGGCGACTCGAAATCTTCCATTTCGTTGGCGACTAGACCGAGATATAGAGGAGGGCACCACTCTTTTCCCTAGATTACTCCACTTACCCTAAAGATTTCTGCTTTCTAGGTCGGAATCTATCCATCTAATATTTATCGTTGGTAATTATTTAACACTGAGTTTTTTTTTTAGCTCTTTACATCAAGTGGCTTCAGGAGGGACTACACGAAGGTTGCCAATATGCCTAAGTGAAAGTGGTACCATGGAATGCATTGGATTCGAACTTGACATACACAGGTTGACAGTCCGTGTCGTTATCCACTCACAATCACCGTCACCTTATCCCTGATCCTCACCTTATAATGCTGCTTGTTTCGCAAACGGACATCGCGTATCATATCTTCGAGTTTTTAGTATGAATCGATCAATGATTAAACACCGGTCCATTAGCGAACATTCTAACCAGTATGCAATATGGGCTACCATTACATAGGCATTTGTAATGCGTAATAATTAAGAATATTTGTATCTTATATCCTTAAAAAAAGTTTTACTATCCTGAGTTGTCTCCCCTTATAAACAACTCTTCTGTAAAATTATAAAAACTGTTTACGAATATTAACTTAGAAAGTTACATTTCAATATTTTTGAAGAGTCGGTGATTCTACTGGATTGTATTTAAAAAAAAAAATTCAATATGAGAATATTTTAATTAACGATAGTTTTTAATTGTAAGTTTTACTGTTATAGAATCATAAATAAATAAATAAATAAATAAATAAATAAATAAATGTTTCTCGTGGAAAAAAGATGCTAGAAAGAAATGTTCACTTAATAAGTTATAATTATAAGAACTGACTTTTATGAAAACAAATCTATTTTTGCTTAAACAGGAATTTTATAAATAGGGAAAAGTTAATTATATGATTACATATATTCATTAAAACGCATAATTAAGGTATATACACATATATATATATATATATATATATATATATATATATATATATATATATATATATATATATATATATATTCAAGCCCTCCGTTCAGTCTAGAGAGACTATGGATACCCCTATAAGGGGCTGGCTGCGCGTGTAATTATAAAGCAAGGGTTGCACAATCTCTAACAACACCTCTCCTGATTCCAATGGCAAGCAGTTCAAGACGACTGGAAACAACGCCGAGATAAACAGAGAGCACATACAGCACCTGGTAGTCCCAAATGGTCACCCATTTAATACTGGCCAGGCTCGACGTCGCTTAACTTCGGTGATCTAACGGGAACCGGTGTGTCAACGTGATTGTACCGTATATACCATATATATATATATATATATATATATATATATATATATATATATATATATATATATATATATATATATATATATATATATATATATATATATATATATATATATATATATATATATATATATATATATATATATATATATATATATATATATAAACATGCTTATGCATAGATGAGGTTATTTTAATAACAAGAAGAAAATAAATATGAATGTGTATATATGAATATATATATATATATATATATATATATATATATATATATATTGTATTCGTTATGTAGTTAGTGTTATTCCTTTTTTTATTTAAAACTGTTGCTTATATATATATATAATGTAAGTATACATATTTACCTAAGTTTTCGGATAGCTCTGATATATATATATATATATATATATATATATATATATATATTGAAGTTTGGTTTTACGTAATTGGAAACCGGGATAAGCAAATGCTTTGATTTAATAAATTTGCCAATAATTTCTTCTTTTTTCTTACACTACGTATTTCCTATGTTGACGTGTTCACACAGTCAAGACACATTTTTGTTGCCATTACGCATGCATCAGCATCATCATCATCATCATCATCATCATCATTGTTTGCACACTGAATTTACGTATGTTACTCAGAAATGTTTGTTTTTGATATTATGAAAAGCCGCTATTAGAGACTACATTGTCTTCATCTTTCTCAATTTCAAATTAGATTTTTTAATATATATATATATATATATATATATATATATATATATATATATACATGTATATATATAAACATGCATATCTCTCTCATCTATATATCTATATTTTCTCTTATCTATCTTATCTCGGTACGGCTATACGAGAGATGGTGCACCTTCCCCTAGTTATTTTACCTTAAATAACAGCACTTAGCTCGATGCCACACCAGACAAGATTAATTCTTGTCCTGGAATCTGGCAAGACCAGGAGAGCAAAAGAAAAGTATGCTATAACATAGTTAACTGGTTAATTAGGGAGAAGAGAATTAATGTTCTTCACTTCATTGTAAATCAAAGTTTGAGAGGTAGAAAAGACTTCCGGATTGAACTCTCGGATATCTATGTATCTCATATAGAAATCTAGTGTTAGCCCCTAAAATGGGCTCTTTGATTTCTGAGAACTTACTGAAGTAACAATGAAAACAAATGAAATAATAAAAATAATAGCATATGGTTACATTAATTGAATCCTGTTTCGGTTGGAAACCTCATTTGACGAGTATAACATATTATATATATATATATATATATATATATATATATATATATATATATATATATATAGTTTTCAATATTTACTTAAACATGGGAATCGCGTAGCAGAACATTAGTAGAAACTGATGTTCTTCTACGCGATTCTCATGTTTAAGTAAATACTGAAAACTATATATATATATATATATATATATATATATATATAGTAACATATGTTATATTATAAGTGTATATATATATATATATATATATAGAGAGAGAGAGAGAGAGAGACAGAGAGAGATAGATGTATACATTTAGAGGGTATGTAAC
The DNA here is from genome assembly GCA_963556195.1 of Sepiola atlantica. Taxonomy (NCBI): domain Eukaryota; kingdom Metazoa; phylum Mollusca; class Cephalopoda; order Sepiida; family Sepiolidae; genus Sepiola; species Sepiola atlantica. The sequence continues at coordinate 33,022,108 of OY744544.1, read as the reverse complement.
TATATATATATATGTATATATATATATATATGTATATTAATTAACTGCTAAATAAAATATAATCAGTGATTATAGCATTCTACTAATGTTCTTCTACGCGATTCTCATGTTTAAGTAAATACTGAAAACTATATATATATATAGTATATATATTTATATATATATACTTATATATATCTATATAGTAACATATTATGCTATATTATAAGTGTACATATATATATATAGATGTACACATTTAGAGAGTATGTAACTATATATATATATATATATACATATATATATATATATTAATTACCTGCTAAATAAAATATAATCAGTGATTAAACAATGATGAGTCCGTATCTGTTGATAACAGGCGTAAATTAAAATTTTCCTCAACACAGCACTATATATATATATGTGTATAAATGTATATATATATCACATCTGAACATTGTATACACATATGATATATATCTATCTATATACACACTTAAATATAGACGATTTTTCCTCTTCTTTCACATTCTAGATTAGACTAATATATAATATATATACTAGTATATATATATATATATATATATATATATATATATATATATATATATATATAGTTCATCGAGGAAAATCGTCGCGTGGGAGATCATTTTAACAATTCTTTTTTATACTCCATTTAACAAAGCAAACATTACATAGTGTTCGAAGTGTAATAAATTATCATGAGTGATATATGTATATATATTTTTCTTAGATTTTTTTAAGAAAAAAACAACAACTCTGTTTTGCCGGTGTTGATTACTGTAAAAAAATGTTGACCAGTGGATTTGAAAGTAAGTCATGATAAAATAGCATTTCACAATGGCAGAATCAACCGAAAACATGAATAAAAATTACAAAAAAAAGAAAGATGGCTGACTGTAAAACAACAAAACAAATTGCATAACCGATTCAAATTAGACGCCGCCATTTTAACCCACATACGTATTTCAAATAAGTTATTAGTTTTAAACTTGACTAAAACAAATACAATACTTATAATATGGTCTTAACAACCAATTACCAATTATAATACCACACATTATAGTAACCTAATAATGAGCTAGATTTTATAGCTAGATTTTATAGATTTTATTTCTATAGATTTCTATAGATTTTATATAGCTAGATTTTATAGATTTTATTTCTATAGATTTCTATAGATTTTATATAGCTAGATTTTATAGCTAGATTTTATAGCTAGATTTTATAGATTTTATAGATTTTATAGATTTTATTTCTATAGATTTTATATAGCTAGATTTTATAGCTAGATTTTATAGCTAGATTTTATAGCTAGATTTTATTATTGCGATAATATATCCAATGAAATGATTTAATTAACCTTTTGTAGAAAAGCTCCGTCACTATTAGAAAACTGAGTTTTGCAAAACAAAATAGCCCCGCCAACCATACACAGTGCGCACACACGCCCTTGACCTACTTTTGCAATCTCTTAACATGCGTCGGTTTTGTTTACAGGTATGCACTTTGAGATCGATGAAACCATCGTTTCTCGCCGTATAAAATGCAGAATAAACGCCAGTGTGGAACGCTTCGCGGAATGGTTGACAGCTAAGCGTGTGAGTTTATCTGTAGCAGCGGTATTTTTTGGCGGGTCTTTCCTACCAAAGAGCGATTTAATTAATGCCTATAATTAAACTAGTTATTGAAGATACGAGCAAATATATACGCACAATATGAAATAGTTCCTACAAAATACATATTTTTTTCTCTGTATATAAAGTTGAGAAATTTGTTGTACTGACAGTGGGATTACAAAGCCACTTCATGATATCTAATTTACTATTATGCAATAATTGTTTTAATTTACTTATTAGCCACAGTTTGATTTACGCATATTTTGTATATCGTGCATAAATGCTTAGCATTTGGAGCAATTGCACCAAACCAATAAATTTTTGATAATCTTTTTCATGCCTACAAATAAAGCGAAATACCGGTTAGTAAAGATAAGTCTGGCCTTATTTTCATAACTAATCAATTTTCAATGTTTCTCTTTGTGTTAATTCACGAAGAGGGCGCCGGGGGGAGAGACCCCTAAAAGATGGTGGGGGTGGTGGCTAAAAGCGGAAGTCGAGAAAATCACGTCACTTCCGTTTGGAGAGTGGTCTGTCTCTTCCCTGCTGACAATCGAGCTGAACAAACGCGAGAACTAATGGTCCCGCCAGCCCCGGTGACAGTGACGCTCAGATAGCTGGAGTTGGCCTGCCTTCATATATTATGAGTATCACTCTCACCAATTACTTCATTCTTTCTAGGTATTTTTCTCTCTCTCTCTTTCTCTCTCTCTCGTACGCACTATTTCGGTGTCTGTCTCTTTGTCCTATGTTCAATAAAACTATAAAAAAAACAAATCCGGCGTCCATGTGGTCATCGATCAACGTCCGAGGGACACAAGCCAGCATCGACAGAACCTGGATTTCAGCAGAAGATGAACGGGTGTATAACAATGTATTCACCCGCGACGGTAAGCAGTATCCAGCATTTGCTTTCTGAAGTAACCATTGTTGAATTCTATCAAAATTCCGTAACACTTTTAATATCCCTTAATATTCAAATCTTAGTCCCATAATATCATCTATAACTTATTTAGTTCAAACTCTAGAAAATGTATGGAAAAGCATTAAAGACGTTAAGAAAATAAGGAATGAAGGCAAGTCTATGACGTTCTCTCCTCGGACTCTTAACATGGCCTTAATTTGAAGATGTCTGACGACGATGTCGTTTATGGCATACGAAATAACTTCACTTCGCACCCATACAAATACAACGAATATAGAAATATTTTCAAATTATAAAGCTGTTTTGTTTGTCTTTTTCTCACCGGAAAACTGAGCATTAAACATAAGTATAATCGTATTTTAATAGCTCAATTTTTAAAAAATATTTGAAAGTCTTTGCTTCTGGGAATAAACATTGTTTTATTCAACAAAATGTCGTAATATTTTTATTTATATATTTAATGTAAAATCAACAACATTTTTGTATCGATTTTCCGATCTTATTATCATCATACGATCTGTAACATATTTAGTGTAGAATAAAACATTGATAACATCTTTAAAAATATTTATTCCGTAGGAACTATTAAGTATTTGTGACCAACTTAGGTTGTATATATTTGCTAGTCGTTAAAATCTCAGGTAACAACTATAACATCGGATCTATAGTTATAATAAAAGTATGGCATACATTTTAGTCATAATCAAAATATGGTATACATTCCTAAAAATAAAAATAAATTCATATGCGTATTCTAGTTTAATTATAAAATGAACGAACAATCTATTTTAAATATATGATTTCGATGTCTATTAGGGTTTGTATAACTTCGCGTTTTATGTGCATGATTACGTTTGCTAGATTAGTCTAATCGTATAAATAACTTCATAACGTATCGAAAATTAGAGTAGAATGATTAGACCGTTTCTGCTTTAAACAATAACATAGTATAACACCGACTTTAGCTTCAATAAAACAAACAAGGACATGAATAAAAAAGGAAAAAAAATAAAGAACTCTGCGAATACAATAAAAAAAATATAACCCGAACAATAACTTTCCATGGCCTTTTTTACTTTCATATATATATATATATATATATATATATATATATATATATATATATATATATATATATATATATATATATATATATATATATCAGCATTTTTCACTAAAACATATTTGATGAACCAGCACAGAAGTCTTCTGCTTTAGTATCATTAAATCGTTTACACTCCTTTTATTTTAATGTTACGATATTTTTGGTAATTTTTATACTCATTGTTGAATCAATTAACACATACTCTGAAATGTGCGATTGTCCAAGTAATTTCTGTTCCTTCACGATTCTTTCTCTAGGCAATCTAGTGAAGAGGAGGTGTAGGGGCAATCTTATATATAAAATAATGTTGGACCTAAGTAGCATTTAAGGTGAAAAATCAAACACTGATTCAATTTTCATTTGTTATTGTCGTACCAGGTTATGTGCAGTAGACTAACGGACTTCGCTCCAATTTATTTAAGGACATATGTAACCTGATCCGTCAGTATGTAGAACTTTTTAAGATGTCACCTTAGAAGAAAAATCAACTACGTAGAATAACTCTTATTCTTTTAGTAAGTGTTCAAG
>OY744544.1:33010431-33012931 GCA_963556195.1 Sepiola atlantica | reverse complement strand
TTCATTGTACAGAATCATTTCTGGAAAAGAAAAATGTTGTAAATTAATTATTTTTCTAAAACGTTTGTAAAATCCACTTTTCGAAGAAAAAGAATCAACAAAAAATGTCTTTCTTTCTCTCAAGAGGGGGGGGGGGAACAAGACCAAAGTTACAAAAAAATCAAACAAGAAAAAAAAAATAACATGTAAATAACAAAGTAAAATGGCGGACAAACAGATAGAGAATTCTGGGTACGTTTCCTTATTATTTAAAATTCTATCATTGCTGGTTGTTCAACAAGAATGTTCAAGTTTTAGTCAGACAAAAATATTCTGACACTGGATAAATAAAATATTTATCATTGTTTTAATGGTGGATTAATATCCACCATTAAAACAATTGTAAAAAATTTTATATTGTTTTAATGGCGGATATTATCTATATAGAGTAAATTGAGATTTCACCCTATTTACTTGACCGGGATAGGTTAAGCAAAACAACTGTATAACAAAAAAAAAAAACAAAGCAAAAAGAACTGTTTCTTAATCTATTATCTACTCGGCACAATTCAATTACTTAGTGTCATTTAAATCATATATATTTGAAAATCAGTTGCCCTTAATAGTAATGCATAACGGTACGGACGCACACGCGTTCCTTTTAAAAAAAAAGACAACAGATTACTTATCCTATCGGCAGATACATTTCGCGTAAACTGACTTGAACGTAGAAAAAAGCAATACACACTGCACGCTTTTGAAAATTCAGTTTCATTTTCTTCATTTTCTTCATTTCGTATCAATCAAGAGCGGAAGGCTGCTCGAAATATCAAAATAAAATATAATATTTACAAAAAACAACAACATCGTTTTTATGCTTCATACATCATTAATCATCCTTAAAACACTTATCTAGCAGCATCCACATTAAAATTAATATATGTATGCTTATTCTGCATTGTTTCTTCAACCATGAGGAAGTCTTCAATAAAAGACGAAACGTTGATGAATACATAAATGATATAGTTTTCGGTTTTACTTTTTCATTTTCCATGACCTCGGATCATTTTATCCTCATTTTTATTATTATATATTTATACATATCAATCGGGTTATATTTACAAGAAACTATATCAAGGATATTATAAACTAAATAAGTCTTTTAGTTCAGATAGATAGCAATTTACTATGCGATGTTTTGGGATGTTATTTTATTAGTACCCGCTACAGGTATGTTACTATCCAGTAAATTATTAAAGAGAAATCTTATATTAGAATTGATATAAATAGGAAGGAAATTTTGAAATACTTGATACATCATAATTAGTAACGCCGGGATTTTAGTAAGACATTACATAACGAAGCTAGGTCGGAAGAACATGTATCTACATGTTCAAAAATTTACACATTATATATATTTGATTAAACATCAAAGACAATTTGTTTCTTTTTTGGTCCATCTTTTCATGTTGGCGGACGAATGATCTAATGTGCTGTTCGAGTGTGAGCAGGAACTCTCCAAAACTGCTAACGTTTTCGACTTCCATGAGTCTTTTTCAATCAAGCTCGATATGAGGGGGGAGAAGGTATACTGAAATGCCTTTAACTTTGTCAATCTCATTTATTTTTTCACATACATTAACCGCTTTACCTATTTGGTCTTAGACGATATTTCATTGTTTTCGTCATTTTGATTGAAAATTGGCCGCGTTTTCACCGGCGCATTTACATATCCAACGATTGCTACTCATTGCACGGTGTTCATGTATTTAAATAAGTTTCACTTCACCGCTTGCTAAAGATACGGATGCCCATTATATTAATACTCTACTACGTCTGATCGTTTTGTCTAATTTGTTAGTCTAATCATGTGACATACGCTGAATTTGAAGTTTGATTTCAGTTGCTGAGTACACATTCGTGTGAAAAAAATTATGTGAGATCCTGATAGAAAGGGGAGCTCGGGTGGTCAGCTTCGCAGAAGATATCGAAAATAACTTTTAGCTAAGGAAACAATTAAAAAGAAAATGGCCGTCGATTTCTCCAAGACTGTAAGAGCCCAACCAAGAGAAAAGTATCATAATATTTTATTCATTAATTTCGACTTCTGTTGGTTTGTCTGTTCTATGGCATGTCAACCCCTTTTAGGTTATTTAATTCTGAAGAACACGAATTATTGTTAATTGAACATATTGATATTTTATCAATACGTTGGCTGATATTTGGGATTCATATCTATTAGCGCATAAATAACTCCAGAAGTCCTGTGAGGATTTCCACTTGGCTAAACCTATTACATAGTCTGCTTCGTCACCCATCCGGCCAATACCACACCAGCTGATTTTTTTTTTTAAATTAGTTAATTTATTTTTTGTGGTTGTTTGCTGTTTTTTATTTTAATTATCAGAGGTGTTGTTGTTTTTTAATCAAAACAAAAAATTATTCAATTGTGCAAAGAAAAACGCTCTTTTGATGTTTTTCTCTGTGTGTGTGTGTGTGTGTGAATGTCGCACCTCATTTA
>OY744544.1:32985431-33007931 GCA_963556195.1 Sepiola atlantica | reverse complement strand
TAAAAGTATTATTTCATTGAAAGTAAACAGAAATGTTTTCCTGTCCCGATTCTCTTGTTTTAAGAAACGATTACTTAAATGAAAAACTTAAAAGAAAGAAACGATTGCGTAGAGGAACATGCATCGTAATCTCCTGCACGCATGCGCAGTAGGAACGACTTAAGCATAAAGCCTGTCAAACTTCGATTGTTTGCGCATGTATAGATATTCATCTATGATTCGTGCTCACGCTAAGAAAACATAACGGCTTTATCGAGAAAGATCAAAGAAGACAAACTCTTTTAAAACAAATGCAGAAATGATGATGATAATAATAATAATAATAATAATAATAATAATAATAATAATAATAATAATAATAATAATAATAATAGGTTTGTCGTTGACTGAAATCTATAAAAAAACAAGATGGCGAATGTAAAACTTTCTATGAAATCAAACCAAACTTTTTAAAGCAAAAATAAATCATAAATGAAAGAACCAACTGCAGCTGTATTTTATATTAAAATTCAAACTTTAAGTATAGAAAACAAAAGAAAGTTTTTACAAATTTTGTGTCCTTATCTTCGTCCAATCAACCTTAACTTTTGTGGCAAAGCTGATCCTACAACTGATGGATATGTCTCATACGTTATTTTTTCCTTAAATAATATAAACAAAATTGGGATTTTATACAAAGGCAGACTAAACATCTTAAGGAAAAATTATGGCACACTAAAGGACATAGCTGCAACTTATTGGGATATTTATATTGAAACTTTTAAGAACTTTTATATGTCGCTATCTTTAACCAATTCAATATCTTTCTGAGATAGAAACAATTTTTTTATTTTCTGAAAGCTTAAAAAAACTTTTTAATTCAAAAACTAAATTCTAAAACTTAACATTGCATTTTTATGGTTCTAGATGAGTAATGACTTAAAAACACATACATATAATCAGGTAAAATTATCTTTTAATAATTTAATAGTTATTATCATAATATTTGATAGTATAGAGAATTTAGAATTAACTTTTTGTGTAATCAGCTTTGTTTTCGACGAGGAAAAGAGCTACACTAATTATATTACTTGTCTGAGAAAAATAAATTTTAACCAAAATCATATTATTTCATTATTGAAAATTATACTAGTTACGAACGTTTCAGACATATTAATTATCCAGTTAAGTTTGAAGACAAAATGACAATTCAACAAAGTTCATTATATTCAAGTCAAATCGGCGATCGGTTACAAAACTGGCCAAATATATTCTTCAGGTCGATTATGAAAAAAGTGGTAATCTAGTAGAGTCCTCTCCGCCCGTAAATTATAAAGATACAATTCCCGGGTTGAAAGGGATAAAGGCCGATAGAATTCATCTCGAAGAACTGTATAGATATTTTATTTTCAGACTACTAGGCGAAATTTCCCGTTATCTGTGAAACCGAACGTATCGATAGCTAATAGAATGTTTGTATAGTATTTTATGAAATAATGTATGCATATATATATATATATATATATATATATATATATATATATATATATATATATATATATATATATATAAATAAATATATGTGTGTATATATGTATAGGCATATATATATGTATATATATGTATATGCATATATATATGTATATATATGTATATATATATGTATATTTATATGTATATATATGTATATATATATGTATATATATATGTATATGTATATGTATATATATGTATATGTATATGTATATATATGTATATATATATATGTAAATATATATATATATGTATATATATATGTATATATATATATGTGTATATATATGTGTATATATATATGTATATATATGTATATATATATATATATATATATATATATATATATATATATATATAAAGTAGGAAGTTTCTCTGTTATCTATAAAGATTAATATGGATGAACCAAATATTGTTTAAAGTAGTGATTCAGGTGTAACTTTCCGGCTGAAACTAATCGTGGGCATACACGTTGCAAAATGAAGTCATCCCTTAAATACACACCGGCTCTTATTCTAATAAGGTTTAAACCATAATTAAATCACACAAGCTTATGCTGATGACATTTGAACATATAGGCCTTACATCACAAAATTATCCCCCTTTCTAGACCGAACATTTAGTCGTGTAAGTTCTATTTTAGTTCAACTTTATTAAGACATTTTATTGAAGTGTTTGTAGTTATTAAAGGTACAAAATGAGTTCCAATATTATGAATTCCGTTCGATGTACTCACATAAATCCTTGCTATAATTCTCTCATGAAGAAAATGGCTAATCAAAATAAAAAGAATGTGATTCAAAAATTACAATTCCGAGCAACCTCCGGTTTTTCGCGAAACACCGGAAGTAAGCAAAGCAAACATATTTATGAATATTGTTTTAATATCGCGAATAAAGGCTTTGCATTTTGTATGAAAAGAGTTATTCCGTTTCTTTTTGGTCAATTTACTGCTGGGGTATTGCTATTCGTGGTTTCCTCAATTTACCTAGGCAAAGCCAGACCCGCTACCATCACCTCCCACATACACGCACGTGTATATATATAGTTTTGTTAAGAATGTCCAAATTGCATTTATAATGAAACTGCAAATATGACCGTATACTTATTATTAATACATTTTTTAATACTCTACTTGCCAGTAAAAGTTACTCGTGGCGCCAGGGGGGGGGGGTCAGTACTACCGTAGCTACTGGTTGATAACTGATGAGGACAGGCTATCTATCGTGCTATCACATGATTATATATATATATATATATATATATATATATATATTATGGAATTAATCCAACGTAATTAGAAATTAAAAAAAAAATTGTTAATATGTTCATCGACGTTTCGTCTTTATTCAAAAAGAGTTTTTCAAGATGTCTGATTTAAACACTTCAAATAAATTATCTTGAGAAAGTCTTTAAACAATAAAGACGAAACGTCGATGAACATATTAACAATCTTCGGTTTTCCTGTTTTCATTTCATATATATACTCATATATATATATATATATATATATATATATATATATATATATATACTTATATATATATATACTTACATATATATACTTACATATGTATATATACTTACATATATATGTATATATATACTTTATATATATACTTTATATATATATATACTTATATATATACTTATATATATACACTTATATATATATATAGTTACTTACTTACTTGAACATTCGTACAGCGAGCAAAAGTGTTGACACCAGCAGAGAGATAAAATTTCAAAAGAGGAAAATGGAATCTGTTTGTACATCCGAAATAAAAACAACAACAACAACAATAACTTAAATTGACGGTCGGTCGGGTGAAGTAGGAAAGACTTTTTGGAAGCGCTGACAACAAACATATATATAAAGAATTAGTTGCCTAGCAACCCATCAAATCTATGTTTATATTCATGTGTTTTTTTTTTGTAAAATTTGTTGTTTTTTTACTTCAAAGAAAAAAAGATTTTTAAAAGAAAAATCTTTTTTATTTATTTTGTTTGTTAAACTTGTATAATATATATTTTTTTATATATAATATTTTTTCTATTGAAACGCTACAAATATAGGAGGTTGAAAGAATGACAGATAACAACATGGGTAATAATAATAATAATAATAATAATAATAATAATAATAATAATAATAATAATAATAATAATAATAATAATAATAATAATAATAATAATAATAATAATAATAATAATAATAATAATAATAATATAAATAATAATTATAATAATCAGTTGTGGAGGAAAGTTTGGGTTTTAAGAAACTTAGAATTAAAAAAAATCGTGGGTGGATATCAATTTTTTATAAAACGAATTTTAAACAAATTGTCGAATTAAAAAAAAAAATGAACGAAAAAGAGGGTTGCCTTTGTATTTTTTTCTTTTTTCACGTAAGAAAAAATTAAATAAATAAAATCAAAATTAAATCGAAATGAATTTCTTCACCCACAATAGAAAAAAATTCGGATGAGAAACCGTTGAAAGAAGTGTAGTTTTTTTCTTCTTTCCCAATATTCAATTTTTGGTCCATTTTCATGCACATAATAATGGCTTTAGTTTAATCATTTAAATATGATATTTTAATTTTATATTTCCTTCTTTTCTTTTGTAAAAAAGAAACAAACCTTTTCACCCCGTCCTTGGGGGACCACGTCGAGTTTCACTTTTTATACAAAAAAAAAAAAAATAATAATATATATATATAAACGCCCGTGATCGCCTACAGTGACATCTAGTTATTTCTTTGCTAAAAGAAGAAACCTTTTAACAAAGATTTTAACAAGTAACAATAATTGCGAAAATGTTATTTTTTTTCAATTTTCATTAAAATATAAAAAAAAATAATTATAGATTTATAACGGTAAAAAAAGAGAAAAAAAAAGGTCATAAAAAGGGTAGGTTATAAAAAAACAAAAAAGGGATCAACGAAACGAAATTACAAATGCCGGTAAAAAAAAACAAAACAATGGCGGCATTGCAATATTACAATTATTATCATAATTGTCCTTTTTATGTGTTCTCTTTTTTTTGCTTAAACATCTGTAAACGTCACTGTTTTGGGTGTGTCTGTTGGTCCCCTTCACAGGGAGAGCGAATAGTCCTGACGGTTTTCTGTCGCGCCGGTTTATCCATTCGGAGGCTGGATTGATTCGTGTCGGTGTCTCTTCCCACCGTTGGCTTGTGTCCAAGAATCTCCAAAATGGCGTCAACTGTGTTGTATAGTTCGTTTTCGAAATTATGCATCCGTCTTCAAGGGCAACAAGGAATGTTAGACGTAGAAGACGAAGAGATAAAGAGATAAAGAAAAGAAAAAAAGAAAAAAGAAGAAAAAAAACAACAGAATATTAAGAAGAAGAATCATATTATGAAATAACGGAACATTTCCTAAACACAATATTTGCTGCTTTTTAATCTTAATATGTTCTAGATGCGTCTAATCATAAGTATAAGAAATTCTGCCCGTCGGGCAGTCTTACATTTAACGTTGAAATAGAATTTTCATCGTCTTTAACGTTTTTGTTTTAAATAGCATTTTCATCGGTTTGTAACGTTTAACTTTGAAATAACATTTTAGTTTGTCTATCATGCGTTAGTTTTAAATAGTAATTTTGTCGGTCTTCATGCTAATGTTTGAAATAGGATTTTTGTGTGTCTGTAACGTTTAACTTTGAAATAGCATTTTGATCAGTCTGTAATGCTAAAGTTTGAAATAATAGTTTCATCGGTCTATCAGGCGTCGGTTTAAAAAACATTTCTTTAGGTCTGTCAAGCTTAAATTTCAAATAACATTTTCATCAGTCTGTAATGCTTAAGTTTGAAATTGAATTTTCGTAAGAGTAAAATAATATTTCGTATAATCGAATAAATAATAATATAATATGTTATAGAATATAATATATAATAATATAACATAGTATACTATATAATAATATAACATATAATATATATAATAATAATATTATATTATCTATAATAATATAATATATAATAATAAAATACATAACATATAATATATAATGATATGATATAATATGTAATAATAAAACATAGAACAATATGATTGGATTTTCGTGAGTGTGTCATCGTAAGAGTAAAATAATATTTGCTATAACCGAATAAATAATAATATAAAATAGAATATAATATATAATAATATAACATAATATACTATATAATAATATAACACATAATATAATATATAATGATATTATCTATAATAATATAATATATAATAATAAAATACATAACAAAATAATATATACTGATATGATATATGTAATTATCAAACATAGATCAATATGATATATGATAATATAATATTATTTATAATAATAAAATATATAAAATATAATACTAACGTAGATATTGTAGTTATAGCATATATGAGCCATGGTTTTAAGTATATAAATAATATTATAAGAACAGGCAGGACAACAAAATAGGCAATTGATATTAAAATAAATACATATAAAACGGATAAAGAATTCGCACTTACAATAGTAAAAAGTTATATAGAAATCATATGACACATAAATAAACATTTAATGTTATACATATAAATAAATATTCATACTTATAGTAATATGGAACACATCTAATAGAGAAATGAGTAAATACTTTCTTATTCTATGGTTATACATAATTATACATTTATATATATATATATAAATATAAATATATTTTTATAATTTATAATTATTTATTCATATATACACCATATATATTAAACTAAAACAAGAATTTGTGACTAAATGCAGACATATAAAAAAGTATTTTCTCTTTTATTTATGTCCTGATTAAACAAAATAAATGAAAAAACAAGTTCATGATAAACAAAATTGATGAATAAATAATTATGAATTATAAAAATATATTCGTCGTATTCATATATATATATATATATATATATATATATATATATATATATATATATATATAGAGAGAGAGAGAGAGAGAGATAGAAGAAAAAAGAGTGATAATTTTTTTTTTCTTCTATCTCTACTATTGCTCTATCTCGTATATTGAGCTAATCCTTTTCACAATAGGTTCCATCTACTAAAAGTTTTCACTTTGGTTTATTTTGATCCTATATATATATATATATATATATATATATATATATATATATATATATATATATAAATATATATATATATATATATATTCTCACGCCGTAAGTAACGTGACACGCAAGCGAGTGTTGCTCTTTGTCTGTAAGGTTTCAAATAATTTAGATAAAAAACAAATAAGGTATTTTTAACACAAATAAGTTAAACTATTTATCCGTAGTGTTTAGAACGAGAACGTGTAGTATTACTTTAGATAGACCTCCCTGTAATTAAACACAAATATGTTTAACTCTTTATCCGTAGTGTTTAGAACGAGTACACGTAGACTTACTTTCGATAGAACTCCCTGTAATTGAACACAAATAAGTTTAACTCTTAATGAATAGTGTTTAGAACGAGTACACGTAGACTTACTTTCGATAGAACTCCCAGTAATTGAACACAAATAAGTTTAACTCTTAATGAATAGTGTTTAGAACGAGTACACGTAGACTTACTTTCGATAGAACTCCCTGTAATTGAACACAAATAAGTTTAACTCTTAATGAACAGTGTTTAGAACGAGTACACGTAGACTTACTTTCGATAGAACTCCCTGTAATTGAACACAAATAAGTTTAACTCTTAATGAATAGTGTTTAGAACGAGTACACGTAGACTTACTTTCGATAGAACTCCCTGTAATTGAACACAAATAAGTTTAACTCTTAATGAATAGTATTTAGAACGAGTACACGTAGACTTACTTTCGATAGAACTCCCTGTAATTGAACACAAATAAGTTTAACTCTTAATGAACAGTGTTTAGAACGAGTACACGTAGACTTACTTTCGATAGAACTCCCTGTAATTGAACACAAATAAGTTTAACTCTTAATGAATAGTGTTTAGAACGAGTACACGTAGACTTACTTTCGATAGAACTCCCTGTAATTGAACACAAATAAGTTTAACTCTTAATGAACAGTGTTTAGAACGAGTACACGTAGACTTACTTTCGATAGAACTCCCTGTAATTGAACACAAATAAGTTTAACTCTTAATGAACAGTGTTTAGAACGAGTACACGTAGACTTACTTTCGATAGAACTCCCTGTAATTGAACACAAATAAGTTTAACTCTTAATGAATAGTGTTTAGAACGAGTACACGTAGACTTACTTTCGATAGAACTCCCTGTAATTGAACACAAATAAGTTTAACTCTTAATGAATAGTGTTTAGAACGAGTACACGTAGACTTACTTTCGATAGAACTCCCTGTAATTGAACACAAATAAGTTTAACTCTTAATGAACAGTGTTTAGAACGAGTACACGTAGACTTACTTTCGATAGAACTCCCTGTAATTGAACACAAATAAGTTTAACTCTTAATGAATAGTGTTTAGAACGAGTACACGTAGAATTACTTTCGATAGAACCCCCCTGTAATTAAACACACATAAGTCGAACTCTTAATCCGTAGTGTTTAGAACGAGTACACGTAGAATTACTTTGGATAGAAAAACAAATCCCCTGTAATTAAACACAAGTATGTTTAACCCTCTATTCGTAGTGTTTAGAACGAGTACACGTAGAATTATATTAGATAGAAAAACAAACCCCTCTATAATTAAACAAACATAAATTCAACTCTTTATCCGCAGTGTTTAGAACGAGAACACGTAAAATTACTTTTGATAGAAAAACACCCTACCCCCTGTAATTATACACAAATATGTTTAACTCTTCATTGGTATAAATGACGTCATGCTAAAATAATTTGAAAACGTATACAGACATCTAATATATGAATACACTTCTGACAATCGGAGTTACCTAAAATAATGTAGTACAGTTCCCTTTAATCTCTATATAAAGTTAGGTGTGTGTATATGTTTATATATTTGTATGTACAGGATTCACTCATAACCTAATTAACTGATCATTATGAATTTTGGTACACTCCTCCTATACTGATGATTGCAGGTTTGGCATGAAACACATGTACGAATGGGTTAATTTGAAAAATATTATTTATAAATAATTATATATTTTTTTCCTCACATATGTGAATCCCCCATATGCAGAGCGACCTGTATATATATATATATATATATATATATATATATATATATATATATATATATATATATATATATATTCAAAATATAATTATCCACGGACACGTGTTCCGTCGTTATACGACTCATCAGCGTGGCTGATATATATATATATATATATATATATATATATATATATATATATATATATATATATATATATATATTCAAAATATATTTATCCATGGACACGTGTTCCGTCGTTATACGACTCATCAGCGTGGCTGATATATATATATATATATATATATATATATATATATATATATATATATATATTTCTATATGTATATGTCCACGACTTACTTCGTTATCTTTGCTTTCTGCAGGGAACAAATTACGGTTTTAATGAGGTGAACAAGCTTTGTAGTCTATTAATACGAGCATGCACAAATAAGCAAAAGTTTCAAGCGGCGATGTTGGACGCCATTACATCTCAGTGGGATGTCAAACCTCTACTCAACTAATGAAATGTAAAGCAAAGAAAACGGAATACAAAATTGCGGGGAATGAGATTTGAGACTCTTTCGCCATTGTTATCTGAAAGAATTTCAAAATTGATTTTCAATTTTGCCTTTATTTAAGATGAACAGAGCGCACGAATATGACAAGTGAATAGATCGTTAGATAAATTGAATTGAAGGGGTAGCTTGGATTCATTTGAGATGCGTCCACGAATTATTGTGAGAGGCCATATTCGTCGGTCAGCCGTTCTGTCACTCTTCAGTTTGAAATAGCAGTGCTAGCGCTAAACGCGCAAATTAAGTGACACGCATCTTAAGCATATATGTTCTTGCTTCTCTGTTGGTGGTCGGTCGGTCGATCGCTCGGTCTGTCATGCTTATGTTTAAAATAGTATTTCCGTAGATGCGTAACGATTAGGCTTGAAATAACATTTTCCTTGTTATAGACTTATCTAAAACTTAAGGCTGACAGAGCGACGAAAATCTTATTTCAATTTTGAACATAAGAGGCCGAGGGGCAGACAGAGCCTCGAATAGAAATGCTTGGACGTATCTAAAATAAGATGTGTCGATAAAATCTACACGATGGAATGCTATTTCAAACGTAAGACTGTGAGATTCAAAAGTTACTTGCAAACCGCCAGACCAAAACATGCTATTTGAAATTTCAGACTGCTAAACTAAAAAAATGCTATTTCAAATTTAAAACTGCCAGACCAAAAAATGCTCTTTCAAATTTAAAACTGCTAGACCAAAAAATGCTATTTAAAATTTAAAACTGCCAGACCAAAACATTCTATTTCAAATTTAAAACTGCCAGACCAAAACATTCTATTTCAAATTTTAAACTGCCAGACCAAAACATTCTATTTCAAATTTAAAACTGCCAGACCAAAAAATTCTATTTCAAATTTAAAACTGCCAGACCAAAAAATGCTATTTCAAATTTCAAACTGCCAGACCAAAAAATGCTATTTCAAATTGATAACTGCCAGACCACAAAATGCTATTTCAAATTTAAAACTGCCAGACCAAAAAATGCTATTTCAAATTTAAAACCGCCAAACTAAAAAATGCTATTTCAAATTTATAACTGTCAAACCAAAAAATGCTATTTCAAATTTAAAACTGTCAGACCAAAACATTCTATTTCAAATTTAAAACTGCCAAACCAAAAAATGCTATTTCAAATTTATAACTGCCAGACCAAAAAATGCTATATAAAATTTAAAATTGCAAGACTAAAAAATGCTATTTTAAAACTTAAGACTGCCAGAGCCAAAACATTTATTTAAAAACTGTCAGATCCCATAAAGGCTATTTCAAACTTGAGACTCCCAGAACAAAAAATGCTATTTCAAACTTAAGACTTCCAGACCCCAGCAATGCTATTTCAAACTTGACTCCTGTCAGAAGAAAATGCTATTTTAAACTTGAGACTACCAGAATAAAAAATGTTATTTCAAATTTAAGCTACCCAGACCCCCCAAATGCTATTTCAAACTTAAGACTGCCAGACTAAAATGTTATTTATAACTTAATAGTCTTAGAGTCAACAATGTTATTTGCAAACTGTTAGCCCCCCCCCCCTCATAATCATATTTAAAACTTTAGGCTGCCAGACCAAAAAATGCTATTTTAAACTTAAAACTGCCAGAACAAAAATGGTATTTCAAATTTAAGACTGTCGGATTCAACAATGATATTCGCAGACTGTCAGACCCTCCAATATCCTATTTTAAACTTATGACTGTTAGACGAAAAAATGCTATTTTAAACTTAAAACTGCCAGATCAAAAATGGTATTTCAAATTTAAGACTGTCGGATTCAACAATGATATTCGCAGACCCTCCAATATCCTATTTTAAAACTTATGACTGTTAGACGAAAAAATGCTATTCAAACTTAAGGCTGCCAGACCAAATCAAAATGCTATTTCAAACTTAAAACTTTCATACTCAAACCAAAATGTTATTTCTAACCTAAGCGTAAAATAACATTTCCATAGCGAAACGAACTAATTAAATCGACGTCTCTTATTGTAGAGTCGTTCAAGCATCTGCTAACGAAAGGCAGTTACATTGAAATAGCATTTTCTGTGGTTTGTCACGCTTCAGTTTGAAGTAGAATTATCATGACCAAAACGCTAGAATTCAATGAACGCATTTTAACAATGTCGTGTTTTCCGTTCTTCTAATATACAAAGAAAAGTGTGTCGAATTCTCGGTTTTTGACCTAACTAGCATTGCACCTGATATATCAATATTTAATTCTGACTACCCAATTTGTATTCTTCATGTTTCGTATAAGAAAATAATGTATTTCGCTTCGATTTCTTAAAAAAAGTATCCCGGCTAGGTATATGGTTACACTGGAGACTATTTAAAATAATGATTGCATCAGGATTTCTTTTCTAGGAATAGCGCAAATAGTGTGAAGGGGATTACTCCTATTTTAACTTGAAGGTTCAAAAGAGAGTTATCTCCCTTACATAAGCATTTTTCACGTATATATTATATTAATAAAATTAATACAATTCTGTGATTACTTCACGTAGTTTTGTGTACGTGTGCATTTCTTGCTTATACGTGACTTACAAATTACTATCTTTTTACATTAATTTGATATTTATTGAAATAATAAAAACAAATAAAAATGTTTTTTTTTGTGTATAACTTTTAAAAAATGTGAAGAAAATTAAACTTAATTGACATTAATGAATCCCGGCTAATTGTTTAATAAAGAATGGAATACATCATACAAATCTGAAGAAACTGACAAAGTCGAACGAATGGCGGCTTTGAGAACATGGATTCGAAACGGAGTAATTTGAGTACTAGGCTTAACCAAGATGGCGACAGTATTAATATCTGAAACCTGCAAAGATTAAAACACAAATACCGGCAAATGGTCGACTTTTCATGTACTAGTTAATCAGTTAGAAGTCTTCAGTGAATAAAATATCGATAAAAATCCTTATTGATTCTTTCATACTTTCTTTCGAGTATCACCTGTTATTCGTCGAAATTCTTTTCCTATTTTTAATGTCGTTATTCTTCTTAAAATGTTATATTTTTATTCTAATTACATTGTCATTTTTCCATGAAAAATGCCAGTATACTGAAATCATATGCCCTTAATAGGGTTAAGATGAAAATTCATATACACTAAATGTACAAAAGCAAGGAAATTCCTAAATTTTTACACTTTTATTGTCATTAAGGGTATGCGAGCACAACAGGGCTATGTATTTTACTGGTGGGAATTTTTCTTCAGCGCACCTCACACACTTCATCCACTCATGCATAGAGATTTATACTGCAGTAATGTGATAATGAAATGGTTTGGTTGATATGTAGTCATACCCTTAATGACAATAAAAGTGTAAAAATTTGGGAATTTCCTAGCTTTTGTACATTTAGTGTATATGAATTTTCATCTTAACCCTATTAATTGCATATGATTTCAGTATACTAGCATTGTTCATGGAATGTCACTACTTTTGTAAAGGATATGCCTCAATACAATGCCTTCTCATAAGGTTTTTTTTCAATTTTCTGGAAAACTAAGGTATATGGTAAACTGAAATTAAAATGCCATCAACTAGACCCTAGAACCTCTATCTCTGCCAAAAATCAGCTGAATCCATCAAATAGTTGATGAGATACAGGGTGGCACATACGTACGTACGTACGTACGTACACACATATAACATGAATTTCATGATGAAAGTCTATTAAGGGAGAAGAGCACTCTCGCGCCTCCCTTGATTCTGCATTCTGTCTTATTTATTTCATTGTCGGAAATGAATGGCTTTTATCCACTAGATATCCACTGTGAAATGGATGGCTAAAGACGTGTAAAAAAACAATGTTTTATCAACACACGAAATTCGGATTTTTACTTTGTTTTGAAAATTAACAACATTAGCTTCCCTTAAATAACTATATCTTGTACACTATTACTCCAACTGGGCTCAAATGTTGACACGTTCCATTTGAAGGTTAGTACTTCATAAAAAAATTATGTGCATTTTATATTACTAGGCCAGCTATGTGTCAGGCCTGGGACTTATTGAGTGACGTGCTAATGTAGCAACCCCTAATTTATTTGTTGAAGAGGTTCTACATAAGTTTCTAAGTAACGTACAGTCAACTCTCCGTAGTGTAATGTCAATTCAATTTTTTCTGTGTGGCGTTGTCTTTTATAGTTATACGTTACGTAACCATTATCTTCGTCCAGGGGATTCGCTTGTAACTCGGCGATCATCTAATCATTTTTGGCAGCAATTTCTTTAGCAGATCAGAACAAAATGAATACGAAAAACAAAAATAATTTTCTGTTGTTTAACTTTTATTCCTTACTCTATCACTCATCTCTTTATGCTCATCGGACTCCCTAAGAGAGGAGGCCCTGCTGGGGAATCAAAGCACAGGACGCACTCGCTGCTTGAGTTCAACCTTCCGCCCCCGTTTTCCGATCAGCTTACCGTATTTATCAAAATCTGTTTTTATATTCTACACTACTTTTCTAAACAACAAAATACACATGTTTTCTAGTAATTTATCAACCGTCTTTTCTAAATCACAACCTGTCAAAATAACCCAGCCTGGAATTCCATGATGCTAAGAAATCTCACTCCACATATTCCATTTGCTAACCTATAGTTTGTGTTACCTACTTATCTCACATTAAATATTGTAACAAAGTAATATCTATATATTTATATATTTATATATTTATAGTTTTAGAAATTCAAATACATTTTGAAAGATTACAAATCAAAGCAGATGCGACGGAAAAGGAACATTGTTCTAAAAACGACAACTCTAAATATGAGAAGAGTACTTAATGAAACCACATTTGCAATTACGCGTAATTTGAAAAATATAAATACATGTTAACAATCTAGCATATATTTATTTTCAAAAATACATTCATGTGTTACAAATTCAGCCAACAAAGTCTTCAAAGGGTCTTAACTCATGAGTTATCGCTTACCAGGGCCAAAAACCACTCGATAATGAAGGTTAATTAGATGAATAGATTGTCAGTTGAATAATGAAGAATATTCTGAGAGGGTTGAAATTGATGGATGGAATGACCAAAGTGGAATAGCTTATGGGGACCGATTACGACACGTATTTGCTAACATTGGATTTGAAAACGACCATGTATGCAGTTGTAACTTTTGTCCTGCCACTCCGCGCTGACCAGTCTTTTATCTTTCATTGAATAAAGATAAAATATAAGTATGTCTGCGTTACGATCAAAAATGAAAAACAGTTCGTAAGTTTATACAAACAAAGGAGTGTAGTGGACGTTTTGTTATGTATACTACAGGGTGGGCCAAAATAAGGGTCCTATCTTTAAATTTGAATAACTTGAATTTGAATAACTTCCACAAAATAAAAGTTAAACTCACCAAACTTTATGTGTGTGTAGACTGACCCTTCCGAGATTTTTTGAAATAAACAAAACAAATTTTAGCCGAAAAACACTTCTTAAAACTTACAAAAACTAAAGTATTGTTTTTTACACTGTTTTGAGTTTTTTAAGCAAAAATAATGTTTTCTAAATGAGGGTACGTTCCTTAGGGCTAATACGGCTCATGCTTGCTTCGGAAGGGGTCCTTTACTTATTCTAAAAAAAAAAAAAAAAAATCAATAAATAAAAAAGTTATGAATTTTTAAAAATAGGACCCTTATTTTTGCCCACCCTATATAAGAAAGTTATGGGAAATAAGATTGTGGCTATTGGTGTATTTTTTGTAATCCGGAAATGTAACTTTCGAAAGTCTTTTTATCAGCTGCATAGAATTAAATTTCTACTGTATGTCTTTTACAATGTTCTTAGAGGATGAGGACTAGGGGTTAAGTCACTCCTACTCTAGATTTGAAATTACTAAACAAAAAAAACGTCTGAACGGATAAAATATGAAAATCAGTGAATTCGAACGTAACTAATTTTCTTTCTGGAAGCACGCACCAATAAGCGACTGAAAAGCATACAAAGCAAAATTCTAGATGTATCTTTTATTTACCAACCTATACCGGTGAAAGAAAAGGGTTAATTCCGGCTTTCCTTATTAACCGATAATTATGAAGTTGGAAACAAAGGTGATAAGCGTAAGGGTTCACATATGGATATATTTAGTTTAATTTATCTCATGCAAAGAGGGTAAAAAAGGTGAAAGCCGTTGTTAAAATTCAGATATCTCCGATTTTGTGAAATTTTTACAGTAGGTATAAGACATCAATTAATATATATTTCTTAAATTTTAATTTATATAGAGTAATTTAAAGGGTAAACGAGGGCATAATATGGAGCCCCCCATTTGAAAATCGAATCAATTAAGCAAGAGTCTCTGAATTTCAATTACTTCGAAAAAACCCTTATTTTTTATAATCAAAATCATGTAATGGATTTTAATCAAAATTAGAATAGGGATTCTAGACATAAGATTTAGTGTCATTATACTTTTAGTCTTCGACCATTGATATAAAAGTGGTGCAAAACTGTTTTTTTTAGAAATTAATTTTTCACGTCCTGGGGTTGGTATTCTTCTAGTCGCCCTCCCCCCCTCTCATATATATATATATATATATATATATATATATATATATATATATATATATATATATATATATATATGATTATTTTTATTTACACAGACATGTACAAAATCTGCGACACTAGCATGTCGATGTTATCGATCACCAGCTGTTATAAACTGAGATCTCATAAGGCAGAGTTAAAGTCCGATTTTAACCGTAGATCATATTCGGAAAGAATATGTTTACCCTGCCTGTTATATATATATATATATATATATATATATATATATATATATATATATATATAATGATAAGAAAATTTGTTCCCTGTAAATAGCTCTTGAAAAACAATATTTTTAATCAATATATTCAAACATGTTAGAGACTTTTATCACTTCGTCGTACGTTTATGACACAGGAAGTCCATTCTCCCTCTAGACCGATGAATGGTCCGCTCCTCTCGACTCCTGGACGCCAACTTCTCTATCAACGACATATTATCTGCCGATCACGTGGTACTTCAAGTGTTGACTCATCATGTTTGCCGAAAAGTTTACCGCGTTTTCTCCGTTTTATTTATTTTCTTATTAGAACAAAAAGAGATCGAATAATTTTAATTATTCTAAAAGTGTCCATGAGAAACACAAACACACACGGATATTCTTAAGATGCGTCCATTTAATCTGCGCGCTGTGTTAATAAAATGCTATTTCAAACGCAAACGTGACAGACAAACAGAAATACTAAGTCAAGCTGAAACCTGACAGACCGACACAACTGTTATTTTAAACGAAGACGTGGCAGATAAAAGAACATTACGTTTGTAAACTTAAGCGTGACAGACGAACAACATGATATTTCAAACTTAAGCGTGACAGACCAACGAAACACTATATTTCAAACTTAGGCGTGACAGACAGACGTACATATCCTTTTATAGAGATGTTTGAACGCATCTAAATTAAGTTGCGTCTATTAAATCTAGAATTTCACTGATTCAAATGCTATTTTAAACTTAAGCATGACAAACCAACGAAACACTATATTTCAAACTTAGGCGTGACAGACAGATGTACATAACCTTTTATAGAGATGTTTGAACACATCTAAATTAAGTTGCGTCCATTAAATCTAGAATTTCACTGATTCAAATGCTATTTTAAACTTAAGCATGACAAACCAACGAAACACTATATTTCAAACTTAGGCGTGACAGACAGACGTACATATCCTTTTATAGAGATGTTTGAACGCATCTAAATTAAGTTGCGTCCATTAAATCTAGAATTTCACTGATTCAAATGCTATTTTAAACTTAAGCATGACAAACCAACGAAACACTATATTTCAAACTTAGGCGTGACAGACAGACGTACATATCCTTTTATAGAGATGTTTGAACGCATCTAAATTAAGTTGCGTCCATTAAATCTAGAATTTCACTGATTCAAATGCTATATTAAACTTAAACATGACACACCAACGAAACACTATATTTCAAACTTAGGCGTGACAGACAGACGTACATATCCTTTTATAGAGATGTTTGAACGCATCTAAATTAAGTTGCGTCCATTAAATCTAGAATTTCACTGATTAAAATCCTATTTTAAACTTAAGCATTATATACAGACCGACAGACACTCGTTCGCTTGGTCTCTCTTGTTGTTAAAATAAGATGCATCCATTAATCTTTTAAAAGTCTGACAGACCAACGAAAATGTTATTTCAAACGTCAGCGTGACGAACCAATGAACAGTTATATTTCAAACTTAAACGTGACAGACAAACCGACGGACAGAGTCTCTTTTAGATAAGGTTGGACGCATCTTATTTTAGACGCGTCCGTTTAATTTGCGCTTTCAGCTATAATAATGCTATATAAAAATAAGCGTGACAAACTGACGGAAATGCCATTTCAAACAAAAGTGTAACCGACCAATCGATGGACAGTGCTTCTTATAGAAATGCTTGGACTCATTTAAAATAAGATGCGTCCATTAAATCTGCACATTTAAGGAAGATAATGGTATTTAAAACTTAAGCGTGACAGACCAGTGGCTGGACAATGTTTCTTATAGAGACGATTGGACGCATTTAGAATTAGATGCGTCCAGTAAATCTGCGCGTTTAGAGATGAAAGTGTTATTTTAAACTGAATTGTGACTGACAGACAAACCGAACTTCTCAGACGGATTCGAGGACGCATGAAACACTCTTTTTAAATCTCTTAAAAATCACGGCGTCTTTCTTGACAGTCAAGAATTCGCGGGAAAACCGATCCGTACTTGAAAATTGAGATTTAAAATATTTCTAAAAAACTTTAAAAAAATATATATCGCATTGATTATCGTGTTCACAATAAATGTTTCATTTTCGCTTCTTTTTTTTTAGAAATAAAGTTTATGAGATTTATATTATAACTTTCTACCTTCAATTGAAACGTAAAAATAAATAAAATTCTTGAGTTTTGGTGGGGCGTGGGGGGAAAGGGAGAGGGGTGCAGTTTTGAAAATACTTAAAATTCAACCGCGGAGTCGCCAACGAGAAGAAAAGAAAAATCAAAGAATACAAGAAAGATGACTTTTGAAACATGTCAGCGTTTTATTGTGTGTAAACATCGCTCTCGTTGTGTCTGCTTCTCAATCACCTTTAGTGACGTCAATTTGTAAATCTGACATTAAACTTGCTTTTCAAAGGAGATTGTTAGCGTTACAATCACAGGCGTGAGTCAGAAGATAAGTTTATGTGTTATAGAGACAGAAGGGAATCCATATCGATCTACTGGGAGATCGAAACTCAATCTTATATTTCAATCGTTAAACCGCTGACGTGTAGTTGTCGACAACTTAGTCTCAAAGATTTTAATTTGTTGAATAAAAAGAAAGTTATATTAGAAATAGAGGTTGACCCCCCCCCCCCTAAACTGCCACCCCATGGAATCGTTAATAAAATTCATATGACTTTGCGCAATCCAACCATATTTGGAACAATCCCCAGACTCTTCTTGCTCTGAAGAGGATCATCACAGCTAAACTCAGGTAAGTTTCAAGAGAGGTGTCTGTCACGTCGTATCCAGGTGTGCTTATCATTACACAGCACTGTTGGACATACATGACAAACCTGGTGGACAAGTCAGGCATAGACTCTAGTTTATTTGTACCAAAGATAGTTGGATTGCAGACAGGATTCGGAATTTTACGTACGATTCTATGAATGCCATTTATTTATTTTTAGGGGGAGGTAACTCTTGTTGAGTCACCCTCTTAAATAATCTAATTTCTGGCTAGTGACCAATCCTTAAGTTGTAATTGACCGTCCTCTTGACAAATTCATTAAACCTCGAGTGGCCTATTGGCCTTGATAAGTCGTTAAAAATTAATAAAAGAAATGCAATCGTATTATTAAGATAATTATATAAAATTAAATCACCTTTTTTTTTATCTAAAAGCCATGTATTCTAGGAATATAAATAATTATCTTACTTATGGAATTATATTTAACAACTATATTCGGCATTAAATCACACATGGGTGGTTGGTTTGCCGTAAAACAAACAAAACCACATCAATACAAATGTTGTTCTCCTACGGTTTTGTGGATTACGGAGTCATTCCCTGGCTTGGGTGTGGGTATTATTAAAGAGTATTTTTTTCAAGAATAAATAATTCTAAGAACAATGTATTCCGAGAGCAATGTATTCTGAGAGCAATGTATCATAAGAATATAAATAATTATCCTTCTTATGGAATTATTATTATATTTAATGTCGAATAACATTGTCAAATATAATTCCATAAGTAGGATAATTACTTATATTTTTATAATACATTGCTCTCAGAATATATTGCTCTAGGAATATATTGCTCTCGGAATATATTGCTCTCAGAATATATTGCTCTCAGAATATATTGCTCTCAGAATATATTGCTCTCGGAATACATTGCTCTCAGAATATATTGCTCTCAGAATATATTGCTCTCAGAATATATTGCTCTCAGAATATATTGCTCTCGGAATATATTGCTCTCGGAATATATTGCTCTCGGAATATATTGCTCTCGGAATATATTGCTCTCAGAATATATTGCTCTCAGAATATATTGCTCTCGGAATATATTGCCCTTAGATGATTGATACGCAATAATACAACAAAATAACAAATAAATAAATAAAGTAGAGGCGATAATTTACTTTTTAAAAACAGATGATCTATATAGAACAATATAAATATATATAAATCCAACTTGATTCGGATATAAAGGACCTGAAAAAGGTTGATATGCCACAAAACAAACAAACACTTAAGAAGTGTGATAATTAAAAACAAAGATACGTCAAATCATCTTATAAAAGAACACTGTCAGTCGATTGGTCTGTCACACTTAAAAAAAATAATTTCCGTCTGTCTGTCACGCTGAAGTTTTATATAGCATTATCATCGATGAAAGCGCAGATTAAATGGACACCTTGTTTTAGATTCGTCCAAACTTCTCTATGAAAAGTACTGTCCGTCGGTTGTCTGTCACACTTAATATGAAACGATTTTTAAAGGTCATATTCGCTTTTGTCGAGCATCGTGGATCCAATTCTTTAAAAGACAAAGTTTATTTTTAAAAATTTCTGCATTGGGATGCAATAAGGTTTAGGTTTTCAAAGCTTTTAATTTTGGTTCTACATTTTACAATCGGGGTCTCTGGATGAAACGCAGCCATCATTTTCATTGGCTGGTTAATCACGATAAGTAATATTTTTATTGTTTTACTGTCAAGGTAACCGCTTATCAAGGCCAAGGACTACTCGAAGATAAGAGTTAATGATACTGAAATGAATGCCAGCAGAAAGATGACGAACATTATGGGAGTACTAACATTGATTAATGGTATGAACTACGTTTGATTACTTTTAGGGACGGCCCATGATTATAATTTGTTTACATTGGATTTTAAGACGACAAAGTTGTAATCAACAGGGAAGCAGTCCTGCAGCGATGTACGATCTCGTTCTTATGTGGTTCATAAAATATTATTTTCAAGCTCATAAATAGATTTTCGTCTTTCATTACAGAAATCCATTTACGGATCAAACAAAAACCGCCCAGTTTGGGTTGGCACTCAAATAAAAGCCATATCCAAAAAGACGGTTCGTAAGTTCAAGGGATCGAATCTTGCGTTTACCAATAAATAATGCCCCCCCCCCTCGCTATCATATGACTATGGTGTCTCAACTCCTGAACTTAGTTCTCTGCAGAAAATTCCTCAAAACTCTTCTTGCATTTAAAATGTTTTACTTCATTCATCGTACGGAAATGATAGAAATTTATAAAAAGTTGGAACGGAAATGTTTATAAGGTGTTTAGGGTTGAAAGCAGGAGTACGCAGGCATCCTCATTTATTTTCGGGAAACGCCGGGTGAGCCTCGAGGGGGTGAAAGAGTACGACTTCACAGAAATGTATTTCTAATAAATGTCACTGTATATACGATCCTCCCACGTGATCAATGCTAAATACTCCCTTAAGCCCATCCTGCAACATGAATGCTATCAAATATACAAACAATAATAATAATAATAATAATAATAATAATAATAATAATAATAATAATAATAATAATAATAATAATAATAAAGAATAGTGATTTGGTTTGGGTGGAGAATGACATAGTGTTCCTCGTTGAATCGCGGGGTGTAGAAAACGAGCAGAATATTCAATTGTTCCTTTCTAGTCAACCAGAACTCGTCTAGCTACAGCACATGTAGATAATTTTTCATTTCTGTTTCTTTGTACCTAAAAGTAAACGGACTTAAATGAGTAAAGTTTATTTCCAAGAACTATCCGTCTGTGGAACGCGATATCACGGGGCTGCTTTCCAGTTGACTATAGCATGGACGTTCTCAAGTCAAATATTAATAAATTCTTGTTTAGTCGCCCTCTTAAATAATCTAATTTCTGGCTAGTGACCAATCCTTAAGTTGTAATTGACCGTCCTCCTGACAAATTCATTAAACCTCGAGTGGCCTATGGGCCTTGATAAGTCGTTACTTGTTTGTAGATATAAAAGGTTTGCGCGCCTGTGGAACTGAATGAGTTCAACGCCCCATAGAGCTTGCATATGCACCACACACACAAACATTTTGGCCATGTTGATAACAAAAAACTTAATGCCATGACACCAATAAATAGCAAGCAACCGGTTTTTTTTCAGACTTTTCCTTCTTCCAATGTAGTTGCCGCATTCCTTACTTCCATACTAGTTCACTTTAAGCTAAGAGGAAACGAGCTGGATTTATACATTTTACAACGTTAATGTATATGTTTATATATATGTATGTACAAAGTTTCACTCTTAAACTAATTAACCGATCATTATGAATGTTGGAACATATCTGCTAGGCATAAGTTGTCATAATGTGGGATATATTTAGTTTAATTTAGTTTCATGCAAAGGGGGTAAAAAAAGTCGTGGAAGCCATTGTGAAATTTTAACAACAAGTATTAGAAATTAATCAATAAATATTCCCCGCATTTTAGTTTCTTCGGGGTATTTCAAAGGGTTTTTAGGGGGCATAAGATATGCACAGCCTCCCATTTAGAAAATTCAAATATTTCAGATTTGAACCAAATTTGATCCATAGTCATTAGACATTAATTAAACTAGATTCTCTGAATTCAAATTTTTTCTTAAGACCTTTTAAGCGTAGGTATTTTCTTAGAATCAAAATCTTGTAATAGATTTTGATCAAATTGGAATAAGAATTCTAGACATAAGGTTTATTA
>OY744544.1:32945431-32980431 GCA_963556195.1 Sepiola atlantica | reverse complement strand
AATATTTCGACGTGTATCTGACAACAACTATGTTTAAATTAGATTTATTAAAAGTATATAAAGTAAACATTTATGAATGTTTTTGTAAGCGTTTTGAAGTCTGGTCCGTTTTATTCTGACCGACACCGACGCCACAGAAGTATGTTTGCTACAAAAAGAATTAGCTGGCCGAATAGAATATGTAATTGATTAAATCGATTGGGATTTTAATGCGTCTAGCAAAAAACACGAAGTGATAATGTGCGAAAATTATTTGCTAGTCTGAATCAAATATTGATTTGGCAGATACATTGCTATTAAGGTCTAACTTAGACAATTCGACTGACTTAATATTATATATTCGATATATATTTGTGTGTGTCTACTTTTCGTATTTTATAATGTAATATTGAAACGATACAAATAAATTCTAAGGCTGATGTAAATTATATTTTCTTTTTTCTTCCAAATGTGACATGAATTAATAAATCTGTATTTTTAGACAATCAAATCATTTTCAATGGGCTGAAAAAACTCTTTTTAGACTGTGTGATTGGTTAGAGTAATGGACCCGACCTAGTAGGAAATAGTAAAAAGAATTAATATAGTATTCATATGCCAGTTTCCAGTTAGCGATGCACACACACATATTCTTGTATTTCAAAATATATATTATTCATATTTGGAAATATCCCCTGTTTGTCTGAGAAGATATCTGTGACAGGAAAGTTCCATTAAAACTAATAAATATATTTGACAAACACAAAGTATACTTGTAACGTCTGTTTATTTATTTATTTATTACTAGTTGTAAGCTATTAGACGTAGGAAGTTGAAATTTGTTAAGAATAGTAGCATACTTATGCAGATTTATGCATTTATTCATTATTTCATTATAAGGACAGATAAAAGTGAGGAGGATGAAACCCCCTATAGAAATATATTAAAAGAAACCTATTTTGGTCTGAAGAGTAGATCAATAAATGCGACTTTAGCCTGATGATTTCCTGTGGGAATAAAACATGTACTTGCCTAAGATATGTTTTCATGCTACAACTAAGCTCTACTTATGAATTGAGCAGTGTTAAAGTAAACACTGAAAGTCTATACACAATATATTATATAACCGTATAATATTATATGTGTATATACATAAAATAGTAAATTATATATATATAGCTGAGTAGACCTTAATAGTAGTAGTAGTAGTAGTAGTAGTAGTAGTAGTAGTATGAAAATATATACATTGCTAGCTGCGGGGATGAACCATGGACGATTAGGCAATTACGCTGCGGGGATGAACCATGAGCGCCCTTTTGTAGGTTAATTGTCATAGATATATTTCACTACTACTACTACTACTACTACTACTACTACTACTACTACTACTACTACTACTACTACTACTACTAAGATATTGAACAATTGAATTAAATACTAAAAATCTATACCCAATATAATATATCACCGTATAATATTATATGTGTATTTCCATGAGATTATAATATATATATATATATATATATATATATATAATTAATTGCAAATATTTCTTTTTATCTACATACGTATACGTTTCATCTTTACGGGAATCGTCAGTGTAGAGAAAAATCATTCACACCGATTAAACTCGGAACACGAGTTATATTTCAAACTTATATATATATATATATATATATATATATATATATATATATGCTGTATGTGTTTCTCGGCTAAAAATGATGAATTTTTTCATATTTTACTAATATAAACATCTTTATAGAAAATATAAAACATTACTGTCATTATGTAAATTGTAGGTGTTAGTATAATTTACAATTTTATATTTCGAGCCGAACTTCGCTCTTTATCAAAAATGTATTTCTTGGTAAAAATTTAATAATATGAAAGCGGTATAACATTGGACATTTTCAATTTTGTGCAACATTCATTCTTTATCTAAACGTTCAAGGCGGTCCGCACTATATCCTTCTACTGAATAGCAAAGAACATCTTTGTATGTATAGATAAATAGATAGATAGACATATATAATTAAACTGATGTAAACAGAGCAAGCTAAAACACGCATATATGCTTGCGTGAATGTGATCCCGTGTACACGTGTATGCACGTGTGTATGTATAAATGTGTGTCTGTATATGTGTGCATGTATGTATGTGTGTATGTATGTCTGTATATATGTGTGTATGTAACTGTGTGTGTATTTATGTATGTATGCGTGTGTATATGTATGTATATATGTGGGTGTATATGTATGTATATATATGTGTACATGTATGTATGTCTGTATGTCTGTATGTTTATATATATGCATGTGTATATGTATGTATGTATGTATGCGTGCATGTGTGTATACGTGTGTATATGTATGTATTTGTCTGTCTATATGTATGTATGCGTGTATGTATGTATACGTGTGTGTATGTATGTGTGTCTGCCTGTATGAATGTTTTATGTATTTATGTGTGTATGTATCTATGTGAGTATTTATGTATGCATACACGTGTATATGTATGCAAGTATGCATTCGTGTATGGATGTGTATTCCATGTATATATGTATGTATGTATGTGTGTATGTATTTATCAATGTCTGCATGTATGTGTGTATGTATGTATGTATGCAAGCACGTGTATATGTATGCAACTATGCATTCGTTTATGGATGTATGTTTCATGTATATATGTATGTGTGTATGTATGAATGTTTGTACGTATGTATCTATGTCTGCGTGTATGTGTGTATGTATGTATGTTTGTTTTGTTCATTGGAATTGCACAGAGAACTGAACTAGTCCCGCTTGAGGAAACGACCGCTAATTCAACAAACTTACAAGTAATAATTAAAAATAGATC
Organism: Sepiola atlantica; assembly: GCA_963556195.1. Classification (NCBI taxonomy): domain Eukaryota; kingdom Metazoa; phylum Mollusca; class Cephalopoda; order Sepiida; family Sepiolidae; genus Sepiola; species Sepiola atlantica. Next base: position 32,977,593 of record OY744544.1, on the reverse strand, counting down.
ATTAGCAAAGTTAATTACTTCGTCCTCAATTAGCCGCGAAATTATGTCAACGTTTATTTTGTCGGGAAATCAAATCTCGTTGGCACGAGAATACAACGATAAAAAATACCCAACTAAATTTGGCAAATTGAAAAGAAAATACAGTAAAAAAGAAGACATGTACACTGACCAACTGATTTCTACAAAAAACAGATATGAAGACGTTTATAAGATGGATAGACATACAGACTGATGACATACACACACATAATTATATATATATATATATAGAGAGAGAGAGAGAGAGAGAGAGAGTGAGAAAGAGAGAGAGAGAGAGAGAGAGAGAGAGAGAGAGACACGAACAGGTGGATAAGTATCTTGCACCCTATGTGTATTTATTTGAACTTAAATAAATATATGTACTTTCATCCCGTCACACAAAAGTTGGCGAGTAAGCACGTGTCTTTCTATACGGAATTATTACAAGAAAATAAATAGCAAGTCGGAAATTCCATAGTAAGCGATGTGGAAAATATATGAATACTCTGGTGTTGTGAATTTTATTATTTTTCTTTTTATTTCTTAATGTGTTGGACACAATTACTTTGGCAATTCACTCTTCTTTCCATAGACAGTCCAAGATATATAACTTTGTATCTCCAAGTGTGAACTAAACGGTCCATCAAGAAATATTTATTTTAACTTTCTATTATATATATATATATATATATATATATATATATATATATATATAAGCTTAACAGGAGTTCAGACAGAAATGAAAATGTTAACTTAGGTCGAGGTTCGAATTGTGTAATCGGAAGGACAATCATTCTTCCAAACTGATGATTCCCGGAAAAGGACGAAATACATGTGTATGTGTTAGGGCAACTTAAGAAAACAGGATAGTTATTTCCCTTGGACGAAAAGAAAGAGTTATCACCTTGGATAAAGAGAGTCGTCTGTCATGACAGTTGAAAAGTAAACAACGGTCCTCACGATTAGACATAAGCATCTCGCGTTCAGCGGTTTCTACATTTCATTTAATCAGTGTTTTTGTTAAATAAATTTATTAAGGGTTCAACTTTGATCTGTTTTCATTTTTGACCTGTAATTAAACCAATAACAACGTGTAAATATCAGACGTAACAGTTTATGTTTATACAAGAAATTAAAAAACATTATCATAATATTATTTATAGCCCCCTAAACGCTATAATTAGGTTATCAAATTGAATGCATAATGTGATGTTCCGTTCGACCGCATCGTTGAACACTGTTTATGACAGTCTTCTATGTATGTCCGCTTGTAAATACATAAATATATTTTTATTCTTTTTCTTTCACCTTTTGTTAAGTTAGAAACATGGTTATAGGAGTTAAGACAGAAGTTACAATGTTGACTAAGGTCTGAGGTTCTAAGAATCATCCTCTACACTGATGATTCCCGGAAAAATGTAATAATAGTTATCATAATATATATATATATATATATATATATGTATATATATATGTATATATATATGTATATACATATGTTGTATATATATATATATGTATATGTGTATATATATGTATATATATGTATATGTGTGTATACATATGTCTATGTGTATATATATGTATATATATGTGTATATATATGTATATATATATATATATATATATATATATATATATATATATATATATATATATATATATATATATATATAAATATCATTTTAAGCTCGCGAAATATGTTTTAGAGCATACGTCGAGTGTTAGCGAATTTGATAGATTTGATTTGATCCCAGGTTCAGTGAAGCCCGATATACGGGAGAAGATAATAAGATTGAGTTGATCTAGTCAGCTGACAATACACATGGTGTGTATGTGTGCGCATGCGTGTGTGTCGGTGTGTGTGTGTGTGTGAGAGAGAGAGAGAGAGAGAGAAAGAGAGAAGGAGAGAGCGCGAGAGGGAGAGCAATAGAGAAAGAGATAGAGGGAGAGAGAGATGCACATGATAGAAAGTGATCGATACTGTATAAGTTAGCGACATACAGTGAAAAAAGGTGAGCGTTATAGATAAGAACTTAGTACGGGTCACTTGTTGACTTAATTACAAATTGTGGCTAATTAAAACAATTAAAATGGATTCTTTTCCGAACATAACGTAATGCCCTCTAAAACTGAAGAATATCTTAGCATGTATTTTGTGTGATTATAATATATATAGAAACATAAAACTTTAGGGAAACAAACGTTCAGTAAATCAGCTTTAGTATACGTTCCGTTACGACCAGTTACATAATACCAGCGGAACCTATTGGAAATTCTACGCTTTCTTTCTTGATGTCTTTGTATAATTTACTGTCAATAATAATATATCTCTCGAAATAATAAATGTCTGTAAGGTTTAATTATACGTAATAAGTGAGGCATAAATATCTCCCACATTTTAAACTATCACATATATTTAGCTAATGAACTTATAAAAGTTCCAATGACGTTTTCATGTAGTTAAGGACTTACCATTTTTTTTTAGTTTCCCGCGTCAAGCAATATAGTTCAGACTAGTGCACATCGTGCTCCTCCTGGGGAAACGTTTTTGAAGAAAATTGTAATGTCAACTCAGAGAGGTTTTCGAGCTCATGACATGTTAGATAGGAATGATGCCGTTCCACATAGAAAATGAATACGTCTATGGGTTGCAAATTTCAGAGCCACGGGTTCAGCACTTAAAAGAAAGCAACCTGGAAGACATCAAAACGCTCGAAGTCTAGACAGTGTGAGACTTTCTGTATTCAGTCTCCGACACGTTCAGCTCGAAAACATGCATCTACCTTGGGATTGTCTGATAGAATAGTGTACATACTGATACGCATTTCTATCCATACAAATTAATGATTGTTCCGAAACTGAACGAACGCGACTGCGAAGATGGCAGCCATATTGTGACACGATTCTTAAAAATGTTTCTGTAATGACACTTCTAATGATGGGAAAACTTCAGAAACCGTTTCTAACAGTGTGTATCGAATAGAGGTAAGCATTTAACGAATGTAATTTTAAAAAGAAATGACAAAAACTCATTGTTTGAACAAGAGAAACATCTATTATTCATAAATGTTTTGTCACTCTTTTGAATGTGGGAAGTATTTCTGCCGCACCCTCTATAAAGAAGTACATGTCTGTTTTTTTTCTGTACTAATAATTGTTCTACTCAGCAAAATATATTTTCTTCTTACCATAAAAGGAATTGTCAAATGAACCTTTTTAAATAAATAAATCGAACGTTTTAACATTTAAATTTATTTATTGCAACAATATAAATATTCCATGAAAAATGCCAGTATACTGAAATCATATGCCCTTAATAGGGTTAAGATGAAAATTCAAATACACTAAATGTACAAAAGCAAGGAAATTCCCAAATTTTTACACTTTTATTGTCATTAAGGGCATGACTACATATCAACCAAACCATTTCATTATCACATCACTACACTATACATCTCTATACATGAGTGGATGAAGTGTGTGAGGTGCGCTGAAGAAAAATCCAATCAGTAAAATACATAGCCTGTTGTGCTCGCATACCCTTAATGACAATAAAAGTGTAAACATTTAGGAATTTCCTTGCTTGTGTACATTTAGTGTATATGAATTTTCATCTTAACCCTATTAAGGGCATATGATTTCAGTATACTGGCATTTTTCATGGAATGTCACTACTTTTGTAAAGGCTATGCCTCAATACAATGGTCATTTTTTTAGTTTTTTTGGAATTCTTTGGAAAACTAAGGTATATGGTAAACTGAAATTAAAATGCCTTCAACTAGACCCTAAAACCTCTATCTCTGCCAAAAATCAGCTGAATCCATCAAATAGTTTATGAGATACATACGTACGTACGTATACACAGATAACATGATTTCATGATTGAACTTTCTAGATCTCTGGGTTTCCTTGACTAATAATGCTGAAATTCTACACATGTATATAACCTATCAAATAAAAATCTTGTGCAACGTTTTAACTAATTTGGTTTATTGGTTTTTGAGTTATGATTGATCAAAGAAATGAGATTTCCAGCATAAGCCATTCGTAAACTCTATTAAGAGATTGAGCGCTCTCGCGCCTTCTTAGCCTAAGATGAAGTTTGTTTGTTAATTTTTAACGTAATATCAATTTGTTTGGTCATTGAATGCCGGAATGTTTATTTGTAAGTAGGTTAGTGTAGCTTTATTATTTGTAGGCTATTTTATAGTATAGATTATTTATAGATGTGGGATAATTAACGAAAGTGCGTTGGTTACATTTTCATTCCATTTGGGGTGTTTATTGCAAGATAGGTAAATTGGGATTACCATGTAGTATTCAATTTTTTTTTCAGATTTTGCAGTATAATCCAATAGTTTTCAAAAGAAATCAGTAGTAAATATTTTTTAAATAAATAAAACTAATATAGCTTTTTACTTTATGTATCTAAAGTTTTAATTCTATGTGTAATAAAATTAACTTTAAAAATAAAAAAGAAAAGCAAAGAGTATGTTTTTCGTTGAATCTAACAGCTGACAGATTTCTATTCATGACGGTATATTCAATTTTGGAACAATTCATTTTGAAATGAGTAAAGTTTAAATTTTTATAGCCATATAATTAGTAGTCTGATTTTTGCATTTTATCTTTGGCGATTTCATTTTCTAAACGGAAGGTGGGAGGTGATAATATGCGTACAAACAGAGGTACAAGCGTATTTTACCTATATCACAATACTCTGGAGCAATTTCGTGTTCGTACATACGTACGTTATCACCCTTCTTCCACTTTTTAAAAGATGGGATCGCTCGATCGCCGAAGATGCACTGCAAAAAAACTAGTTTTTAAAATTTAATCTGAGGTCGCTGTAGTGTTGAAAGTGAAACTCAAATTAAAATACACTTTCATGGTCTTCGGGAAAAAAGATAGCTACATAATATTGTGGGGTTTACGTTCGCGCCGAACATCTAACACATGGAAATGTGTCACAAACTCTCACAAGGTTTTGGAGATAAACCCTTCCTATAACCAGGTATATTCCGAAGCTACATAAATCGGAGTACTTAAAAATAAGTTCTTTTGGCCAAGATCAAAGTGTAATATCTGTTCCGATGGATACTGCACCCCATAGACTGGTATCGTCTTGGCCTTCGGAGCTTGATTTACGCCTGTCTGTGGGTTTGTCCTGTGCAGTTCTAGGAGGTCCACCCACCCAGGCTTTGCCTCCCCTCTTTGGGGAGGAGTAAGTTTATTGCTTACTGCCTGAGGCGCCCCTACTGGGGAATGCCGACGGGGCTGCCCAGGCAATTTTTAATGGCCAGAGTGATCATCTTCTCGGGCGCTGGCTTTTCAAGCCCCACTTTCCCGACCCGACCTTGGGTCACATCTTACCTTGTGGGAGTAAGATAAAACTGGCCTTGTGCCTAACCTCCTCAAGAGGAGGTAAATAATACTTAAAAATAAGTATGTTTCAGTTTGAACAAAGATGGAACAATAATATCGTGGGGTCTGCGTTCGTTACGAACGTTAAATAGAATGGAAATATTTTTAAAGGACATCAGCAATATTCAACCGTGGAATTTCCACGTGTCTCACTAGTACAGCTATGCCTTAAAGGAAGTGAAATCATGATCACACGTCTTGTCATTATGTTCCTCTATTGCCTTGAAGACAACACCATTATAAGCAGTGATTGAATTTTCTTTGTTTACTCAGTTTCATAATTAAGTCTCTAAATATAAAGACACGGCGATGATTTTACAAGACAAACAGTAGGACATCTCGTCTGCACCTCCGGTAGGATTTAGTTGTTATTGCTTGTTTGACCTTCGTGGAAGCACTGACTCGTTTTTATTCATTTCTTTAATTGGATACACGCAAATAATATGGCCCCTCCGGTCACATACATTTGCGAGGCTGGGAGGATGTCATGATGGACGAAGTACATATACTGACACACAAAAGAGGAGATAATGCCTGGTAGGATGGTATAATTACTACAGAATATATACGACAATACCCTCTTCAAAATAGAGAAGGTAAAACCTAGGAGGTTCTTCCCCATAAAAAGAGAACGAACGATAGAAAAGATGCTACACTACCCATCCACGCCCATCAAAAACAGAAGGTAATGCCTGGGAAGGTGGTGAGATACGAAATTAACCCTCTTACAAACGAGGATGTAATACCTGGGAGGATTAACATCACACCTTCACAAACACGACGAGGTAAATCCGGTCTTATGGCGACAGAACCGATAGTACACTGTTCATCCCCCATTAAAAGATAATACAATATATTAGAGCTGTTTGTTAAAAGTTCATTTTAAAATGCCTGTCATGAAAACATTATTTCTTATAGTTTTTCGGCCTTTCGGCAAATATGAAAGTGTAGTATCTGTTCGCAACATCCAAGCGACACCAGACGCGAAAAAAAACAATCCGGCGTTATTAACTGGAGAGAGGAAGGACAATTTATTTACCTCCTCTCCAGAAGGTTAGGCACAAGGCCAGTTTTATCTTACTCCCATAAGGTAAGATGTGACCCAAGGTCGGGTCGGGAAAGTGGGACTTGAAAAGCCAGCGCCCGAGAAGGTGAGCACTCTGGCCATTAAAAATGGCCTGGGCAGCCCCGTCGGCATTCCCCGGTAGGGGCGCCTCAAGCAGTAAGCAATAAACTTACCCCTCCCCAAAGGGGGAAGGCAAAGCCTGGGCGAGTGGACCTCCTAGAACTGCACAAGACAGACCCATAGACCGGCGTAAATCAAGCCCCGAAGGCCAAGACAATACCAGTTTATGTGGTGTAGTATCCATCGGAACAGATACTACACTTTGATCCCGACCAAAAGGCCGAGAGAGAGGAAGGACAAGAGAGAGAGAGGGGGGAGGAAAGAAAAAACAGACACATAGCCAACCAGAGAGAGAGAGAGAGAGAGAGAGAGAGAGAGAGATAGAGAGAGAGAGAAAGAGAGAGAGAGAGAAACGAGAGAGATAGTCAATCAGTAGCTAGCTTGCTAGCTAGCCACCATAGTGTGAACGATATTAAGAATAGTTTTTATTAAGTTATTCAATTTTTGATTACATCTTTTAATTAATTACTTTTAATACCGAAGAAACAATTGCACATATAAAATAATACAATGAGGTATAAAATAGTACAATGAAATTAGGAATAAATAATATCATAAAGATGAAGAAATACTTAAAGATACGTCATAAAGATAAAAAAGTAAGACATTCATACTGGTGTGAGTGGGTGAATATGCATGTATACACGCACAGGTGTATTACTGCATATGTATGTAGATAAAAGGTGATGTGTGGGTATATAGATAAGTAACTGTGTTTGAGTTGATACAAAAATGTCCCTTCAACAATCCCCCCCCCCCAACAAAAACGATATGCAATTTATGTAATTTATCTATTTCCTTTAGTTTAGTTAACATGGCTCGAAGAAGCTGGGTTTTATAATAAAGTCGTAGATCGAACATCTATACCAATAATGTTTGTATATATACAAACATTTATACTCGGTAGATATAGTTTATACGGATTTATTGTAAAACTTTATTGCGGTTTCATGGTAGTCCCGATCGTTAGACGAGTATTTTTACCTGGAATAAGAAAGGCAAACTTTTATAGAATTCCGACCGGGTCATCCTTGTTGGCTTTCAAAAGGAGTCCCTACTGATCATGACACTCAAATATTTCTTCTGAGTCACGTGGCTTTTATATTATTTTTGTCTCATCTATCATATTTTTTGTTAATGTAACAACACCATGCCTAGACATGTTTTATATGTGACCCTGTCACATGAATAGTGTTTATCTGTTTCATATGGAGAAATTACAGTTCGCTATCACACACATTGCACGTGTTAGATGTTTTCAGTAAATAATGCTGATCAGTATTTGTTAGAATGGCCTATAGCTCTAAAGCCAAGCGTTTCCGGACCTCTATAACGTATAAAACATAATCCCAAAGTTATATCATAAACTTCCAAACAAGTAAAGAACGAGTTTTCTCCCTCTCATAGCACTACTATTTGAATCAGTAAGGTGTGAGTTGTCTTTCCCTGCGATCACTACTACTTGAATAAGTAAGGCTTGAGTTGTCTCACCCTCCTGCGATCACTACTACTTGAATAAGTAAGGCTTGAGTTGTCTCTTCATGCGATCACTACTACTTGAATAAGTAAGGCTTGGGTTGTCTCACCCTCCTGCGATCACTACTACTTGAATAAGTAAGGCTTGAGTTGTCTCTTCATGCGATCACTACTACTTGAATAAGTAAGGCTTGAGTTGTCTCTTCATGCGATCACTACTACTTGAATAAGTAAGGCTTGAGTTGTCTCTTCATGCGATCACTACTACTTGAATAAGTAAGGCTTGAGTTGTCTCTTCATGCGATCACTACTACTTGAATAAGTAAGGCTTGAGTTGTCTCTTCATGCGATCACTACTACTTGATTAAGTAAGGCTTGAGTTGTCTCTTCATGCGATCAGTACTACTTGAATAAGTAAGGCTTGAGTTGTCTCTTCATGCGATCAGTACTACTTTAATAAGTAAGGCTACAGTTGTCTCCCCCTGCGATCACTACTACTTGAATAAGTAAGGCTTGAGTTGTCTTCCCCTGCAATCAGTACTACGTTAACAATGTAAAGTATGAGTTGTGTGTAGTACTTATTCACCTAACTTTAGGAGGCGGCTCTTTGCTTGGATTGGAGAAAATGTAGATGCTCTTGCTCAATTACTGATGGTTGTAGTTCTTCCGTAACCGGCGAGGACCGAGAAAACTAGAGCCATTTTGTACTCTGTTGGAGGATGTGAAAACACTATTGTCAAACACATCTTACCTTCGTGGTACTGTTGGTAAAATACCTTCGCACAGTTTGCTATATTTTCCACCGAAATATCCCCGGACAGTTTCCCGAGCACAGACGCATTGCGGGCGTGTCCTTGATTACGAAACAATTTATTATCGCGTTCCGAATATGTCATCCGTGTGATCTCTTCCGTTGAAGTGCGCGTAGAGAGGATTCGCCATCTTTGAACTCGGATCAAAGTTATCGATTATAGCTTTTCCATCGCATCAAAAAGGATTTCAATATTTAATGAAGATGCAATGAAGTAAAATCGCTACTTACAATTTACGGGGTCATTTTCATAAAAGTGAATAAATTATGAAACAACAGCGAAACATGATAATGCAGACGCACGGGTTTGAAACAACAATTATCGTCGGATTTTTAAAAGTTGTTTTTTTAAACATGGATCGTCAGAAAACACGTATTTTTCGTTACATACGATACTGATCTCGACAAAACAGTTCAACGGTGGCTTTGTTGCTGTCAGGCTGAGGTATGGTTCTGTTTAGTCCTAGGAGGTCCACCCTCCCAGGCTTTACCTTTGCTCTTAGATCGACAAAACAGTTCAACAGTGGTTTTGTTGCTGTCAGGCTGAGGTGTGGTTCTGTTCAGTCCTAGGAGGTTTACCATTGCTCTGAGACGCCCTTATCGGGAATGTTGATGGGGCTGCTCAGACAATTTTGTAGGCCAGAGTGCGCTGGCTTCTCAAACTCACACCTGACCTTGTGTCTAATCTCTTGGCATGAGGTAAATAATACAATGCTGAGGTCAACAGAAGACGTTTGTCAAAGGAAGATGTTTATGACAATCATACTGGTTAACGAGATTGTCAGTTTTTGACGATCCTATGCAGTTATTTATCTACCTCCCACAGCGATAAGATGTGACACAAGGTCGGGAAAGTGGGATTTGATAAACCAGCGCTCGAGAAGTTGAGCACTCTGGTCATTAAAAATAGCCTCGACAGCCCCGTCGGCATTCCCCGGTAGGAACGCCTCAGGCGATTAGCAATAAACTAACCACTTCTCAAAGGGTGAGAAAGCAAAGCCCGGGAGGGCGGACCTCCTAGAACTGCACAGGACAGACCCATAGACCGGCGTAAATCAAGCCCCGAAGGCCAAGACAATACCAGTTTATGGGGTGTAGTATCCATCAGAACAGATACTACACTTTGATCTTGGCCAAAAGGCCCAGAAACCATATGCAATCACTTGCGCGAACTTATCTTCGCGCCATAAGACACATTTTTTAAATACTAATGAGTCATCACTTACCAAGGCCAAAATCAGCTCGAGGATAAGGGTTAACGAGATTATCAGTTGGACGATGAACAATACTATGAGAGGATTGGAAACGATGGATGGAATGGGAGGAATTTGATTACTTAAGAGGACGTCTCAACAAATCTTTGTTGACATTGGACTTGAAGATAAACAAGTTGTAAGCAACAGGGAAGTAGTCCCATAGTATTTGGGAAGTTCTTAGAAAATAATAATCTGTTTATGGAAGTTCTGTTTTGTTTTAGGCACACAGGGAAAAGACTGAAAGTTCTTTACAATGATGAATCTTGACGAGTTTTTGCTGTGAATGTTTTACGGAAGAGGGACGAAAGATCAAAGCTCAGTTAAGTATCTACCATAAAAATAACGATAGAGTAGAGAAAGACTAGCAACGTACTACATCTTAGGACGTATGTGACTCTTATACAGTTAGGTGATTGTATTAGGAGTCAGGTACTTTCTGGAGCGGTAGAATGATCTAACCATTTACCCAAACGACCGTAGCACATTTGATGTAAGTCTTCCAGTTAGGTCTGGAATGAAAGTCAGTTCCAGCAGCTTAAAACACAAGGCGCTTCTTCAAGGATCGCGTCAAGGCAAAACAAGGAAGTGAGCGTTGTTCGTGAACACAAAAGGAGTTAGTGTTAGAGGTGTTAAAAGTAACACCCGATCTTTTCCCAAATGCACCACATGATTCAAATCACTACAGGGAGAATTAACAAGATCTTGATCACCAATGCTCTTCGAGGTGCTGCCAGAGACAGCTGTGTCATAAACGTAGATGTTTACAAATGATATCAGAATATAGTTTAGAAGATCAGAAAGAGAGCTGGGTCCAGAAATGATCCTTGAGGCACACCGGCGTTGATAGCATACTTTCACTAATTAACAACTACTTTTATGGACCTATCAGAGAGAAATAATTGAAATAATGATAGAGTAGAAGAAGACTGACAACGACTCTTCGATGATAAAGGGGCTGTAGAAAACAGAATAAATTATCTCCCACTAGATTGCGAAGTCGAGTTTGTATTCTGTTAAGCAATACAGATTGCTCTGAGCGGCACCGTACCAGAAATGGCAACAATACTCCATCTTTGGTTGCATCAAGAGTCAAGTACATTCTGGAGCAGTTGAATCATTTTGTTCAATAACCTTTGCAACATATCCGATATATGTAATTTATTTCAAATCTAGAGCGAAAGTCAGTTCTAGGAGCTTAACATAACAAGGGGTCTCTTCAAATAAAGAACCATTCGTTTTAACTGAAACAAAACAAGTATTTGAGCGTTGGATCCCCAAAGTTAAGCGAGGTTGAGCCTGGACAGTACTAAATGGGTGACCATTTGGGAATACCAGGTGCTGTATGCGGCATTGACAAGACATGGGCTCTACCAGGTTCTATCATGCCCACTGAAAAGTTATGACGGATAACATATCTGCATCTCAAATATGACTCTATGGGATATATGGATCGATGGATACAACCATTTAAACGCAAGGTTTTTCTAAGAAACTCAGTCGGAAAACTGACGGATATTTTTGCATGCATTTTGTGCGATTAAAATACATAGAATAAAGGGTATTAGGGAAACAAATCTTAATTAACTCAGCTTTAGTGTAATAGTATTTATTTACCTCCTCTCCAGGAGGTTAGGCACAAGGCCAGTTTTATCTTACTCCCACAAGGTAAGATGTGACCCAAGGTCGGGTCGGGAAAGTGGGACTTGAAAAGCCAGCGCACGAGAAGGTGAGCACTCTGGCCATTAAAAATTGCCTGGGCAGCCCCATCGGCATTCCCCGGTAGGGACGCCCCAGGCAGTAAGCAATAAACCTACTCCTCCCAAAGAGGGGAGGCAAAGCCTGGAAGGGTGGACCCCCTAGAACTGCACAGGACTGTCCCATAGACCGGTGTAAATCAAGCCCCGAAATACCAGTCTATGGGGTGCAGTATCTGTCGGAACAGATACTGCACTTTGATCTTTAGTGTAATAGTAGATATTACAGAATTGTCAACAGCAGCCTGTTTAATTAATGAACAAATAGAGAGGTCCCCAACTATGGTGTCTATAAACGCTGAATATAATAAATAGGGGTGTTAAAAGTAAAAAGCCACTTTTACACCAATTGCACCACGTGTTCTGTGTCGGAAGAAAGAAATGGGCTTTTGGACGATTTTTAGGGGAAAAACGCGTTTTGGATGCTCGTCATGAAATCTCTCTATATTATTACTCGATCTAAAGAAGAATATTCGCGCTAGTAAATTAGATGCGTCTATTCACATATCGTTTAGTGATAAAAATGCTATTTCAAACTTAAGCGTGACATTTTACATTATTAACCAATTGACACGGGGCGCAACAGATAAAGGCGTTGATTTACAATCAGTTCTAAGTTACAGTCTCTATTTTCTTAGCTCCCTACGAGAACAGAGTTAAACACAAGGTGTAATGATTTTTAATTTGATGAGAAATCCAGCTCCCTAAAAGAGGCACTCAGGATTGAGATAAAAAAATTGCCTCAGTCAAGAAGAATTTCTCTTTCACTGACCAAATACGGAAAAGATCAAGTGTACTACCACTAGAACAGTTGCTACACTTTGCTACTAGCAAAAGATCAATTCCCCGTTTACTTGCTTCCGTAGGGTCGGTTTTTAACGTAAACGTAAAACGACTCAAAAAGGGTCATTCTACATTGATTTATTTACCTCCTCTTGAGGAGGTTAGGCACAAGGCCAGTTTTATCTTACTCCCACAAGGTAAGATGTGACCCAAGGTCGGGTCGGAAAAGTGGGGCTTGAAAAGCCAGCGCCCGAGAAGGTGATCACTCTGGCCATTAAAAATTGCCTGGGCAGCCCCGTCGGCATTCCCCGGTAGGGGCGCCTCAGGCAGTAAGCAATAAACTTACTCCTCCCCAAAAAGGGGAGGCAAAGCCTGGGAGGGTGGACCTCCTAGAACTGCACAGAACAAACCCACAGACAGGCGTAAATCAAGCCCCGAAGGCCAAGACGATACCAGTCTATGGGGTGCAGTATCCATCGGAACAGATACTACAATTTCTTCCTAGCCAAAAGGTCATTCTGGATGGGAGGCAAAGCCTGGGAGGGTGGACCTCCTAAAACTGCACAGGACAAACCCACAGACAGGCGTAAATCAAGCCCCGAAGGCCAAGACGATACCAGTCTATGGGGTGCAGTATCCATCGGAACAGATACTACAATTTCTTCCTAGCCAAAAGGTCATTCTGGATTGAGACAACAAGAAAAATTGCCTAATCCTAAGAGGATTTCTCCTTCTCTGACTGAACACAAAAAAGATGAAGTGTAGTATCAGAACATGTACAACACTTTTCTCCTTGCCAAAATAGACAAGGAACATGAAATACTTATAATTTCTACCCAGTTTCGGCTGAGGGAACCAGAACAATATACCCTGGTGGATTAAATAAAGATTCTTTTTCGAAATTCCGTATACATTCCAGAGTTCGCCATGTTGGATAATGGCCCTGTGGGGCCGGACGCATGTTGAAGTGGGCGTATGTGTGAGGGATCGTTTGGTTTGGCTTGCGCGATTTAGTTCGGGTGAACCCGTACAACCGAGTGCAAAATAAAGCTGTTCTCACAGTCGGAGCTCACTGGCGTTGACAGGGCCACCACATTGACGAGACCTCAGTCAAGGGTCAAGGTGCACCTACGCATAAGGGTTCTGTGAGGTCACGGGGTTTTGTGTGGGAAACGGAGTTTAGCAGTCTGGGGTTTGGAAGCAAGCCGAACAGACGATTTCTCTATGTAGTCTTCAAATGATTAGGGGAATTGAATCCCCTAAGAGAATACAGGCATGAGATTCCTTCTTCCCCCCTTTTGGTCAAGATCAAAGTGTAGTATCTGTTCCGATGGATACTGCACCCCATAGACTGGTATTGTCTTGGCCTTCGGGGCTTAGTTTACGCTGATCTATGGGTCTGTCCTGTGCAGTTCTAAGAGGTCCACCCTCCGAGGCTTCGCCTCCCTTCTTTGGGGAGGAGTAAGTTTATTGCTTACTGCCTGAGGCGCCCCTACCGGGGAATGCCGACGGGGCTGCCCAGGCAATTTTTAAACCCCACTTTCCCGACCCGACCTTGGGTCACATCTTACTTGTGGGAGTAAGATAAAAACTGGCCTTGTGCCTAACTCCTGGAGAGGAGTAAATCAATATTCGAATGGCTAAGGACTTAAGCTAGGAAGTAACTACGATAGAGTAGTAATTTGGCCTCTCCCTTAACGTTGGTGAAGCATCTCCATGATCGACGGTAGAGCGACGCCTGAAATAAACCAATCAAAGTTTAAAATGTTGTTTGTCTCGTGAATCGGTCATGAAGGTTTTGGTTGCAGACATAGCAGACGACATCGAGACGGCATCCCTCCACGCGATCAAGAAGAAAAGATACGAGAAATTTAAGCTATGCAACAGACATAAAGATTCCTAAGTTCGAAATATGTGCCTGAAGACGGTTGGAGATTACCATCGACCGAAACTGTTTGAAAATAAAAACCAAAATAAAGATGATATTCCGAATAATAACCAAATGATAAACATTCTTAAGCCTCATCTAAACAAATCCGAAACTTAAGCATGACACAATAACCTAACGACGGAAAGAGACTCCTAGATAGATGTTTGGATGCATCTACAAATTGAGGGAATGTTTGGATGCATCTACAAATTGAGGGAATGTTTGGATGCATCTACAAATTGAGGGAATGTTTGGATGCATCTACAAATTGAGGGAATGTTTGGATGCATCTACAAATTGAGGGAATGTTTGGATGCATCTACAAATTGAGGGAATGTTTGGATGCATCTACAAATTGAGGGAATGTTTGGATGCATCTACAAATTGAGGGAATGTTTGGATGCATCTACAAATTGAGGGAATGTTTGGATGCATCTACAAATTGAGGGAATGTTTGGATGCATCTACAAATTGAGGGAATGTTTGGATGCATCTACAAATTGAGGGAATGTTTGGATGCATCTACAAATTGAGGGAATGTTTGGATGCATCTACAAATTGAGGGAATGTTTGGATGCATCTACAAATTGAGGGAATGTTTGGATGCATCTACAAATTGAGGGAATGTTTGGATGCATCTACAAATTGAGGGAATGTTTGGATGCATCTACAAATTGAGGGAATGTTTAGATGCATCTACAAATTGAGGGAATGTTTAGATGCATCTACAAATTGAGGGAATGTTTAGATGCATCTACAAATTGAGGAAATGTTTGGATGCATCTACAAATTGAGGAAATGTTTGGATGCATCTACAAATTGAGGGAATGTTTAGATGCATCTACAAATTGAGGGAATGTTTGGATGCATCTACAAATTGAGGGAATGTTTGTATGCATCTACAAATTGAAGGAATGTTTGGATGCATCTACAAATTGAGGGAATGTTTAGATGCATCTACAAATTGAGGGAATGTTTAGATGCATCTACAAATTGAGGGAATGTTTGGATGCATCTACAAATTGAGGGAATGTTTGGATGCATCTACAAATTGAGGGAATGTTTAGATGCATCTACAAATTAAGGGAATGTTTAGATGCATCTACAAATTGAGGGAATGTTTAGATGCATCTACAAATTGAGGGAATGTTTGGATGCATCTACAAATTGAGGGAATGTTTGGATGCATCTACAAATTGAGGGAATGTTTAGATGCATCTACAAATTGAGGACATGCTTAGATGCATCTACAAATTGAGGAAATGTTTGGATGCATCTACAAATTGAGGAAATGTTTGGATGCATCTACAAATTGAGGGAATGTTTGGATGCATCTACAAATTGAAAGAAATGTTTGGATGCATCTACAAATTGAGGGAATGTTTGGATGCATCTACAAATTGAAGGAATGTTTGGATGCATCTACAAATCGAAGGAATGTTTGGATGCATCTACAAATTGAGGGAATGTTTAGATGCATCTACAAATTGAGGGAATGTTTGGATGCATCTACAAATTGAGGGAATGTTTGGATGCATCTACAAATTGAAGGAATGTTTGGATGCATCTACAAATTGAGGGAATGTTTGGATGCATCTACAAATTGAGGGAATGTTTAGATGCATCTACAGATCGAAGGAATGTTTGGATGCATCTACAAATCGAAGGAATGTTTGGATGCATCTACAAATTGAGGGAATGTTTGGATGCATCTACAAATCGAAGGAATGTTTGGATGCATCTACAAATTGAGGGAATGTTTGGATGCATCTACAAATTGAAGGAATGTTTTGATGCATCTACAAATTGAGGGAATGTTTAGCTGCATCTACAAATTGAGGGAATGTTTAGATGCATCTACAAATCGAAGGAATGTTTGGATGCATCTACAAATTGAGGGAATGTTTGGATGCATCTACAAATTGAGGGAATGTTTGGATGCATCTACAAATTGAGGGAATGTTAGGATGCATCTACAAATTGAGGGAATGTTTGGATGCATCTACAAATTGAGGGGATGTTTGGATGCATCTACAAATTGAGGGAATGTTTGGATGCATCTACAAATTGAGGGAATGTTTGGATACATCTACAAATTGAGGGAATGTTTAGATGCATCTACAAATTTAGGGAATGTTTAGATGCATCTACAAATTGAGGGAATGTTTGGATGCATCTACAAATTGAGGAAATGTTAAACAAATCTTCTTCGATTCAGTATTTCAATTTTCGCCTATCGATTATAGATTATTAATCTCATCAAAATCAGTTTTAATTATCAACGAACTAACAAATAAATTGACACAACACAATATTCTTAAACCCATCTTTGTCTGAGAGAAAATTAAGCTCTGCTCAGCAAAATCCATTACAAATTCATATTATTTACCTACTTGTCAAGAAGTTAGACACAAGGAGTATGTACGGAGTACTGTTGTCATATTTGAGCTGGTGTATCCCTGTCCTATGACAAGCTGCAGAAATGTAGCTGTAATTTGATTGGCCCCAATCTTTCTTCTTCGCACCGTCTCTCTCTCTCTCACAGACATGATGTTGCTAGTATCAGCTTTTTCTATAAATACTATTATGGCATGTATTCTTTATAATTGTTTGATCTATTCCCTGCTTCCTTTATTCCAGCTCGTTTGACTCAGTGGTCTTGATTATTTAGCTGTTTTGATACCTCATTGGAATACAACTTCCGATTCTAGTCGCTTCTTTTCAAGAACTACCGGCTTGTGGAACTGTTTCTGCTGACTGTTTTCCTCATACCTATAGCTTTGGTATTTTCTAAGATTAAGGTTAATAGGCATCGTCTGTCTTTGCGATAGTCATTTTTCGTTCTTGTTAGCTCCTTACATTAGAGTGGTCTCATGCCCTGTCTGAGCGGTTTCCATAAAGAAGGGTCAGATGTGGTTCAATAAAAGCCAGCTCACTAAGATAAGCCACACTGGTCTACAAAACCTGCATGAGCAGCTTCATCGACATTCTCCGGTAGGGACAGTTGTCTATCCTCCTGCGAGCACTACTCCTTGAATTATTAAAGTATTACGAACACTCCTACTTGAATACGTGAAGCATGAGTTGACTCCCGTTGCGGCCACAATTATTTAGATAACTAAGACTTGGGTTATCTCCTCCTGTGATCACTACTACTCGAATAAGTAAAGCACGAGTTGTCTCCCCGCTGCCATCATTACTACTTGAATACGTGAAGCATGAGTTGACTCCTCTTGCGGCCACAATTATTTAGATAACTAAGACTTGGGTTATCTCCTCCTGTGATCACTACTACTCGAATAAGTAAAGCACGAGTTGTCTCCCCGTTGCTATCATTACTACTTGAATACGTGAAGCATGAGTTGACTCCTCTTGCGGCCACAATTATTTAGATAACTAAGACTTGGGTTATCTCCTCCTGTGATCACTACTACTCGAATAAGTAAAGCACGAGTTGTCTCCCCGTTGCCATCATTACTACTTGAATACATGAAGTATGAGTTGTCTCCCTTTATGATAACTATCACTTGACTAATAATGTACACAATTTCTGTTGGAATTTTGGGGGAAAAATACTGGATTATTTCTATAATTTATTTTCCGATTTATTTCTGGCAGCGGAGTAGGTATGGGGTAGACTTTTTCGGTAGTTATTTGTTTTCTTCTCGCTTTCCTATTACCCATTTCAAGCGATTAGAAATAAAATAACTCCTTCCCAGAGAGAAGATAAAGCTTGGGAGGATGGACTCCCAATGACTGAACAGAACCATACATCAGTTCGACAGCACAACAAAGTCACTGTCATACTGATTTGTATGATATTCTATATTTTTATGAAAATGTGGATGGTAGAAAGTGGAGCTTGGGTTTACTTTCCGCCGCCCCGTAACTCTCACCTCTTTCATTTTCAGTCCTAAATATCCACGAGCTATGTTTCTGACAAAGAGGGAATAATTGCTGTTTCTTTCTTCAGCTCTTGTTTCGAGTCGGTTGTATGTGGAAATATTCAATCTTCTAATAATATTCATCATCATTCAACTGTCAATCTGCCCATCTCATTAACGCTAATCCGCGAGTGATTTTTGCTTTAATATTTATCAAGGCAAAAAACCACTCGAGGATTAGCGTATGAAAAACTTCATAAAAATAGCGCAACACGATATTCATAGACCCAACATTCCATAATGTTATCTTTCTCTTCGACTGAAAAAAATTCGGATCAAATTTTTTTTTAATAGATTTTCTACCTCACAAAAAGGATTACATTATTTTTTTTATTGAACTCGTTCGATTGAATCGAATCTCAATTAATATTATCCAGGGTCGATCCAGAAAAAATGAAATTTTAAATAAAATAAAAATTAAAAAAAAAAATTGGCTAATGATATCAAACTTAATTGAAACGAAAAATATCCGATTTGCTTGTGCTTGAAAATTCAATGCTAATTATTAGCGGTGAACCTTGAAACCTTCATTTTAATTATAACAAACATTTCTTGTAAAGAAATGCATAAAAAATACCCGGCATAATGAAAAAGCTTTAAATAATTATCGTTCGATAATGGAAATAATTAAAAACAAACAAGCAAAGCACGAGTTGTCTCCCCCTTACGAGTACTACTACTTAAATGAGTAGGATTAGAGTTGTCTCTCCCTGCGATCACTACTCCTTGAATAATGTAAATCACAAATTGTCGTTCCCTCGATCTCGACTACTTGAATAAGGCTGCAATTATTTGAACATAGCATTAGTTGTCTACCCATGCGATCACTCTTATTTGAATAAAGTAGAAAATGAGCTACCTTCTGCCGCGATCACTACTTGAATAAATAAACCATGTGTTGTCTCTGCCTTTGATCGCTACTACTTGAATAATGTAAACGACGAGTTGTCTCCCCATGCGGTCACTACTACTTAAATAAAAAAGCATGAGTTGTCTATCCTCCTGCAAGTACTAATCCTTGAACTATTAAAGTATTACTTTTTTCCCATACGAACACTCCTACTTGAATACGTGAAGCATGAGTTGCCTCCCCTTGCAGCCACTATTATTTAGATAAGCAAGACTTGGGTTATCCCCTCCTGTGATCACTACTACTCGAATAAGTAAAGCATGAGTTGTCTCCCCGCTGCCATCATTACTACTTGAATACATGAAGTATTAGTTGTCTCCCTTTATGATAACTACCACTTAGATAATAATGTACACAATTTTATTCCAGCTCGTTTGACTCAGTGGTCTTGATTATTTAGCTGTTTTGATACCTCATTGGAATACAACTTCCGATTCTAGTCGCTTCTTTTCAAGAACTACCGGCTTGTGGAACTGTTTCTGCTGACTGTTTTCCTCCTACCTATAGCTTTGGTATTTTCTAAGATTAAAGTTAATAGGCATCGCCTGTCTATGCGATAGTCATTTTTCGTTCTTGTTAGCTCCTTACATTAGAGTGGTTTCATGCCCTGTCTGAGCGGTTTCCATAAAGAAGGGTCAGATGTGGTTCAATAAAAGCCAGCTCACTAAGATAAGCCACACTGGTCTACAAAACCTGCATGAGCAGCTTCATCGACATTCTCCGGTAGGGACAGTTGTCTATCCTCCTGCGAACACTACTCCTTGAATTATTAAAGTATTACGAACACTCCTACTTGAATACGTGAAGCATGAGTTGCCTCCCCTTGCATCCACTATTATTTAAATAAGCAAGACTTGGGTTATCTCCTCCTGTGATCACTACTACTCGAATAAGTAAAGCATGAGTTGTCTCCCCGCTGCCATCATTACTACTTGAATACATGAAGTATTAGTTGTCTCCCTTTATGATAACTACCACTTGAATAATAATGTACACAATTTTTGTTGGAATTTTGGAGAAAGAATACTGGATTATTTCTATAATTTATTTTCCGATTTATTTCTGGCAGCGGAGTAGGTATGGGGTAGACTTTTTCGGTAGTTATTTTTTTTTCTCGCTTTTCTATCACCCATTACTATTTGAAAATGGTTCTCAGCAAATGTTTTTTTAAAGATTTACTTTCTTTAGTTGCTCTTTTAGTTAAACTGGACGTGTTTTTGTAACTTTATGTTTGCGAAGACGACACTTTATGGCACTACGGTGGACAACTTCTTTGATTTCAAACCATCAGAAAATATCACTAGCCGGATTCTAGTAGTACCCAACTGAAGTCTTTTTTTGTTGACTCGTTATAATATATTGCTCAGTAGATAGTGACGTCTCTCTGTTTCTTCCTAGCTAGAGTCATCTCTTACTTCTTAATAACAGCGGTTGAAAATGTTATTAAAAATAACAGCACAAAATTATTTAACTTTAACAATCCTTTCAGAGTTTTTTTCTCCAATATACAGTACACATACATTATATCCCCTACATCCTCCATACGGGAGAGCAGCTGTCTCCAAACCCAACCGCTACTTCTCTCGCGGTCCAGAAAAAAGAGAAAGATCTTATCAGCTTATCCACTACGTTTCACTATCAACTTCTTGTCTGACACCTAATCCTAACTCTAAACTTTTTGATTCTAATGGAATTTTCCACTACTTTTACCTTATGCTTACTCTAACCTTTTGTGGGAAATACCGTTTTTGACATAATTTCTACGCATCCATATGCGATCTTGCTGCACATTAAGTGTGATTTCCATCAAAATGTGTTAGACACGAGGACTGCAACAGTTTTCCCATTTAACTTTAAACTACTTGATCCAGCACGAGGGTGGATCGCAACCACTATGTGGAAAGCCGCAAAACACACTAAATTTCACACGACTGCCAACCACTCCGAACAAACCAGAGAGTTATCTACCTTTGAATAATACTCTCGCTACTAGACCCCTGCAGCCCTACGTTGGTAAAACCAATACCAATTAGTTTTGACAATGTGAATAACCATTAATCCTAGTTTTTGTGAAACTTAAGAAAACCTAATTAAGGTATTTGCAAATATTACCATTTTCGGAGCCATACTCTGGTCAAGTGATCGTAGGGGAACACAACACAAGGTTTATTCATTCAAGTAGTAGTAATTGCAAGTGGATACAATTTGAGGTTTAATTATTCAAGTAGTAGTAGTCGCAGGGGGTGACTCGTGCTTTGCTTATTTGTTGTTAATTATTTCGACTATCGAACAATAGCCTCTGGGGGTACAAACTAAGTTTTTTCCCGTAACATTTGGCCCATTCAGTTTCCTGTGTTCATAGTCAGATTACTGCATATACTATTTTATGACAATATAAGGAACCAATTTTGAGAAATTCAAAAAACTAACGAGATTCCAGACAAAAGGAATATTGAGACAAAAATGTAGACATATGAAGTAGCCATAAATTACTATTACGAAGGCCCCGAAATTATACAAATAAAAAGTAAACTATTTTTGTTTAAACATTATTGAGACGCAGTTGGTTTTTAATTTTTGAAAACGCAGTTTTTGTGCTAGATATTTTCATTGTGTCAGTCAACGGAAAATGTACAATTAGAATCTGATAAACAATTAAAGTTGGTCGAATATTATATTAGAATTTGGAGAAAAATTGAATTCGCAAGAAATATCAGGATTGGAATTGTGTGCATAAATCATGACGTAAGCAATATAGTTAAATAGAGCGACAGTGATCAGAACGAGTGAATAAAGCTTTCACTGGCGACAGAAGATTCAGGCAAACACACGCACACACACGCACACACAAAAAGGAAGCTTGTCAACATACACACAGTGATTCGTGGTAGCAGTCTTTTAACTAAGGCATCAATGAACTTAGAGCAACATACTGTTACGTATCATCGGCATAAATAATTTTATATTGTACGTGTTTTCTTTGTTTGTTACTTGTGTGAACTAACCACAATTAACTAAGAACTACAGCACAAATTAAGCGAGAGTCGCCAAAATAAACGACAACTAATCAAAGCTATAAGAGTCTACCTAGTTTCGATCGCACCCAAAGAAGATAAATTGCTGCGATAAAAGATCTTTTATTAGTATGGCGCAATTATACACTTTCCGATTAACATCGGAGACTTAGGCAAATTACGTCATATTCTATGTTTATTTTCCTGTAAAACGCGCAAATTTGTCCATCTCATTAACGCTTATCCTTGAGTGACTTTTGCTCTGATATTTATCAAGGCAAACACCACTCGAGGATTAGCGTATGATCATAATCTTCAGGAAAATTGCGCAACACGATATTCATAGACCCAACATTCCATAATGTTATCTTTCTCTTCGACTGAAAAAAATTCGGATCAAAATTTTTTTTAATAGATTTTCTACCTCACAAAAAAGATTTTTGACCGGCTATTGGTTGGTTTTGATTTCACCAGTTCTTTTTAGAACCAGGTATATACATGAAGGACCACATGAAGGTTGCCAACATCCATAGTGGAAGTCGTGCTATAAACTTGGAGAAAATTACGAACTTGGTACGTCTAGGTGTCAGTTCACGTTAGTTTCCACTTCACTACGGCCACCTCCCTATTTGCCTGTATGTGTGCAGCATTAAGTGATAATAAAATAAACAACAAATAAAACAGTTTCTTTATTTAATGTCAATACTAATTGATGACTCGAAAGATATTTTATTAGAAATACACCACGGAAAGCAATTCCAACAGTAAAATCATCTGATTCATCTGATATGAATGAATGAGTAGGATTATACCCCAAAATCTAATATCTATAAGCCTAATCAACCAAACGAAATCTCCGATTTTATCGACTGCAGACTGTTTATTTACGAACATATACACATACGAAAGAAACCAATGTACAAACGATTTTATTTATCTTTAAAATTTTACAAAAAAGGTTCACAGTATAGTAAATCTTCTTTATAAAATAAGATGTGGCACAAGGCCAAACATGGGGGAGTGGTTGGTAGTCGGCTGTCACCCTCTTTGTCTATTCTCTAAACTAATACTAATCACTAAAAAACACATTCATTATATGAACAAACCTACTTAACATTATCTCCGATGGTTTGACATTTTTTATTTACAAAAAAAAAAATTGGTATTGGTATGGGGTTCTAAAAACAACAGAGACGGCTAAAAAAGATACTAAGTGTGGTGGTTTGTATTGATTTACTCCTCTCCAGGAGTTAGGCACAAGGCCAGTTTTTATCTTACTCCCACAAGTAAGATGTGACCCACAGTCGGGTCTAGAAAGTGGGGTTTAAAAATTGCCTGGGCAGCCGCGTCGGCATTCCACGGTAGGGGCGCCTCAGGCAGTAAGCAATAAACTTACTCCCCCCAAAGAGGGGAGGCGAAGCCTGGGAGGGTGGACCTCCTAAAACTGCACAGGACAGACCCATAGACCGGCGTAAATCAAGCCCCGAAGGCCAAGACAATACCAGTCTATGGGGTGCAGTATCCATCGGAACAGATACTATACTTTGATCTGGACCAAAAGGCCAACTCTTGGGAGTGCCAAGAAAAAAAGTGTGGTGGTTGGTAGGACCCTCCCAAATCTATCTAGGTGTGACCTGTTCACTGTTTTCTTCCGAGTTATTTCAAAAGCCGAAAACAAGCGAGACAGTTTCTAAGTAGGGAGAAAAAAATGTACAAATGATTTATATACAAAATAGAATCTATTAATATTTGAAGATATTAATTACCTCAAATACAAAAAAAAAAAAATTACCAAAATAAATAGTCTGGTAAATTAGTCGTTTCCCAGCACAAGACGGCAGACAATGAATCCGCTGAAATTTTCTGATTTTTTTCCGACATCACAAATAAGTAAGTAAACCCAAATAAATTGTTTTGGACTAATTTCCCCACTGCATTTCCTTTAAAACAATTTCAGGGAAATTTGAAATTAGTCCAACACAATTTATTTGGGTTTATTTACTCATTTGTAAGGTCGCAAAATTGCAGCCGATTCATTGTCCGCCATTTTGGCTGGGAAACGACTATTTTAGATAGAGTCTGTATTAAATCACCCAAAAGGGTTGATATGCCGTAAAAATGAATCAATCAACCCTCTTTGGCCGTGTATGCTAAAGGGATAACATTGTCGAGTTTCTTTTTTGTTTGCTGTTAGTGTGTTATTTAACGAGACGCGAATTCAACAGGGAATTTTTCAAAGATTGTCTTCATGGATTATATTTGTATTGCGTATAGGGTTCTATTCCGAACGAAAATCTAATTTAAAAACTTAATTATGTTTAAAATCATATCCATAATTATCTCGGTTTATTTTATTTATTTGCAGATCGATATTAAAAAAATAAAAATATAATAGACATTTATTTCATTTTAGGATGATTTAATTTTGGATATCCGTTGAAAAATGAGAAAACAAAATAATCATTAAAAAAGTAGATAGCGATTCGATCGTTTAATGGGAGTAGTTGTCAAACATTGTGTTCTTTCGGAAATTCTAGTTGATTAAAATCACGGAATGTGGAATTGAATAGCGAAACAAATCTAGGAATTCGGGATGGCTTCTCGATAACACTCAGCTTTTAGGTATATTGTCAACAGGATGGCACTGCGAAGCGGTAACCAATTATCACGAACGGATTCATGAAGAAAATATAATATAAGTATTATTTAAATTCTATTTATTTATTATTTAATTACTGTCATAAACGATGTAATTCTTATTTGAATCCGGGCGGATAAATAACACGCATCTCTTAAAACAAGAAAGACATTTTTATTATATGTGTTTTATGTTTTACTTATATCTTCATCTTCCAAAGGAAAACCCTTTCAGTTTAAAAAATACTTTAGAATAACGATGCCATTTTAAAGATGTGGCCAATGACAACAATATGTTCATAAACAATAACCCAATAAAATGAAAACGTTGTAGCGCTTCAGTAATTAACCAGAGTTCAAGTTTTATCTAAGGCAATTGTACCATTTTCACTAATATCTCTGAGAAAGGTATGAACCCATGTCTACTTCCCATAATTATGAGTAAAATAGTAAGGTAGACAAGACTCTAAAGTCCGAGTGATAAAATTAATCTACGAGAAGGGACACTCTGATATAAGACTTGTCAGCAAGTTGAATGTTGCACATAATGCACCTGTTCAGATATAACTTACCTGGTAGAAAGAGTGAGTGCTGTTCTTCATAATGAATATCTACTTAAAACAATTAATATGTAAATTAAAGTCAGCCTCGTTATCAAATATCATTTGGTAATTTAATAGAGTCATTGGAACAGTAGAGAATTACTGCTCTCTATAAAAAGTAAAGTACAATTATATATATATATTAATATTTTTAATAACATTTTTTGTGTCAAAATAAAAAAAGTCAATGTTCCATAAGTATCAGTATCACTTTCGATTTTTAAGTAGATTAATTCATGTGTAACTTCAGTAAATTAATTCATGTGTAACTTCAGTTAATAACTTCCTATGTAACTTCAGTGAAATAATTCACGTGTAATTTCAGTAAATAAATTCATGTGTAACTTCAGTGAATTAATTCATGTGTAACTTCAGTTAATAAATACTTTTGTAACTCCAGTGAAATAATTCACGTGAAAATTCAGTACATTAATTCACGTGTAATTTCAGTAAATTAATTCATGTGTAACTTCAGTTAATAAATTCATGTGTAACTTCAGTAAATAAATTTATCTGTAACTTCAGTAAATTTATTCATGTGTAACTTCAGTAAATTAATTCATGTGTAACTTCAGTAAATAAATTCATGTGTAACTTCAGTAAATAAATTTATCTGTAACTTCAGTAAATTAATTCATGTGTAACTTCAGTAAATTAATTCATGTGTAACTTCAGTTAATAAATACTTTTGTAACTCCAGTGAAATAATTCACGTGAAAATTCAGTACATTAATTCACGTGTAATTTCAGTAAATTAATTCATGTGTAACTTCAGTAAATAAATTTATCTGTAACTTCAGTAAATTTATTCATGTGTAACTTAAGTAAATTAATTCATCTGTAACTTCAGTTAATAACTTCCTGTGTAACTTCAGTGAAATAATTCATGTGTGACTTCAGTAAAGTAATTTACGTCTAACTTCAGTAAAGTAATTCATGTGTAACTTCAGTAAAGTAATTCACGTGTAACTTCAGTAAAGTAATTTACGTGTAACTTCAGTAAAGTAATTTACGTGTAACTCAGTAAATTAATTCATGTGTAACTTCAGTAAAGTAATTCATGTGTAACTTCAGTTAATTAATTCATGTGTAACTTCAGTTAATTAATTCATGTGTAACTTCAGTAAAGTAATTGATGTGTAACTTCAGTAAGTAATTCATGTGTAACTTCAGTAAATTTTATTTATATGTAACTTCAATGAATTAATTCTTTTGTAACTTCAGTTAATTAATTCATGTGAACTTCAGTAAATTTATTGATGTGTAACTAGAGTTATGTAATATTTTTGTAACTTTTGTAAATTAATACAACTTTTAAAGTTTCACACTATGTGTTCATCGATGTTCTAAAAACAACCAGTTTTTTAACCAGATGCGTCAGCTTACTCTGTTCATGACTGCATGGATAATGAACTCATTGTGTACAGTTTTCGATGCACTACAACTCGTCTAAAAGGCATCCACACAAATGCTAAATAAGTAAAAAGACAACCCACAAATATATGCCTATCATATATCAACATTTAAGGATGACACGAACCAAACAAGCATTAGGATTAGTAAAGTTCCAGTTGACCATTTTATGGGTTGATCTTTACGTGTCGAATCGACATTCCATTTTGAGCGATTTACCGAGTGATAGTCCAATTAATAAGCCATGGAAATAATTAATATGACATTGCCGAGATCCATAAGGGCCCACTGACAGCAGTCTTCATTATTAATCATAATAAGAATGCTTTTTTACTTTTTTCCTGTCTGTGTATAGAACATAGGATAATATACAATTGTCTGTATTGATATAGAATGGTGACCCAATTACCTCCAACTTTGTGTCGGCATCTTCCGGCCGTTTACGTAACCGCCGGAAAATACCGACTCTAAGACTGGCAGGCGCTAAGACAAGATTAGCCAATCAGCTGTCAGATGTCGGCAGACGACCAATTCTCAAGAAATCTCGATATTGAGTGAATTGAGAAAAAAATTGTCAAATCAGAAAATGAATTTTAACGATCTTGTTGAGCGAATTCAATCTCCTGAACGAGTTATCTCCTGCCAAGAACGACGTCTAATAGATAATGAAAAAATGCAGAAACTGCGAATATATGTGCAGGTCAACTCCAAGGAGCAAGCTGATGGAGAAATATGCATGGAGATGCACAAATACTAAGTGCAGAGCGTGGACATCTGTAAGGAATGACACGCTTTTATTGAAAAACAAAATGGATTATTTACAGTTGATTAGCTCTGCTATCTTTATTTTATATAAAACATTTTCTTGAAAAGAAAATTGATTATTAACAGTTGTTTAGCTATTTTTGTTCATGTTAGATAAACATTTAATAAAAAAACTTTGATCAGGTGTTTATTTATAGATTTCAAAGTAAAAACAAACAAAAATATATTTACTTGAAGCAGCAGCGTGTTTATCGCCTGCATGTCTTCGCGTCGGCCTTTTCCGGCGGCTTACGTAAACTGTCGAAAGATGACGACGCAAAGTTGACGGATATTGGGTCTAATTCTATATCAGCAACCAGTCGTTAGTTAAATGAATATTGTATGAGCCATGGCATAGATATGTGCATGTGTATGGAGAGGGGCTTAGGGGTAGTTTGGGTGAATTTCTGGAAGTATGAGGGTTTTAAAGGATGCAGTGTCTCGGCAGCCAACCACTGATGCAGGAAGTTTGTTACATGTTTAAGGAATTCTGATGCTTCCGGTAGTCATGGTAGCTGTGCTGTTTTCTGACTTTGTAGGCATGTCTACCTGTGCTAAACAAATGCGGACCAAAAAGGTGTTCACGATTTGTTGTTGTGGGTGTTTACAAGTCAGTAGTTAGACGTCGGAGCTTCAATGAATCCAAGCCCAGGGAATATGCTCTTGCGATTGGTGTCATTCTCATCTGCGTTCGCTAATACTGCAGTGTAGTTTTCATTTTGCAGTTTTCCTTCTCCTAGAGTAGTTAATTTACCCAACTATTTCACTCATAGCTGTTCGGAAGAGAGGTAGATGCACCCATTTCTCAAGGGTATTAATAAGAGTAATGTAATACCCCCCAAAAGAAATCGAACACGAAACGCTGTTATCCATTTAACCTAGGACACTTAAATTGGTACTGATATCGATCGGTACCCCGTTTTCGTCAGGTTCGACTCGGAAGCGTTCGGCTGTCCTACGCAAACGCCCAAGTGTTGACGAGCCGAATGGTACCAGACGACAATTTTGATACGGTGCTGCGTCCTGTGATTGTAAGTTATATTTTTAAAGAAATTTTCTAAAAGAAACAACAACAAATAAACAAACAAGCAAAACATAGCGAAGTTACTGTTATCAAATAAATATTTTTTGTCATTTTGATACGTTGCTGCGTCCTATAATTTTTAGTTATAGTTGCAAGAAATTTTTTAAACAACAAAACAAATAAAACAAGCAAAACAGAGCGAAATTACTGTTATCAAATAAATATTTTTAACCCTAACCCTAACCCTAATCCTAAACCCTAACCCTAACAACAACAAAAAACAAAACGAGCAAAACATTATTATCATAGGACGCAGCACCGTATCAAAATTGTCGTCTGGTAAAAATCGGCTCGTCAACTCTCGGGCGTTTGCGTAGGATAGCCGAACGTTTCCGAGTCGAACCTCGCGAAAACTGGGTCAGGATCGATATCAGTACCCTTAAATTTATTAACAATATTTGAAACAAGCTAGAACCGTGTAAGTTACACGGTATTATTAGTTCTCGTTTCATCGGTGTCTGCGTTCTCTTTTTTTTTGTTTATTAATAATATATTTGCCTGTCGTATACGTAGCTATGTACTACAGGAGAAAGATTGAATACATTTTCTCGTAATAGGTTTATTTTTCACCCATTATATCTAGCGTATTTTACGTTCTGAAGTGACGAATAAAAATACGTTTTCTCGTAATAGGTTTATTTTTCACCCATTATATCTAGCGTATTTTACGTTCTGAAGTGACGAATAAAAATACGTTTTCTCGTAATATGTTTATTTTTCACCCATTATATCTAGCGTATTTTACGTTCTGAAGTGACGAATAAAAATACGTTTTCTCGTAATAGGTTTATTTTTCACCCATTATATCTAGCGTATTTTACGTTCTGAAGTGACGAATAAAAATACGTTTTCTCGTAATATGATTATTTTTCACCCATTATATCTAGCGTATTTTACGTTCTGAAGTGACGAATAAAAATACGTTTTCTCGTAATATGATTATTTTTCACCCATTATATCTAGCGTATTTTACGTTCTGAAGTGACGAATAAAAATACGTTTTCTCGTAATAGGTTCATTTTTCACCCATTATATCTAGCGTATTTTACGTTGTGAAGTAACGAATAAAAATATGTTTTATCGTAATATGTTTATTTTTCACCCATTATATCTAGCATATTTTACGTTCTGAAGTGACGAATAAAAATACGTTTTCTCGTAATAAGTTTATTTTTCACCCATTATATCTAGCGTATTTTACGTTCTGAAGTGACGAATAAAAATACATTTTCTCGTAATGTTTATTTTTTCACCCATTATATCTAGCGTATTTTACATTCTGAAGTGACGAATAAAAATACGTTTTCTCGTAATAGGTTTATTTTTCACCCATTATATCTAGCGTATTTTACGTTCTGAAGTGACGAATAAAAATACGTTTTCTCGTAATAGGTTTATTTTTCACCCATTATATCTAGCGTATTTTACGTTCTGAAGTGACGAATAAAAATACGTTTTCTCGTAATATGTTTATTTTTCACCCATTATATCAAGCGTATTTTACGTTCTGAAGTGACGAATAAAAATACGTTTTCTCGTAATAGGTTCATTTTTCACCCATTATATCTAGCGTATTTTACGTTCTGAAGTGACGAATAAAAATACGTTTTCTCGTAATATGTTTATTTTTCACCCATTATATCAAGCGTATTTTACGTTCTGAAGTGACGAATAAAATACGTTTTCTCGTAATAGGTTCATTTTTCACCCATTATATCTAGCGTATTTTACGTTCTGAAGTGACGAATAAAAATACGTTTTCTCGTAATATGATTATTTTTCACCCATTATATCTAGCGTATTTTACGTTCTGAAGTGACGAAAAAAAATACGTTTTCTCGTAATAGGTTCATTTTTCACCCATTATATCTAGCGTATTTTACGTTCTGAAGTGACGAATAAAAATACGTTTTCTCGTAATATGTTTATTTTTCACCCATTATATCAAGCGTATTTTACGTTCTGAAGTGACGAATAAAAATACGTTTTCTCGTAATAGGTTCATTTTTCACCCATTATATCTAGCGTATTTTACGTTCTGAAGTGACGAATAAAAATACGTTTTCTCGTAATAGGTTTATTTTTCACCAATTATATCTAGCGTATTTTACGTTCTGAAGTGACGAATAAAAATACGTTTTCTCGTAATATGATTATTTTTCACCCATTATATCTAGCGTATTTTACGTTCTGAAGTGACGAATAAAAATACGTTTTCTCGTAATAGGTTTATTTTTCACCCATTATATCTAGCGTATTTTACGTTCTGAAGTGACGAATAAAAATACGTTTTCTCGTAATAGGTTCATTTTTCACCCATTATATCTAGCGTATTTTACGTTGTGAAGTAACGAATAAAAATATGTTTTATCGTAATATGTTTATTTTTCACCCATTATATCTAGCATATTTTACGTTCTGAAGTGACGAATAAAAATACGTTTTCTCGTAATAAGTTTATTTTTCACCCATTATATCTAGCGTATTTTACGTTCTGAAGTGACGAATAAAAATACATTTTCTCGTAATGTTTATTTTTTCACCCATTATATCTAGCGTATTTTACGTTCTGAAGTGACGAATAAAAATACGTTTTCTCGTAATAGGTTTATTTTTCACCCATTATATCAAGCGTATTTTACGTTCTGAAGTGACGAATAAAAATACGTTTTCTCGTAATAGGTTCATTTTTCACCCATTATATCTAGCGTATTTTACGTTCTGAAGTGACGAATAAAAATACGTTTTCTTGTAATATGATTATTTTTCACCCATTATATCTAGCGTATTTTACGTTCTGAAGTGACGAATAAAAATACGTTTTCTCGTAATAGGTTCATTTTTCACCCATTATATCTAGCGTATTTTACGTTCTGAAGTGACGAATAAAAATACGTTTTCTCGTAATATGTTTATTTTTCACCCATTATATCAAGCGTATTTTACGTTCTGAAGTGACGAATAAAAATACGTTTTCTCGTAATAGGTTCATTTTTCACCCATTATATCTAGCGTATTTTACGTTCTGAAGTGACGAATAAAAATACGTTTTCTCGTAATATGTTTATTTTTCACCCATTATATCAAGCGTATTTTACGTTCTGAAGTGACGA
>OY744544.1:32937931-32940431 GCA_963556195.1 Sepiola atlantica | reverse complement strand
TCTTAAATAAGCAATTTCTCTACCAGTTACAGCCATCGATGTTTTCTCGTCCATCTGTCAAACTTAATCGACCCTATCCTCGAGTAGCATATGGGCCTTTATAAGCAGTGACTCGTTTGTAAAAAAGTAAAAGGTGCGTGTTGTCGAATTCGTGAATCTTTACGTCGAAATCAGAAATTTGTATTGAATTTTGAACTGAACCTGATAGAAGTCTTAAGTAATTCTTAATTATATTTTCAGTATCGCTTGTACTGAAGATTGAACTTACCACCTCCAGATCCGATTATACTTAGCATTCTCTGTTGCGTAACTGGTCCAAACGTTGCAAGAATAATATCCAAGATGAGAAAAGTAGTCCGAATAATTATTTTGATAATAATACGTTTTACAATATTATTTGAATCCTTGAAAAATAATTTCATTGTTAAGTGAGGAGAGAAAAAAGAGAATCAAAATATATCACAAAAAAACAAACAAACAAACAAACACAACACACACAAAAACAACACCGATTTAAACAAGGACCAAATGTAAATTCAGTACTCCCAGCGACACCCCTAATGTTTTCGTACAACAAATAACATTAAAAATGTAAATTATATGCATTGATATTTTAATAGCGTATGACCATTGGAGATCACACATCAAAATCGGACGATTAAACAAATAATACGTCATGATTGTTTTCTTTAGATTTCCACGTGTATTTACTCTATTTTGATCGCTAATAATCTTACTTATGAATTATAATTATTTCTGTTATTATTTATATATATGAAATGATTTACGTAGTTAATCTATCTACTGCGAAACTGATTAAACAGCCAGCGTTACTTCATTGAATCGGTTACCTCCCTCTGATTATTCAGGATGGACGCAAGACGGGCGCGTTATTTAAAATGTAAACAAAACGCTGGCATTTACCGTGTTATTTCTGATTTTTTATTAAAACGTTCTGAGTTTGTTTATTTTCTTAATCTTATTAGCCATTATGTTTTAAAACACAAATTTATTGAATCAAATTGTTTAATTAAAATAATAATTGGTTTAAAAATTACTATTTGAAAAACACACACACACATTATAATGAATTTAGTTTAGGTAAACTTTTTTTTCGAGAGCATTTAAAAAACTATTCGTGTTTACTGTATTTAATTTTTTTATAGTTTTATTTTAGGTACACCTTTTTTCCGATTTGAAAAACTTCCGATATTATCATTTTCTTACGACCTTAACTGTGTTTATGATTACGGTTCCACCTTTTACGCTGTAAAGCTTTTATTTACAAACTGTTTTTATTATTCTGTGTTTTATTTATTAAAATAAAAGATGTGATGTTTTTTCTTTTCTGTCAACAAAAAAATTAACACATTGTACTGGAAAACTATACAAGTAATTTTAGAATCAAATTGTTCAATTAAAAAAGTGTCATTTAACAAAAACACACACATATGTATATGGGGGGATAAAACAAAAATGGGGGGTCCAAAAAAATTTCTACGTATGGGGGAGGGTAAACAAAATTGGGGGGGGGGGGTAGAACATTTTTTTCTTTATTTTTAACTAACAATATTCTTGGTCGGAAACAAAGAAAATAAATGTCTAATTACCCAAGAAATATCACTGGGGCTCCATCGGTTTGCAGGCTAGCGTTCACTTCTAACGCGGCAGCCTAGCAAAGATATGCGAGCGGAGGGAGCATATATTTGCTAGTATTTATAATTTTAATTCATCAACAATTTCTAATTTTAATTCATCAACAATTTATAACCATAATTTATCAACAATAATTTTATAACAATAAGTTATCAACAATTTTAATTCATAACAATAATTTTAATTTATCAACAATTTTTATTTATAACAATAATTTCAATTTATCAACAATTTTTATTTATGACAATAATTTTAATTTATCAACATTTGCATGCATACACGAACTGGAAGTGCTGATCTTTCATTTAGCCCTGAAAGAGAAAGCAATGCGTATAATAAAAAGCGGAAAGAAAAAGAAGGAAAAAACACTTACTGATTGATCGTCTCTAGCCGGACGTCGATGTCATTCAGCGATTGAATATTGCCTTTATCTGGGTGATGATGGATCTCTAAGTTTAAGCTGACCAACTTTGTGATGGGCCCCATGCTGGATGATGATTTTGGCGTGTAGGAAGTTCCGCTGGAATCCAGTGGAGAGGCACCTGGAGGTTGATGGACATGCGGAGAATCCAATAAGAGCTCGGACCTAACAGGCAGACGGCCGTGTCCCAACTGGGACAGCCTGCTCGACTCCACCATAATTTTGGACATCTTTTCATGACTCGGCTGGGCTCCTCCTCCCCCAGGCAGCCCGGCGTCATGGCTAACACTGGGGGAAGACTGTGCCTTTGCCTGCTGCTGTTGTTGTTGTTGTTGTTGTTGATGTTGATGTTGATGTGGTTGGTGTTGTTGTTGATGTTGTTGATGTTGTTGTTGATGGTATTGTTGTTGTTGTGGTTGTTGT
>OY744544.1:32915431-32925431 GCA_963556195.1 Sepiola atlantica | reverse complement strand
ACATGAATAATATTCTTTGGTTTTCCTTTTTCAATTGTATATATATATAATATTCATATATATATGGAATTAAAATGGAATAAGCGGAAGACCTAAAAAGCTCAACGTTTCGCCCAAATGTTACATGGGCTTTGTCAAGAGCGAACGAACGAATGCAAAGCTCATATAACATTTGGGCGAAACGTTGAGCTTTTTAGGTCTTCCGCTTATTCCATTTTAATTTCATACAGTCGGATTATTTTATCCTTTCATCTATTCATATATATATATATATATATATATATATATATATATATATATATATATATATATATATATATATATATATATATGTTTCGAGGTACAACATTTATAAATGGTTTAGAATAAAAGCGGAATTTTGTTTGTCTCCGTCAATGAGGTCTCGAGAGCTGTCTCTCTCTCTCTCTCCATATATAAGAGGTTATTAAATTTTAATTATTTGTTTGCTAGAATATAAATCCTGAAATTGTTATTCTTATACCATAATCCGTTTTCGAAATAACGGCCTATATGGGAATATAACCGAGTCATGAACAAAATATTGTATAATTAATTAATTCGTGTCTAAAAGAAGGAAACACTGATTCCAAATAAATATGGATCGAATACTTAAGAAAAAGGTGCTACGAAATGGTTCAAATTAAAATTGGTATCTAATTAATTATTACACGTCACATCCGGTGCTATAGACAAATATCGTCGTGACTTTTTGGGTTTAAAGTTTCTAATGTAATATCCTAACAAAATCAATTCTTACTTGTGAAAAAAAAATGATTTGCACAACTCGTTTTTACAAATTGCAAGATTTATTTCGTATTTTATGGTATACTAGCTGTATATACCCGACGTTGCCCGGGAGAAGTTTTATTTTTATTTCCGTTTCGCTTTTTGACCTCACCGTCTTTTTCTTTCATTTCTCATAATTTCTTGTACGAAAATATTTACTTTTTAAGAAATATAAAAATATATGGCATTAACAAATCAGGTACGCATCATTAGAATTATTGGCATTTAAATCCCATCAATAACTTCAATTTTGTCTTTCTTTTGACAACGAAATAATATTTTAATACAGCTGCTGCATGCCGGTCCTTTTCCCCTTTTTTACTTAAATCTTTTTCGTTGTTTAATAGATACAGTATCGTCTAATCATTATATTAATTGAATAAAATTGTTTAATGTAATAAAATACCTTTTCTGAATGTTAATTTAAATGTTACATTTTAACGTGAATTTAAAATTTTAGTATATACATTTGCACATGAGAAGGCAACAAGCTCAGACGAGGCCGCTTGTGTCAAAGAGGTTAATAATTCCGTGGGGATAATTAGATGTCGCTAATAAAATAAGCATGAAATGAAAAGAGAATTTTGGACGCTTATTACATGGGATTTGTCCAGTCTGTCGAGTTTTTTTCAATAATAATTATTTCTAATTAAAAATATTTTTTAATACAATCAAGACATTTAACTTGCTCTGGCTTCATCATCACCATCATTATTTATTTATTTATTTATTTTTTATTTTTTTAAATTAATTAATTAATTTATTAATTGGTCCCCCGATTTTATAAATCGGGGGACTTATGTTTTGAGGCATGTCCGTCCGTCCGTCCGTCCGTCCGTCGGCCCGTCCGGAGTTTTCTCCGCAACCATCCATTGAATTTCTCTGAAATTTTGCATGAAGTTGTAACTTTGGTCAGGTTAGAAAGTGACCTTCTGCGATTTTTGAAAAAAATCTGGTTAGCCACTCCAGGGGATCAAAAGGCCCCGAAATGGCAAAAAATGACATTTTTTTGCCCCATAACTTTTCATCCATCCATTCAATTTCTCTGAGACTTGGCCAAAATGTAGAGGAAATTGTTCCTAATAGAAAATAAGTATCGCTAACCTTGGAAAAAATCTGGTTCGCGCCCCCGAGGGGTCAAAAGCTCCCAAAATGGCAAAAAAATGACCTTTTTCTCCCATAACGTTTGATCCATCTATTCAATTTTTCTGAAACTTGGCCAAAATGTAGAGGCAATTGTCCTGGATATAAAATGAGCATCCTTGACCTAAAAAAAATTCTGGTTCGCGCCACAGGGGGTCAAAAGGGGGTCAAAAATGCCCCAAATTGCCCAAATTTATTGCATTTTACACTCGCCACATCTAGTCACATACAGAGGGGGAACACGCACGCGCGGCTTGTTTATTTATTTTTTATTTTTCATTTTATTTATTTATTTTTAAAAATCAACCATGACCGTCGCAATTGTTTTAATTGATTCGGTTATAAGAAGTTACATGTTTTGTTTTCCTGTAGTTAAATTAGGAAAACTTTTTTTTATTACCTTCGGAAAGAAAATTTCTGTCAACTAACATTGTTACAATTTATTTAATGTTTATTTTCTTGTACGTTAACAAGTTTATTTGATCTTTTTAATTCGTTAATTAACATTGTTCGATTGATTAATTGTAATAGAAATTGTTTCATTGTTCAAGTATTCTTGTATTTATTATACGTTTTCAGCGTCCCAATTTAATGTTAATTAGTGTCAAACATATCTTGATCTTAAATAATTAAAAAAAACATGAAATTTGCATTGCTTATGGTTTTATGCTCATTTAATCAGTCAAACTCAGTTATCTTAAAAAAAAATGGTATCACTTACCAAAGTCAGAAACCTTTAAAACATGATGTTTTTTTATAATTAAAGATAAACATATGGTCAATTCATTCGTTTAATAAATTGCGTACGTTTTCAGCATCCTAAATTCTCTTTTAATTTTATGCTTATTTACTTAGTGAAATCTTAGTTATCTCCCCTTGCATTATCGACCTCTTTGGCACAAGCACAAAGACGGGAACATGGATTATTTATTAAATTTCTAACATATTAACGTTGCCCGTGTGGATATATTATTACTGGTCGGAAATAATTTCAAATAGTCATGTTTACAATTTTCACTCTGTAACATCAAGTAATAAAAACCGTTAGCACGATGGTGTTTTCTAAAAATAGTACTTGCTGACGCTGCGTTTTTTTTTACAAATAAATTCAACGAATCGAAAATAATTTAATTATTTTAAATCTTAATAATTATTTAAATGTTTAAACCGTTTTCTAAATACTTCCTTCACAGAGACATTCTTTGTTTAATTTTATTTCTGTTTTATGAAACGAAGAAAATCTATTATAATTTCATTTCGTTACTTTACGTTCTAATATATTTCAGTTATGTGATTGACATAACCGATAATTGCTCCTAGTGACCGCATATGGAATCGACGAAAAATTTCAATGGTTTCTTTAGATTCCATGAAAAAATCACCACTTATTGTAACTTATTTGAATGATCTAGGTGTTAACATATCGATTTTTATAACGCACAAACAAACACACATCG
The DNA here is from genome assembly GCA_963556195.1 of Sepiola atlantica. Taxonomy (NCBI): domain Eukaryota; kingdom Metazoa; phylum Mollusca; class Cephalopoda; order Sepiida; family Sepiolidae; genus Sepiola; species Sepiola atlantica. The sequence continues at coordinate 32,922,024 of OY744544.1, read as the reverse complement.
ACTTTTTATACATATAGATAACACTGGCTGGTCAATAAATTGGTGGGATACGAGAGACGTAATGACTTTCATCTCGGCAAGTTGAGTTCAAATCCCGTCACATTTATAACGTTCACTTCTGAATCACTACACCCCCAAAAGATATGAACCCTCATATATACTTTCGAAAGCCTCATAACTCTCGCTTCCTTTATTTTATCATTCAGTCCTCGCATTGCAGGAGCGATGTTTCTGACAAAGTGAGAATAATTGCTGTTTTGAGGTAGGAATCTATCCATCAAAACGGTTTACTGTTATTTAAATCAATAATACAATATAACATCTTGATATTCTGTATATATCGTGAATATAAAGGATTAAGAGAGAAATTTTTGACTGCCTAACTATTTTTTAAAAGGTTCATAATTGATTAATGTTTAGCATTATTATGTTAGAATTGTATTGGTTTATGCAATAGCTTCGTCAATATTAACAGTAATTAGTTAAAGTTATTTAATAAATAAATCGGAAACTATCTTAAACACCTTACGTTTTAACTCAACGTGCTCACTGACGACCTCACCGCGAGGCAGAAGCGAGAAGAGAAAGGGAATGAGAGGTAGAATGTGGTTACCTTGGATTGCGAGCGAAGCAGAAGCCAAAATAGAAAGGGGAAATCGGGAGGACTGTGGTTGCTCGCTCGATCCTCTGCTAAATCCCCCAACATGTTTTCTACTTTTTTTTAACTTGATGGAAAGAAGAAAATAAAAATAAAACAATTATTTTATGATTTAAAGTGCAAAAAATTTCGTATATAAATTCATTTTTTCGAGCTACTTTTAACGCAGTTCAGTCAAACTTAGAGTTAGTGATAAAAACATATTAACTGCCCTAACAATCTAGACCCCGAAAAAGAAGAATATCATTTTTAAGGGGAGAGGATAATTTAGCTGAAGATGGTAATCTAAAAATTTACCAAAGTTTATTAAAATTATGAAATTCTCGAAGTAAAAAACATTTTTTAATTAATGTCCCCCCTCCTAACTAATTGCTACCCGGATGGCGGGTAGGTTTTGCTAGTCTGAGATTATCATCCCTACAATGATGACAGTGATAGCTTGAAACGCTGGCGTATGTAAGTAAAAATAATTGAATATTATTTATTTAAAATTAATATTGTTATAATCCCCTTCAATAAAATTAAAGTTGAGCCTTGTTCGGGGAAGTTAAAAATAGACTGACAGGTAGCTAAAAGGCGTATTCCGACAAGGTTTGTAGAATCTTTAGTCAGTCTTTATAGATATGCTGCCCTTCGCATAAATAAAACTTAAATTCTTGAATGTGGTAATGTCTCGTGGCCTAATGGTTACAGCGCTTGTTTGCGGAGTCTAGATTGACACTGTAGCAGGTGTTCTTATTATCATCCCTACACTGATGAGAGTGAAAACTGGAAACGCTGGCGTATGTAGGCAAAAATAATTTGATATTATTTACTTAAAATCAATATTATATATATATATATATATATATATATATATATATATATATATATATATATATATATATATATATATATATATATAAGTAACGGATAAATTGTATTAGACAGACGAACAACACAGGTAAGGAGGCCTTTCTTTAATAACTAATATAAGGTAGCAAAACATTTATACGGAACAAAACTTAGGTTTAGTATACGGAACGTTTATGTTTTTGTCTTTTAAGGGAAGTGGGGTCTGATCAACTCTGCTGGGAAGCCATAGAATTAAATGCTGTCTTGTTTTTAAATTCCCGAAACAGTTTTTCATGGTAAACAACTGATGATCCCTTAAATAATGTTAGAAGCAAACTAATATAATAACTGAAAAAGTTAAATTGACTTACATGAGTGATTTTCCACTGAACGACTTGGGACTTTAGGTTTTTTTTTTTTTTTTTTTTTTTTTTTTTTAATATAGTTTTAATGGTTCAGAAACTTCCAAGACATATATATATATATATATATATATATATATATATATATATATATATACACTGAAGCCACTTGATATAAAGAGCTGACCAGAACGAAAGATTATTATCGAAAAACCTTAGTGTTAGGAAAGAAGCTACTTGAATAGAGAGGCTGTATTACAATGAGGTATCAGAACAGCGAATTGATGGAGACAACTAGAAGGAAGGAAGCAAGGGAATAGATTAGACAATTATGAAAAAAACATATGCCATAATAGTATTTATACAAAGACTGAGACTAGTGACATCACGTCTGAGAGAGAGAGAGAGAGAGAGAGAGAAAGGTGCAGAGAAGAAGAAAGGATGGGGCCAACAAAATGACAGATACGTTTCTGCACCTTATCAAGATACCTCAAATGGAAGAGAGATTCACTAGCCCAAATATGACAACAATACTACATACATGGTCTGCTAGTAAATTTCAAGAGAGATGACAACGTTAGTTTTTTACAGTTTTTGTTTGAAGAGAGTTGTCGTTGTCATTCCAACATATAGCACCTGATTCTATTTATCTTCCTTCCACAAGGCAAGATGTGACACAAGGTCGGGAAAGTGGGGAAAAAACCAAGGTCGAGAATTTGAGCACTCTGGCCATTTAAAAAATTGCCTGGGCAGCCCCGTCGGCATTCCCCGGTAGGGGCGCCTCAGGCGATTAGCAATAAACTAACCCTTTCTCAAAGGGTGAGAAGGCAAAGCCTGGGAGGGTGGACCTCCTAGAACTGCATAGGACGGACAACCGATAGACCGGCGTGAATCCAGACCCGGACAATACCGGTTTATTAAGCGGGGTAAAAAACCCTTCTCAACTAGTCACCCATCTGGTACTGGCCAGGCTAAATATCGCTTAACTTTGTTGATCTAAAGAGTACCGATGTTTATTTACTCCTCGCGGAGTTAGGCACAAGGCCAGTTTTATCTTACTCCCACAAGTAAGATGTGACCCAAGATCGGGTCGAGCAAGTGGGGTTAAAAGCCCGCGCTCGAGAGGTGAGCACTCTGGCCATTTAAAAATTGCCTGGGCAGCCCCGTCGGCATTCCCCGGTAGGGGCGCCTCAGACAGTAAGCAATAAACTTACTCCTCCCCAAAGAGGGGAGGCGAAGCCTGGGAGGGTGGACCTCCTAGAACTGCACAGAACAGGCGTGCAGTATCCATCGGAACAGATACTACACTTTGATCTTAGCCAAGAGTACCGATGTGTCAGCGTGATTATGCCGTACCCAAGACATAAGACAGACAACATCAATAACAGTGTCTCCTCGCAGCAGCAGCAGCAGCAGCAGCAGCTAAACCCTACTAATCTGAATGACAACTACGTTTAATTTGAGGGATATCAGTAATTGGCTCGCGAGGCGCAGAAGTCAGATGTGCGCATTGATTGGGCAAATGACTTCACTCCAATCATTCTCTCTACGCATTGTGAAGAAGAAAGATGAAAAAAAAAAAGCGCGAATAAAGGTTCTAATGATCGCCATCTTGCGCGTTAATCGAACGTTAAAACTTTAATTGCACGAAAGAAAAAAAAACACATTATTGGAAATCGTTTGGAACAAATAATGGAATAAACAAATAGAAACATGTTTAAAGATGAAAGTGATTTGCAATGATCGATGATGACCAATTATTCAAATGATACAATTTAAGAGAAACAGAAATCGAAGTTGCACCAATTGAATGATTACAAAGAAAGAAAAAAATGGTCGTGTCTATTAGTGAATACAAAATCAATTTAACTAAAATGTATCTATAAATTTTTATATATATAAAGAGATATATATCAAGATATATCAATAACGGCAAACAAATTCTTAGTTTGATTTGGGAGAAGAAATCCCAGCAGAGTGCTAGAAAATTTTATAATAATTATTCATAATATTACAGATCAACATGTTACCTTAAGTTCTAAGCTAGGAGAGCGGACCAAAATGAAAAACACTTAACCCATTTATAAAAATATGGGTGACGATGGCCAGTGAGCTGTGTTATTATTAACACGAAATAACAGTATTTTATCTTTGTGTCTGCTCTTACAGTTTGAAACAATGTTGATCTGAACTTCTGTAATATATATATATATATATATATATATATATATATATATATATATATATATATATATATATATATATATATAACGTAAAATATAATAACACGAAATTACATGATTGTCGATGCAATAATTTATTTCAACCTTGCGGTTTTATTCAAGCATCCAATTTGACAATTACATTTTTGAGACTGACAGAAAACTGAATTCACCCTCGACACTTCAAACACAACCAGAGAGTTTTCTGTCAGTCTCAAAAATGTAATTGTCAAATTGGATGCTTGAATAAAACCGCAAGGTTGAAATAAATTATTGCATCGACAATCATGTAATTTCGTGTTATTATATTTTACGTTATTCTTGCTCTGTTTACCACATTGAGCTCTCTTACCCGGATTTCTTCCTGGAATTATTCCATTATAACACTATATATATATATATATATATATATATATATATATATATATATATATATATATATATATATATATATATATATATATATATAAGAAAAAAAAGACAGTCAAGCCTGACAAAGTTGTTCTACAACGAAAGCTCGCAAAAAAAAATGAATTTTTCATTAAAAATTGCACGATTGTTGATTTTCAAAATATTTCACTTTAATACATTCTAATCTGTGCTTCAAAGATGTTAATTTCCTTACTTAAAAAAAGCGCCAATCTGCGCATAACATCGTCAGGACAACACTTATCCTAACGTCTTAAGAACTTGACGTCTCTTTCTGCTCGTGTCGTGATTCGACCCCTCGGGGTTAATACCATAAAAATGAGGAGGAAGAAGCGAAGAAGAAAAAACTATAAGACAGTCTCACCTGACAAAGTTGTTCTACAACGAAAGCTCGCAAAAAATTAAATAAATGAATTTTTTATTTAAAATTGCACGATTGTTGATTTTCAAAATATTTCATTTTATATATATATATCGTTTATATATATTCTATTATTAATATATATATATATATATATATATATATATATTTATATATATATCGTTTATATACATTTTATTATTAATACATATATATGTATCGTTTATATATATATTCTATTATTAATAATATTAATAATTATATATATATATAATATTTATAAATAAATATTAAATAATTAATACCTACAGATGCTAGCGTTTAAATCTTATTGCTCTCATCAGTGCAGGAAAGTAACAATTTCAGACGGTCGGGGAGCGTGGACACGGTCTTTTCTACTATGGCCCGGGAAGTTATCAAACATGGCCAGCTTTCTCACATCAATTCAATTTAAGTGCGCTCCATCTACGATTTGATTTCAACATTTTACTTTTGGATTTACTTCATTTTGAACACTTTCTCCATACTGCCCCTACGAAAAACCTTTTTTGTCTTCTTCAAAATCTCCTTTTCATTGGACACTTTTTCAACGGACAATTACTATCTGGACAAACCACATATCTTTTTTACACAAACTTTTTTTCACTCCATTTTTTTCACTCCATTTTTAATGATATTTTTCAAATGTTTTAACTTTGGCTTTTCGACAGCCAACTAATCTATCTGTATTTCTCCTCTGATGATAAGATTTCGATCTTTGATAAGCCTTGGCTTAAGGAAAAAAATAATAAACACTAGTTTATTACAGAATACACCTTGCATTGAACAATCGAAATTTGAAATAAATTTGGACATTAGTACATGGTTATCACTCTTATTTCTTCTATCTTTATAATTGCTCTATCACGTATATTGAGCTTAACCTTTCCACTATAGGTTCTATCTACTAAAAGTTTACTTTTGGTTTATATTTGATTCTATATATACATGTATATATATATATCAATACATATATATATATATATATATATATATATATATATACATATTATAAATACATATGTATATATAAGGACATATATATGTACTTATATATACATATATATATACATATATATACATATATTTATATAAATACATATATATATATAGTACATATACATATATATACACATATTTACATTAATACATATATATATACATATATTTATATACATACATATATATAGATTCATATATATACATACACATATATATATACATCTATATATACATGTACATATATATATACATATATATACATATTTACATATATATATACATATTTACATATATATATACATATACATATTGATACATACATATATATACATATACATAGATTTGTATCTATATATAGATATGTATATATATACATATATATATATATATATATATATACATTTTTGGACATACATATATACACATATACATATATATATACATTTATATCTATATATACATATGTATATATATACATATAAATACATATGTATATATACATATATTTGTATATATACATATATAAATATGTATATACACATATATACACATATATATGTACATATACATATAGAGAGAGAGCATTCTATAATTTTTACAATGTACTTTAGTAAATTTGTTGATTAACATCCTCAGCTAAATTACTCCCTTCATGCTTAAAAATTAGATCATTTTTAAATGTTATT
>OY744544.1:32867931-32910431 GCA_963556195.1 Sepiola atlantica | reverse complement strand
ATACTTATGTTGATTATTCGGACAACAATTCTGATCTTGATTATTTGACCACTATTCTGATCTCGATTATTCGGACTACTATACTGATCTTGATTAATCGGACCACTATTCTGATCTTGATGATTCAGACTACTATTCTGATTTGGATTATTCGGACTACTATTCTAATCTTGATTATTCAGACCACTGTTCTGATCTTGATTATTCGGACCACTATTCTGATCTTGACTAATCGAACTACTATTCTGATCTTGATTATTCGGACCACTATTCTGATCTTTATTATTCGGACTACTATTTATATCTAAATTATTAGAACCACTATTCTGATCTTGATTATTCGGACCACTATTCTGATCTTTATTATTCTGACCACTATTCTGATCATGATTATTCGGACACTAATTCTGATCTTTATTATTAGGAACCCTATTCTGATCTTGATTATTCGGACCACTATTCTGATCTTCATTATTCGGACGACTATTATGATCTTGATTATACGGACTACTATTCTGATCTTGATTATTCAGACCACTATTTTTATTTGGATTATTCGGACCACTATTCTGATCTTGATTATTCAGATCACTATTCTGATTTTTATTATTTGGACCACAATTCTGATCTTTATTATTAGAACTACTATTCTGATCATGATTATAAGAACCACTATATTTATATTGATTATTAGGACTACTATTCTGATTTTGATTATTCGAACCACTATTCTGATCTTGATTATTCGGACCACTATTCTGATCTTGATAATTCGGACCACTATTTTGATCATAATTATTAGGACGACTATTGTGATATTGATTATTAGGACCACTATTCTGATTTTGATTATTAGAAACACTATTCTGATCTTGATTATTCTGACCACTTTTCTGAACTTTATTATTCGGACCACTATTTTTATCTTTATTATTCGGACCACTATTCTGATCTTGATTATTCGGACCACTATTATGATCTGGATTATTCGGACTACTATCCTTATCTTGATTATTCGGACCACTTTTCTTATCTTTATTATTTGGACTACTATTCCCATATTTTACAATGTTCTCGGTAGATGGAACCTCCGACTTCATTCGGGTGCATCTTTTCAAACTCTGCAATCTTTCTGTTAAACTAGGGAATCTATATGCAATTTTGATCTGATTTTGAAAAACCTTTGAACTGAGGAAACGTTGTAAACAGAAACACCCAATACGCTTCTGATGAAAGGTTGTTAACCCGAAAGATTTAAGACAAAATTGAAAAAAATAATTGAATTAAAATATTTGCATCTTATCAGTTTCTTTAAACGGCTTTTTGCTTTATTTTTAAGCTTAAATTAAAAACAAAGATGCTTATAAGAAATTGCTTATTCTATTATATTACTTAGCATACCACGTGTTCAAGTTCGGATTCAGTGTGTTCTCCAGACACACAGTTTCATTATACAAAATGTAACACAACAAGTGTGTTAACGGACTTTAATTAAAACAAATATATGCATCTTATCAGTGGCTTCAACGGCTTCTTGTTTGATTTGCAAATTAAAATTACTAAAATTAAATTTTATAAAATCCTGTTAAAAATTTAATTAGAAAATAAAATATACCATTATACATTTCAGTTGTCTCATAAACTAGTCATCTATTTTAATCTTTTGTGGATTGTTGAAAAAAAAACCCCGAATAACTTTGCATTTTTTTCCGACTTGGAACGGAATTTAGAAGCATTGAAACTGTCGAATAGAAATTTAATTTTTAACTTTAAAATATTTAGCAAATCTTTATTCAACACAAAATCTTGGACGTTTTAGAAGCATTTTAAATCCAATAATTTAATAAATAGAGAGTCAAACAACATTAGCTTAACAGAATAAGACATTGATGCTGTGAACAATTTTGTTTAATTAAATTTTGGTAATAATTAAATTTAACTTTTGAAATATGGTTTAACATAATTTGGTAAAAAAAAACACGGCATAATTAAATAAAGCGATATAAAAACGAACGTAAAAAGATTTCCGGGCAACGTCAGGTTAGTACAGCTAGTTATATATAAGAAACATAATGTCAAAAATAAAATAAAACATGTCGACTGTAGATAATTTAACTCAAAATGTGCATGAAATATAAAACAAATGAAGAGAAAATGTGTCTGGATGGTTCCCGATGAGGAAGAAGTACGCTTTCAAGATTATGGTCGGCATGATAGAGAGGTGTGTGTGTGTGTTTGCTGGTGACGTGTTAGTGACGTAATACTACGACAGGAAGCGGAAATGAAGAGGAATGCGGGCGGAAGTCTAAAGACAACAACTACCACTAAATATGACGTCAGTGATGTTTGCGATGAGCGTAACAACAACATCAACAAAAACAACAGCAACAACAAGCAGCTTATAAAATTCAAATTGGATGCGTCTCAATTCAAAAGAACATAAACAAAAAACAAAATAAAAAACAAAAAGGCAATAGGGCTAGGAGAGAGAGAGAGAGAAAGAGAGAGATACAAAAGAGAGAGAGAGAGAAAGAGAGAGATGGAGAGAGAGAGAAAGAGAAGAGAGCGAGAGCGAGGGAGTGTTCAATAGATTTATATTATTTGGTTTATTCGGACTACTGTTCTCATCTTGGATGTTATTTTCACAACGTTTCGGTCGATGTAATCTTCGATCTTTAGGTGATTTTTGTCAAACTTAGTTATATGTACGATATTCTTAACGGAACCCTTTATTTAACCCACGGCCATGATAGGATAAAAAGTATTGTATTCTTAGTATCCCCATACTGAGGATTGGACCTCCGACCTCGAGATGAATGTCACTTAGAACTGATTACATACCACTTTTATACGTTGCGCCACGAGTCCATGTTTAATTGATTGATAGATTTACATTGTGAGTCAGATGTAACCGTGCTGTCAATGTTTGATCTATTTAATTTGTTTGATGTTTAATATGTTTTAATGGCCGGTTACTTTGCCTTATATATATATATATATATATATATATATATATATATATATATATATATATATATATATATATATATATATATATATATATATATACGTCACACCTTAGAGAAGGCGAACGAAGGGAAAGGCTCCAGAAAATTACCTTTAAAATATCCAAACGGGAACGAAAAATTAAAAAGAAAATCAGATTTACTTTCTTACTTCTAAAATCATAAAATCCACTCAGTTAGCGTAATCGTAGGTTACACATTTATTTATTCGTTGTTGTCCGCATGCTTTTTATTTTTCATTGGCTGATTATTCTCATAGGAAATCGAAGGCGTGACTTCAGGATGATGTTCTATATGTTCGGAACCTGATAATTTCCAAGCTATAGGTCAGTGAAACAAACACCTATCAACATTCGTTATTGTAAACTTCTCGTACGTACAATGTGTGCGATAGGGCACTTCTATTTCATCATATCCGATAGATAAATACTATCCCATGTGATCTTGACATAGGATTACATGTAAAACAGACTGTGACTGGTGTTGCCACATACACCAATAAAGCCATAAAAGATTACATAAAATAAATATTAAAGCAGTGAGCATCACGATTTGCGTGAGCTTCTTGGATATCCAACATTTTGCCACTTCTTCTTTCAGGTAACAGAATACAACAGAACAGAAGCAGGTTAATAACTATGATAAGCGCAAAACCTAAGACCCGGTCGGCATCCCGCGCAGAAAAAGAAATTGGCCACAAAGGAAATTAGACTAGAAATGGAGTGCTATTACAAAAACAACCCCACAGAAAGAGGCCCTTTATACGTATAGAACATAATCCCGAAGTTATGCTACCGATTTTACAAACACCATATATATATACCTATATATATATATATATATATATATATATATATATATATATATATTACATTACAGATTACTTGTGACTGGCAGATTTCGATTTTTTTCCCATTAAAATATTTCGTATTGAAATCTGTTTATTTTATATATATATATATATATATATATATATATATATATATATATATATATATATATATATATATAAAACAATTGTGTTACAGCGAATAAACGCTGAAGCTTTGAAATAAATAAATAAATAAATAAGTAAATAAATACTACTACTACTACTACTACTACTACTACTTATAATAATAATTATTAATTAAACATTTTTATTAAGTAGAATATCATTTCTGGGCACCGAGGAAGCGTTAATTACCTGGAACGCAATTGAATTTCCGTAAGCCAAACTAAATGTTTATAAAATACATATTTATAAAACTCTTCCTAGTATTGACACTTTTGAAAAAAATATTGATTTTAAATTTATTTTATGAATACATTTTAACTTGTTCAATTGATATATATGTATATATGTATGTGTGTATGTGTGTGTGTCCGGAAGGAACAGAAGAGAGAAAATAGGAAAGAGCGTAGGCATGACGAAGAAATTAGAAATAAAAAATCAAATAGAGAGATAAAAGGGAAGGAAGTGTAAAGACGGAGAAATATGAATGGTGTAAAAAGGGGGAGAGAAAAGGAGATAGAAGGAGAGAATGAGAGATGGAAAGGAGAGAGAGAGAGAGGGGGAGAGAGAGAAACATGTATTTAATCATGAATGAAGTCAAGTAAAAAAAAACAGAAAAAAAGATCCCAGAGGAAATGAAAAGGGGACTATTTTTCCTCGCGTATACCTACGCACCTCCTCCTCCTTCCCTGTTTCCTGCGCTGGGGGCGAAGTTCGGCCTAGATCAAATAAATAAACGCACACGTGCATACATACACACATACGCGCATACGTACACAAACACACAGACATAAACATACAGACTGACAAACAAACAAGCTAAACATGATCTAAATTACGAAAAGATAAACACAGATGTCACCCTAATTTAAAGAAGCAAGCAAACCAACGCTTTGACTTGGACGAGAAGTAGAGCTGGGCGCCGTATAAATCGGAAACAAAATTAAATTAATCCCGAAATACTACAATTAAAAATATTCGTTTTATTCAAACAACACACAATTGCATGTATAAGCTTTTTACAAGTCTGTCGTCAGATTTGGTACTAACAATAATAATAATGATAATTCTAGCATCAACAGTAGTAAAAACAACAATCTTATACGTTTTAAATTCATTTTATAAATACAGTGGTTGAAATACTTAATGTAATAATAATAATAATAATAATAATAATAATAATAATAATAATAATAATAATAATAATAATAATACATTCAGTTATATTTGCTCCACCGCAACACTAATTAAACATAAGATTTCGACACATAACTACTTTTTAACGAAACACTCTCGACTCCCACCTCTTAGTCTAACACTACTTGGAACCTTAAACATAAATAACTCATACAACATAGAATTGTCAATCCTTCAAAGGGCAAATCTTTACAAACCAGGTTCGAAATATTGTAACCTGTGTATGGATAAAAACTTAGCTATTATGAAGACAGTGTTTGATCTTCTAAACAAGAAATATGAAGTCATCTTCGCTTGTTTACGAAAAAGGAAATTCAACTACGAACAATTTAACGTAAACCCGACAAAATAGTACGCATATTCTTAATTATCTTTTAATTTAGATTTTAACCTTACAATAATATGATATCAACACTATCATTAATAAAATATTTTTTGCAACACAATTATAATAACACATCAATATAAATATATACAAATTCATCCTGATATGCGTTTGGGTTCAAATTAATATAACTACAGTTAAACGCTGTGATCCATACCAAAAACCTTTCTTTATCTAATGGAACCTTTACTAGATAAGACTAACTTTACTTTATGAATAAAGCCTCAGGATACTTAATTTAATTTACAGTATATATAATTATAATCTACACAATCTTAAATATAACTAATTCATTATTCTTGAAATAAATTGACATAAAAAAATCTAATTAAAAATAAAACGAGGTTATAATGGTAACCTTTACACCTTTTAACAATTTATATCAGCATAATTAATCGTAGGAAATATACCATTTGTTTATGAACTGGGCAATATCACCTAATTTTCCCGTGTCTTATAGATAATTAAATCTGTATATCACTTGGAATTATGGTGAATAATTTATTTTTTTACTAGAATTAATTAAATTATAACGCGGAGAAAACTGTTCTCTAACATACTTTTCTTTTAAAACAATATTATTAGTACAATTAAAACTCTAATTAAATAACTTCTAAAACATATAATATCAAATATGCATGAATTAACTCTGTTAATCTAAAAAAATATTTAACCTGAAATAGTTTTGAAAGTTAATGACAAATTATTTATTCTGAGATAACTATTAGATTCGAAAAGGAAACTGGTAAAATATTAGTTTTTCCCTTTGGACCAAAAATTAAAAAAATGGTAAAATATTTGTTCTTTCAATAAGACCGAAAATAAAATTTAAAAAAAAATGGCTAAATACGAGTTCTACTCCTTAGACCGAGAATTAAAAGAAAACTGCTAAAATATGAGTTCTTCGCATTGGAGCGAAAATTAAAAAGAATATGGTAAAATATGAATTCTTTCCTATGAACCGAAAAGTAAAAAAACAAAATGATATTCCTTTAAATTGAATTATCTCTCAGATAGACACACTCTCTAAAACTATCGATGTTAGCCGCCATTTTTGTTGTCATTTCGATTCTTCTAAACATGCCGGATGCACTTAAAACTTTTGTTTTAGGCTTGATCTTCTAATGTTACAATTTTCGCATAGAAATCCTTATTACAAACATTTTTTTCATCAGTTCGTTTCTGATTGGTTATATGTTTATTTACCTCCTCTCCAGGAGGTTAGGCACAAGGCCAATTTTATCTTACTCCCACAGGGTAAGATGTGACCCAAGGTCGGGTCGGGAAAGTGGGACGAGAAGGTGTGCACTCTGGCCATTAAAAATTGCCTGGGCAGCCCCGTCGGCATTCCCCGGTAAGGGCGCCTCAAGCAGTAAGCAATAAACTAACTCCTGGGAGGGTGGACCTCCTAGAACTGCACAGGACAAACCCACAGACCGACGGAACCAAGACCCGAAGGACAAGACGACACCTGTCTATAGGGTGTAGTATCCATCGGAACAGATACGACATATGTTGCTTAACGATCAATATGTTTCTCTCTAATCTTCTAACAAGAAGCATCTATACTTGGTAAGGACCAAGTAAAAAGAACTGACTAGTTTCTGCCTTGTGCCAACCTTAAATTAATGATGTTTCGAAACGCGTGTAAAATTACTTAAACGAATCTTCATCTACTAAACTTGATTTTATGCATTGGTACATCCATAAACAATTAAATATTAGCTCTACTTTATTGATTGAGCTTCTTTTCTGTGCAGTTGAAAGAAAATTCGTATAGATAGCTCTAAGCGAGTCTTTCTAAACAGGTTTGATGTATATATATATATATATATATATATATATATATATATATATATATATATATATATATATATATATATAATTAATTAATTATAAATATTTCTTTTTATCTACATAGGTATACGTTTAATCCTTACGAGAATCGTCAGTATAGAGAAGAATTATTGACACCAGTCGCCGGACTTGAACACGAGTTATATTTCAAACTCAAATTATAACGTCTTAGTCCACACAACCGTTGTCAACAACTCGGTAAATCAGAGAAAGATTAATCCTATTTAATGCAGCTGTCGTAAAGTGTTCGACCTTTGAAAGGAACATTGCATTGAAGCCACGGTGACGGCTGTGTTAATACTACTCACTACAGAGCCCAGCCTAGTTTGGGAGTGAATAATAATAATAATAATATTAATAATAATAATAATAATAATAATAATAATAATAATAATAATAATAATAATAATAATAATAATAATAATACGTATAAGGTTATCATACAACTTTCATATATATATATATAAAATTGTAACATACACTTCATTAATATTGGCGAAATAGCCATAAATCTGCAGAAATAAATTCTCGGGTCTTTTTGCTTTAGTAATAAAGGCCTACTTGTTTCTATTTAATTATGCATATTTCGTCAATATTATTAAAGAATATCAATATATACACATATATATATATATATATATATATATATATATATATATATATATATATATATATATATATATATATATAATCAATCCATCTAAGTCTCTTAATTCTTAATTTCTCTCTCATTCTATCTATTTAGGTAGCGAGGGTGTTTCTTTTAAATATATATATATATCAACATATCTGTCAATCAGTCAGTAGATAAATGTAAGTCTCTTAATCTTTCTCGCCCATTCTATCTAACTAAGTATATGTCTCTTAATCACTCTATCTATTAAACCTACTTTCTACCACCCCAATACTACTATTTACTTTACCCACCGCCCATTTGAACCACTTCCAACTTTAGGTATATATGTGTTGGCTTTATTGCATAAATGCTGTTCTTGATAAAGTTTCACAAATAAAACGAAATATCGAAATGAAGTAAGCATAAGCACGTGTTAATTCTTTTTTCTTATATGGTTTCTTTGCTTGTTACTTATATTTCTGCTTCTATCTATCTATCTATCTATCTATCTATCTATCTATCTATCTATCTAGTAATACTGAGTTGAACGACTCATACCAGAAAAATAAATTTAAATAAAACGTGAAATAAAAATCTTTAAAAAAAAATCGATTTCCTTCGCTATTTAGTTTTATTTGATTTGCTTTTATGACGCTCGCTTCTTTATTACAATTAATTCAAATAACATTTATTTTGTTTAACCGCGTTTGTCAGCGATTCCATTGAATGGCGGAAGAGAATTTGCGCGCTTTCTCATTATGACTCACGTTTTCAAATTTCGTAACGTTTTCAACGAATTCATCATATTTAGAATGATTATGTATGCACGGAAATATTCGACGGCAGCCATTATTAGATGCGTCCAAGGAACTTAAAAGAGGCTTTGTCCGTCATACCGTCGGTTGGTCTCTCTATTAGTCTGTCACGCTAAAGTTTGAATTGCATGTCATTGTTCTGTCTATCTATCTATCTATGCATAAGCTTGAAATAGTATTTTGTTGTTTCGTCTATTGGTCTGTCATTATTAAGTTTGAAATAGCATTTTGTTTTTTCGTTCATTAGTCTGTCATGCTTAAGTTTAAAATAGCATTTTAGTATTTCATCAACTAGTCTGTCACGCTTAAGTTGCAAATAGCATTTTGTTGTGTTGTTCATTAGTCTGTCATGCTTAAGTTTAAAATAGCATTTTAGTATTTTATAAACTGGTCTGTCACGCTTAAGTTACAAATAGCACTTTGTTGTTTCGTTCATTAGTCTATCATGATTAAGTTTGAAATAAAATTTTGTTATTTCTTCCATTGGTCTGTCACGTTTGAGTTAGAAATAGAATTTTGTTGTTATCTCCATTGGTCTATCACGCTTAAGTTTTAAATAGCATTTACGTCGGTTTCTCCAGCTGAAGTTTTAAATAGCATTATGAGGTCGCCGTGGTGAAGCGAATAACGATGCGAACTTACAACTTGGGGTTGCCAAGTTCAAATCCTGTCGATTCCATAGAACCACTTTAACTTATGGATGTTGGCAACCTTCACGTGTCCCCTCATGTACGTACGTAATTCTAAGAAAGAATCGGAGAAAATAATGCCAACAACAGAATCAATCCAGTCAAAAAAGTCGTACGATCCTAGTTCATACGGATGCACGTTTAAATAGAGTTTTTTTTCTTAGATGCATCCATGCATATCTATAAGAAGCTCTCTTCAACTGAAGGTTGGTCTGTCACGCTTCAGTTTGAAATAGATATGTCATTGCAAAACGCGCAAATAGAATGAGCATCACTAAAGAATATCTGTTCTTGTAAAATATACTAACCGAAGAGAAAATTTTAGTCTCGTATTTGCAAACGGCTGTTTTGGTCTTTATTTAAGCAATGTCTTAATTTGATTGCATACTGTACTCCAAGGGCTCTTCATGCCATATTTAGTGCTATAGTAACTAATACTTATTGATCCTATAAGTGTCGTCGATTATTATTATTATTATTATTATTATTATTATTATTATTATTATTATTATTATTATTATTATTATTATTATTATTATTATTATTATTATTTTTTTTTTGTACTCACTAGGAGTTCTCACATAGATCATCGTCAGTGATTGCTCACCGACAACAACCAATGGTATTTCCTGGAGTCTGAGTGAAAACAAGTCTCCCCAGACTTCCAGTGTTCTTCACCTCTTATTATTATTATTGTTATTATTGTTATTGTTATTATTGTTATTATTATTATTATTATTATTATTATTATTATTATTATTATTATTATTATTATTATTATTATTGTTATTATTGTTATTTTTTTAATTATTATTATTACTATTACTATTATTATTATTCTGGTAAAATGTTATTATTATTATTATTATTATTATTATTATTATTATTATTATTATTATTATTATTATTAGTATTATTATTAGTATTATTATCATCACGATTTCTTACTCACTTAGATTTCTCACATAATTCTGTATTTATTTACCTCCTCACGAAGGGAGAGTTAGACACACGGTCGGTTTGTAATGAGGAGAATATCTAGGTCCCCAAAAAGGAGCACTCACGACCAGGACAAATATAAAAATTGCACCAGTCGTCTGAGGAGAGAAAAAAATAGTGGGTAGCATCAAAACAGATACTGCACTTTGATCGTAGCCAAAAGACCAAGACACAAGTCCCTATTTAGTTGCTTCTCCACAAGGGCAGATTTAGACACAAGGAAAATCCAGTTCCCAAAACGGGTCACTCTGGATTGGGATAAAAAAATTAAATTACCTCAGTCTAAAAGGATTTCTTTTTCATTAAATTAGGACAGAAATGATGAAGTATAATATCAGAATAAATACTATACTTTGCTCCCCACCAAAAGGTCAAGGAAAATTTTAAAAATGGTGGTGATCCAGAGAGATTTTGCGACAGAAAGTCTACTCAGATTTGCAGTACTCTGATCTTTTTCATATTAATTGCAACTCACTTGGTATTCTCGCAACAGCTGTTTACCAATGATTTATAGCTGATACCGGTCACTGATTTTCTTTGAGTGACGGTAAGTCTCCTCAAGATTGTAGCACTCTTTGTACTTTTTCAGTCGAGGTCTGTATGGTGCTATACCTTCTCAGTCTTTGTACGAAACAATATTAGTACCAGTGCGTTATTTTTGTTGGGGAGGGGGTATGGTGTGTCGGTTTTATTATTATTATTATTTGAGGTTTCACATGAGTCATTATTAGTGATTGCGCACTGCTAATAGCAAATGGTGTTTTTTGAGGCCGAATGACAACACGCCTTCTCAGATTTCAAGCACTCTCCACCACTTTCGATAACCGTTGGAAATCATTTTGCGATATCGCAACAGCCGTTTACCATTGATTTCTCGCTAATAACGACCGTCGGTTTTCTTTGAAATTTGAATGGCAATAAGTCTTTATAAAATTCTAGTACTTTCCACTCCTTTTCTAGTGGAGGTCTGAATGGTGCTCTCTAGTCTCGATCTTTACATGGTCTTTGACCCTTCACGACCATCTTCTTCTTCTTCTTCTTCTTCTTCTTCTTATTATTATTATTATTATTATTATTAATTATTATTATTATTATTAGTAGTAGTAGTAGTAGTAGTAACAGTAGTAGAAGTAGTATTTTAATTTGTGACCCCCCTATGACACATCCGACATCCCAAGGACTCATTATGTTAGGGTTGGTGCAATTCTGACCGGTATTTTAATTTCATAACGCCAAGTTTTGAATGACTTGATGTCATTTGCGGTGATTTGTACACAGAATCACTTGACATGGCATTTAGAAAAAAACATACGAACCAACGAACAACTTTAATCTAGTATTTTCGAAGGGGTTTCAGGACATTGATTAGGCATCAAATTCATACTTTTATTTCATACAGAATTCATATTTTTAGTTGAATCTCGGTCTTCTAAGATCATTATGAATGCGCCCTCGATTTGACACCCACGCGCGCCATGCAGGTCGATGCATCAACAAAAATCCATCCTGCAACTAGTACCCATGAAGTTGAAGGTTTGGTCTACACTTATAATTGCAGAATGCCGTTTTCGGTCTCCTGTGTTCGTCGCGAGCCAACTAATTGTAATTCTTATTCTTCAATGCTCACAACAACAGAATGTCTCTAACAATTGGTAGTGTGATCGGCGACCAGTTCAACCCAGGGTTTTTAACCCACCTAATAGACTGTTATTGTCCTGGCCTTTGGGTCTGGATTTACGCCGGTCTATTGGGGGTTGTCTGGTCCTGTGCAGTTCTAGGAGGTGCACCCTCCCAGGCTTTGCCTCCCCTCTTTGGGGAGGAGTAAGTTTATTGCTTACTGTCTGAGGCGCCCCTACCGGGGAATGCCGACGGGGCTGCCCAGGCAATTTTTAAATGGTCAGATTGCTCACCTCTCGAGCTCTGGCTTATCTAATCCCACTTTCCCGACCTTGTGTCACATTTTACCTTGTGGGAGGTAGATAAATAGTAGTGTGATCGGCGACCCGGGTCTCTCGGTTGTTTAGAGAGACGCTGCAGGCATGCAAAGAGGGACGTTTCAGGCCCGAAAGTCCTTTCTGCAGATGTGGTGACGACTAACTCTTCTTGCACAAGGTGACAACTGTCCCCACAACGGCATTGTTCTTTATGAAAACAATTCAGTTTTCGATAGATTACACCTGAAGAGTGCCGAACAATGCGCCGACAGCAACGTTGTGAATATAACAATATAGTGTTATTCTCACACTCGAAAACATGTATATAATATAAGTATATCATATTTTCCGTAAGTATTTATGCACACGGCGTTTATTTCATGGACCGACATCAGTGAAAGACCACGCGTGTCTAATGATCAGTTAGACTCAGAAAAGAATTAGACAAAGTCCGAAGAGTGTTATTAAGATGGAGGTCAGTGGAGAAACAAAAATAAACACCTTTTTTTAAGGTAACGTGCGAAGAGACGCTGTTGAACAAAATGTTATAATTAATTTGCAACGAAATGCTTTTCGTAAAGGAAAGACAACAACAAAAGCGAAATTATAGAATAAAGGAGAAAATATTAAGTCATGTAATTTTTTCCTGTTTTTCTTCTTTACTTTCCTCCATCTTAACAACAGTATTTTGACTGTAAATTCTTCTTGTAAATGTATTATTCTCTTCTTCCAGCCATGTGCATACTCCGGGGAGCTTCGTCACATGCTTGGGAACAGAAGTTCCACACAGGGATCGATTGTTATTTAAAAAAAAATTTTTTTTTACTTCAGTTGGTTCGAGGAAATCAAAGGAGTCCCTCCTTGATTTCAGTAAGATTTAAATTTGTATACTAGTAGGACGAAATAAGGGTTGCTCAGGAATTTAATAACAAGATGGGCCACAAAGATCGCCCACATTTCGAATGGGCACTATACGGGTCGGGGCAGGTCTCACTCGGTAATCTAGGCTATATCACTTTTATTATCTTCATCATATTATTATTTTCCTCATATTATAAAAAATTAAATTACCTCAGTCTAAAAGGATTTATTTTTCACTAAACGAGGACAGAAATGATGAAGTGTAATATCAGAATAGATACTATACTTTGCTCCTCACCAAAATGATCAAAGAACATTTAAAAAATGGTGGTGTTCCAGAGAATTTTGGCGACAGAAAGTCTACTCAGATTTCCAGTACTATGATCTTTTTCATATTAATTGCAACCCACTTGGTATTCTCACAACAGCTGTTTACCAATGATTTATAGATGATACCGGTCACTGATTTTCTGAGTGACAATATATATAAAGTTAGATATGTATACATTTTTATATATTTGTATCTACAGGATTCATCCCGGAACGCAGTTTCTAGGCGTAAGTCTCGTAATGTAGGCTATATTTAGTTTAATTTAGTTTTATGCAAAGGTGGTAAATAGGCACTTTGTGGAAATTAGGTAAGATTTAAATTTATCTCCGAGGGCTCTTTTTAGGATAGACGTTGTCCATTTTATGGCTGCTATCTGTATTTCGCTACATCTTGGTCTTCCAAGGATTGTTTCTTAGTATTTCATTAGGCCAGTTTCCCCTACTACAACCAGTATAATATTTCTTTCTTTCAGAGACCATGTTGTATTTAAATCAATCTTGAGGTCCTGATATTTCGGCATCTTTTCGTGTTCAGTCTATCGAGGCCAAAGTCATTTGAAACGGTTACCTGAATAATGAGCGCAGTTCTTTCATGTTTGTTTCGCTGTGTCGTCACGCGTGGTTAAGCAGTTTATACTGAATATTGTTTATCTCCCTCCCATGGCGGGAAGATGTGACACGAGGTCGGAAAGTGTGATTTTGAAACCAGCGACTAGAGGAAAATCACTATGGCCGAACAAAAGTTGCCTGAATACCCCGTAGGCATTCTCCGGTATGTGCTCCTCAGGCGATCAGCAATAAACTAACCCCTTCTCAAAGGGTGGTAAGGCAAAGCCTGGGAGGGTGGACGTCTTAGAGCTGACCAGAACAATACATCAGACCGACAGAGTATAAGACATCCTAAAAAAATGGGAGATATTCTGCCGGTCTGATTTTTGTATCAATTATAATCCCGAAGGTTTCAGCTGGTTTAAAAGGCATCTTCAAGGCTGTAAATTTTTCAGATGTTCCCAGGCTCAACGTTATTTAACTTTGAATATCTAAGGAGAACCGGTGGGTAAGCGTGATTATGGCGTGTTTTACCTTATTAGGGACGTATAATTCTCTGATGAGGGTATATGTTGTATAGTATCATCTATGTGGTGTCTCTGTCTTTCTTTCGGTTCAGGGATGCAATTGAAAACAAAGCCCTACACCAAGTTTAAGCACAACTTTTCTTTGTTTGGTAAACTTTTACGAAGAATCCAATAGTAGTATTAATTTTGTATTTGTTTTTATTGTGGGGTCTGCGTTCGCACAGACACCCATAAACAACAACGACAATGTCTGACATTATTTATAACTTAAACATTGAAAAGTATAGAAATTAAACGATAAGATTACAAATGATGAAATGTGAGTTGAGGCTAAAAGCAGCAGTAGCCTAGAGTGGTAAACCAGAAGAGAATGCGACTCAAAGTCAGCAGCAACTGGTGTTCTGTCAGATTCAGTTCCTGATATTAAAAACTCAGTGTTTGGGGTCGCGTACTCTTCTGTATGGCAAAGTTTTGTACTAATTTTTATTTATTAAATGAAAGTACAGAATAGTTATCAAACCCTCTCCATGGTACGATGGTACGAATGGCTTTCTAAATAATAAAGGAACATATAATAAAATGTCTTTTATGTTTTTTATTTTAAATAATTTCTTTTACAAAGTAATTAGAAGCCATTCTAAACATAGGGAGGAGGCTATGTTAACTACTTTGTATGGTGTGGTTCGGTTTGGTTGTTTTGTTTTACGGCACATCAACCGTTTTCGGGGTATTTAATGCCAAATCCGGTCATTTTGGTAAAAGTTTTTATGCTTCAAGTTTTTTATATCGTCAAATATTTATTTATGGTGTTCGGTTTAGTTTTTTGTAGAGGAAAATTGTTGTTTTTGTTTTTGGCTTTGCAGAACATGATTGAGTTTTGCAAAGGAAAAGGAAAAAAAACAATAACATCAATGTTTGGTGCATATTTGGTCAGGAAGCGGGTATCTTCAAACAGCCTGATCTGGTAGTACCAGAAACTATCTTGTACTTTCACCTAAGAATTTAATAAATAAAATAATAAATTAATAAGTTTGGGAAACTGAAACTCTCACCTGAAGTTATATTACGGGTGAAGTTTAATATCAGGAACTGAATCTGACAGAACACCGTTTGCTGTTGACTTTGAGTCGCTTACTCTTCTGGTTTGATACTGGATTCATGATTTATTTTCGGACAACACTAGGGTTACCAGCTTGTATTTATATACCAATACTATTGTCATTACTTACCATTACACTATTTCGATACCTAGTTACGTTACTTAGTGTAATATCTTAAGTATGTTGGATTTCTGCGGCTATAGTGTCTAGTATTGATAACTGGCGTGGATTTTTTGTTGTTGTGTTTTTTTAGTGAGGACTCTGTATAGTAACTCATTCTATCTCTTTAACGAGTCAAGTGAGGGGTATAAAGGGGGGTCCTCATGGATAGTGTTGGGGTGGAGGTTTAAGTGGAGTATGATGGAGATGCGGGTGGTTGCAAACGCAGAATAAGAAAGAAAGCGAAAGAAAGTGAGAGAAAGAGAGAGAGAGAGAGAGAGAGAGGGGAGAAAGAACGAGAGATAGTGAACGAAGAGAAAAAAGAGAAGTAAGTGAGCGTTGGCCGGAAGCGGAAGTGGTGTGTTTGCGCATTCACAGAAGCGACACAGACGTCAAATACATAATTGCAAAACAAACTGTAATATCAGAAACTGTAAATTGTAACGTTTGGTTCGAATTTGTTTACTTATAGGACGAAATAAGGGTTGCTCAGGAATTTAATAACAAGATGGGCCACAAAGATCTCCCACATTTCGAATGGGCACTGTACAGGCCGGGGCAGCTCTCATTCAGTAGAATAGACTCTATCAATTTCATTGTCTTCCTTATTTAAAAAAGGATTGTTATAATCCCTTTTTATATAAAGATAGAAATGTATATATTATTATATATTTGTATTTACAGATTCATACCAAAACGCAGTTTCTAGGCGTAAATCTCGTAATGTAGGCTATATTTAGTTTAATTTAGTTTTATGCAAAGGGGGTAAATAGGCACTTTGTGGAAATTCAGACACCACCGATGTTTGTCAAAATTTAACAATAGGTATCAGGAATAAATATTTCCCAAATTTCACTTTCTTTCGTGCATCTTAAATAGCGTTTAGATGACATGATATGGGCACAGCCTTCCATTTATTAGTTCAAATGTTTCAGATTTGCATTAAACTTCATCTATAGACATTAGACACCAACTAAATATTCTCTAAATTTTAATTTCGTCTTAGGACCGCATTAAATTGTACACATTTTCTAGGATCAAAATCATGTATAGTAACATTGTATATTTATTTTAATCTCTGTAAGGGGACATAAAAGTGGCGCAAAACTGTTCTGTTCGGGGACTTCATTTTATCCATTCTAGAACGGGTATTCTTCTAGTGTCTCTGTGATGCTCGTTTTCTTCTTTCTTACGATAATGATGAACACATTAATATTCGGGGTTAGCAATATGTAGATTGTAGAAAAAACATGAAGGGTTCAATCCGTACCCTAGGCTCTATTTATTTATTTTTCTCAATTATTAATGATTACTTATCTATATCAATGACCATAAAGTGTTCGGAGAAATGTTTCTCTGGTGTGTGCATCTTTTTAAAAGGAGGCATTGGGTGGCTGGCAAGGTCACCAGGTTTAAGCCCTTATGAGTTTTCCTTTGGAGATTAAAAGGAAAAGGTTTATTCCACGACTGTGTTATTGGAGATTAAAAGGAAAAGGTTTATTCCACGACTGTGTTAAAATGGATACCGACATCGCTTGACGACCTGGAGTGCCGAGTTCGAATTCTGTCGGTTTCATAGCACTACGTTCACTAATAGAAGTTAGCAACCTTCAGGTGGTCCCTCCTGTAAGTACCTGATTCTAGAAAGAACTGGAGAAACCAATCCTAATCCTAACCATCGAACACATCAGGAGTTGAAAGAGAGTCATGGAGAACTTCCGGGAACAACTCCATCAATTGACTACACTAATAACGGCAGCCATTTTTCTGATATTTACAAAAAATCCATTAAAACATATATTTTATCTAATTTTGTGAACTATAATCTGTTTTTCTTTCGAGATAATTGCGTCTATTATTATATTTATGCTCCAACCTGGTATTTACATCCTCCCATGTAAGATGTAGCACATGATTGGATTGAAAAGCTAGTTCTCAAGACCTAGTGCACTATGACCCACACACAATTCCTGAGCAGCCCCCTCGGTATTGCCGAGTAGAGCGGGAGGACTCAGGTAGTCACCCAAAACTAACCCATTCTCGCGAGAAGGTAAAGCCTGGGATGGTGGACCTCCTAGAACTGAACATAACAAAGCAAGGCCACCTCAGTGCAATTGCCTACATTCTGTCAGACTGATTGTCGAGCACGTATCAACGACTGGTATTTTCGACGTCTGTGAGATCATTTCTTTCCAGGAGAAGCGTGTTAATTTTTATATCTATTTAAAACGTAGGAGATATTTATGTCCAACTTTCTATAATCCCCGCAAATCAGCCAACCTTCGCGAATCGAAATGTTCGCAACTATACCAGTCGAGGATGAGGCGCTCTAGCAAAAGCTGGCTTTACTCTGTCAGAGTGAGGTATTTTCCTTTTAATCTCTAAAATGTTCATCTTCCAAGGCTTTACCTTCTTCCTTTGAGAAGAAGTTGGTAACTGCCAGTCGCCTTAGACGCCACTACCGGGAAATACCAACGGTGCTGCAAAGGCTATTTTTGAGTAGCCAAAGAGTACTACATTCCGGTGCGCTGGCTTTCCCTATCTCCCACCTCCCCGGCCTTGTGCCACCTCTACCTGCGGTTGGAACGAATTAAATACCATAACTCAACCTTCCCTTTCGTCATTCCGTCTATTCAGTTTTCAACGGCAAACTTCAAACAACCGGAATAAAATAGACATATGAAATAATTTAAATCCAACGTTTCCTAACAGCTAATACAGAACTAAATATATATTTTATAAACTTTTGTTTTGTTTGTCTCTTCGTACGAAAACACTGGGCATATAACACATATATATATATAGCTTTTATAAAGAAAAATGTACATTAATTTTCTTACTACTATTATATACAGGAATACAACGTGAGCTATATTATTACTTTTATAAGAGCCCAATCATCTCAATAATGGACCGTGTTCGTCGGTTCGCCAGCCAGGCTATCTGTAACGCTTATGTGAGCTATAATATTGTCATTGCAAAAGGAACATAATAGTTGGACGCATCGTACTTGCATCTGTCCACGCATCTCTTTAAGATGTTTTGTCGGGCGGTTTTTAGGCAATAGTCTGAACCAACAGTTACGAATGTCCGTGACGCTTGTTTGAAATAACGTTTTTTGAAGGGCTGTGACACTTGTTTGCAATGGAATTTTTTAACGTCTGTTACGTTTAAGTTTGAAATAGCCTTTTTCGAAGGTCTTTTACGCTTAAATTCGAAATAGCATTTTCGAATGTCTGTCATGCTTAAGTTTGAAATAGCATTTTAGAATGTCTGTCATGCTTAAGTCTGAAATAGCATTGACGAACGTCTGTCATGCTTAAGTTTTAAATAGTATTTCGAATGTTTTACGCTTAAAAGTCTTTTGCGCTTAAGTTTTAAATAGCATTTTCGAACGTCTTTCACACTAAAGTTTAAACTAATATTTTCGAAGATTTGTCATGCCAAAGATTGAAATACCATTTTCAAAGGTGCATCATGAGTAATATTCAAGTTTTATGGTCTTTTACGCTAAAATTTTAAATAGCATTTTCGAAGGTCTGTCGTGTTTAAGTTTGGAATGACTTTTTCGAAAGTTAGTCTCGCTTAAGATTGAAATAGCATTTTCGATTTCTGCCATACTTAAGTTTTAAATATAATTTTCGAAGATCTGTCACGCTTAAGTTTTAAATACCATTTTTTTTTTTTTAAATATTATTTTCGAAAATCTGTCACGTCAAGTTTTAAATGTCAAGTTTTAAATAACACTTCCAAAATTTTGTCACCCTTAAGATTTAAATCGTATTATCGAAGGTATGTCATGCTTAAATTCTAAATAGCATTTTCGAAGGTACGTCATGCTGAAGTTTGAAATAGCATTTTCGAAGGTTTGTCATGCTTAAACCTTAAATAGCATTTTCGAAGGTATGCCATGCTTAAATTTTAAATAGCATTTTCGAAGGTATGCCATGCTTAAATTTGAAATGGCATTTTCGAGGGTCTGTCATGCTTATGTTTGAAATATCATTTTCGAAGGTCTGCCATGCTTAAGTTTGAAACATCATTTGAGTGGGTCTGTCATGCCTATGTTTGAATATCATTTTGGAAGGTCTGTCATACTTAAGTTTAGAAATAGCATTTTGAAGTTCTGTCACGCTAAAGTTTGAAGTTTGAAATATCATTTGTGAAGACTTGTCATGTTCAATTTTGAAATACTATTTTTATCGCTAAATGCAACAGGCGACTGTGCTAAAATGGATACCGACGTCGCTTGACGACATGGAGTGCCGAGTTCGAATTCTGTCGGTTTCATAGCACTACGTTCACTAATAGAAGTTAGCAACCTTCAGGTGGTCCCTCCTGTAAGTACCTGATTCTAGAAAAAACTGGGGAAACCAATCCTAATCCTAACCCGTACCCAACGACAGAATCGAGCTGATCAAAAGTCGTGCGATAATGATTCATACGAATTTAGCTTTTTTATCGCGAAATGCGCAGATTAAATAGACGCATCTTATTTTAAGGTCTGTAGGTCGGTCAGTCAGTCTGTCGCACTTTAGTTAAACACATCAGTATTTTGGTCTGTCCCACATAAGTTTAAAAAGCATCTCTATAATTAACTCTGCCTTTTCGTCTGTTGGTCCGTCACCCTATAATATATATATAATATATGCATAATATCATATATATATATATACATATATATATATATAAATATATATATATATATATATATATATATATATATATATATATATATATATATTAATTGAATGACATAAAAAAATCAGAAATTAATCAAATTGTATTAAAGTTCAAAAACAAGGAGTGATATTGCGTCCTTAACTCATGAGTTTTCAAAGAAAATCTTCTCCTCAGAGGACCATTACCGCAATGATAGTCTACTGGTTAAAGATAAAGATATTATTTATATCTTTAAAGTATCCTCTAACTCTCCCTCTCTCTCTCTCTCTCTCTCTATATATATATATATATATCATTATATTATATATATATATATGTATGTATATATATATATATAAGATTATATTATATATATATAGCATTATATTATATATATATATAGAATTATATTATATATATATATGTATATAGCATCATATGATATATATATATATATATAGCATTATATTATATATATAGCATTATATTATATATATAGCATTATATTATATATATAGCATCATATTACATATATATAATATAATGATTACGTTTTGTATAGCATTTTCAACGCAAAACGCATCTTACACCCATCAGTTTTCGTTTTCTGAAGACATAGGAGTACATCGACTTACTAATTACAATTTACAGTTTCTTGAAATAACTTTTAGATGTTAAATCAAAATGTAAACAAAACAAAAAACAAACAAAAAACAAAAACAAACTGAAACTGTAACAGTTTCGAAATGACAAAAAAAAACTCGCGCCACATAAATTATACACGTTGACAAGGTTAAGTGTTGAAGCATAATAAATAAAATGTATGATTTCATCAACAATGATCATATGATATGCACGTAAACAAATTGCAAATAATAATAATAATAATAATAATAATAATAATAAAAACAACAAATTTATACACATGATATTCATTTCAAAAAAATTAATTAGATTGAACCAATAATAATGATAAAATAATAATAAAAAATAATGATAATTAAAAATAATTATATGATCAAATTATAAAAAAAATAATAATAAAAAAATAAATAATGAAAAAATAAATAATAATAATAATAATAGAATAATAATAATAATTAATAATAATAATAATAGTAATAATAATAATAATAGAATAATAATAATAATAGAATAATAATAATAATAATAATAATAATAATAATAATTAATAATAATAATAATAATAATAATAATAATAATAATAATAATAATAATAATAGTAATAATAATAATAATAATAATAATAATATTAATAATAATAATAATAATAATAATAATAATAATAATAATAATAATAATAATAATAATAATAATAATAATATTCGTTCAGCTTTGGGACCACTTATATCTTTTGCGGGCGTAATATGTGGCATTGTCCAGTATTGGTCTGAGCCAATCGGAAAGTTGAATAGCTCATGACAAAATTGATTGATTGTGACTACCAGAAATGTTTCAAGATATGACTAACGACTAACGTATTTCTATAAATAGTAGAATATACGATCGTTGTAAGGACGACCTTACTTATAAAGAAAGCGAACAGGTGAATAAGACAGAGGAAAGCCAGAACGCCAGACACAAAACAACGTAGCCCGAGCAAATCTGCCCAGCAAATCTGCCCAGTACTCGTTCCGCACTTCTTTCTATCCATCTTTCAATGGGAGACAGTTAACAAGAAAGGTAACAGAGTTATTAAAAAAGTTTACTCCGATGACGATGGTTAAGTGGTTAACGACACGGACATGGGTGTGCCACGTTCGAATTTAGTTCGTTCCACAGAAACACTTGGATGTTGACAACATTGACGTGGTCTCTTCCGCAAGAATCCGATTTCAAAGGGGACTCTGTGAACAGAGTTCGTGCCTTATGATCGTCTGAAATTATCACCTCCCTACACTGATGAGAGCACTAATATCGAAACGATGTTGTCTGTAGGTAAAAACAACTTAATATATATATATATATATATATATATATATATATATATATATATATATATATATATATATATATAAGTGTTACACCGGCCATTCTTACACAGGAGAAACAACACCGGTTGTCACTATAAATAGTGCGAGTCACCAGAGACACAGAGAAGACAAAGCACAGTCTTGTAACTGTCTAGCCAAGTGCTAGTCACTTTCTTACTTTGTTAATACACTTGTTAAACCAACCCTCGACGTGACTTCCTTTATTTATTATTTACTGTTGGACAACTTCGCAACAATAAGTATAAAATGGTTAATTTTATTCTAATGTTCTTTCTAATTAATTTAAATTATTTTATATATATATATATATATATATATATATATATATATATATATATATATATATATATATATATATATAATTTAAATTAATTAGAAAGAACAATAGAATAAAATTGACCATTTTATACTTATTAACGGAAGTTACTCTTGATAAAAAATGAGAGTGTCACCCTTGTTTCTTTAGGTTAATTTCATGTTAATTATAACTAAGATATCGTACTTTTTATTTACCTTTTTCTTCGTCCTTTCTTCACTCTTTCCATTTTTAATTTATACATTTATTTATTCAGATATTTTCTGATTACCATTTTAAGATTTCATGTTCTTAATTATCTCTATTCTCTTACGGCTTGCTTTACGACCTGATGTTTAAGTAAAATATACATATTTTGATAGCTCCGTTAGTATTAAATATGGCGTCCAATAAGTAAACAGAAGGTCATGTTCTGGTGTTAAACTTACATTTATTGAATGCTTTAACAATGTGAGTGTTGTTATTATTTTTATATGTGTATTGACACGATTTCTTTAGAGTCGAACTTATGGAAAACCCAGTATATATTAGTCTATATTATGGTTGTTCGTGTGTCGACGAAACGGCCCGTCACGTATTTGAATTTTGAAAAGTGGAAATAAAGACCCTAAGACTGGAATCTAACTTTATATTGTCTATTAATAAATGCGTTAGTGTTAAATAATCATACAAAATTAAATGAACACCCGCTGAGTTTTAATTTTGAAAGTCTGACTATTAATGATATATATATATATATATATATATATATATACATATATATATATATATATGGTGTTCTATATTTTGTTGTTCAATATATATATATACATATAAGTATCTATATATATATACATACATATAATATTTATATATACATGTAAATATCTATATATACATACATATAAATATCTATATATGTAAAAAAATATTTATATATATACATACATAAAAATATTTATATATATACATACATATAAATATCTATATATATACATACATATAAATATCTCTATATATACATAAATATCTCTCTCTATATATATACACACACACACATATATATATATACATAAGCTTTTCTAGTTATCGTATATATATATATATAATTTATTGATATTATATAATTCACATAATATTAATATTTAACACTTATATATTTATTAACACACACACACACTCTCTCTCTCTCATATATATATATATATATATATATATATATATATATATATATATATATATATATATATAAAGTTAAGTTTGTATTTCCAGATGAAAAAGTTTGTATCCACGTGTAGAAAATGCTGAGAATCCTTACCGTGCGTATATAATGGTTCTCAATGTAAATAGAGCTATTTATTTATAATAAAAGTTTTATTGATAAATACATATCACGGCTGCACATCTAGACTAAGGATTAGTGACAGAGTAGGGAAATTAAGGGAGAAAGAAGCACACAATTTATTAAAGGCTGACTTCCAAACTAAACCTTCAACTAGAATTACCAAACCCTAACTCTACGAGACAAGAATTCTGTAAAATAAATGATAAATAACTGGCAAATAAACGCATTTATGAATTAAACCAATGGATAAATAGTACTGAAACTATTAACTGGTTCTGGTAAATTGAAAACTAAGCCAAAATTTCTTATTATCAAATTATTCATTATAAACTATTATCTATCAATATCAAAATAACTTTTTGAAAGTGCCATGGAATTAGTTTAACCCATCTCCAATAATTCACAAGAAAAAATAAATATTATTAGAAATTGCAGAACCACCGCTCTGATCAACAAACAAGAACAATGGACCAAAACTAATCAGACTGGATCCTTTGATGTCTCAATGGGCGCCTTAGACCCAGCGTGTGTAACTGACTTAGTTGGCCTTTACATCCTGTATAATCTTACCAAAGATATTGATGTGAAAACCATAGTCTTATATAAAGTAATAGTCTTCTAACTGTAAAAAGGATCTAATGGAACCAAATGTTAAAAGAATAAAGAAACTAATTTAAAAAATGAAAATATCAGGACTTAAAGTTGTAGTAACGTCCAACACAAAACAAGTACATTTTCTAGACGTAACTTTTAACTTAAGGAAAATGACCTATAAACAAAGGATAATGCAAACGTTCCACCCACTCTCAAACCAACTAAAACAGTTATCAAACGAACACCTTCATCAATAGAAAAAAGAATTAGTAATAACTCTGCTAACGAGAAAATTGTTAATGGACATAAGGCTTTTATGACAAGACATTAAAAGACAGAGGCTATAAACGAACTCATATAGAATGCGTTAAACCAGTATCAACTAATAAAAGATCTAAAAGTAGAAGAAATAGAAAAATAATTTTGTTTATACTTCTATTTAACAAGTGTTCAAAACCAAGCCAGGCCAAGACTTCACAAGCTAAATCAACATTCATTTACATCCTAATAGTATTCACTGTAAATATATTAACAAAAATAACCTCAAATTAAGTTGCAGTGATAATTTAGAAAGAACACAACAAAATATTAACTAGTAATACAGTAAAGAGTAATAACATAAATCTAACCTTAATTCAAATAATAAAGTTAATGGAAAAATACTTGTAACTGTAATAATAAAATAAATTGCCCACAACAACAAAAGTGTTTACTATACTCTCTAGTTTATCAAGCTACAACTAGAGAAAATCCAACTAAACTAACTTTTATATAGGCATTGCTGAAAACATTTAAAGAAAGATGTAACAACCACACATGCTCCTTTAATAATATTACGTATGAAGATAAAACTTCACTTGCCTAACACTTCTGAAACAATAAAATAAATAATATAACACTATGTTGAATATTATTAGAAAAACTATCACGTGTAGACCCCTAAATACATTCATTTGCATAAAAGGAAAAGCTTGAGTTAATTTCATTTCGTGACAGAGATTAACTTCTTAACAAATAAATACGAAACTTTGATTAATTGTAGGCATAGTAATTCACACACTCTTAGTAACCCTAACCTGAATGCACTTCACTGAATCTATAAAACTCCCACTTAAAATAAAACAAATATTATTGATAACTATACTTTTAAATCTATTTTTTAATCGAAAGTTTCTATCTTACGTACTAGTATGGATGCTGGTTCCATGCCCCTTATTTTTAGATAATACATTATATTGCTTGGAAATGTGTTGTGTTAGCATATGTTTGGTTTTATATTTATTTATATATATATATATAAATTATATACTTAACGTTTTATGCAAAGCTATTCTGTGATTGATTTTGTTCTGAAATGGATTGGTATGGATATTTGTATACAGGTTGATTTACTATAGTTTTTGTAGAGTACTTCATTTGTGAGGATTTTTTTTATCGGATACATTCTATATAATTAATATGTTTCTTTTAAATATGTTAGGTTGATGCGCTAGTATAGGTATGGGCATATTAAGTGTTTTATGTATAGTGTTTTGAACCTGTGTGTGCTTACATATATTGCTTATATAGATTGCTTGAAAGGATTTGAATGATGTATGTGTCTTAGACCATATATGTCTATGTTCAGATCTGTTAGCTTATATATTATGTGTCTAGTGGTTGCTTACCCACACTTATATGCATTACTATTAACTGCTCACCATCCTCCACGTTTAAGTTAATACACAGCCATTATCCTATCCTTTTAAAATCTGCATGTATATTTATATTGATTAATTCGTGTTTTATTTACACATCAAACAAAGTATTCAGTTATTTACATCATTTAAAAGGATATGGGTACTGATACAGAATCCGACCCAATCTTCGATAACTCTGCGTCGGCATCTTCCGGCAATTTTCGTAAGCCACCGGAAAAAAGTTTCAAATACTGAATTTAAAGATTTGTGGGAAACGTGTCGTCTGCTGACAGCTGAGAGCTAATAGGCTTAAGAAATCTGCCCAAAAGATGTAGATGCGACGTTGCTGGAAATTGGGCTGTATTCTGTGTCTGTACAAGCATATGCTTGAACCAATACATTTTTTTTTTACTATAATTCGTTTCATTCATTCATCTTATTATCCTACACTTACTATAATCTTCATTACGATTTATATTAATATTGTTAGGGTTTTATTTTATTAATTAATTAATTAAAAAAATAATAACAATAACAATAACAATAACAATTATTATTATTATTATGATTATTATTATTATTATTATTATTATTATTATTATTATTATTATTATTTACTCACTAGGAGTTATCACACTGGTCATCGTCAGTGATCGCCCACTGCCAACAACCTGTGGTATTCCCTGGGGTCTGAGTGACAACAAGTCTCCTCAGACTTCCAGTATGCTCCACCTCTTTTCGTTCATCACCGCTGATGACCTTGCGGTATCGCAACAGCCACCTACCACCGATTTCCCGCTGCTGCTGATGATGATTATCATCATCATCACCATCACCATCATCATTATTATTATTATTATTATTATTATTATTATTATTATTATTATTATTATTATTATTATTATTATTATTATTATTACATTCCATGTATCACCAGTGTATCTATTGTTCTCATAATAATAATTATTTTTATTATTAGTATTTTTATTTTTTGTTTTCATTTTTATATTATTTATCTTTTTAATTCGTTATTATCATGTTTTATTATTATTATTAATTAATTTATTTATTTATATTAATTTTATTGCTTTTATTATCATTATTTTTATTTTATTCGTATAATTCCATGTTTAATTATTATTATTTTATTTATTTATTTATATTAATTTTATTGCTTTTATTATCATTATTTTTATTTTATTCGTATAATTCCATGTTTAATTATTATTATTTTATTTATTTATTTATATTAATTTTATTGCTTTTATTATCATTATTTTTATTTTATTCGTATAATTCCATGTTTAATTATTTTATCAGCTACGTCATGGAAGCTCAGTATATAATTCTCTATCTTATTTACCCGACTTATTAATTACGTACTCCGCTGCAAATGCTATAATTCCGCGTATCTGCTGTGAAATACATGTCTATGTTTCTTGTGAATGTATCTTCGTCTAATAAAACAAAGATACATTCTTCCCCCGTCTCATAAAATCTCATCGTGCCATGGACATACTTATCATTTGACACCAATCTCAAATACTGAACAAAAGCATAATAAAAAAAATAAAAATAAAATATTTAAAAAAACTAAAAGAAAAAAAGTAAAAAAAAAACATGAAAAATTAAGAAAAAAAAACACAAGAAACAACAAAGAAAAGTAGGATAAAAATGCCGAAATAAACATAAAAATTACAATTGTGTCACAGAGCATCATTCTAAAAAAATCTTCTAAAAGTAAGATGCAATCATACGGCGTAATGAAAATAAGTAAAAACTATAGACATTAAAAATGATACCATTAAAATAATACCATTAAAATATAAACAGTAAAATAATACCATTAAAATATAAACAGTGCTACTAGTCTTAAATGGAAAACGTTAACAGCTAAAAAGAAGATTAATACACCACCCACCAAACTCTTC
The DNA here is from genome assembly GCA_963556195.1 of Sepiola atlantica. Taxonomy (NCBI): domain Eukaryota; kingdom Metazoa; phylum Mollusca; class Cephalopoda; order Sepiida; family Sepiolidae; genus Sepiola; species Sepiola atlantica. Next base: position 32,881,872 of record OY744544.1, on the reverse strand, counting down.
CGGCCTTGTACCAACAGATTATTATCTATTTAGTAGTTTGCAAAATCATTTCAATATACTAAGACTTATTCCAAGAGAAATGGTAGAATGTTTTCTTATTCAGTTAAAAACTTCGAGAATTTTTATGAAAATGGCATTAAAACATTTTCCTAGAAGCAAAATGTAATCTCTGTTCTGCTACAACAATTAATTTGTTCTGTCCTCAGTCCGTGACGAATCCTTCTAGACAGAGTTAATGTTAATTTTAATCCTGCCCTCGTGGGGAGGCAATTAAATAGGGACATCGTAAAAGTGGTCATAGAGAAGAAAGTACATGGCCCATTAAATAAATCGTGTATTGTGATTTTAATTGTTTTACTGAAACAGAAAAACATAGAAAAAACCGGATATTACGTCATCTGAGTGGTCTTATCCTTAGAAGCTCTTTTGAAAATGACTCTCTTGTAAACAACTGTACTTAAACAAGAAAAAAGAACAACAGAAAATGTTGATGGATGATATATCTACCTGCAATGGAACTGATCGAACCCCGTTTTTTAGTGTCCAGTTCACTGGATGCGTCGATCATCTCTCGACTGGCTTTCTCGGCGGATAGCTCAACAATGCCGATTCCTTCCTCATCATCGCTTGCGGATAGGCACGAAACATCACTTGGCCGACGCCGGTCGGTTATAGAACTGCGTTTTGAACCCAAACGTTGGCGACTACCCGTTCGTCCTGCAAGAAAGTAGATGAAACAGGAACATAATGTGTCATTTCTCGTCTCTGACGTGTAAGTGTTAAAAAACAAAAAAAAACAAACAACAACAAAAAAAGAAGAAAAAAGGTTAATATTAATTAACTAAATAACAGCTTCCATATATATATATATATATATATATATATATATATATATATATATATATATATATATAAAGATAAATGAAAGAAGAGGGATAACATGTACGAATGACAAATTTATTTCAACTTCGATTGTTCAAAGCAAGGTGTACTCGGTAAAGACATGTTTATTATTATTTCCGTAAGCATAGGCTTTTCAAAGATTAAACTCTTATCATCAGAGGAATTACATGGATAGATAAGTTGGTAGTGGAAATAAACACGTTAATAAACATGTTTTTACCGAGTACACCTTGCATTAAACAATCGAAGTTGAAATAAATTTGTCATTCGTACATGTTTATCCCTCTTCTTTCATCTATCTTTATAATTGCTCTATCTCGTATATTGAGCTTAAACCATTCCACTATAGGTACTATCTACTAAAGTATACTTTTAGTTTCATATATATATATATATATATATATATATATATATATATATATATATATATATATATATATATATATATATATATATATATATAATGAGGAAAAAAGAAAAAATGTTTCGGACAAAATGTAAAAATAAAAATGGAATAAAGGATAAGCAATTCAACAACTAACAAAAATAAACTCAAAAACTCATGTTGTATAGTTCTACCGAAATATTTCAGTCGTTTAAAATACGACCATTATCAATCGGTTGGTGAACTTTTCGATTTTTATTTATATATATATATATATATATATATATATATAAACTAGCCGTTTCAATACGACTAGACGTACCTGTGATCCGTTGTGTCACAACTACTTACACTATTTGTTCCACATTGTCTTTATTTGAAAATTCATGAACTATTATATATCTTGGGACGAGTTATAAAAGTTAAAATAATTTGTTTTTTAAAAAAAAAAGCGAATACCACTGATAGAAAAAACGATCTTAATAAAAGTTTTAGTTTTTTTAATAATAAATTAATATTAATATAAATTATTTGAAACTACAAATAAAAGAAAGGCAAAGGACAGAAAGAAATTAACAAGCTGAAAAGGAAAAAGATGATAAGTTTATCTCTTGTTTAATACAAGAGATAAACTTATCAGAAGAATCAATACAAAATGTTTCCTTTTACCGTTTATATAAATATTTCGAGGTAATTACCTTATTATCAAAATTCTAAAATTAAATCAAAAGTAAATGCCCAGAAAAAAAACCCTCCGATGTATATCAAATAGGCTCCCCGAATAAGCTCTTAAAAATAAAGGCAAAGTTAGTAAAAATAATAAAGAAATTATATATATATATATATATATATATATATATATATATATATATATATATATATATATATATATATATATATGATTATTTTTATTTACACAGACATGTACAAGATCTGCGACACTGGCATGTCGATTTTATCGATCAACAGCTATTATAAACTGAGATATCATCAGGCAGAGTTAGAATCCGATCTTAACCTTAGATCAAACTCTTTCTGATGAGATCTCAGTTTATAATAGCTGTTGATCGATAACATCGACATGCCAGTGTCGCAGATTTTGTACATGTCTGTGTAAATAAAAATACTCATATATAAAAGCTCTATTTGATATTGAACACTATTTTATAAACCCGGTTGAAATTCTTTGGATTACTACCCTGTGGAGGTTTTACCTGGATTATATATATATATATATATATATATATATATATATATATATATAGAAAGAAAGAAAAAAATCATATACACATCGTAGTTGTCAGCACTATAATTTATTTCGACCTCCTGGCCTCTTCAAAATGCTAACAGAGCAACTACATATTGGAAATGACGGAAAATTAAATATTCACCAGTCAAAAAGGAAATAGCATAGGCAGAGAGGGGAGGAGAAAGGGGAAAACAAAATAAGTTCAAATCATCAAAAAAGAAGGGGATGGAAATATAAAGAGGTCAAATCATATGTATCTGAAATTTGGACAATTAAGTTAAATTAAAACATTTTATTAAAATAAGCCGATGATTACGTAGGAATGTCAAATCTGTCATGATTTGATGACATGAAGCTAAACTTTACCGCCCCGTCCCCATCTGCGAAACCCGCCATATCAGATAGCACGAATCAGTGGTGTCGGATGGAGGGTGGGGGGGGGGGAGTGAAAAAGAGTTGAAAAGAATCAATCGAATTTGGGGTGTGTGTGTCCGAATAACAATACAAACAAGAATACAAAGAAAGAATGAAACTACAAATAAAAGAAAGGCAAAGGACAGAAAGAAATTAACAAGCTGAAAAGGAAAAAGATGATATATATGAAAATAAAAAAATAGATATTAACAAAGCTAAAATAAAATGAAGCCTACAAGAAGAAGGAAATCCCGTTTAATGTGTTTGCATCAATTTGAGAAAACAGGAATTAATCTTGTGTAGAATGGAAGCAATAACACAATAATAATAATAAAGGTAATAGTAAATAGTAAAAAAAAAATAATAATGATAATAATAATGATACTAATAGTAATTCAAATAATGATTATGAAAATTATTATAGAACGAATAATAATGAGTATAATAGTAATAAAAAATAATAATGATGATAATAGCAATCATGGTAATGATAATATTGATACTGGTAATAATAATAATAATAATAATAACAATAATTATAATAATAATAATGATAATAATAGTAATAATCAAAATAATGATGTTAATAATAGATAATAATAATCATGATAATAATGGTAATAATACTAATAATGATGTTAATAATAATGATACTAATAAATATTAATAGTAATAATAGAAAAGTACAATTAAATACAAATAGGGAAAACAAACGCCACCTTTGTTTTTTCATCTTTCGAGACACCGAAAATCTCCTACGATCTATAAATAGTCTTCCAAACAAAACCATTTAAATAAAAATACAAAATTACAAATAATAATTTATTTGTAATTTTGTATTTTTATTTAAATGATATATATATACACTTAATAGAATAAAAGTAAAACCTTCTTAAAACACAAAACTATAAATAATAAATAAAATAAAACTCAATTAATTCCCAACCAATATATATTTTCCAGAGATACATTTCAGGACTGCACCGTTTTTTATCGATACAACGCCATTTTTAATTGCATGTTTGACCTCATTCAGTACGCTGACGAGCCCCTTGGGTATATACTTTCTAAAATGTAAAAAGTGAACCCATCTGGATAATTTTTAAATGGCCATAGTGCTCACCTCTCGAGCGCTGGCTTATCTAATCCCACTTTCCCGACCTTGTGTCACATCTTACCTTGTGGGAGGTAGATAAATATAAACTTCAGAAGTGGCCTTTTGGCTAAGATCAAAGTGTAGTATATGTTCCGATGGATACTGCATCCCATAGACTGGTATTGTCTTGGCCTTCGGGGCTTGATTTACGCCGGTCTATGGGTCTGTCCTGTGTAGTTCTAGGAGGTCCATCCTCCCAGGCTTCGCCTCCCCTCTTTGGGGAGGAGTAAGTTTATTGCGTACTGCCTGAGGCGCCCCTACCGGGGAATGCCGACGGAGCTGCCCAGGCAATTTTAATGGCCAGAGTGCTCACTTTCTCGGGCGCTGGCTTTTCAAGTCCCACTTTCCCGACCCGACCTTGTGTCACATCTTACTTGTGGGAGTAAGATAAAACTGGCCTTGTGCCTAACCTCCTGGAGAGAAGGTAAATAAATACTCCATATCTTTTTTGACGTCCAAATTTAGATATTGCTGTCCCTATTCTTCTGCTAATATCAGATGAGAATTCTTGAATCACTAAACCAAGAAATAAAAATTAAAAAAAACAAAGTTTTCTTGACTATTGAGATATTATCAACAGAACAGGGAAACATTTTGCATTTGCCTTGGTTCAGTTTCATTCTGAATTTCTGACAAAAGGCTTCAAGCTCAAAAGTAGAGTTTTTTGTTTGTTTGGTTTCTTTAACGGCATATCAACCTCTTATGGGTCATTTACTGCCGAGACATTAGTTGTAGTATGGTGGATGAAAGTTAAATGTTACTAACGTTTCAGGGAAACCTTTCGACTATATCTTGTTATATAGCTTCGTGGGTCTTAGAAATTAAAACAATTATTTAGGCCCACATTATCTCATTAAGGTTATTTTCTTTGTAGTGTCTCAGTCGGATCTGGTCAAAGTCTGTACAGCTAATCAGTATATGATGCACCGTATGGTATGCAGATTGGTGCTTCTTCCCCTTCAAGTACGTACGAGTGGGTGGCATAGGTGTGCTCTATTCAAAGTCTAGTCATTATCACTTCTCTTCTTGACATCCTTTTATTGGTGTCTCTAAAGAGCTTCAACTTATCATTGAATGTCAACGAGTTTGGTGTCATTAGCATAACGAATATTAACAGAGAGTTCATTGCTAAGAACTGTGTTGATTGCAGACTTTCAAGTCCTTTCATCACGAAATCTCGCAAAGTTACTTGAGGACTGTATTCATCAAATCTATCCACCCCGGAGAGGGGATATGGTTTCATACCTTTGTGAAAAGTATTAATAAAAGGGATTAAACAAACCCTACGGGAACTGAACAAGGAATGGCGAACGCACACTCTGCGCCATTACAGAAATATACCTCCTAAAAAGCAATATTCCTCCTCCTCCTCCTCCTCCTCCTCCTTCTCCTCCCCCTCCCCCCTATTGCTACTAGTAGTAGTAGTAGTAGTAGTAGTAGTAGTAGTAGTACTATTACTAATAGACTGTGCTTTTTAATGCCTGCAATAACGCGGATATGTTTGATGCAAAAATGGTTCGCATGTAGGCAACTCCCAGCGGAAGTGGCTGACATGAAAGAACAGAGGAATTAACGTTTCCCGATTCAGACATTAATGCCAAGAAAGAAAGCCGACTTTTCAAAAGAGCTGAAAACATTCTGATAATAATTTATGGGTCGGGGGGTCGGCTAGAGGGGGCAGAAAGTCACGTGGGGGAGTGGGTGGCGGTGGTGGTGGCGGTGAGATTGGAATGAATTAAAGAAAATAGGAAAACAGAAAAAAGTACAAATAAAATAAAATGGACCGACAGCTAAGAAGAAAAACAGGAAAAAGTATACCCAAATGAGAGAGAGAGAGAGAGAGAGAGAGAGAGAGAGAGAGAGAGAGAGAGAGAGAGAGAGAAATAGAGAGAGAGAGAGAGAGAGGACATTGAAACAGAAAAAAAAAACAAAGATGAAAAAGAAGCAAACTAAAGCTAGAAAATAGAAAGAGATAAAGAGAGTGAGAAAAAGAAAGAAGAAAACATTGTTAAGGTACGTCTATCATATCTGCATTTAGCGATAACAATGCGAGTTCAAATTGTATTTGTGACAAACCAACGAAATTGCGAGTTCAAACTTTATTCGTGACAGAACAAAAAAATGCGAGTAAAACTTAAACGTGACAGACCAACGAAAATGCTATTTAAAACTTGAATCTGCCAGACTAACGAAAATACTATTTAAAGCTTGAATCTGTCAGACCAACGAAAATGCTATTTCTAACTTAAGCGTGACAGACCAACGAAAATGCTATTTATAACTTAAACGTGACAGACAAAAAGAATTACTATTTAAAACTTTAATCTGTCAGACCAACGAAACTACTATTTAAAACTTGAATCTGTCAGACCAACGAAAATGCTATTTCTAACTTAAGCGTGACAGACCAACGAAAATGCTATTTATAACTTAAACGTGACAGACAAACAGAATTACTATTTAAAACTTTAATCTGTCAGACCAACGAAAATACTATTTAAAACTTGAATCTACCAGACTAACGAAAATACTATTTAAAACTTGAATCTGTCAGACCAACGAAAATGCTATTTCTAACTTAAGCGTGACATACCAACGAAAATGCTATTTATAACTTAAACGTGACAGACAAACAGAATTACTATTTAAAACTTTAATCTGTCAGACCAACGAAACTACTATTTAAAACTTGAATCTGTCAGACCAACGAAAATGCTATTTCTAACTTAAGCGTGACAGACCAACAAAATGCTATTTAAAACTTGAATCTGACCGATCGACCAACGGACGTACCCTCATAAGTTTGCTTGAACGCATTAAAAATATATAAGATGCGTCTAGTCAAAATTGTGCGTCAAGCAATGAAAACACTATTTCAAATCTGTAGCGTGACAAACGCACGGACAGACTGACTAACCGACCGATGGATCGACAGACAAAACCGTTTGTAGAGCTGCGAGGACGCACCTTTAAAAAGAACAAAAATATACAAGTGATCTTAAGTGACGGTGAGTACAGACAACAGAATACAAGAAAAATGAAAAAAAAACAAAACAACAAAACAAAACAAAAGAAAAAAAAAGCAAGATGGCGTAGAAGATGTTCAGTTGGATAAAGAGCAGTGAGATTATTGAACGGGGGAGAGAAAGTTGAAGCCGCCGAATGAAAAGCGAAACGAGACTATCGGCATTTTATGTCATGCATATCAAGGGGGATAACCCTTTGATGCATTGTCTGTAAATTTATTGGATCCATTTAAGCGATTCGTTCTTAACTTTTATTATGTAGCACGATTATTATCACCATTATGATGACCATCATAATCATCATAATTCGTATGATATGTTTATTAACGTTTGTACAGTGTCATTAAGGTAAAATATTCTGACTTTAACTATTTCAAAATGAATTATTTAAAAATAAAATGTTTGTCGTCCCGTCGACTGAACCAGTTTTTAAATCAAACACAATGTAAAAACAGTAATTTGAAAATGAAGATTATAAACTCGTGCAAGCAAAGAGACCGGACACTATAATAGTAAACACGAAGAAAAAACCGCCAAATCGTTGATTTCGTTATCCTAGCAGTTCACAGGGTGAAGATCAAAGTTTCAGAAAGATGCATGGAACTAGCCAGAAAACTGAAAGGAATAGGGAATATGAAGAAAATTACAATAATACCAATAATTGTTGGAGCACTAGGAACAGACCCCCAAAATAGGGGACAAGATTAGGAGAAATCGAAATCAAAGGTACGATTGAGATTATACAATGCACACCAATGATGAAAACTCGAAATCTTAAGGAAAATCTTCGAATGCTGAAACCAACCCACATAATCAACGAAAACTAACCAGTTTTGAAAGCTGGTTACATCAAATAATTTTATAGAGATTCAAGCAATATTATCTAAAAAATAAATTATGAAAAACGCATTTCCAAATAAAAAAAAAACAACTTATTTTTTTGTACTTACGTATCAGGCAAAAATAAGTATCCTCACCAAAAATTAGGGAAAAGTATCGAGTAGAATTTTAATTAAAAATAAAAATCAGTTTTATCGTATTTTGCCGACGGCCATTCATTTATTACTTGTTTATATGACAGACTGAGTTATGTCCCCCTGATTTGCGTGTTTTTCGCTCTAATCAATGGCGAATCGGTAAAATACAATAAAACAAAGATTTTTTTTCAGTTAATTAATTTGGAACTGCGATTTTCACCTGTGTAACTGCGTTTTTCATATGTGCCCTCGTCTGCATGATGATCTACACAAACGGTATGAGTTTATACCCTTACTTTAACTAACTCTAACTCAGTGTTAAGTGGATATTTTCCGATGTAGAAAACAGCAATTCTCCCCCCCTTTGTCAAAATAAATGAAATGTCAGACTCTACTATTATCGTCTCTGAAAAATTATCTGCCCATTGTTTCTAATGAGAAGGGATGGATAAGCGTGCAGTGGTTGTTGTTCAAATGAAATTGATTTACAGGTACTTCCACGGAATGTGCTCCGATGAACTTAATGCATTTGTACCCCCTCAGCCTAAATATTCCGATCAACAGCTAGCAGCAACTGTACAAGGTCCCCAAAATATCAGAAAACATTCTACTTTAAAAGCTTCTTACCTCGGATCGCTTGCCTTTGGAATTACCTTTCTGCTCCCTGTTTCCCTGACTGTGCCAACACGCAGAAATACAAACGTCTTGCTACACAACTCCCCACTTAGGATGACCCCTATAAATCTGGCCTTACGTCTTTGTAGTTATATGCCTTGTTTGGGCAGAACTAAGTATCAATATCTCAGATGCAATGCTATTTGGGTCTAAATTCTAAAAATCTGACACAATTACTTCATATGATGAATTCGTTGCACGGTTTGTTGAAAGTATCGATGTGTTTGTTGAGAGCTTTTTGAGTGATTTTATCAGATGTGCGGCCGTCTAATGGCGATATTATTTTGTCATTATGCTCGTCGGTGTTTATTATCGCTACTATTTCTCCCCTTTTACCGAAGGCAATATTTTTTTTATGTTGGTGTTAATGCTGAGGTTACGAAGGACTTTATGTGTCTCCTGGGTAGCGTGCGTGTCCATTGTTTGGAGAGCCGGTCGTTGCAGCAATTATCGCTTCGTTGTAACCTTTATTAAAATCTGAGACTCGCTGTATTAAGTGTTGTGCTCTTTGAAATCCTTTGTCCTTTTGGCCAAGATCAAAGTGTAGTATCTGTTCCGATGGATACTGCACTTCATGGATCGGTATTGTCTTGGTCTTTGGGGCTTGATTTCCGCCGGTCTATGGGTCTGATCTGTCTTGTGAAGTTCTAGAAGGTCCACCCTCCCAGGCTTTACCTCCCCTCTTTGGGGAGGAGTAAGTTAATTGCTTACTACCTGAGGCGCCCCTACCGGGGAATGCCGACGGGGCTGCCCAGGCAATTTTTAATGGCCAGAGTGCTCACCTTCTCGAGCGCTGGCTTTTCAAATCCCACTTTCCGACCTTGTGTCACATATTCCTATTGTGGGTAGGGGTTAAATAACGCCTTTTGGCCAAGATCAAAGTGTAGTATCTGTTCCGATGGATACTTCACGAGACTGGTCCTGTGCAGTTCTAGGAGGTCCACCCTCCCAGGCTTTGCCTTCCCTCTTTGGGGAGGAGTAAGTTTATTGCTTACTGCCTGAGGCGCTCCTACCGGGGAATGCCGACGGGGCTTCCCAGGCAATTTTTAAACAGTCAGAGTGCTACCCGTCTCGGGCGCTGGTTTATCAAATCCCACTTTCCGGACCTTGTATCACATCTTACCGCTGTGGGAGGTAGATAAATAACTCTTTGAAATCCTTAGCGAAATAAAGACAAAAAGTGAAGTTTTTATTTATTTATTGCGGTCACCACTTATCAAGACCAAGAGTCACTGGAGGATAAGGGTTAATGAGACGGAAATGATTGCCAACCGAAAGATGAGGAACATTATGAGAGTACTAACATTACTCAATCGTATGAACTGCGTTTTTCTTTTACTTTTATAGCGGTCCATTACAGGAATGTGTTGCCATTGGATTTAAAGATGACAAAATTGTAATCAATAAGGAAACAGTTCCGCGATAATGTGTTCCACAATTCCTGACTTCCAACATATTCCTAGCGTCTGGCGACATTCTATGAATATAACATCTTTCTAAGAGCTTCCTATCCTTGGAACATTATGCCACGGGGTTGCTTCCCTGTAGACTACAATATGGTCGTCTTCATATCAAATATAAACAAATACTTGTTGAACCGTTCTCTTAAATAATACAATTTTGTTCATTCCATTCATCGGTTTCAAGCTTCTCATAATATTGTTCATCATCCAACATTAACACTTATCCTTGAGTGGCTTCTGGCCTTGGTAATTAGTCAATCATTAGCAATCAAAGGCAAATAATTCATCATATATTCAAGTGTGTACGCAGATATAAGAGCTTTTTTGTGTATTTTCTTATATCAGTTTGTAGTTCCATATGTCGACAGGCATTTTGAAACTATCCGAAAGTAAGGTCTAAAAATGAATACTAAATATTTTTTTATGCTTAAGTATATTAGTTGATATGACACTTGTGTATGCGATTACCGATTCTTCAGAAACGAAAAATAAATAAATAGATGTGTTCACTTCGGATCAAGCATTACAATTAAAGCTTTACACATGAATAAAGACACAAAATAAAGATGAAGGGGGTCATACAAAACAAAAAGAAAAAAGTGGAAAAGGGGATAAATTGATTTTTAGTGACCCCTCAGTGTTACCACATTACCCCTGGAGTTTTGGGGAAGGTGGTGGAAACACTACTACTACTACTACTACTACTACTACTACTACTACTTATTATTATGATTATATTTATTCGTAATAGCTATTATGATTATAGCACTAGGTTTACAAAAGTTATCTGTAAGTTTGTAATTTGATTAGTCAGCCTAACATTAACAGGCAGCATGAATTGGAATAAATACATAGTAGATACTGTCAAGTCTGCTGCAAAGCAGGTGGGCTACATCTACCTGGCGGGAAACTTCTCACACATGCTAGTATGCTATATCCCTATAAAGCTACCATTCGACCATGCATGAACTATTTTTTATTGCATATGGGCTGGGGCTGAGGCTTCCACTACAAGTCTCTCCCTCTTGGGCAGGGTACCAAAAAACAGTCTCTAACCTAAAAGGTCCCGCACTGTCTACCAATCTCCAGCGCCTGTATTATTGTCGCAATGTGACATCCCCGTAGAATATGCTCCGATGAATTTGCTGCGTTTGTACTCCTTCAACGTAAATATCTCCGATCAACCAGATATGCAGAGAAATCTCACCGTTTCACTGTAGAGGTCCCCATGTGCCGGAAACCTTGCTACTCTAATAACTTCTTTGCTCGGACTGCTTGCATTTGGAATTCCTTCCATGCTCCCTATTTCCCCAACTGTTCAAACATGCAGACGTTTAAATGTAATGTGAACAAACATCTTGCTACAGAACACCCAAATTCCGGATGCCCCTATAAATCTGGCCCCTAGTTCACAGTAGCCCTCTTACGTCTTACTGGCAATATGCCTTGTTTGGGGTGAAGAAAAGTAAAAAACAAAAAGAGAGGAATGCAATTTGGGTATTCGAACCTGTTTTGACTTATCGTGAGTTGACTGATTTGAAAAGAAAACATTTGTCATTTGTGATTTAGTTAAGGTTAGCATAAAAAAAAACAATTCTAATAAATGCTATTGGCGGAATCGGAAACATCAGAGCGAGTATTGTCACCGGCTTACGAGGAGGTCTTGAACGCTCGTCGACAATATACTAACAATATAAGTAAACATTAAAAATTCTTTTTTTTGTGTTTACGAGTCTTCATTTGTAGAACCAGCCTGCAGAAGAAAATGACACTGGAAACGCTAGATAATTACCCAACGCAAGAAATACAAGTGTTGCTCTCCAGTCTTATGTAAGGTTGTATTTTAAATGAAGTTATTGGCTTCATGACACGCATTTATAAGAAAGAAACGTTACGCATAACTATTTTAGAAACTTTACAAATTTTCGCATGTGCCCCCTCCCCCAGCAAAGTATTGAGGAGCCAACATGTTAGATGAGCAGAACTCAAACAGATTTTTTATTTAACTGTGTTAAATAAGTTTTAGATTTGTTAGTGAAAACTTTTTAGTTAAAACTGGGGGGAGTTATGTGTAGCAGCAAGGCGGACGCGTATGTTAAAATCCCGACCAAAATAAGTGGAGTGAATAGAGGAGTCTAACTTAATGACGGAGGGAGAGAAGGATAAACTACAGACGATGTTTACTTTCGGTATGTCAATTTAAAGAAGAAAAGAACGATTGTTGTGGGGGTGGGCGGTTTTCAATGAAAATTCTGTTATTTATGAGAATCTTTGTCGGTAGGGACAATCTTGAGAAATCGCCATTTTGTAAAACCGAAAGATTTTACGTGACAACAATAAAACTTCTGGTCGAACATGTTGTGCCTCACAAAGTAAAAGAGAAATACTTACTTGAGGAGTGAGACGTAACCGATATTCAAAAAGTACCCTTGTAGTTACAGATCTTTATGTGATTACCGATTACAAAAAATACATTTATGCTTTTTTAATGTGTAGCCCCCTTATGGCACACCCAGCACGCCAAGGCGACTTAGTTCTAGAGGAGGGGCGAAAAGGAGAAGAACATTGGTTAAGTACAAACGGAATACAATAGTTTCGTGTGGCATGATGATCATTTCCTGCCGGAAATAAAACGTAAGACCCTTATTATCAAGGTGAAGAAAAGACCACAATGATTGTTTATACTAAAACGTAGGACCTATTGACCGTTTATACCCAACGTTTGTACCGTTTGTACTCCTTCTGCTTGCACAGAGACGGTTGGCGCAAATTAATAGCAACCGCTTCGAGAATCTTGAGACGGTTTTTAGAACAAGCCTTGCGCAAGACAGAAAACACCTCATCGCAATACCCTCTCGTGCACAATTGACACCCCAGTCAATGGTCTCCAATGTCTATATGTTTATAGATTTGTATACACAGAATTAATTCCTAAACTTATTAACTGATAATTATCCATTTTAGATTACATCCGCTAGGTGTAACAGGGAAAAATATGGGCTATATTTAGTTTAATTTAGTTTTATGCAAGCTAGAGCCTGACATTTTAGACATTTTCTAGAATCAAAATCGGCTAATGGATTTTGATCAAAATTAGAATAAGGATTCTAGACATAATGTTTAGTAGCATAATATCCTGATTTTAATCTTCGTAAATGATACATACAAGTTGTGCGAACACATTCTGGTCTGGGAATTAGTTTTACTCGTCCTGTGACGGGTATACTTCTAATATATATATATATATATATATATATATATATATATATATATATATATATATATATATATATATATATATATATATATATATATATTAGCAGAAACATGCTCCCGCCAGTCGCATATTTTTGCTAGGCTGGGAAAATGATATCATGGTGAACGAACATATTATACACTGACATAAAAAGGAAAAGGTAATTACTGGGAGGTTGGAATCATGACGAATGAACACCATCACCAGAAATAGGAAGAGTTAATGCCTGGGAGGATGATATCATGACAACAGAACAGATAATACACTACCCCTCTCCCAAAAGGCAGAGTTAATACCTGGGAGGATGATATCATGACAACAGAATATATAATATACTACCCCTCCCCCAAAATGGAGAGTTAATGCCTGGGAGGATGATATCATGACAACAGAATATATAATATACTACCCCTCCCCCAAAAGGCAGAGTTCATGCC
>OY744544.1:32832931-32862931 GCA_963556195.1 Sepiola atlantica | reverse complement strand
AGATTATGTCTTGCTAGAAGTGTTCTCTTTGATTATACGTTTTGAGATAAACGTGGCGGTATTTTCACTGTCTGGTATATATTGTGACTCCTCGCATCGCCATCGCCGCAAAACAATCATAGGATAAACTTTCGCTTTGCACCGGTTTTACAATATCTTTAAATTCGTTCGTTGAAGAACAGTAACAATGGCGTCCTATTTGCTTTACTCGTAGACCGTTTGTAATATTCTAATACTTGTAATACTCGCGGTTTTAGTAGAGAGAGGGAGAAAAAAAAAGAGAGATAAATAAATAGCGAGTGAGAGAGACGGGGGAGATAGAGACAGAAACAATCTCTCTCTCTCTTTCATTCTGTTTCTGTCTCTAAGGGGGAGAGAGGAACACAAATAGAAATATAAAATCAGTTTCGACGATTACTTTAATTGGGTCAGTCTCACCGTAAAAGCAGATATACGTTTCATACTTTAGTTCGAATAGGCATCAGTTGTGTAGCTTAGCGGTAGCGTACCTGCTCAGAGAGGCAGAGGTTATGGGTTCGAGCAACCACCGTACTAAAAATGTTTACTTTGGTTTTATACATGTTTATAATCGATTTATTGTAAGCTATATTGCTTACTTACTTGAATACGATTGCATCGATTACTACTATTACTACTACTATTACTACTACTGTAACTACTACTACTATTTACTACTAATAAAAACATAATAGTGTTGACAGTAATAATTATGATACTAATAGTAACAATATATTCCTACACTCATTCATAAATACCAATGTGTATTTATTTGTATATAAATCCGTTTCGTCACACAAAAGTTAGCGAGTATAAAATGCACATTTTCTACAGACGAAACCATTTCTAGTAGTGAGGGGAAGCGAAAAAGCAATTAGAAAGTCAGGCAACTCGAGTCGCCTGAAATTAATTCGGAAACAAATCCTCCACTTTATTAAATTATCATAATCAGAAATGATAATAATAATTTAGATATGAACAATTAAATTACTGACATAATTCTAACATTTTATATAAATATTAGGACCAACACTGAAGAAGTATATTTCCCGTAATTTTTGGCGAAGGGTGTTGTTGTAGTAGTAGTAGTACAACAACAACAACAACAACAACAACAAAATAATAAAAATAATAATAATATTAATATTAGTAACAATGATGCTGATGATGCTAAGAAGGATAATAATAATTATGATAATTTTATTGTCTATTTAATTATACATTTACATTAACAAAGCAGTCTCATAGATTCTTGTAAACTAATTGGCTTGGCCCGCTCGCTAATGTTTTGCAATTTAATTCTCACACACTACTTGACATCATTTAAACGAAACTAGTGGATAACAAAAGACAAAATTAATCATATTTCTCTCTCTCTCCCTCTTATATATATATATATATATATATATATATATATGGGAAATGAAAAAGGAAAAACCAAAAAGGATGTATTTTTTATGTGTTCATCAACGTTTCGCCTTTATTTGAAGACTTCTTCAGGATGATAATGTTAAAAAAAACGTCATGCAAGTACGTGAACATATTTGGTTTACATGATGGTTGATGGGAGGAAATAGTAGCCCCTACTGGAAGCAGTAGGAACAGTGTCCGGGCTTGGTGAAGTCAGTCGTGTAGAATGAAAAATGTTCTGGGTTGAAAAAAGTGGAAGGGTGGGGGTGAGCAGGGATAATGTGGAGGGTTGTAAGTGAGAAAGTGGAGGGGTGGGGTGAGCGGGAATAATGTTGATGGCAGTGAGTGAAGAAGTGGAGAGGTGGGGAAAGAGGAGGGGGCGGGTGTTTGACCAGGTGGCTGCTTCAAGAATATGAGGGATGAGTAGGATGGAGAGTTTGGGTTCGTGGTCAATGACGATGTATGTGTGGGGGGTATACCATCCACATTATTCCCGATCATTACCACCAATAATAAACAATTTGAACCATAAATAACCTTTTTCACATGGTATGTTTTTATATACATATATGCAGTATTCTCCAAGAAGAGTGTATATCCTTTCTAATAGCTTTTATGTTATATATAAGAAAATATAAATGTTTTTCTTCTTCCTTGCAGTGTGTTTGCCATTGCAAATAATGTTACATCCATTCTTCCACTTTGAATCCACTGTGTATCCTTAAATATTGTTTTTACCCGGTCTGTACTGATTTGATGTATCCAAACACCTACTCTCCTAATTATTTCTAATTTGCTGTATAATTGGGGGTATTAAACTTATATAGCCCTGCCGCTGTCTGTTAGCTTTTTAAATTGGTGTCCTAACCATGTGCGAATGAAGAGAATCGATATTAATTAAATATATCGTCTAAGAAACGATCGTACACTAACAGTTGTTATGTGGAATTCTTAGAGCGCAAATAATGTAATAAAGTTTACACTCGATCTATGTCATATATATATATATATATATATATATATATATATATTGTTCAATGATAGTGTGGTTTGGTTTGGTTTGTTTTACGTCATATCAACCATCTGTAGGTAATTTAATTCCCAATAACGTTGCAAAATATAATTATGTAGGTAGGATAATTATTTATATTCTTAGAATACATTTCTCATTGAAGACATTACTCTTTGAAAATATTACACTTTGAAAACATTACACTTTGAGAATAACCACATCCAAGCTGGAAAAGACTTCGATATACCTATACAACTAGTTTTGTGTTGTTTGAAATATAGTTGTAAAATATAATTCCGTAAGTTAGGTAATTATTAATATTCATAGCATACATAGTTCTTAGATAACCAGAATACATTGCTTTTAGATAACCAGAATACATTGCTCCTAGATAACCAGAATACATTTTCTCAGAAGGAAATTTCACAGTGAAAGCGGAAACTTTACTGAGAATGGGCAGCATTACTCTCAGGAAAAACCATTCCAAGAAAAACATGATTCCAAGAAAAACATGATTCCAATAAAAAAAAGAGCTCCAGAAAAACATGATTCCGAGAAAAACATGGTTCTAAGAAAAACATAATTCCAAGAAAAACATAATTCCAAGAAAAACATAATTCCAAAATAACATGATTCCCAAAAAACATGATTCCAAGAAAAACATGATTCCAAGAAAAACATGATTCCAAGAACAAATTGATTCCAAGAAAAACATGATTCCAAAAAAAACATGATTCCCAGAAAAACATGATTCCGAGAAAAACATGGTTCCAAGAAAAACATGGTTCCAACAAAAACATAATTCCAAGAAAAACATGATTCCAAGAAAAACATGATTCTCAGAAAAAACATGATTCAAAGAAAAACATAATTCCAAGAAAAACCTGATCCGAGAAAAACATGATTCCGAGAAAAACATGGTTCTAAGAAAAACATGATTCTAAGAAAAACATGATTCCAAGAAAAACATGGTTCCAAGAAAAACATGGTTCCAAGAAAAACATAATTCCAAGAAAAACATGATTCCAAGAAAAAAATGATCCCAAGAAAACATTACTTATTTGGAAACATTACTCTTTGGCATTAATGTCATTTTAGCTCTTAACGTGATTGACCCTCAGCAAACTCTTTCTAGTATCTATTTTGTGTAAAATATGAAAATATAATAAAAAGCCGAAGTAAGGTTTGGTTTTTTAAAGAATCAGGGTTGGGGGATACACTTATAGATACTAGGGTATGACGTGACCAGCCGATTGATCGGATCGAGCCTATCCGACCCCCCGTCTAGCCAAAGTCAGAACTCAAAATGACCAAGCCACGGACTGCTCACTCACTAAGATCCCGTCCCACGGCATCACGGATCGCCAGCCACGGTCAAAAGGTGGTCCTGTTTTCGGGTGGTGGGTGTTACTCCTCTGCATAGGGTTGCAGTCGCCGAATTCGCAGCCCGCCGACAGGGCAACTACAATGGTAGTATAAGAGCAAAAAATATTTCTTATTCACATAATATACGATTAAGATACCATCGTGCGGTATCCAGGTTTCACGAATCTTCTCGTCTAAACAACTAGAGCGCTCATCAGCCACAACTAGAATATATAAATGGAAAAGAGTTCTTCGAAAAAATCTCAAAAGAAATGTGTCAGCAAAATTAGCCGAAAATTTATAGTCCGAGGATCTTCTCTAAAGATCAGTGGCTAGTTAAGTATTTAGTAGATGAGGCCTGTTGTTTGCTAGTTCCTTTGACTAGTTAAGGGTTGATTCGTTAAACCTGCGTATGTATGATACACTTTTAACTCTATAGTATATAAATAAAACATATACAATTCTCTCTCTCTCTCTCTCTCTCTCTCTATATATATATATATATATGTATATATACATGCATATATATGTGTATATATATGTATGTGTATATATGTATATATGTATATATATATGTATATATATGTATATATATACATATATATATGATGTTAAGAAAATATACTTATGGCAATTAAGCTACACATAGGCTTCCGCGTTTCATCCCCGTAGGGAATCAACAGGCTAATATATATGTATATATATATATATATATATATATATATATATATATGTATTGTACAAATTTCTTGAATTTGGCACAAAAGTTCATATAGTAGCTCAATAGTGTATGATACGACTAGAGCTCTTAATTTAACATGATAAAATCGTAGTTCATTCAAAAAACATTTTATTTACAAAAAAAATTGTTTCTATCCATTTTGTAAATCGAGACCTTTATTATATAGAAAATTCGCCAATTTTTTTTCTGAATGTTGGGTAAATTTTTCAAATGTGTATCTTTACAAATTGGGCAGAAACAATTGTTTGTAAATAAAATTAACTTGGATTATAGCAAAGTAAAAAAATATGACTTTATTTTTTCAATTGCAAGAATTCAAGATCAGGCGTACGATTGTTTCTAAGACGATTAGGAATTTTTTAATGGAAAAAAAATATCCAACAGTATAGTATAAAAATGACTTAGACATCTTTTTATATTTTATACAAAATGGTTTGTTCGTTGAATATGACATGACACTACTGAACAGCAAATATCCATAAAGACTTGAACTCATAATAACCGATTTCATTCCGTTCCCGCCAATAAGAATTTAAAAAAAATCTCTGGGGAAGGGGGGATCATTTTTCTTTGAAACATCAAATTAAGCAGCATTAATTATCGATCGAACATAAACCAAAAAGCTGTTCAGATCTCCTCTCAGCCTATGAGCGGTCATCTGGGACTTGTACGCGTCCCATTGGTCCTAAAATCAAATTTGAACACAGTTGGGTTTCGTATGCTTAATAGAATTTTAACCAAATCATAAAAATGCTACCCTTATAATTGAAACCGAATCAATCAACGATTCAATCGATAAATCGATAACTATTTCTTTTACATGTATCTTTTATTCATTCATTCTTTTTTTTTCTATATTTCATTCTTTCTTTTTTTCTTTCTGACATAGTTGTCCGTCTGCCTGTTGAATCAATTAACTATCTATTGCAATCTGTTCATATATCTTTCTATCTCTATTTATAAAAAAGTTAAGTATGTTTGTATGTTTATATATTTTTCTATGTACAGAATTCAGTTCTAAACTAATTAACCGATCATTATGAATTTTGGATAACATCCGCTAGGTGTAACATGTAAAAAGGTGGACTATATTTTGTTTAATTTAGTTTTATGCAAATGAGTTAAGCTGAATCCTTATATTTGAAACATTTTCTCGAATCAAAATCATCTATTGGATTTTTATCAAAATTTTAATAAGGATTCCTGACATAATGTTTAGTATTATTATATCTTAATTTTAATATTCATAAAAGGGACATAAAAGTGGTGAAAAACTATTCTGGCGAGGAAATAAATTTTACTCGTCCTGTAATGGGAATACTTCTCATATATATATATATATATATATATATATATATATATATATATATATATATATATATATATATATATATATAGAGAGAGAGAGAGAGAGAGAGAGAGAGAGAGAGAGAGAGAGAGAGAAGAAAAAAGAGTGATAAATATGCGACGATTGTCCAGATTTATTTCAAATTTCAATTGTTCAATGCAAGGTGTATTCAGTAATAAACTAATGTTTATTATTCTTTCCTTAAGCCAAGGCTTTTCAAAGATCGAGATCTTATCATCCGGACAATCTGCATATCTTTTTCACGGAACTTTTCTTTTCATTCACTGCGTTTTTTTAACAAAAATTCTTTTAAAAATAATGTTCATATTTTTCAAATATTTGAACTTTGTTTTTTTCTAAAGCAACTTATCCATCTGTATTTCTCCTCTGATTATAAGATCTCGATCTTTGAAAAGCCTTGGCTTAAGGAAAGAATAATAAACACTAGTTTATTACTGAATACACCTTGCATTGAACAATTGAAATTTGAAATAAATCTGGACAATCGTCGCATATTTATCACTCTTTTTTCTTCTATCTCTACAATTGCTCTATCTCGTATATTGAGCTAATTCTCTTCCCGATAGGTTCCATCTACTAAAAGTTTTACTTTGGTTTATATTCGATCTTATATATATATATATATATATATGATAAGTCAGTGAAAATTGATTAGTTAATAAAAACATTTATTTTTCTTCTCTTTCATTCCTAAACTGCTCCTTGTTTTGAACAACTGAAGATATTGATTTGTTTCCATTTGCAGGTCTAATCAATTTTCACTGACTTACCATATTTTTGCTCTATCCAGTATATTGAGCTTTCCTCACATCACAATAGGTCAAACTCTCTAAAAGTTTACATTTTAGTTATAATTTTCATATATATATATATATATATATATATATATATATATATATATATATATATATATATATATATATATATATTTGTATAGTTAGGCAGCATTCCTTTTCTCATACATGTTTGGTTAAACAGGAGCGCCAGTTTCTGTTTATTTATTTTTTGATTCGTTTTTTCGATTCTTCGCACGACCGATTTGGCATTTTCGTCCATGTTGTATAAAAAAATCGCCATATTTTCACGAACGTTTTCGACCGACGTCGGTCATCTTCAGGCGGATGAATGAGTATGCAAAATAAAAAAATGGTAAATTTATGAAGAAGGCGCGTTTAAAAACATTTCAATACCACTTCAACAACACATCAACATACCTTCGCCCTCCTCATAACGAGCATGGTTGATACTAGGTTTATTTACTTGAATAAACAACGCTTCCATTATTCGTCTCCCCATAATGGAAGCGTTGTTTAAAAGAAATTCTATTTGGAGCTAGGAACAAGAAAAAAAAGATTATACATTTCAGTTGTGATAGAGAGACGAGTTCTCGTTGTGAATTTCTTACAAGGAGAAATCAGAGATTGCAATTCAGTCTGTTATTTATCTATCTATCTATCTATAAATGTGTGGTCACAGAGAGTGAGGGGTGGTTGAGATTTCATCCGAGTCCAGAGTGAGGATCAACCCTACTAATCAGGACCAAGATGGCGTAGGTATTCTTATTTTTCAGTAAACAAACCACCGACCATTAACTCACATTTGATGAATCTCGATCCCTACGAGATGAAATAAATTATAATGTAAATGGCTGAGATGTTGGCTTGAGTTTCTTCTTCTTAATTTCATTGTTGCTCTGTATTGCAAGTTTTCATACCGAGATTATTCTACTCGTCACGGATCCAACACTCTCTATATATATATCTATCTTATCAACTTATCTCATCGACCAATATAATAATGTACCCGCTCTTTCCTACCTCCTGATGCTCTTGATGCTACAGTCAGCATCGATATGTAATAGCGATTTAGTAAAGCATTGCGACATTACCATTACGATTATTCGTAACGGCAAATGTTAGTAACGTCGTCGATATGGAAGCCATGTTACTTTCAGCATTCAGAAAATTCTAATCAATTGAAGGGGCAACTAATCAAGAAATCAATTAATGAAATCAATTTCGCAATGTTCATCCCACGAATACAAAGCAGTGATAATGGAATTTTCCAATTTGCTATGGATCTAATATCCAGACTCGTTTTTCAGGAGGGGGGGGGTCGGGCGATAAATGTAATTATTTCTGAGGTCTTTGTTAACATACATAATACTTATCTGGCAAAAGGACTAAACCCTGTCATATTCTGACATAAGGGTTTCGTTTGCACAGGGATCCGATCCTTGGGTCGGAAGAAGGTAAGGTTTGGTTCGGTTTTTGGAGAAACCCTTCCAGACATTATCTTCTTCTGAAGGACGATTTGGTTTACCGACGCTCGCCTGATGCGCCACTACCGGGGAATACCGATGGGTCTGATCGCAATTATTTTTCATAACTTTCCAGAGTGCCCGCACGGAGGAGCTGGATTTCATAACCACACATAAACTGATTTCCTGTTTAAACTTGCTATAATGGGAGGGGGGGTTAATATACCTAGAAAAGAGTCCCTTGTTCTTGGTTAGGAATGAAGTATGATTTTCTTTTGTCCTATAATACAATTCTCCTAAGTATTACCTTCTCCTTCTGAGGGGATTAGTTTATCGCCTGTCACCCAAGGCGGCCCACCCGAGTAATATCGACGGTTCCGATCAGAGCTATTTTTTATAACCTGCCAGAGTGTCTCCACAGGGTAGCTGGATTCCCCTCTCATGGGGAGCGAGTTAATACCCTAGCAAAGTGCCCCTCGCTCTTGGATCGAAGTATTGGTCTATTCGGTCCTAGGAGATCATTCTCCCAGGCGTTTTAACTGTTCCTTAAGGAGGGATGTGTTGGTTTATAGCAGTCGCCTAATGTGTCCCTTCCGATGGGCCCGATCGTGGCAATTGTTGCACCCTTCTAGAGAACGCCATTTTTTAGAAGAAATCGACTACGGTCACGTGGTAAATATATGGTATTATTGTAGATTAACACCCGGCGTTAGATTCTACGTTTTTAGGCGATTACATGTATACGCGTTAAAAACCTGGCGGAAAAGAAGAAAACAAAACAATTAATTTAAAATACAATTAATTTAGAATTAAGAGTGAAGGGTAAGTTTTCTTATAGAATTTAACGTAAATGTATCCACAATTTCCGGGTCATTCTAGTGTTTTAGGATAGTTAACTAATTTTTTGCAATTGACGATAAATAAACGTTTCTGATTTTTTTTTGGGATGCGGATTGATAATTTGTATACTTTGGATTATTCGGACTACTGTTTTCATCATCAGTGTTATTCTCACAACGTTTCGGCCGCTGTAACCTCTGGCTTTCTTCAAGTGTATCTTTTCGAAGTCGAGAATGTTTCTGTCGAACTCAGGAATCTGGACGGAATTTCGAACGGAACCCTTTATTTAATCCACAGGGGTAGCGCACTTAGTGGTTAAAAGATTTAGATAACTGTCCTAAAAAGGTAGAAGTTCCCGGTAATTTGGTATCATTTTACCTTAAATTTATATACGAAATTGATCCCCTTCTCTAAATTTCAAAATAATTGTGGGTTTTTTTTCGGCAAGTTTTTTACGGTGTTCACACGTAATCGCCTAAAAATGTAGAATCTCTTTTTTTCGAGGGAGGGATTCAGCGGATGTTGTTAATCTATAGATTTACCTAATACACCTATCCTTGTGCAACAGTTTACCCGGCAAGCTACAGTCCTAAAGCCGGTTTAGTTTTTTTTTTGTACCCAAAACTAGACGGGACTTCCATGAGCAATTTTTCTTTCTAAGAACTATTCGTTAGTGAAACACAATTCTACGTGACTGCTTCCCAACTCACTACAACGTGATCATTTTCAAGTCCACAGTTAACGAATTCTTTTCGAGCCGTCCTCTTAAATAATCAAATTCTGCTCTGTTTCAACTATCGCCTTCAATCCTCAAGGTGTTGTCTCATCGTCCACTTGACCAAACTTTTTAACACTTATTTTCAAGTGACCTTTCGGCCTTGATAAGCGATGACTCATTAGTACAAAAAAGTTACTTCTGAGTTATTAACATTTGAATTGCTTTCCTGTCGGTCGGTCGGTCGGTCGGTCGTCATGCTCCCGTTCAGACTGTCACGTCTAAATATTTTCAAATAGGTTTTGGATTTTGAAAACTACAGGGATAAAACTTCATCAAAATTCCTGTGTCGGTTGCGATTATACTCCTGGGTATTTACTTAAAATTTAAGTTGAATTGACTCAGGAGATTTTAAGTAATTTTTTAAATGTATTTTCTTTTGTCTTAAAGTTTTACATGCGCCATTTCATCTCTACAAATGTGTTGATTCAGAATATTCAGGAGTGATCTCCCTTGAACCATATCCAAGTTATCTACCCTAATTCATACTATCCAACCACAGATTGCGTTCTCCACCCCCCGGAACTAAAAACAATATCTAAATTCACCCACGTGCGTATTTAGAACTGAATTTTCTACCTCGTTTTCGGGAATATTCTTTATTTTTCAAGTTGCCTTTTTTTGTCGGTTCGTCATGCTTAAGTTTAGTCTTCGATGCTTAGGTGTTTTCTAATAAATATTAATATTTAACTATTGCTACACGATTAAGCTTTATAAACGTCGATGTCTCTGTTGCCACCCGAAAGCTGAATAGCACGTGCCCTGAATTGACTCAATAGTTACGAAGTTATTTTAATTAACATGAAGTTGTTGAATGGAATAAATGATTGGAGGTTGTCAGTGCACATCTTTCAAACCATCGTGGTGTTGTCTGACTCTAAGAAATGTATTATTCTGGTGCAGTTAACATGGGAAGAAAACACTGAGGTAGCACATGAACAAAAGGCGAATTGATGTGGATCTTTGCGAGCCGAATGCGTGGGAACGAACTGGACATGTAAAGTCCTACAAATCGAGGTCGGATGTCGTGGTTTCATTAGACGGTCAACTACTTCCTTCCTATCCAGAATAAGCATACCTGACCGTTCGAAAGTTGGATCTAGTCAAAGACATTTCTATCAAATAAATAAAATATTATGGAATGTCGTGAACGTTCTAGACTGAAAGTGACGACATACGAACAAGACGATCACTACAAAACGAATGCTTTATAACGGATAAGACAAGACGAAAACAAATAATATCATCTCCGGTGGCCAATGCATCTGATTACGACAAGGGTGGTAGTATCGCCATAACCACTGAAACTGTGTTAGAACTCCTGGTTTGCGGTTGATGACGACATGATATAGCACGTGCACTCGCATGTTTATATATATATATATATATATATATATATATATATATATATAGTAAGCAATGAAAATATATATGGCAATCAAGCTACACAGAGGCTCCCGCATTTAGCCTGACGATTCCCCCCGGGTATGAAACACGGGAGCCTCTGTGTAGCTTGATTGCCATATATATTTTCATTGCTTACTACCTAGCTCTACTTACGTATCGAGCACTGTTGAAGTAAATACTGAAAACTGATACATAAAAAATTATATCTCCTTATAATATTTTATGTGGATACATGAAGTACTAATATATATATATATATATATATATATATATATATATATATATATATATATATATATATATATATAAGGTTAATACAACAAAAGATATAAGAGGTAACTAATATCTTTATTTAGTGAACATCCGGATAATAATAAAGCTCAATATACTGGATAATAGAGCATTAATAGCAATAGATAAAGTGAAAGAATAAAATAAGGTGCGAATCAAATTTTATTACAGTACAATTTTCAGGCAAACTACTTTTAAAGTCCTTAACTCATGAATTTTCAAAGAAAATCTCCTCCTCAGAGGACAATT
Source organism: Sepiola atlantica (assembly GCA_963556195.1). Lineage (NCBI taxonomy): Eukaryota > Metazoa > Mollusca > Cephalopoda > Sepiida > Sepiolidae > Sepiola > Sepiola atlantica. Next base: position 32,851,193 of record OY744544.1, on the reverse strand, counting down.
ACCGCAATGACATTACTGCAGGTAATAAAAATTAAACTTTGAAAATATATGAGAAAAAATATATATAAAAATACATAAAAATATATATCACATCAAATATACCGGCCCAAAACATACTTTTTTGTAAACCTATACAGTTCATCCAAGTCAATATTTTTTAAAAATAGCTCCAGGAAAGATATCGAAGAGGTTGATTAAAAAATAATCCAAGTGGTGAATGGTGGTCCAAAAACGAAAAAAAGTTATCCAGGCGGGAAATTTGTTTGCTATCGATGCAGTAGATAACAGTGAAAAGTATATTGAAGGTGTATGCAAATTAATAAAACGATAGAAAAAACGATAGATAAAACAAATCATATGAAAAGTTCTGAAAACTCACTTGGTGTTGAATATTATAATGTCCAAATTCAGGGTTCTTATGAGCTGATAGGAGTAATGCAAACTAAAACCTCCTTGTTATATGCAAGCTCCGCTAAATCCAATTCGAATAAAATTAAACTGACCTGATGTGTTCGGCCATTTTTCTTCCGGGTCCGATATAATATATATATATATATATATATATATATATATATATATATATATATATATATATATATACATATATATATATATAATAAGAATGCGATTTGCTATTAGTGTGACATGTTTACGCTTTTTCAATACTTTCTATATTAATACATTGATGTGACAATTTCTCGTGTGTCTATGTGTGTATTTCTCGTGTCAACGTAACTTTGATAATTACATATTTAATGATATTTTTATATATTATGAAACGAATATTTAATGAAATCAAAAACATAAATTAAACGCAATTTTAAGAATCTTTTTTAAATAAATAATTTAATTACGAAATTAGATCCACCAGTATGCATTTTGGTTTATTTGTAAACAAGTCAGCCGTTTTTTCTTTGTTACTAATTGAAGAAAATGAATAGCTTCGCTACCTTTCAAAATTAGAAAGGCAATATGGATTGGAATGCATTCGCAGGCAACATTAATTGAAAAAAAATACATAGAAGATGCTGTCAAGTCTGCTGCAAAGAAGATGGGCTGTCACTACCGGCTTAGAAAACTTATTACATCGGCCAGTATTCTATATCCCTATAAAGCCACCATTCGCACATGCATGGAGTATTGTTACCACAACTGGGCTGGTGCACCAACCACTAGCTTTTTCTCCCTCATTTCTCGGAAAGGGAACAAAAAAGAGTGCATCATCTAATAGGTCTCGCACTGTCTATTAAGCTCCAGCCCCTGTCTAATTGCCGCAATGTTGCACCCTTGTGTTTTTTTAATAAGTACTACCATGGAATTTTCTCCGACAAAACTTACTGCACCTGTACCCCCTCAACATAAATATTGCCGACTAAACCGACTAACAGGTCACAAGATGCCGGAACAACTTTCTATTGTAATAGTTATTTTTTTTCATCGAACCGCTTGCCTTTGGAATTCCCTCACTGCTCCCTATTTCTCTAACTGTACTAAAATGCAGAAATTCTAATGTAATGTGAACAAATATCTGACCACTCATTACACTAGCTCCTTACGTCTCAGTGACAATATGCCTTGTTTGAAGTGAACAAAAGTGTATATATATAATATATATATATATATGTGTGTATATATATATATATATGTATATATAACATGTATCATACGTTTAAAAAAAAAATCAATGAAATGCTTAATTGTAGGTACTATAAGAGCTAATATAAAGTATTTTATTTAAAAACTATGCATTACAGTGTCTGTTGGGTGTACCAGGGTTTCATCGACCCGACCATGCCGAATCTGGTATAAAAAAACACTGATTAGACGAAACGTCTAGACACGAAAGGTTTCGTGTCATCTATAATTATTACATTTTGTAGTGTTTGGACGCTTCCAGTAAATCAGTTTCAATGGATATTGCAACCGTGGAAGTTCTACGGCTTCCTGTTAATCTAAATACTCATGCGCTCCGTTCAGTATTGAGAGACAATGGATACCGCCTGTAAGGATTCTGAGCGTATAATTGTGAAGCAAGGGTTACGCAATCAACGACCACACCTTTCCAGAGTTGACACTGATTAATTCATTTATTTTACACCATTGCATTTTTTAAAAGAGAAGTCAAAGACGATGGGGAAAAAAAATGCCAAGATAAGGCGAGAACGCATACAGTACCTGTTATTCCTAAATAGTCACCCATTTCAGTACTGACCAGGCTCAACATCGCTTAACTTTGGTGATCTAATAAGGAGCGGTGTGTCAACGTGATCATACCGGTGTGTCAACGGCACCAGGATATGATGAATTAAAGTAACAAAAAATAAAATAGAATTGGAAGCATTTGCATTTCTAGTTTTAAAATCCTTATTTATTAAAATATTGACTGTGTTAGAAGCTATTTATATCCAATAATTTTATAGATTAAATAGTTATCTACGCACACGTGTTTCGCCGCTACTGCGGCTCATCAGCGTGGCTGACTATCATTTTATAAATAGAGATAAAGGAATAGAATAAGAATTCGTATGAATCGGCATTGAACGATTTCTTGATATGTTCGATTCTTGTTGTTGACACCGGTTCCCCCCCAATTTATTCTAGAATCAGGTATTTACAGGTGAGACCACATGAAGGTTGCCAACATCCAAAAGTGATAGTGGGGCTATGGAACCGACACGATTCGAACTTGGCACACCCAGGTTGTCAGTCTGCATTGTTATTCACTTCACCACGGCAACAACCTCACAATGCTTTCTAAAACTTGAGCTGACGAAACCGACGAAAATGCTATTTGAAACTTAAGCGTGACAGACCAATAGAGAGAACAACAATATTCTATTTTAAACTTAAGCGTGGCAGACGAATAGAGATAACAACATAATTCTATTTTAAACTTAAGCGTGACAGACCAATAGACACAATTCTACTTTAAACTTAAGCGTGGCAGACCAATAGAGATAACAACAACATTCTATTTTAAACTTAAGCGTGACAGACCGATGGACGAAACTTTCGCTATGCTTTTCACCAACCAAACGAGATTTATTAAAGATTAAAAAATTTAAATAAATTTCTTAATGTAATGTTTTTAAAGCAAAATTACTACACTATTACTATTGCTTATAGTTTTTTGTTCAATTAATAATTTATTGGCCAAACAATATTTTACACCATTGCATTTTTAAAAATTTCAATAAATATGCGATGAATAGTAAATAGATAAATAATATTACTTCAAATTTTTAATTTTTAATTTTTAATTTTTACTTTTTTTAAAAAACTTTTTAAATTTTTTAAATTTGTAAAACTTTTTAATTTTTTTTAACTTTTTAAACTTTTTAAACTTGTTTAACTTTTTGATTTAAAAAAAAATTTTTAATTAAAAATTTTTTTTTAACTTTCTAACCCTAACCCTTTTATGTCTAATCGACGTTTTCCTTGCACAGTAGCCACATGTGCAACGCCAATTAAAGCCATCAGTTTTGATTACTGAAAAATCGTGTTTAAAATTCGTTGTGAAGAGTTACCTGCTCCTTATTTACATCTCGTACACTAAAAGGCGAGAAAAACTTTTTTTCGGCTTTTTATTATAGAAGCACCAAAGAATGTAGTAAGTTTTAAAACAAAAATGGCGGATAAAGATTGTTTATTATTTCTATTTACTTGCCTCCCCACGAATACAAAGTAAGGTGCAAGGTCGGTTTTCAATGTGAGTAAAATTCAGTTTTCCCAAAAGAGGCACTGGATTGAAAAGATTTTTTTTAAAAAATGTCTCAGTGTAGAAAGATTTCTGTATCAGAACAGATACTACACTTTGCTCCTTGCCACAAGACAAAGGATTGGTCATTGCTATCCGATAGGATTTGAACTTGGAATGCCGGATTTAATTGTGAGTGACGGTATCCATTAAGTCAACTAGGAATCCCCAGTTTTCTTCCGAGGAAGTAAAAAAAAAAAATAAACAAATGTTACACTTTAAAAAAAATAAAATTAACAAAAAAAAGTGGAAATTATTTTAAACTGTCAAATTTTGCCTTCAGCTGGAAATTATATAAAGAAAAATGGGCGAAAAGAAAACAGAAAACAGAAAACTAATATCAGCGAATTTAATATGAATTATGTGAAGTGTGATTTTAGGCAAAATACCTTTTTTTTTCTTCGTGTTACCACATCGAGCGCGGGCAATTTGAAAGCCATTTTCGCTGAAGTTTCCTGCTGTTCGACATTTATTAATATCATTCTATAAATTGGAAAGTTGTCTCAAATTTCTATAGATGCGTCTTTAGAAATCTGTCGCTCACTCGGCCGGTCACGCTTAAATTGGAAACTGCATTTTTGTGCACCGCTTTAATTTAAAATAAACGTGTGTATTGAATATATGCGCCTTATTTTCGTAGCATTCAGCTATCTCTATAATCTCGAAATCCAGTTTGACTGCATTTTCGTTTGTCTGTGACACTTAAGTTTGACATAGCATTTTCGTTTGTCTGTGACACTTAAGTTTGACATAGCATTTTCGTTTGTCTGTGACACTTAAGTTTGACATAGCATTTTCGTTTGTCTGTGACACTTAAGTTTGACATAGCATTTTCGTTTGTCTGTGACACTTAAGTTTGACATAGTATTTTCGTTTGTCTGTGACACTTAAGTTTGACATAGTATTTTCGTTTGTCTGTGACACTTAAGTTTGACATAGTATTTTCGTTTGTCTGTGACACTTAAGTTTGACATAGTATTTTCGTTTGTCTGTGACACTTAAGTTTGACATAGCATTTTCGTTTGTCTGTGACACTTATGTTTGACATAGCATTTTCGTTTGTATGTGACACTTAAGTTTGACATAGCATTTTCGTTTGTATGTGACACTTAAGTTTGACATAGCATTTTCGTTTGTCTGTGACACTTAAGTTTGACATAGCATTTTCGTTTGTATGTGACAATTAAGTTTGACATAGCATTTTCGTTTGTCTGTGACACTTAAGTTTGACATAGCATTTTCGTTTGTCTGTGAAACTTTAGTTTGATATAAGATTTTCTTATGCACGTCACTATTTAGTTTGACATTTTCATTGACGTCACGTTTAATTATGATATAAAATTTTCGTCCGTCTCCGACGCTCAAGTTTGCCATATCAATTTCGTTGTGTGTAACAACACATAAGTTTGATAATAATTTCGTCTGTCTGTTACGCATAAGTTTGACAGCAATTTCGGCTGTCTGTTACGCTTAAGTTTAGCAATTTTGTCTGTCTTCAACGCTAAAGTTTGCTATAGCAATTTCGTCAGTCTATTACGCATAAGTTTGATATAGCAATTTTGTCAGTCTGTTACGAATAAGTTTGATATAGTAATTTCGTCTGTTTGTTACGCAACTTTTGACATAGTAATTTCGTCAGTCTATTATGCATAAGTTTGACATAGCAATTTCGTCAGTCTGTTACGCATAAGTTTGAAATAGCAATTTCGTCAGTCTGTTACGCATAAGTTTGACATAGCAATTTCGTCTGTTTGTCATGCTTAAGTTTGACATAGCAATTTCGTCTGTCTGCCATGTTTAAGTTTTACATAGCAATTTCATTATTCTTTAACGCTAAAGTTTAACATAACATTTTCGTGTCTGTGACGCTTAAGATTGACATCGTAATTTTCTCTATCTGTTTGTCTTAAGTTTGACATAGCATTCTCTTCTATCTTTGACGCTTTTGTTTGACATGGCAATTTAGTCTGTTTGTTACGCTTAAATTTAACATAGGAATTTTGTCAGTCTGTCACTTAGCATTTTCGTCTGTCTGTGATATAGCAATTTAGTCTGGTTCTTACGCTTAACTGTGACATCAATTTCGTCTGTCTGTAACGCTGATGTTTGACTTAGAACTTTCATAAGTCTGTCACGCTTAAGTTTTACATAGAATCTTTTAAATGTGTCCATGTATTCTTCATATTCCTGGTTCTTATCGCCTAAACACCACTTTTTAGCATCATTAAAAGAAAAAAGTTTGCTCTATATTACTTGTTCAATTTTTAGAAAGGTTTTTGTCGGTCTGTCATACTTAAGTTTTAAAATGCATTGTTGAATCTGTCCGATGCATTCCTATAAAAAAGGGGTTGTCCGTCCGTTTGCCGGTCCGTTTGCCGGTCCGTTGATCTATCACGTTAAAATTTCAAAGAGGATTTCTATATCGCTAAACCAGAAGATTGAACGGGCGTATCTGAAGGTTTTTCGTTTTGGTCAGTCTCCCACCATTTCTAACACGTCCGTTCTTCTCCGTAGGAAAATGTGCACAAATTCCATTTTAAACACCGACAACAATTTCCAACGAGCATTTGGATATCATCCACATATAAAAACGGATCTTCCATATGCGTAGTTTTTGTCTGTTTGTTTGGTTGGTTATTTGTCTGTTTGTTTGTTTGTCTTTCTATTTGTTTGTCTGTATAATGGCTTGTTTGTTTGTCTGTGTACATTTGTATGTCTGTTTTTTGACTGTTTGTTTTTTGTCTGTTTGTTTGGTTGGTTATTTGTCCGTCTGTTTGTTTGTCTTTCTATTTGTTTGTCTTTCTATTTGTTTGTCTGTATAATGGCTTGTCCGTTTGCCTATTTATTTTTTGTTTGTATGTGTACATTTGTATGTCTGTTTTTTTAACTGCTTGTTTTTTGTCTGTTTGTTTGTTTGGTTATTTGTCCATCTTTTTGTTTGTCCGTCTGTTTGTCTTTCTATTTGTTTGTCTGTATAATGGCTTGTCCGTTTGCCTATTTATTTGTTTGTCTGTGTACATTTGTATGTCTGTTTTTTAAAAACTTTTTTGTATGTTTGTTTGGTTGGTTAGTTGTCCATCTGTTTGTTTGTCTTTCTATTTGTTTGTCTTTTTATTTGTTTGTCTGTATAATGGCTTGTCCGTTTGCCTACTTATTTGTTTGTCTGTGTACATTTGTATGTCTGTTTTTTGACTGTTTTTGTTGTTGTCTGTTTGTTTGGTTGCTTAGTTGTCCATCTGTTTGTTTGTCTTTCTATTTGTTTGTCTTTTTATTTGTTTGTCTGTATAATGGCTTGTCCGTTTGCCTACTTGTTTGTTTGTCTGTGTAAATTTGTATGTCTGTTTTTTTACTGTTTTTGTTGTTGTCTGTTTGTTTGGTTGCTTAGTTGTCCATCTGTTTGTTTGTCTTTCTAGTTGATTGTCTGTTTCTCTATTTGTTTGTCTGTATAAGGGCTTGTCCGTTTGCCTATTTATTTGTTTGTTTGTCTGTGTGCATTTGTATGTCTGTTTGTTTTTGTTTATTTGTCTGTTTGTTTATTTGTCTGTCTGTTTGTGTATTTGTCTGTTTATTTACGAACTCTTTTTAATGTTTGTGAGATAGTCTTTCATATTATTTACCTCCTTGTTAGGACGCTAGACACAAGATCAGGTGTGGTTTTGAGAATCCAGCGCACAAGGATAAGCGGACTCTGACCTATAATAATGCCTAAACAACCCCGTCAGTATTCCCCGGTAGAGGCGCATTAGGCGATTAGTAGTAATCTAAAATCTTCTCAAAGAGAGAAGGTAAGGTCTGGGAGGTTGGACCTCCTAGGACTAGATAGAATCATACCACAGCCCGACAGCAACAAAGCCACTGTCGCATTGTTTTGCATCATAATCCTAAACCACCATTACCTATATAGTCTGAAACAAAATTACCCAGCATACTTGGATAAGTATATTTCGATTTGATCAAAGATCTACAACATTATCATGGCGTCTACGTCAGCGCCAAAACTCCATCGAAATACGACAATTTACTCCGTTTTATTTTATTTATTACTTCAAAATTATAGATATTAAAAGAAAGCATATCAATATTAATAAGGGATTCAGAACTTGATAGGTTCCTCATTTATTCTCTAAAAACGCCGGGTGTGCCTAGATAAGTTTAAAAATGATAAATTTATCGCAATAAATTTGAATTAATGTCACTTTACTAAATCTTCTTTCACTGACACCCTACTGAGTATATCTTTGTGCCCCTTCTCCAAAATTGAATTTATAAAATGCAGAAAATAAGAATAAAAATATAGTATGTTGATAGGCTGGGCGCAAAAGGAAATAGGTTTCTTCATTCAATCCCAGGTAACGCCAGGTCTTCCTGCTAGCATATATAACTATCCACGGATAGACTGTTTCGCTGTAGCACAGTTCTTCAGTTTGACTAGACAAGCCCGTACTTTAAGCTGACATCGAAACTCAATTAATTTGATAAAAGGCGGACATATTACCCATTACGCTATCAGCATATGCTTGCTACATGAAGTGAAATGTAAATAGGTATATTAAGCATTTTCAACAGCCAAGGGTGCTCTATTCTTTTATGAAACCCTATACATTGGTACTAATGGGCACCATCATATCTAACATATGAAATTAAAATTGTACCTAAATAGCATTTAAGCTATTTATTATTGGCAGCCTAATAACGTATTTCTATTATTATTTATTGAAAAATTTACTTATCCCGGCACGGACGACTGGTAATAAGGAACCATTTTGGATAATCACCTAAAATTAAAAATCAGCTTCTGTCAGTAATACACAAAAACATTCCCGCTATCAAATAACCAATTATATGTGTTTAGACTACATGTTACACTATTTTTTAATGAAATTTCCTTTTCTTTTTTATTGAACTTATAATACACAAATAAGCACAATATTGTTCGTTATTTGGTTATTTACAATTTTCATTGTCGGTGTGAAGCTAACTATGTAGGGTGCACCTCTCAGTAATCAGAGGTGACGATTTCTCAACACGTCCCTAGCAATATTCGTAATTTCAAGGTGCATACACACGTGCACTTACAGACTAATGGCTCTGTCATAGGGGAACATGTATTGTAGACAAAGTTTACAGTGACAAAGCGCTTTCAGTACTACGCATATTATTACTAGTATATAAGACGAAGATGAAATAACATATGTTATACCGCCCTCCAAAGGAGATGGTAATGCCTCGAAGGATGGTATCATGACGAACGAAAATATACTAAACACCCCAAAAGGTGAAGGAAATGCCTGGGAGGATGGTCTTACGATAACAGAACAGATACTACACTACCCCCAAAAGGAAGAGGTGACAATTGGAAGGATGGTATAATAACAACAGAACAGGGACTGCCTTATCCCCTTAACAAGGAAGAGTTAATTCAGAACTAATACTACACTATACTCCCCCCAAAAGAGGAGGTAATGTATGGGCAGATGATATAATGACTACAGAACATATACAACACGATCACCCCCTCCTCCAAAACGGAGTAGGTATAATGACAACTGAACAGATACTACACCACCTGCCTCCTGAATTGAGCATCGAGTACTAGTAAAATAATCTTTAATAGTATAGTAAACTGAATTGTGCATGAAAAGCTAGTAATAGTATAGTTGCGGCTTCAGACAGACAGACACCAAATCTCTATTAGTAATAGATAGTATGCCAAATGTATTATCTTTAAGTCTATTATGGGAATCATATGTTAGATGCGGTATTATTTTCAGAATAGATGGGGAAAGATGTGTTTGTGAAAACGTGAATTATTCGAAAATATGTACATATCGACACCTACATATACATCTCCCCACACGCACACATCCATACTATTTGCAAGTTAGTAAGCAGACATGTATCCACTTGATTTTCACTACATTAACTTCTTTGTCGATAACCACGAGGAGCGATATAAAAGTTTTAGCACTGTAGGGTGGGTTTATTTGTCGGCTTTTTTGAATATCAAACATATGTATGCGGAGTAAGTTGGCTATAGTAAGTGTTGACAGCAACTCTTTAGCAATTAATTTTAAGAATTCTCTAATAAGATACACTGGACAGGTAATTACACTGATTCTTTTTTTTTTAAACTAACTTTTACATTTTGGGGGTATTTACAGGGTTAGAGTAACACTCGATGCAACAATGGTCAGAAGCTCAACTCTTGTATTGATTTACTCCTCTCCAGGAGTTAGGCACAAGGCCAGTTTTTATCTTACCCCCACAAGTAAGATGTGACCCAAGGTCGGGTCGGGAAAGTGGGGTTTAAAAATTGCCTGGGCACCTCAGGCAGTAAGGAATAAACTTACTCTTTCCCAAAGAGGGGAGGCAAAGCCTGGGAAGGTGGACCTCCCAGAACTGCACAGGACAGACCCATTGACCGGCGTAAATGAAGACCCGAAGGCCAAAACAACACCAGTATGGGGTGCAGTATCCATCGGAACAGATACTACACTTTGATCTTAGCCAAAAGGCCAAGAAGAGCTCAACTCTTGAAGATATTTACATTTATACAAAGTACGCAGAAGGAAAATAAAAACGCAAGCATGAAAGGAAAATAACAATCGTTTTACTTTTAAGCAACTCCATCACTTGTGCGTATTTTCGCCTCGAAATCTAAGGCACCTAACTAGGACGACTGCCGCAATCAACACACCAATTTTCAGGAACTCATAACTTATAGCTACGAACATAGCGGGGTGATGGTGGCTAAGTGGTTAGCGGCATGGACTGAAAACCTGGCTGTGCCAAGTTCGAATCCAGTTCGTTCCACAGAAGCACTTTCACATGACCATGTGTCTAATCTCATAGACAAGATGCAAATAACTTATCGCTACGAACATATTTCCATTTATATAAACATGATTCAAAGATTTTCCAGTGATTGTCATGAGACGACTTTTTACACTAATTGCACAAAATTTGGTGCCAGTTAGAAATCTAGTTCTTTGGTTTTAAACGATACCGACTTTTCACCACGTGGACATGAATGATATGCCCTGAAACAGTGAAACTAAACCTACGTTGATTCACATTAGATGCAGTCAAGAGCGAAGTACAGTTGAGCTTTACTGTGGATATGTATCTCATAATTCACCCTCGATTGGCTTGAAATCAATAGGGCATTAGTAGTAGATGTGAAAAGTAGACTTCAGTCTACAACCCTCGAATATTTCCACAGTTTAACAAATATATTCGTGCATAGATAAGAGAACTTCGTTATAAAAGCTATATCAAATGTATTATTCATTACAAGTAACCGATTTCAATATAATAGACGAGGATTCGGGCTGCGAGAAGTCCAGCGCTCTTAGTAGCCACGGCTACTACTTTTCCTTATCAACCCATCATGTCAACCCAATATTTCGATGTCCTTGCATGACATTTTTCTTAAAATGATCATTCTGAGGAAGTCTGACAATAAAGACGAAACGTATATATATATATATATATATATATATATATATATGCATAAGAAGAAGAATACCTTTAATGATATCTATTAAATTTCTCGACCAGAAAAGTCTCGCAGAATTGTATATCCCATTACGAAGATTAAAATCAAGATATCATGCTACTAAACCACATGGCTAACATTTTGATTCAAATTTCGATCAAAATCTATGACATGCTTTTGGTTCTAAAGGATGGCTGAAATGTCAGGCTGAAGCTGTAGAGGTATTAAGAAGACATTGAAATCTAGAGAATCTTGCTTCATTGATGTCTAATCAATATGGATCAAATTCAATGCAAATCTGAAATATTTGAATTTTCAAATGTAGATTATGCTGACACAATGCCCCTAAACCCCTTTTAGATACTTCAAAGAAACTGACAGATGCGGAATACTATTTAATGTATGTCTAATGGTCATTGTTAACATTTTACAAAATCGTAGATATCTTGATTTTCCACTAGCTATTTGCTCATTTTGGATCAAACTAAATCAAACTAAATATAGCTCACATTACCAAACCTGACAACTAGCAGCTGCGTTCCAAAATTCTATAATGCGCTGTTAATTGTTACGGAGTAACTCCTATACATACAAATCTATAAGCATGTACACGTACTTTACCTTATATAGAGATTTAAGAGCACTTTAGTAGTAGTGCAAATACAGCGTGACGTCATTTGCTTTATAATGCATCATTCCTTAATATAAGTAGAATGCCTGTGTCGCTCATCGCCGCTTATAAATGTATTTAAACTACCACAGTTTATCAGCTGTTCGGATATTGGCCGCGAGGTTTAAGACGTTGGATTGAAGTTGAAAAATACTTATAATCCAGGGTTTCGAACCGAGTGACCGGTAGTGAATAGTCATACTTCTACGCTGAAGAGTCTTGATTGAAAAGAGACGAAACGTATACGTATACGTCCGTAGATAATAAACAACAACAAATATTTTTCATATTTGTCGCTCCTTAATAATTAGTAGAGCACTTTAGTAGTAGTGCAAATACAGCGTGACGTCATTTGCTTTATAATGCATCATTCCTTAATATAAGTAGAATGCCTGTGTCGCTCATCGCCGCTTATAAATGTATTTAAACTACCACAGTTTATCAGCTGTTCGGATATTGGCCGCGAGGTTTAAGACGTTGGATTGAAGTTGAAAAATACTTATAATCCAGGGTTTCGAACCGAGTGACCGGTAGTGAATAGTCATACTTCTACGCTGAAGTCTTGATTGAAAAGAGACGAAACGTATACGTCCGTAGATAATAAACAACAACAAATATTTTTCATATATATATATATATATATCCGATGACAAGTTTAGTTCTTCTTCATTAAGACTTATCAGCGTGGTTATATTCAACTGACTGCCGACCGCACGACCTGAACCGAGAACCTTGGCTCTTAGACCTAAATGTCTTAGTTGATGCGACCACCGGCCACTCCTCAGAGATAAGAAGGATATATATTGTACCTATCAATACGTTATTATAAGCATCTAATAGTGTTTAATTCCAAGGGGTGAAAAAATGAGTAAAATATTCCCGAGAAGAAGTATAACTGGAGACACACCAATGTCCTGTCACGGCGATGGTTAAGGGCATAAGTTCTGCTTCACACTATAAACCCGGGATGAGCAACTTTGAAAGGTGCCACACACACACACACACATATATAATTATTTCCACAATCAGACAACGCCGCAGCCCACAAGCTATGAAAGAAACACACCGGAAGTCCTAGACTCGAGTTTCGCCCTTCTTTGGGCTCATCAGTAGAACACATCCGAACTCAGGATTCGAAACCCGAGTCACTTGCATGCCAAGCGAGTACTCTGCCACTGAGCTACCTCGCCAGATACAAACATGTCTATTGATTTACACGTTGCGGTTTGCTTAATCTGTGTTCTGGGCTCTCTTACTTGTTTGCGTGGCGGTTGCAGGCGGTCGCATGGGCTCGAACGCAGTATGTAGATTCAGTTTAGAATAACAAGGAAAACGCTCAGGACCACACGGCCGCGAGAAATCGACAAAGACATTAATTGAAATTAAGGTACACTTACCGGGAGGCGGGGAAAGTATCTTCTCGTTTACAGTGTTCGACGCTCGAGTGGAACTTGCTTATCACAGATATGAGAACAAACTTTCCAATTTCAAACAGGGCTCTAATTTTTAGACTATTACCTTTTTAAATGGGCATTTAACTATGAATATTTCTTATTAAATATAAAAGTGCTTTTCACCTACGGACGACGTCGTTTCGGACTCTCTTACCCTCATCTGTGTTGGAGTGGCGGTTGCATGGGCTCGAACACGTTTGTAGATTCAGTCTAGAACCACGAGACAAACGCTCAGGACCATCCGTATATATCAGGATATCCATATATATATATATATATATATATATATATATATATAAATTGAATAAATTACGTGTTTTTTAATCAGTGATGACCACTGGTTTTACGCCGTCAGCGATTCGTCAGATGACTTAAACAAAGCACGAAAAAAGCATATTTATTTGTAAGAGTTTTAATAATGAGATTATGGATTAAAAGAATTGTCCAAAATAGGTATAATGCATGAATAAATAATTGTGAAAACGAACATGACGAAACAGGCGAACCGCCTTCTTTGCACTCGATTGCATTTTGTCCATTTTTATTTCACTAATCATGTGACTTTCCTGATTTTGTCGGCACTGACTGTTCGGGAGGTAGCGCATTTGTCTATCTGAGGCGTGTGTACAGCGAGGACATTTTTATTGGTTCGTTTCGTCGTCATAAATCCCAATTTTGAGTCGATCATCGCGATAGGTGGATTGGAGGTCGGGTGAAGGGCCAATCAGGTCTCGGATCTTCGGTTGCTTTTTGTCCATCTTTTGAAAGAAATGCAACGTTGGAAAATGCCGAACCCCTCGAGATTTGAGGACCTTCGAAATTGAGTTAGAACCCGACTTAAGTTCTCTTGGAGATAGCAATCAAATGAAATAGTCTCAATATCGTCATTCTCTGTATAAAAAAAAAACTGGTTGTGAGAGAGACGATTCTTTTTCATTCGTTTTATTAATTTATCTCCCCTGTTGTTAGCTCTTTTTCTTTTATAAACGTTTTTCTTCCGTATTTATTTTTGCTACACTTTTTCTTTTTTTCTTTCAATCATTCTCTTTTCTTTATTTTTCTTCGGTTTTCAAATTCTTTTTATTCCTTTCTTTTATTTAATTTATAGTTCTACTTTTTATTTTATTTTTATTTTTTATTTTTTCTATGTGTCTGCCATATTTGTTTTCTTTTGTCCTTTGGCCTTTTCTTCCTTTTATGTCTCTTTTTTTCTTTCTTTCGTTCTCTCCACATTCTTTTCTCTTTCCTTTTCTCTTTCTTTCTGCTTCCCTTTTCATTCCCATTCCTGCCTTCTTTTATTTTCTAACTCCTTTCTTTCTTTTTATTGCCACGTTTTATTTTCCTTTTTATTTTTTATTTCCGTTCGTCTTTCTGTCGTCTTTTTACCTCTTTTTTTTTCTTTCTTCCTTACTTACTTTTCTCTTCTTTCTCCCTAGCTTTCTTTCTTTCTTTTTCCCTTATTTTTCTTCGTTTATTCCTTTTTTATCCATTCTTCCTTTATTTCTTTTTTTTTCCATATTTATTTCCTTTTGTTCCCTTCTATATTTCTTTCCTTCTTATTTTTTCTTTATTTCTTTTTCTAAATTTCTTCTGTCTTTTCTTCTGTGTTTGTTTTCTTTCTTCTACACCCATTTCTTCCTGTTATCTAACTTCTCTTTTTTCTTGTTCGTTTTCCTTTCTTTCTCCTCCATTTTCATCCAACTGTTCTTGATTGATTTGTTTTCATCTAGTTCAATTCTTTCTTTCTTCTGTTTTTCGCCTATTTCCTTTTTATTTACTTTTTCTTCCTTTGTTTTTTTCCTCTTTGTTGTTTCTATTTTTTTGTTGTTTTTCCTTCCTTTCCCGTCATTTCCTTAATTTCATCAATTTTCTTCTCCCTTTACCCGCTTCATTTCGTTATTTTTCCTTTCTTTTTGTCTTTCTTCCTTGCTTTTGCTTGCTATTTTCCATTCTTTATTACTTCCCCCCCCACTCTCTTTCTCCCATCACCTCCATCTAATTTGCCATTTTCTATCCTCCATTATCTTATATTCTTCCTGTAACTCATCTTTCACTTCCATCGTTTATTTGCTATTCTTCCTCTTTCCTTCATATTTACTCGTTTATTTCGCCATCAATCTATTTTATTTGCATTTTCTTGGACACTTCTTTCCGACGACATTCGTGTTACATCTTGAGCCATTGCAGGCTTAAGAGGTCACGTGATGCTCCTTCTATCAGACGCTAATGAACAAATAAAATGGGCCTTTGGCCTGTCAGGTCAAGATGCTTCGTCGCTCATGCCAGCTACACACTACCCCATGAGGCCCCCCCTTCTCATAGCCATGGACCAGGGCTAACACAATAAGGAATGTGGATTTTTATAATGCACGGGCCGTGAAATTGCATTTTGGCAAGAATACACCATGATTTTCGATTTTGTATTGAATAAAACCCTCCGATGGCACGATATTAATCTGATCACCGGAAGAGAAAAAGGGAGCCCATGACGCGAGCGTGAAAAACAACAGAAATAAATAAATACATACGATACATATAAACAATAAATTCAGTAACAAATGAAGATCACTTGCGTGAGACCTCCATGTTATATATATATATATATATATATATATATATATATATATATATATATATATATATATATATATATATATATATTAATGGTATGGGTGTTGTTTTCTATATGTTAATCCAATTAAACTCCCTGTTTATTAGATAATGCTAAATAAGAGAAAGAGCTGTATTATAGTACAGTTGTTTTTATCTATACAAATATGATTGGCTACATATGTGCATACATGTTTTAGCTACGCCTTTATTCAAAATCCAGCTTCTTCGGTACATATTAACTGAAATAACTGTCAAACTCTCAGTATTTTTAGTTAATATGACCCGAAGAGGTTGGGCTTTGAATTGAGTCGCAGCTGAAACATATATGCACATATGTAGCCAATAATGATTCTATAAATAGAAATTTGTACTATATATATATATATATATATATATATATATATATATATATATAATCCAGGCAAGGAAACCATCCACAGGATAGGAATTCAAAGAATTACAACCGATCTTATAAAAAAGTGCTTACTATCAAATATAGCTTTTATATATACGATTATATTTATTAATACGGACATGTACAAAATCTGCGACACTGGCATGTCGATGTTATCGATCAACAGCTGTTAGAAACTGAGATCTCCTCAGGCAGAGTTAAAATCTGATCATAACCTTTTCTTTTTCCACTTCATTCTTCCCAAATACGATCTGAGGTAAAGATTGGATTTTAACTCTGTCTGATGAGATCTCAGTTTCTAACAGCTGTTGATTGATAACATCGACACGCCAGTGTCGCAGATTTTGTACATGTATGTATAAATAAAAATAATCATATATATATATATATATATATATATGACAAATAGAAAAAATATATAAATCCGACGGTACTTGTACAATCCATCTCAACGTTTCACCTGACTTATTTTTATAAGTCTTGCTGTAGATAGGACATACAAGGTATCACACTTGTTTAATTGGCTCTTACTATGAGATCCCATGTGATTCGGTAGTCCAGCCCTTGACAGACAGGCTATTCTACATAAACCACACACATGATCAGGTTGCAAATGTGTCGGGACTGGTTCTTTCCGCAAAGTATGTTTCAAAATACTGTACTTTATACTCTTTGTCTCAAATCTTCCACATCCATTATAGATACATTTGCGGCAGACCAATCGCTCCAGAGCAGCCTTCACCCAGTTCTCCACGTTCATATCAAGGGTCTTCAGCCTATTTTAACTGCATCCTTAAAACGTATTTTAGGTTTGTGTTCGGACGTTTTCCCAACTGCAGTCCCCCATATAACAGTTGCTTAGGGAGCCTGTGACATCATATCCTAGCTAGGTGCCCTACCTAACTACGTATAATACGCGCTTCTATGGTCGGCATCTCAGCTTGCTGTGAAACGTTGGTGCCTGATGTAAACGATTGCCACTTAATACTTTGAATATTCTTAAGACACGTTTGGTGGAACTTTTCTAGAATCTTGATACAGGAGAACAGACAAGATGCATGACTCGTACACACTAAGGTTTGTTTTTATTGTAATGGCTCTGTCTGATAACACGCATTCTACAAACCTACCAAATTCTTTGTTAGCCTTTTCGATTCTTAGAATTATATAAGAGTTGAGAGATCCATCTCGAGAGATTCCTCCCAAGATATAAAAATGTGTCAACTACACTTAATGTGAGTGAGGCTCTACATAGCTGAGTCCTGGTGGAGTTGTGACCTCTATCTTATTTTCTCCAGATTCATGGGGGTTCACAGCTGTCATCAGCATGGCTAACTTAGACAAGGATCGAACCTTTGATATTGATGTCTATAGTCTAGCGTTTTACCATTGGACTACGACGTCCTGCCTAGACATATGTACGATTTTTATCACCTTAATATTTAATGCATTTTTATGTAATTTATTTCATTGGTGATTGCAGCGTTTGTTGCTTTAGTCAGAAACACGTGTCTATAGATTACTTTTATGTACGTACAAAATTAATAAAAAATATATATTAACGAAAAATACGACCTATAAAGTTAGGGGCGACTAATTATGCAATTTTCTGCATCTTAATCACTTAGTCGGTTACACCTGCATAAAACAATTTATTTCTGTAGAAGGGCTAAAACGCATATACATTATATATATATATATATATATATATATATATATATATATATATTAAAGAAGGAAATATGAAGATAAATAAGTTGCATAAAATTACCTAAAATTACCTAAAATTGATACAAATTTTATTACATCGAAAGTTCAGATGCAATGAGTTACACTAATCCTTAATCCATGAATT
>OY744544.1:32817931-32827931 GCA_963556195.1 Sepiola atlantica | reverse complement strand
ATAGAACATATATATATATATATATATAATGTGCATAATTTTTCATTTAAAGAGAGTACATGTTTGTTCTAATAAATACTTCCGCGAACTATGGACTCAGCTATATGCTGAGTTCAAACCTAGTCAGTTTAAATGAAATCGAGAGGTATGAACTTGCAACCATCCCATGTAAGTAATCGTATAAAATTAACAGTTCACAGGCGATATTGAATGTCGACATTAAATAAAAAAACGGTTGCATTGACTATTATCAAATACATACTAATGTATACGAATTTACTGTTAATATATTAACGAAATATATTGATGGGATAAAAGTTACTATAAAAGCTATTCATGTGAAAAGTGCATTATCCTTTCCATATGACATTTTGGTATTTCAGATATCCGCTGCAGATATGTAAAAGAAAAAAGAAACACTATGTTCTTCCCTTTGAGCTAGCATTATGGTATTATGAATGAATAAGAAAATATAATTGCCAGGTGAATAAAAAGAAAGAAAAAAGAAAGACAAATAAGAAAAGAGAGATGAAAGGAGGGAAAGGACAGTGTAAGCAGGGTGAAATTTATTTCTGATGATCTACTACACACAATATCCGTTCATATGACAGTCTCAATTTTTTTTAAGATCTTTTTCTCTTTCTAATCTTTCTCTGTCTCTGTCTGTCTCTCTCTCTCTCTCTCTCTCTCTCTCTCTCTCTCTCTCCGAAACAGTTTTTCATGGTAAACAACTGATGATCCCTTAAAATAGTGTTAGAAACCAACTAATATAATAACTGTAAAAAATAAATTGACTTACATGAGTGATTTTCCACTGGAAGACTTGAGACTATAAGTTTTTTTTAAATTTTTTAAATTTTTTATATAGTTTTAATGGTTGAGAAACTTCCGAGGCTATATATATATATATATATATATATATATCCTGATTATTTAAGGACGAAACGTATACGTACATAGATAATAAACAATAACAAATATTTATTATTATTTGTCGCTCTTCGAAAAAGTAGAGCACTGTAAGTGTAGTATTAACACAGCATGACGTCACTAGCTTTAAATGCATCGTTCCTTCCTTAAAAAAAGTAGACGCTCTTACGTTAAGCCGCCGATAAAGTGTTACAATTATAACTGTTTATTCGCTATTTAAAATTGGCCGTGTGGTTAAGGCGTCGGATTTGAGTAGTAAAATACTCGTGATCCGGGGTTTCGAATCGCATGACGGTAGCGAATAGTCATATCTCTATGCTGATGAGTCCCGATTATTTAAGGACGAAACGTATACGTGCATAGATAATAAACAATAACAAATATTATATATATATATATATGTCTTTTTTTTTCTTTCTTTTTATTCACCTGGAAATATATATATATATATATATATATATATATATATATATATATATATATATATAACATCGATCTAATCTAAACTTTGTTACAAGATCATTTTATTGTGCTCCAAGACTTAAACATAATCTCCACCTGGCATTCTTTCAGACAATAGAAGCACGTATCATGTTTTTTTTCTTCTGGTGAGTGCTATATTTCGAACGACATTCGTGATTCTGCGGTCATTAACGAAATGCTAAAATCGGTTGAAAATCTTCCGTTGATTTAAAACAATTCCATTTAAGAATAATTTCATTTGTTTACAAATCTACGGATCTCAAACGTTGTTTTTTATCGTGGAGTTGTGGTTTGTCCATGTACGTTTAAAATACACAATATAGTGCTGTATTCTACACACACATATGAGAGATAGATTAATAGATAGGAAGATTAATAGATATCTCACCTAACCAGCTGACTAAGATTAGAGTATAGGAAAGTGCTGAGAAGTAGCTTTAGAGAGAGATATGACGAAAGATAGAGAGATAGAGAGAGAGAGAGAGAGAGAGAGAGAGAGAGAGAGAGAGAGAGAGAGAGAGAAAGAAAATTTAGGCTGTGATCAAAGTACAGTATATGTTCTGATACAACACACCAACTGTTCTTGCCTCAGTCAGTGAACGAGAATTCTTCTAGACTGAGGAAATTTTTATTTTTGTCCTAATCCAAAATGCCCATTTGTTAGGAGCTTAATTTTTCCCCACATACAAATAACGCCCCTGTATCTCAAGTAAATATATATATATATATATATATATATATATATATATATATATATATATATATATATATATGTATGTATGTTGATGGTTTGAAATTAAATTGAGGACTAAAGGGGTTTAAATATCAAAATATTTGTGAGGGTATCTAGATTGTGTTCAGTGGTGAGGCTGTTATTTGTGGTTAAGTGGTTTGGATTCGTGGTGAATGAAATTGTATGTGGGGAGAGGTTTGTGCGTGAGTGTGTATGCGGGGACTTGCATATCAGTATAATTGAGGGTGAATAGAAAAAAGGTTAGCCATGATGTAGGTTCAGGATAATTTTGCTTATTAAGGGGGATAGATTGCAAAGACCATTTCGTTGTCAGATGGTGTTGGAGGCTGTGGTTAGTGCAGTTTCCAGTAGTCTTCGCCGAGCTTTGTTATGAATTTATTTGGTGGTTTTGGCCTGTTCAAATTTGAAAGCATGATCGTGCTCTAATACATGGGAGAAAAGTGCACTGAGAGAGTTATTGTTTTTATGTCCCTTTTGTGTTCACTCAATTTTTATATATAAGAGAGAGAGAGAGAGAGAGAGACAGAGAAGAGACAAAGATAGAGAAATGGGAAACAGAAAGAAATGGGAAAGAGAGAGAGAGAGAGATGGTGATAAATATTAAGATTGCAAGAAAGAATGGATGATCGAGGTGTTTGGAGAAAGAGAAACTGGCTTCGCATTTCGCTAGTGCTAAATGGAATTACTTACCGCTGATAACCTGGTAAAATAAATCGATTTTCCAATTATCTTCTGACGAAAGACCGGCACTCAGAGCAGAGATTGCTCCCCGAGGGCCAACAATAAATAATTAAGTCTTTTTTCTTGTTTTAGTCCGATTTCCTTTTGATATTAAGAACGTGATACGCATGCGTAGTGACGTTGGAAAATACGAGGGAAAAATCGTCATTATTTGTTTTTTTTTGTTTTTTTATTTCGTTCAGGTTTACGTTTTTTATGGTTTTTATCAATAACGGTCGTACTAAAATCAATCAGTCAATCATACTCTGTGATTTCCACCTATCTATATATCTATTCATCTATCTATCTATCTATCTATCTATCTATCTATCTATCTATCTATCTATCTCTCTCTCTCTCTCTCTCTATATATATATATTCTCAGACCTATCTATGTATATTCTTTCATAAATCAATCTATGTAAATATCTATCCATCTCTTCTAGATCTATCTATTTATCTATCTATCTTAAAAATCTATCTATCCACATAGATCTATCTATCTATTTATTCTCATAGATTTATCTATCTATTTATTCTCAGAGATTAATCTATTTATTCTCAGAGATCTATGTATTTATTCTCAGATATCTATGTATTTATTCTTATAGATTTATCCATCTATTCTCAGAGATCTATCTATCTATTTATTCTCATAGATTAATCTATCTATTTATTCTCATATATTTACTTATCTATTTATTCTCAGAGATCTATCCATCTATTTATTCTCAGAGATCTATCCATCTATTTATTCTCAGAGATCTATCTATCTATTCTCAGAAATCTATCTGTCTATTTATTCTCAGAGATCTATCTATCTATTTATTCTCAGAGATCTATCTATCTATTTATTCTCAGAGATCTATCTATCTATTTATTCTCAGAGATCTATCTATTTATTCTCAGAGATCTATCTATCTATTTATTCTTATAGATTTATCCATCTATTCTCAGAGATCTATCTATCTATTTATTCTCATAGATTTATCTATTTATTCTCATATATTTATCTAACTATTTATTCTCATATATTTATCTATCTATTTATTCTCATAGATCTATCCATCTATTCTCATAGATCTATCTATTTATCAGTCTATATCTTCTAACAGACAGATCTATCAATATATGTATTCACATCTTTTCAGAGATCTATCATATATATATATATATATATATATATATATATATATATATACTTAAGCAGCAAGTCATTATCTAAGCCAGCGTTGTTGAACGTCACGGAACTTTCTCGTTTGTATATCTTCTTCGTGAGGTTCTCAAACCGTCGAGCTATCCTCCTGGTTTCAGGTTGCAATCCGTATAGTACTTCTCCGATTGTTCTTAATTCGGTCATTTTTTTCCTGGCGCTTTCGACTTTCATAGTCGTCTTCAGGATTAGTTTTTTTTTTTTTTTTTTTTTTTTAAATAAGAAGACTTTAAAGTCAAAAGCGCTCGGGAAAAAATGACCGAATTAAGAACAATCAGAGAAGTACTATACGGATTGCTACCTGAAACCAGAAGGATAGCTCGACGGTTTCAGAACCTCACGAAGAAGATATACAAACGAGAAAGTTCCGTGACGTTCAACAACGCTTGCTTATATATATATATATATATAAGAGGAGATTAAGAGGAGAGAGCAAGAGAAGAGAGTGTTAAGATCGAGAGAAAGAGAGAGAGAAGGGGAGGTGACAGAGGGAGAGAAAGTGGGAGTAAGAGGAAGAAAGATATAGTGTATACTAGTTGGCTTTCCCAGCTCGCTAAGCTACGCAAAGTTTGCTATTTGAAACACTTGCAACAAAAGTTCCTTTGTAAACATGAGGCAACAACTTCAGCATTTATTCATATAAAAAAGATCAACATTAAAATTTTGGTAATTTTAATATAAATTTATATATCTTTTAAATGGAATTAAAAGAAAGAAGAAATCAATTCGCCTGAGCGCTGGTGTATGTGTGTGTGTGGGGGGTCTTCTTTTTAAACTTACAATTTAGAAACGGATGACAACTTGCTGAAAATCATTTCATTTACTTACACTTAAAGGCCGTAAAGGAACATTGTGACAGAATTGCGAAACGTTTTGTCTACCAGATAAAAACGGTCATTTAATTTAAGAATCATAAAAAAACGAACATGTAGCGTCGCTAACGGAAAGGAGGAGAGAAGGGAGAAGAGAGGGAGAGAGAAGAGAGAATCAATTCGTGAGTCAGTCACCCTCTCCTCCCTCCTTTTCGTTATGTACTCTTTTCGCTTATGTATTATGCAACCAATCTTTTTTGTCAGAATTATTGCTGAACACACAAGAAAATTAATCGTCGGTATCTTTCTTTCTAGCGAGCGACGTTAGTTTTATTTAAGAAAGCCTTTAGTAATTTATCCCTTTTTATGAATTACTTTCATTAATTAATGTTTATATCGACGAAACTATTGCATATATATAGGAAAAAATAGGACACTAAAATTACAAATGGATAACACCAAAGATTAATTTATTATCAACTGTTTAAAAATAGTTATGCAAATTAGGTATTCGAATAGTTATCTTTAGGTCTTGCGTCTGTACTATATATACATTATTTCAAAACATGTATTATTTATTTAAATAATATTATCCCGTTTTAATGACATTATAGAAGTTACAAAAGAAAACAATCGCATTTATTCATTGGGATTATTATTATTACATTACAATGAAATCTGTTAACTTAGTGAAAATTTATCGTGTCGAAAAGTAGGTATTGATTCTGTTATAGATGCTTAACATTGATCCTGCTTGTACTTTTCTTTATTCTTATCTGTCTATTTATCTAATGTACAATGTACCAACGTTAGCCCAACGTATCATGGGGCATCTATTAATATTATATGAATAACTATTCATAGGTACATAATTTTAACATGATATAAACAAAGGCAACATTTTTATAAATACCATGCCAGTTCATCAGCAGTGCTGTTAGAGTACCTGATGATGTCAACCTAGATTGTACCGTTTTACCAAAAATTGTGAAATTTTGTGCAAAAATGAACCACTTAGTATTAGCACAAGAGAGTAAGTAACTATGATAACTATATTTACGTATTGTTTTTATTAGGGCCAAAACATTAGAAATCATGTTTTAAAGCAAACATTATTCGCTTTAAACTAATGCCAAATATCCTTTATCAAAAAAAGTTACTTAATTAAAAAAAATATAGTCATGTAGTATTTTTATGTTATGTTAATTTTTGTTGTGTTTATAAAACGCATTACTAGTTAAAAATCTTTTAGACTTACGTGAAATCCTATTGCCTTACAAATGTGTACTCTGCCTATTCCTTTTTCATCAGGCAACCAATCACATGTTTCTATTTGCATACGAACAGACACACTCCAAATGCACCATAAACTTTAATATATATATATATATATATATATATATATATATATATATATATATATATATATATATATATATATATTGTCAGTTCTGTCTTTTTTATTATTATTATACATTTTAATTTTTGTACAAAATTTAATTAATTAATCAGTGCGGGCTGTGAGTTTCAATGCTATATATATATATATATATATATATATATATATATATATATATATATATATATATATATATATATATATATATATATATATATATATATATATATATATATAATGATAAATCAAATCCGACGGTTTGAATTAAAATTGAAAAAGGGAAAACCCGAAACTCAGCGTTTCGCCCAACTGTTGCTTTTGTCTTTTCAAGAGTGAAAGTTAAACAGGACGATATATATATATATATATATATATATATATATATATATATATATATATATATATATAGAGAGAGAGAGAGAGAGAGAGAGAGAGATAGTGTTAGATGGATCTATGATATTCTGAGAAATGATTTTTATTAGCAGAGAAGAATAAGTTGTCACGGTATTGCGACAAAAATGAAACCTCTCTCTATAAAAAGTTAGGTATATATATATATATATATATATTTCGGAACTTTGATTGGACTTTTTGTATTATTTTGATTGATTTATTTATCATTAACATTGAATATGGACACATTTCGCGACTGGATAACTTTGCCGGCCCCTTCAATTTCACGTATATGGACTGCTGTTTGTAACCTGGAGTAATGTCTTTCCTGATTATGCTTCTCAACTTGTATGACCTGGATGGACTGTATGGATTCAACAAAATATATGTTTTTGATTGATATGTTTGATGTTATGTATTTTTATGTATTTGTGTATATAATTTTATATATTTTCAAAGCGTAATTTTATTACCTGTAGT
This sequence comes from Sepiola atlantica, assembly GCA_963556195.1. NCBI lineage: Eukaryota > Metazoa > Mollusca > Cephalopoda > Sepiida > Sepiolidae > Sepiola > Sepiola atlantica. The sequence continues at coordinate 32,820,747 of OY744544.1, read as the reverse complement.
AGTATAACTGCGGTAATGGTCCTCTGAAGAGAAGAATTATCTTTGAAAACTCATGAGCTAAGGACTTAAGGATACTTTGCTTGAGCTTTGAATTCTAATAAAATTTGATTGACACCTTATTTTATTACTTCATTTTATATTATAATATTAATGCTCTATCCAGTATATTGAGCTTCAGTTTTTTATCCGGATGTTTCACTAATTATAAGATATTAGTTGACGCTTATATCTTTTGTTGGATTGCTTAATATATATATATATATATATATATATATATATATATATATATATATATATATATATACATACTCTAATAATCTAAGTTAATGAACTGTTCTTTATGAATTTTGGACCATATATTCTCGGCAACCCGTCGAGTAACATAGGCACATTATTTGTTTTGTAAATGTTAGAAAAGTTAGATACAAAGTAATTAATAAAGAAAGAAAAAGATAGCGCTGCATTCAATTTTGAGTTATATTAAGTAATGCATTTTTCTAAGAATCGATGCGCACGCGCGATTTTCAATGATATGAATGGGGTTGCTAAATCCTAAACGATTAACGTATACTTATGAAAAATGGAATGTGTATTCTAAGCAACATTGTGAGTAACGAAGGCGTATTATTTATTTTGTATTTGAAAATTAACCATTCAGGGGTGTGCCACGGAAACCGTAACATACCCTCCAAAGAAGAAAAAACATTAAAATTTTAAACTAATGTTATACTTTGCTTATACCCGTCCTGGGATGGGTATAGAACTAGTTGCACATATAATGCTTATAAGTTATGTTGTTTTTGTATGGTTTTCATATGGTTGCCTTGTGTTTTGCATGTGGACGCAATTTCAAATTTAAGGGCGACAAATCGAGAAAAATGCTATTTCGTACTTAAGTGCGACCGACAGACGGACAGAGCATGTCATATTTATGCAGGGACGCATCTAAATATAAAGGAAAGAAAGTGTAAAAAAGGTCCTACCAAGGTCATGCTCTTTCCTCCTCCTCCTCCTACTCTTTCTCATTTTCTTCTTCCTGCTTCTCCTCCTCCTCTTCCGGTTGAAGCTGCGTGTGCAAATGCGTGAATATCAACGTGTTTGGTGAGGAGAGTGCGCTACCAGTTGCTTCTTATAATGGTGTTGGGTGTTCGTGTGTGTCGTCGAGATCTCGCTGTGTGCTCTCGCCAAGGATGAAGATGAGATGTGAGGTACTGTTGTCTATGACTCAGGCACTGGAATGTTGGTGAAACTGAGGCAACATTCCAATACATGAGACAATAGAAATCAGCATGTGGTAAAAAAGAACGGTGCCAAACCGAAGAGCTATCTCCAATTTTTTTGTGTGTGTGCCGCGTGCCTCCTTTTCCTCCCTGCTTTCCAGTATGTGAAGAAGAAACCGTTAGGAAATATAAGAAAGGGTCGCGATTTACACAAGGGATGTAACATTTTTTCTAACTCTAATAAATATATATATATATATATATATATATATATATATATATATATATATATATATATATATATATGGAATACAGGAGTAAGATATATAGATATGAAATACAGGAAAAAATCTTCAGAAAACGAGATATTTTACCGGTTTCGTTCGGATAAACATACGTATTCAGAAAATGTTTTTTTTCTAAAGACGTTCGTTGATCCGGATGAAACCGGTAAAATCTTTCGTTTTTTGCTGTTTTTTTTCCTGTATTTGATTTGTTTCTCCTTTTGCCTTTTTCACACATCCTGTCTTCACGGCATTTCATTTTATGACATATCGTGCATTTTATCCTCATATATATATATATATATATATATATATATCGGATTTTTATTCATACCTACATTATTTTGCTACATATTTGCAGAACATGTTTCGGTTACAGCTATAGGGCAGGTGGACTTCCATAAGGCAAGCGTCATTTCTTTACAGTTTGATTCGATGGAACATGTTTTGCAAATGTGTAGCCAAATAATGTTTGTGTAAGTTAAAATCTGCACACCTATTAAACAGTACGATTAATTATTGAGCACTCTTATATAAACGCAATAAGGATTCTGTGAATGTAAACTTTACCTGAGTTATATATATATATATATATATATATATATATATATATATATATATAAAGATAGATGAAATAAGAGTGATAAACATGTACGAATGCCCAGATTTATTTCAATTTCAACTTCGATTGTTCAATGCAAGGTATACTCGGTAATAAAATAATGTTTATTATTCTTTCCTTAAGCCATTTCTTAATATTTTTTCAAGTGTTGAATTTTGGCTTTTCCACTGCCAACTTATCTATCTATGTAATTCCTCTGATGATAAGATTTTGATCTTTGAAAAGCCTTGACTTAAGGAAAGAATAATAACCATAATTTTATTATCGAGTATACCTTGCATTGAAAAATCGAAATTTTAAATAAATCGGGACATTCGTACATGTATATCACTCTTCTTTCATCTATCTTTATAATTGCTCTATCTCGTATATTGAGCTTAAACCACTTCACTATAGGTTCTATCCACTAAAAGTTTAGTTTTAGTTTCATATTTTCTTCTACTATATATATATATATATATATATATATATATATATATATATATATATATATATAAAAAAATGCACCTTATATGTATAAAATTGGATGATCACTTCTCGTGTCTAAATGTGAGTGTTTCTTCTCACTACGAGAGTTGCACCTTATTTTTATTTACTTTTAGTAAATTGTATTTTCAAATAAAAACATGCAATAGTGTAGAATTACTGAAATGAACTTTAAAAATTGCTATCAAAATAATTGTATTACGA
>OY744544.1:32805431-32812931 GCA_963556195.1 Sepiola atlantica | reverse complement strand
TATCTTCATCTCACCCATCAAAATTATCTTCATCCCAATGATCGTTTATAGCTACTATACTTTGAAATAAATACTTTTTTTGTTCAATCAAAAACATCTCCTGGTGATACCAGATCAGGCTGCCCTGTGGCTCCCTGAGACGAAATTCACCTACATTGACGTTTTTTTTTTTTTTTTTTTTTTTTTTGTAAAACTTAATTATGTTCTACAAAACAAAAAACAAAAACAACAGCCCCTCTCCCTTTCTCCCTCCCCTTTTTTATTTTTATTTCTCCTACCCTACTCCCGGTCCTGGATATGACCTTAAACTACATCCGATGGTGAGATCCGGCTTACGGACTTTGGGGAATGTGGAGCCTCCTCTTAATTACCATTGCTCCCAGGTCCACCCTGAACCGGAGTGGTAGTACCTGTTAGGGTCCCAACTATGGGTTAAATAGAAACAGATATTAAAAGGGGAAAGAAACAAAAAAGAGAAGAAAACAAGACCAAATTCGGCATTAAATAACCCAAAAAGGGTTGATATGCCGTAAAACAAAACTACCAAACCAAAAACCATGATTAAACATTTGAAGATATAAAGAACTTGAAGCATAAAAACTTTCACCAAAATGACCAGATTCGGCATTAAATAACCCAAAAAGGGTTGATATGCCATAAAACAAAACAACCAAACCAAAAACCATGATTAAACATTTGAAGATATAAAGAACTTGAAGCATAAAAACTTTCACTATAATGACCAGATTCGGCATTAAATAACCCAAAAAGGGTTGATATGCCGTAAAACAAAACTACCAAACCAAACCAAAAACATCTCTTTAAAAGTAAATATTATCAATTCCGAAATATGATACCAACAATAAAAATCGTTTTATTTGCATATTGTCCTAACTTCTCTTAGGAAACAGATTAACAAAAATATCAATAAAATTAGGAGCGTAACATTTATCTAAACTTTTCATCGAAACGAAGACTAAAGAACGCCATTTTTTTTATTGGAGCCATGGTGAACAACTTTATCGATGATTTATGAAAACGTCACGTGACATAAAAGATCATCGCTCTATCAAATGATGATCAACGTCTACTTCCGCACATATATATATATATATATATATATATATGTATATATATATATATATATATATATATATATATATATATATATATATATATATATATATATATATATATATATATATATATATATAGTCTAAAGAAGCTTTGAGTCATTAAAAAAAAAAAATGTAAAATGCAGTTTAAATCCCCAGACAAACTAACTAAATGCAAGATATTGCAGACTTAACATTCGTTGGAAAAGTAATAAATGAAAAAATATAAGTAAAAAAAGGGGGTTAATTATCTAAGAGTGAAACAAAAACAGGAGACCTAAACGTCTAATATTAACACGGGGATCATCATCATATATATATATATATATATATATATATATATATATATATATATATATATATATATATATACATATATATATATATATATATACATATACATATATATACATATATATATATATACATATACATATATACATATATATATATATACATATACATATATACATATATATATATATATATACATATATACATATATACATATATATATATATATACATATATATATATATATATACATATATATATATATATACATATACATATATACATATATATATATATATATACATATATATATATATATACATATATATATATATATATACATATATATATATATATATATACATATATTATATATATATATATATATATATTTATTTGAACGTTATTTAATACGCAATAAAAATTGAATGCAAAAAACTATGTAAAATACATCATTTTGCTAAATCGGCACTACTTGATTTCAGTGGCAAAGAAGAGATGTCCAGGACGACTGGAAACAATGCCGAGATAAGCAGAGAGAACATACAGCACCTGGTATTCCCAAATTGTAACCAATTTTAGTACTGACCAGGCTCGATGTCGCTTACCTCTGGTCAGCTAACGAGTACCTGTGTGTCAACGTGATTATTCCGTATAGTAAAGCAAACTATTATTTTGCTACCAAATTTACATACGCATTTACGGTATGCACGAACACACTATGTAAATTAGCTGGAAAAAAAGATTAAAAAACTATCATGGAGAGGTGTTTAATCAACATACAGTGAGAAACGTTGTCAGAGTTAAATGACAATTATTACGAATTTCGCGAATTGTAAAGAAATTTTCAAACATAACTCAATCTAAGGAATATTTTAGCATGTATCTTGCGTGATTAAAATATATAGAGAAAAAAGACTTAGGGAGACAAACATTGATTTATTCAGCGTTAGTATAATAAGTAAATAAATAAAAAGGGGGCATCTGCTTGGCGTAGCGGTTCTAGACGCAGTAAATGAAGTTACCGGACGAGATCCTGCTTGAACAATTTTATTCACTTTCAGTCTAATGCCCTTACAAACAGCTTTATATACATTAATAGTCATGGACTAAATGGCGTTACTAACCTTGTTATAGAAACATACTCAAAGAGGGATGTGATCTGCCGAGTATAATTGTCAGAGAAATGCTGTATGATAGCGGACTTACGGCACATTGTAGCCTATGGAACAAGGAGATATATCTATATATATATAAAAAACTAAAATGAAACATGGTATAAACAAACGACTTACTATAAGACCAAGAATCACAAACAAACAAGACATGTGGGAAAAGTGGATATTTCCCGTCTAGTTTATTGGAAGCTTATTCATGACTTAGATAAAGTTAAAAAGTAGAGTGTATTTATACAGATAATACATGTGGAGAGAGAGGAGAGAGAGAAGGAGAGAGAGAGAGAGATAAAGAAAGAGAGAAAAGAAAGAGAGATAACGAGAGCTTAAGAGAGCGAAGGAGAGATAAAGAGAGAGAGAGATAAAGAGAGAGAGAGGGGGAGAGAAAGAGAGAGAGCTAAAGAGAGAGCTAAAGAGCGAGAGAGAGAAAGAGAGAGATGGAGAGGGCGAGAGCTAAAGAGAGTAAGAGAGAGAGAGAAATATAGAGAGAGAGGGAGAAAGAGAAAGAGAGAGCAAAAGACAGAGCTAAAGAGAGAGAGAGAAAGAGAGGGCTAAAGAAAGAAAGAGAGAGAGTTAAAGAGAGAGCTAAAGAGAGAGAGAGAGAAAGAGAGAGAGCGAGAGCTAAAGAGAGAGCTAGAGAGAGAGAGAGAGAGATGGAGAGAGATAGAGAGCGAGAGCGAGAGAGAGAGAGAGAGAGAGAGAGAGATAGAGATCCGAAAAGATGAGAGCGTTGAGATGGCTTTAGAAAGCGCAGATATGGAGGAGAAAGAAAGAGTGGCTCAGATGGAATGTTGATAAGTCAAATGTGATGTGAAAGGTAAGCGAAGAAAAAGTATTAGAAGCAAGAAATCGAGGGTTGAGAGGAATATGGGTCTGTAGGAATATCTAACTGCGTTGCTGGAGAGAAAATAGTTGGGTAGAAGATGAAAAAGAAGGGAAGAGGAAGGTGAAAGGAAAGAAGAAAAAAGCATGCACATGAAATTGGTAGGAAAAATGGAGTAGCTATTGGTATGTCAATAATTATCAAGGGAAATGTTGATTGGATAAAATACCCAAGAATGAACTGTAACAGGGGACGGAAAGCGTCTACTGTTAGACCTATACATGTAATATAATATAATATGATACAATATATATATATATATATATATATATATATATATATATATATATATATATATATATATATATGTATATAAATATATATATATATATATATATTTCACGCACATTTTCACTCTCCATTGCTTAATATTCTTTTCAAATTTTGAATTTTGACTTTTCCACTGCCAACTTATCCATCTATGTTATTATTTCTGATGATAAGATTTTAATCTTTGAAAAGCCTTGGCTTAAGGAAAGAATAATAAACATGTTTTTACCGAGCACACCTTGCATTGAACAATCGAAGTTGAAATAAATTTGTCATTTGTACACATTTATCCCTCTTCTTTCGTCTAATATATATATATATATATATATATATATATATTTTGTTGGTGATTTTATTATTCCATTAAATGCGACAAAATATATTCTGTTTCATTAGCGTCCATAATAAACGCCAACTTTTCAAGCGTCAATGGAATCATAAACCCGGTTTTAACTTCCTTCGGATTCATACACCCTGGATATTTGCAACAAGTTAATTATATATATATATATATATATATATATATATATATATATATATATATATATATATATATATATATCTTTTGTAAGGGAGCCAAATGAAAATACAGATGAAAAATAAAGTTGAAATAATCTAAAACACTATTTTGTCTGTTTCACATGAAATCAGGCTCTTCAGACGTGAAGAGCGAATAACTACACACATCACAGTAAGTTTAGATGCTCAGATACAAAACATATTTTTTATTTACATTTCGAGTTCCAGCAAAGATTTCAGTTTCTAAGATCATATTGAATTTTATGGCCGCTGATTCTTATATGAATCTCTCTCACACCTACATTTCCTCGACCCCTCTTCCTATCCGCCATAACACACCCAACATTGGCCACCCTGAATTAACTGGACCAACAGAGCGATTGTATATACATGATGTGTCAATTGAAATATTTATTTTAATTTTTTTTTTTTAATTAAAAAATAAAAAATAAAAATAAATATCATAATCGCTACATTATATGTATACAATTATTTTTTTTTTAATTAAAAAATAAAAAATAAAAATAAATATCATAATCGCTACATTATATGTATACAATTATTTTTTTTTTAATTAAAAAATAAAAAATAAAAATAAATATCATAATCGCTACATTATATGTATACAATTATTTTTTTGTCCAACTTAACTGAGGATAGTTCGTTAGGGTCTTTTATGGCGAGTTCGGGTCAGGTCGGGGCGAATAAATTGTTGGTGTGCTCAGGTTCTTTTAAGAACTAACGTCTATGAAATTTCACCTGATCTAAGAAAGTGAAATCTCTAACCCACCCCAAGTGTAATTCCTTCCCACCTCTGGATATAAGCATATCCACTTATCATCTTGATTTGTGTAGTCATTAAGTCTTCACGTGTGAAGAGCCTGCTTTGAGGCGAAATAAATTATCACGTTAAGCCGAAATGGTGTACTGATTTATTTTAATTCTAACTTATATATATATATATATATATATATATATATATATATATATATATATATGTGTTCCTGTGTATGTTTCGATATCTGTCTTTCTAACTTACTTCAGAGTAATGACAACAGAATCGTGACTCGCCGCTCTCAAAAGATTCCACAATTCTGGCTGCACTGCCGGATGTGGTCTTATGTCATATCCGGTATCCAACATAAATTAATGATTACTCATCTCTACATGATAATAATCATGACATGGCGTTATGTCTACATTAATGTCCATATCGTTAGATATTTCTTCACAAGCGTTTATTAGCTTCATTTGGAGACAGCATGTGATCGCATGAAAGAAGTAGTTGCTTCGATTGTCTATCTATTCATTTTCTTTCTCTAGCCAATCCCCCTCTCTCTCCCTTTCTCTGTCCGACTTAGCTTATTGTATATGTGCGCTGATTTGACATTTATAGAGTTTAAATTCTCTTCATTTTAACCTTAATTGATGTTCGCTTAGGGGTTGAATATCAGGCTGCCAGTCAGAAGTGACTTTGCAACTAGGTTCGAATCATTCGACCGGCAAGAATTAACATATACACTGATTAGTGTATAACCATGGAATACCGGTGTCTGTAGGCAATAATAAAAAAATATTTATATAAAAAATATTATATATATATATATATATATATATATATATATATATATATATATATATATATAATTTTAATTGACATACATTATTTTGATCTTTCATCGATAACTTAAGCAACTGAAAACTCAGCCAGCAGGGATAAAGATATCAAATGTAATCGATTACCAAGTAAATATATTTACAGTGACAAAACATCGACTTGAGAATCGGTAACCTTTTGTATATTTAACCATGCGGGCTGAGTTCCCAATGTTTCCGTGAAACCGAAGATATCAGTAGAATATCAACAAATTTATAGTGTCACATAAGATGAAAATATATATGCGCTTGTACATTGATCACTCTGTTTATTTCTCATATTATTTGAAATTATAAAAACATATATATATATATATATATATATATATATTAGGTAATTCTTTCCGTCATTAGCCAAACACTTCTTGATCTCAAATAAGGGACAAGCTATATTTGCTTTTTCTCTACAGGAGTTCCTCAGGTAAAATAAACTCAATAATTAATCACTTTTACGAATTAGTTGCTTCACTATACTAATAAGTAAATATTTGCTTCAATATACTAATAAGTAAATATTGGCTTCAATATACTAGTAAGTAAATATTTGCTTTACTATGCTAATAAGTAAATATTTGCTTCAATATACTAATAAGTAAATGTTTGCCTTACTATACTAATAAGTAAATATTTGCTTTACTATACTAATAAGTAAATATTTGCTTCACTATACTAATAAGTAAATATTTTCTTCACTATGCTAATAAGTAAATATTTGCTTCACTATACTAATAAGTAAATATTTGCTTCAATATACTAATAAGTAAATATTTGCTTCACTATACTAATAAGTAAATATTTGCTTCACTATACTAATTAGTAAATATTTGCTTCACTATACTAATAAGTAAATATTTGCTTCAATATACTAATAAGTAAATATTTGCTTTACTATGCTAATAAGTATATATTTGCTTCACTATACTAATAAGTAAATATTTGCTTTACTATGCTAATAAGTAAATATTTGCTTCACTATACTAATAAGTAAATATTTGCTTAAATATACTAATAAGTATATATTTACTTCACTATGCTAATAAGTAAATATTTGCCTCAATATACTAATAAATATATATTTGCTTCAATATACTAATAAGTGAATATTTGCTTCAATATACTAATAAGTAAATATTTTCTTCAATATACTAATAAGTAAATATTTGCTTCGATATACTAATAAGTAAATATTTGCTTCAATATACTAATAAGTATATATTTGCTTTACTATGCTAATAAGTCAATATATGCTTCAATATACTAATAAGTCAATATATGCTTCAATATACTAATGAGTAAATATTTGCTTCAATATACTAATAAGTAAATATTTATTATATTCAAGCTATTTCCAATAGATTTTAAAATATTTATGCACTGTTTTGGAAAAGAATGACACATACATACTTTTTTGCTTCATACATGTTTCTGATACATGCTACTTTATTTACGTTTAAAATGACATTTTTGTCAAATAAATTCGTAGTTATCTCTACACAAACAGACATAAAATTTAATTTAATTTTCTTGGAAACCAAAATAAAATTGAATGCTGCTGGGAGGGAGATTACTTTATTTATTTATTTTTTGT
>OY744544.1:32795431-32800431 GCA_963556195.1 Sepiola atlantica | reverse complement strand
AATCAGTATTTTATTTAGGTTGGAAAAGTAAAATAATTAGATACATGTAACCGGATTTGAAAATTTTATAAACAATTTATTCGATTAAAAAATGGTAGATAAAAACAAATAAATTACAAATATTTATTTTTGTTTGAAATAAGCCAGCCAATACTAAGTATGGTATTTACTGCAGCGGCCGCGCACTGTTCGTAAATTTAATCTGCTAAACCGAGAATGTTATAGCTATGACTTTTTCTCGAATTGAAGTGCCAATTTTCAGCAAGATTTTTGTAAGCCTCAGAAAGTAAGAATATACAAGTTTCTGTAATCTACCGGACCTGACCAGGAAATTACAATTTTATTTTAACGTAAATTCGGAGAACGTTAATGTGAAATGCATAAAAAGTAAATAAAAAAAAATGTAACAAATAAGTGTGATGAAGTCTACTGTAAACGAAGAGTCATTCTATTCGATTAATCCGATGTAATGTTATTCTGTCAATCTGGAATGTAAAAGAACAAAACAGAGTGCAGTTGAAAGGAGCGTTCTGTGTTTAGGTGAACATCTAACAAACAATAATCAGAACGAGTCACTGAAATACTACCGGTGTTTCGACGAAAATGCCATCCTATGAAGAAGTTCCGGTGAAACAGGTTGCAGTTGGAGTAGAGGTGATTGTGGAAATACCCCCGATTTCATATGTAGATGGTTACGTTAGGAGGAAGAGTTCAACCGGAAAAAATGTAAAAATTATTGAAAGCAAACGAAGTAAACGCGTATTTTCTAAAAAAAAAGACACGCATCAGGAATGATCCTAAAGAGATGCGGAATCTGATCCGAATATTCAGCTCTTGTTTACAGAGCTATGATGGTCAATTAAATAAGGAATAAGTTACACCAGTTAACATATAAGCTTATACATTATATATTATACATATTATACTATATATATTGTATGCGTATTATACATTTTATACTATATAAATTAAATTTATGTTGTACCTTATTCATTTTATGTTTTACTTATATATTATACATTATGCACTATGCATATTAATTTCATATTATATTAAGTATATATTATGCAGTATATAAACAATATACATATTACATATATATTATACATTATAGAAACACTGGTATATATATATATATATATATATATATATATATATATATGTGTGTGTGTGTATCGAGGCAGCATTTTTTCTCTAAGGCACGTATTATTAAAAATAACCGACAATTTCATGTCTGGATATTTTTGTATGGATCCCTTCCATTTTCTGGATTAAAGTCCTAATCTCTGGTGAGAATTGGCTGATGAATCTGCCGTAATTTTCTTTTAGGTCCAAAGTACTTTCTGACCCATCTGGGTCCATCTTCAGTGGAATAATGTCAATCAGGTAAAGACCTGGAGTGAGTTTATAGTTAATTTTGGCGGGAAAATGATATATATATATATATACATAGAAATAGAGAGAGAAAGAGAGAGAGAGAGAGAGGGAGAGAGAGAGAAACACACACACTGAACAATGAATATGGAAAGAAAGAGAGAGATTACGAGTGGAAGAGAGCAGTTCTATTACACTTGTCATATTCTTAGGGCGTATGCAGATACTACTACTACTACTACTACTACTACTACTACTACTACTAGTAGTAGTAGTAGTAGTAGTTGTAATAACAACCATCTTATTATACAAGCAAGATTGAATTTGGTTATCTTGCAGTAAAATGCAACGCGATTCTGGCACTGATCTTCCATTCTTTTTAAAGCTTCCTGCTTGTATTGATTTCACGGGAGAAATAAACATGCAAAAAAAGCACAGCAACGCCACCTCGTGGGAACTTAATGAACTTAATCCCTCCGGAATGGTTTGTTGGTTTTCGCCAGCTTTAGGGATTCTGTCAATATAAATGGCACCGTCACAGAAGACGAACGGTTGATAGAATCTATGAGACACGAGACAAAAGGTAAACAAATTGGGAAAACAAGGGACATTTTAGAAACACATTCATTCGATCTGCGCGTTTAGCGATGAAAATGTTATTTGGAAATAAAGCGTGACAGAACAAACAAACGTAAGCATGACATACGAAAATATTTTAAACTTAAGCGTGACAGACAAAAAATGATATTTTAAACGTAAGCGTGACATATTAAACATGATATTTAAACTTAAGCGTGACACACTAAAATGATGTTTAAACTAAAGCGTGACAGACTAAAATGATATTTAAACTTAAGCGTGACAGACTAAAATGATATTTAAACTAAAGCGTGACACACTAAAATGATATTTAAACTAAAGCGTGACACACTAAAATGACATTTAAACTTAAGCGTGACATACTAAAATGATATTTAAGCTTAAGTGTGACACACTAAAATGATATTTAAACTTAAGCGTAACACACTAAAATGATATTTAAACTTAAGCGTGGCACACTAAAATGATATTTGAAACTAAAGCGTGACCCACTGAAAATGATATTTGAAACTTAAGCGTGACACACTAAAAATGATTTTTTAAACTTAAGCGTGACACACTGAAAATGATATTTGAAACTTAAGCGTGACACACTGAAAATGATATTTGAAACTTAAGCGTGACCCACTGAAAATGATATTTGAAACTTAAGCGTGACACACTAAAAATGATTTTTTAAACTTAAGCGTGACACACTGAAAACTATATTTGAAACTTAAGCATGACCCACTGAAAATGATATTTGAAACTTAAGCGTGACCCACCGAAAATGATATTTGAAACTTAGCGTGACACACTAAATATGATATTTGAAACTTTTTTTAACTTAAGCGTGACTGACTAAAAATGATATTTTAAACTTAAGCATGATAGATCAAAACTGATATTTTAAACTGTAGCCTGAAAGAACATCCCGACGGACACATTTTCGTAGAAATATCCTTGGACGCATCTAAAAAGGATGCGTCCATTCAATGCGTTTTGCAATTAAGATTTTGTTTAAAACTGAAGCGTAACAGACCGACAGACAGAAATACGAAGACGCATCTAACACAAAAAGTACGATTATCCTGTTCGCACTTCGCAACGGGTCCCTTGCGCGAACGTAAGTGAATGAATAAATAAACCTGAAGAATATGCCAGCGTCCACCGCAAATATAACAAATAGGAATGAAAACCAAAAACAGAAAAACCGAGCATGTTTCATGCAAGTAGAAAATCGCCAAATCTGATTGGCTGAGAGGGGCGAAAGCCAATCTGGCCAGTCCAATAAGATTAAAGGAAAAGCATGGGGGTAAAAAGGAAGGTAACTCTAACAAGTTACGCATGCACAGTGGCACACCGGAAACGCTTACCTCCCTTTCTCGTTCAAAGATACCTTTATCTACCGGAAGTATGTAAGCGGTTGTTGCCGTGTTAAAGAGATAGGTACACGGTAAAGATCTGACGAATTTGGCTCCATTTTCGATCACCGATGTTAACCGGAAAGGACATGTGTTTGTCATTGTCAATTAGTCTGTAATTTCCTTAGCCGAGTATTCCATTAGTTTGTTATTCCATTTGTCTGTTATTCAATTAGACTTGTATTCTATTAGTCTGTAAATTCAATAAAACTGTTATTCTCTTGCTCTGTTATTCCATTAGTGTTATATAGAATAAAAAACTGAAATAATAAAACAAAAGTAAAGTTGAATACTATGTAACTTTACTTTTGTTTTACTATTTCGTTCTTTTCTATAATGAAGCTCTATCTCGAATATTGAACATTCTTCTATCACGCTAGCATCCAATATATAAAAATATTTTACAACACTCACGCGAGCCATCGCGTTACTTCTGATTTAAATTATGTGTTGGGTTTTTTTTTCTACAAATTATCAATTGTTAACTATTCTGGGCATTTGAAAAAAAAAATTACCGTTTATGATCGTACGGGCTTTTTGTCCTAGTGACATCAAGCCACGGGAAAGAAAGATGAAAAAGAAAAAAAAATGTTTCTATGCCTGATTATGAAGCTTTATCGTCGAAACTAAATATTTATTTAAACAAATATTTCTGAGCTGTTCTGGCTTTTAAAACACACACACACACACACACATATATATATATATATATATATATATATATATATATATATATATATATATATATATATATATATATATATATATATATATATATATGTAAAGCCTTGGCTTAAGGAAAGAATAATAAACACTAGTTTATTACTGAATACACCTTGCATTGAACAATTGAAATTTGAAATAAATTTGGACAATCGTCGCATTTTTATCACTCTTTTTTCTTCTATCTCTACAATGGCTCTATCTCGTATATTGAGCTAATCCTCTTCACAATAGGTTCCATCTACTAAAAGTTTTTACTTTGGTTTATATTTGATCCTATATATATATATATATATATATATATATATATATATATATATATATATATATATATACTTTGAAACCTGTGCCGTTTTGGTAGCAGTCAGATATGTTACCTACACGCCATCGCCAGTGAGGGAAATTATGTTTCTATATTGTTAACGAATTTCAAGAGTGCTCATTTTTTAAAACGAAAAATAGTGCTTCACGCAACGTTTCAACCGTTACCTATATATTTCATCTTGATTAAACAAACAAAACACACATTGAAAAATTGATAAAACGAATTGTTTCGTTTTTTTTATGCAATATCAATATTTTTCGTACTATCTGATGCCGAATCTAATATCATTAATATATTAAAATATTTATATTAAAATATTTATTCAGACTGTACCAATATAAATTATTCGTAAATGTCCAGAACAGTTAACAATCGATAATTTGTAAATAAAACAAACAAAAACCTAACACATAATTTAAATCAAACGCATTAGAATTAAATTCTCTACTATTATCGCCTAGTATTAACATTTATAACAGCTTTTATTTCATACACTTTCTTCTTTAAACTTCTCGAAAATATAAAGTACACTTAATGGCCGCAATGCTTGCACTTACTGGACGCCATTAAATGTT
>OY744544.1:32787931-32790431 GCA_963556195.1 Sepiola atlantica | reverse complement strand
CTTTTGCGCAAACCCCTGCACAAACCTACCTTCGTCTCATGAAAACACAGACACTTTCTTTAGACGTTCAAAAACAGAAACAACATCAAATTAAACAAGTCTTATGTGGCGGTAAATAATATATGAAGGCGTCTAACTGTAATAAAAATAAAGCGTTTAAAATAATAAATAAAAATGGAAGTTTAAAAATTGAACATTGTTTGATGAAGAGAGAGAGAGAGAGAGAGAGAGAGAGAGAGAGTAAACAAGGGCAAGAAAGATTAGGAAGATGGCTCTAGAATGACAATGCTGGACATTCCGTCGTAACTAGCACCTGACACCAAGCCAATGCATACACACAAAAATGTATCTTCTAAGGCCTCTACGAAGCATTTTGTTCACATCCGCTGGCAAATAGAAAGAGAAAGAGAGAAAGAAAGAGAGGGTTGAGGAAGAAGAGTAGAAGAACCATTAGTGGTCGCTCATGCAGTCAAAGACGATGTAAGAACAGAGAATGTCGAGGGTATTGAAATGCGTCATGCGTCATGTGAAGACAGGAAACGGACGAGTGTCTCAAAACGCGATATAAATATACTAGCCGTAGTCACCGTCCCGCGACGAGTTCACAATACGAGGGCACACTTGAAACTTTCACTAATTGCAATAGACTAAACCTACAATAAGTAAGACCATTAAACATTTGTCCAATTCCCCACCTAGGTTCCCCGCATACAAATCTGACTCCTATCACAGAATCCCCTTACGCTTCAATCGCAATATGCCTTTTGTAGGGAAGAGAAACTAAAACATGATTCGAATTCTTTAATTCTCTGTCTGTTTTTGATGGTTTAAACCGAATTAACGTAATCGATCAAGACAATCGAGCATAGAGAGGGAGTTGGTCATACTCACGTACGACGCCGTTTGAAAAGCGCAACGGATGGGCCATTGCATACGTCAATAAAAAATAACACATATATATATATATATATATATATATATATATATACAGGGTGTCTCAAAAAATGTACTCACTCGTAGAATGACGAGAAAACTTTTATTTATGAACATAGAGTGAAATGAAATAGCATCGAATACATGAGACAGATGTAATTGAAGAATCATGTTCGCAAATGTTCAAACTGATGACCATGTATTTGAAGCTATTTCATTTCACTCTATGTTCATAAATAAAGGTTTTCTCGTCATTCTAAGAGTGAGTACATTTTTTTGAGACACCCTGTATATATAACGTTAAATGGACGAAGAGTGATAAACATGCACGAATGTCCAAATTTATTTCAAACTTCAAATGTTCAAAGCAAGGTATATTCTGTAATAAAATTATATTTATTGTTCTTTTCTTAAGCCAAGACTTTTCAAAGATCGAGATCCTATCATCAGAGGAATTATTGCCAACTTATCTATCTGTATAATTCCTCCGATGATAAGATCTCGATCTTTGAAAAGGTTTGGCTTTTATAATATATATATTATATATATATAATTTATAATATAATAATATATAATGTTATTACAGAATATCTCTTGCTTTGAATATTTGAAGTTTGAAATAAATTTGGACATTCGTGCATGTTAATCACTCTTCGTCCATTTAACTTTATAATTGCTCTATCTCGTACATTGAGCTTTTACCATTTCACTATATGTTCTTTCTACTAAAAGTTTTACTTTTAGTTTCTTACTTATATATATATATATATATATATATATATATATATATAAATATGAACCTAAAAGTATACTTTTAGTAGATAGAACCTATAGTGAAATGGGTTAAGCTCAATATACGAGATAGAGCAATTATAAAGATAGATGAAAGTAGAGGGATAAACATGTACGAATGACAAATTTATTTCAACTTCGAGTGTTCAATGCAATAATATTTTTTCAAATTTTGAATTTTGGCTTTTCCACTGCCAACTTATCTATCTATGTAATTCCTCTGATGATAATATTTTAATCTTTGAAAAGCCTTGGCTTAAGGAAAGAATAATAAACCTATTTTTTACCGAGTAAACCTTGCATTGAACAATCGAAGTTGAAATAAATTTGTCATTCGTACATGTTTATCCCTCTTATTTCATCTATCTTTATATATATATATATATATATATATATATATATATATATATATATAACATACATTTCAATAATGATTGTCCACGAATACTTCTGTTGTAAGATGTTTATGTAGACAAAAAAAGTTACTTACATAGCGCTGCAACTCATCGTTTTATTTTCAGAATGCTTGCGATTTGATTGAACTTTTTTTTAGAAGTATGTCAAAAATACAGTTTTATTTCTTTTTTCGCTTTCCTATTGCTGGATTAGAAATTGGCGTCGACAAAAATCGAGAAATGGACTGACTTTACTTTATATCTTAGATAATAGACAGAATATTATTCAATGCTTGGATAAAGCAGACTTGTACAAATATTGTTTTATATTAACGTGTCAGTAGATTTGGAGTGAGTGCTCGTACATAGTGTTATTCTAG
>OY744544.1:32747931-32785431 GCA_963556195.1 Sepiola atlantica | reverse complement strand
TATATATATATATATATATATATATATATATATATATATATATATATATATATAAGCGCCGAAATAAGTGTTAAAATTATCACTGTTTATATAGCTATTCAGCGGTGACCGTATAGTTCTAGATGTCGGGATTTGAGTTGTAACATACTCGTAGCCCGGGGTTTCGAATCACGCGACCAGTAGTGAATAGTTATATCTCTATGCTGATGAGTCCCGATTAAAACGGACGACACGTATACGTACATAGATAATAAACAAATGGGCACTGGGTGTGTAGTAGAAACACCGCATGACGTCGCTAGCTATAAATGCATCGTTGAACGCTCTCTCAAATTAGTGTTAAAATTATCACTGTTTATCTAGCTATTCTAGCGGTGGGCGTGTGGGTCTAGATGTCGGGATTTGAGTTGTAACATACTCGGAGCCCGAGGTTTCGAATCACGTTAGTTATATCTCTATGCCGACGGGTCCCGGTTAAAAGGACGAAACGTATACGTACATAGATAATAAACAAAACAAATATATATATATAATTTATAAGATTTTATCAAAAATATATATTTAGGTATACACTCTTTAAAGTTCTCGAAATTGTTTCAAATTATAATTTTCAGAGCATATATACTTTTTTAGTTATATTCTAATAACAAAAAAAATATCAATTTATTACCATAATTTTTATTTTTTGATTTTTCTCAATTTATTCATTTTCCGATTATTCCCTTCATCTCACCAACAAAATCGATTGTTTTTTCCAATTTTTTAATTTAAGAATTTTAATAATTTCAATTAAACTAAGTTTAATTTAATTAAACTAAGCTGTGAAAAGCGCGTAAGATATGAAAAACTTAATGAATTTGTAAAAATTAAATATAAATTCTGTTTTCTAAACAAAGGGGGAAAATACACGTGTCGAAGTCGGAAAATGAGGAAATTGCGAAAAATGAATAAACAAAACATAAATAAAAATTATGGTAATAGATGATTTTTGTTTGGTCATTTGAATATAACTAAAAAGTATATATACATATATATATATATATATATATATATATATATATATATATTATGTATTATATATATAAATACATTAACACTGATAATAGAGCAGCATTATGGACACTCCTCGTAAAAATTGTATGCCTACCGGGATTCGCTACAATGCTCAAACAACATCACAAGGACATGAAAGGACGCTTTCACTTCGGTGGTGCACTCTCTGAATAAATAGCTATTGGTAATGCCATTAAACAGGATAACATTATGGCACCGACGTTTTTCTCTATATACTTTGCGCTGTTTTTAAAAAAAATGTTTTTAAAGATTAAATGTTGGTGTTAACATACGTTTACGAACCACCGAGAGAATCTCCAATCTCGCTGGATTTATTGCAAAGTCAAAGACCTACAACCTCTCGTGCAGGAGCTCTTTTATATCGATGTTGTCCAGATTAAGATCGATATGTAGGTAATAACAGACTTTTTCCTTGGAGCACGCGCTACTTTTTGATTCACCATCAATCTGGAGAAAACGAAGGCAATTTTCACCACTTCACCAGGACTCTAGTATGTCGAATCTAACAATTAAGTCAACGGGACTAGATTAATTGTAGTTGACTTCTTCGTATATTTTAGCATCACACATTTTTACAGGGGGGCTCACTCGAGTTTTAAATACTTATAAGGATCGAAAAATCTACCAAAAATCACGCGTCTTGTCTGTACTCCTGTATTCTTCAGAGACATGCCCCACGTACCTCAGACACATCTAGGCCCTGGAGAGGTTCAACCAAACATGCCCTAGGAGGATCCTAAACGTTAATTGGACATTCGCTCAACCTAGAAACTATTGTTCTACAGTCAGAACAGTGTGTCGGGCATTTTTAAAATGGAAATCGCTTCAGACAAGGCATGAGGCCACTTGATGTAAGAAGTTAACAAGAACGATAGATGCTTATCACAAAGACAGGAGATGTCTATTGGCCTTAGTCTTGAAAAGACAAAGGCTATATGCAGGAGGGAAACAGTCAGTAGCAAGAGAGTTTCTTGGAAAGAAGCTACTGGATTATGAAGCTGTATCACAATCAGGTAGCAAAACAGTGAATTGATGGAGACCACTGGACTAATGAGTCAAACGAGCTGGGACAAAGGAAGCAGGGAATAGATCAGACAATTAGAAGAACACATGTCATAATAGTATTTATGTAAAGATTGAGCATAATACTACGTATCATACATTGTGAGATGCGCTGGGCTGGGCATCTTGTTAGGATGGAAAACGACAGACTACGTAAACAACTGTTCTAACATGGTAAACGCCCGGGACGCCAAAGAGACGTTTTTAGGACATAGTCAAAGACTATCTGAATACCTTTAGCATAAACATTAAGAACAAGGTGGAGGTGGCTTCGACGCAATCTGTTGGGCGAAAACGGGTCTATGACGACCAGAATATGTTATATTAAAACGTGTCGAACGTCTCAAAGAAATTTCAGACTGCGCATGTGTATTATTCATGTGGAAGAGACTGTTTATCAAAAACTGGTCTACCGAGTAACATTAGATCCCATTGAAACAACAAATTACACGAGTGTCAAACTCGATTTGAAGATAGCTATGTATAAACGAAACCCAGTGGTTGTGTGTGTCATATCTTAATAAAAAATATTCGCATCTAAAACGTAGGTTTACAAACGCAGTTTTTCATTTCTTTTAAAAGATGCGTCTACAAGTTTTGCCAATTGTTATTATACATATATATATAAATATATATATATATATATATATATATATATATATATATATATATATATATATATATAGAGAGAGAGAGAGAGAGAGAGAGAGATTTATTTTGGTACAGAAAAATTAGATGACAACAGAAGCTGAAGAGAGCCGGATGGCTAAGTCCTTCTGCGCTTGAAACCGACGGTACGAATGTTGTACTAATTTTTCTGTACCAAAATAAATAAATATTATGCTCTTAATTTTTCATTTTTAACTTTAATCCTTAATTAATCGAGCACTGTGCTGAAATTTTTCCTGCTATATTACAAAGAAGGTATATATATATATATATATATATATATATATATATATATATATATATATATATATATATATATGAGGATAAAAGGCACGATATATCATGAAAATGAAATGCCGTGAAAGACAAGATGCGTGAAAAAATAAAAAACGGAAAAATTAAATACAGGAAAAAATCATCAAGAAACGAGATATTTTACCGGTTTCGTTCGAATCTACAAACATCTTCAAAAGACGTGTGTTTATCCAGACTAAACCGGTCAAATCTCACGTTTCTTGATAGTTTTTTTCTGTATTTAAATTTTTATTTTGATGTTTTTTTTTACACACACACATACGGGTAGATAAAACAATCTGACGGGATGAAATTTATATATATATATATATATATATATATATATATATATATATATATATATATATATATAATAATCAAGGTAAAACAGCCACAGGGTAGTAATCCAAAGAATTTAAACCGGGTTTATAAAAAGTGCTGAGTATTAAGTAGAGCTTTTATATATGATTATTATTATTTACACAGTCATGTACAAAAGCTGCGACACTGGCACGTCGATGTTATCGATCAACAGTTATTATAAACTGAGATATCATCAGGCAGATTTAGAACTCGATCTTAACCTTAGATCATATTTGGAAAGAATCTTTCCAAATATGATCTAAGGTTAAGATCGGATTCTAACTCTGCCTGATGAGATCTCAGTTTATAATAACTGTTGATCGATAACATCGACATGCCAGTGTCGCAGATTTTATACATGTCTGAGTAAATAAAAATAATCATATATATATATATATATATATATATATATATATATATATATATATATATATATATATATGTTGTGTATACCTCGTGTCTGTAGAAAAATACGTCAGTGTGCTCGATTGTAATACAAGAACAATATATGTATTTTATTAACATACTATACAAGTAAGATTGCATTTAATTGTATCCGGAATTCTAGCCCATCAGCCTGTTTAGTGTTTTCAGCTAGCAAGTGTTTTCTACGCGAAACTCGTGTACCATTCGATCACATCTTAATTATATAATTTACTATCTCATGTATATACACATATAATTTTATAAGATAACAAGCCGCGCATGCGTGGCCCCCTCTGTATGTGACTCGATGTGGCGCGTGTAAAATGCAATAAATTTGGGCAATTTGGGGCATTTTTGACTTCCCTTTGACCCCCTGGTGGCGCGAACCTGAATTTTTCTGAGGTCACGGATGCTCATTTTATATCCAGAACAATTGTCTCTACATTTTGGCAAAGTTTCAGAATAATTGAATGTATGGATCAAACGTTATGGGAGAAAAGGGTCATGTTTTGCCATTTTAGGGGGATTTTGACCCCCTGGGGCGCGAACCAGATTTTTTCCAAGGTCAGCGATACTTGTTTTCTATTAGGAACAATTGCCTCCACATTTTGGCCAAGTTTCAGAGAAATTGAATGGATGGATGAAAAGTTATGGGGCAAAAAATGTCATTTTTTGCAATTTCGGGGCCTTTTGACCCCCTGGGGGGCTAATCAGATTTGTTTTCAAAAATCGGAGAATGTCACTTTCTAACCTGACCAAAGTTACAACTTCATGCAAAATTTCAGAGAAATTCAATGGATGGTTGCGGAGAAAAATCCGGACGGACGGACGGACATGCCTCAAAACATAGGTCCCCCGATTTTATAAATCGGGGGACCAATATATTGTGTATAAATATTTTCCGTATTTCATTCAACAGTGCTCAATACGTAAGTAGAGCTTAGTACTAGTATGAACATATATTTATGCCAAATAAGCTATACAGAGACCTTCAAATAACATTCCCGCGGGGAACCATCAAGCTACATACTATATTTATATTCAAATCTCCTAGACTGTAACGCAGTTATGTAGGAATAATAGGCACCACCAAATATATTTCATGTTGTATCGACAATTCTTGAAAAATATCAAACAACTCTTTGGTGGTTTGTTTTATCTAATAATTCGTGGTGATATCAATTCTAATAATTAATGAGATGTTGATCACACCGATTAGAATAATGTTATTAACTCTAACGATAGTCTGATAAACGATCGAAGCAAGATTTTATTAAACGATGTATCGTTGTCTAAAAGATAAATGTCGAAGTTCTCTCTTTAGATGAATGGGAGGGGAAAAAGAGGCCGGAGCTTTAATGGCCGAAAACCGACGGAAAGTATGGCGCGGACTTCAGCGGTTATCGCTGACGATAATTCAATAAAGGCCGCGAGAGATGAGACTGATTTTGGCGGGAAAGATGGCGAAAAGGTTTATTTATAGATAATGGAGATATGATAATGGCAATTTGATAATGATGTTAATCTGAAGACAAAGTTATTATTATTATTATTATTATTATTATTATGATGTTATTTTTTTTAGCTATTTTGTTTTTTGTTGATAAAGTCCCAAAATGGATCAGATAAAAAACATATACTCAGCACAAACAGTATTTTTTCTACATTATCGATGATTATTTTAGAACCCCCCCCTCCACAGATATTTAGATCTACCCATTAAATCTGCACGTTTATAAAAAAAATAGATCGATCGTAGTCGAGGGCGAGCCAAAGTCTTTCTTTTCGTTGGCTACTACATTGAGATGTAGGGGAGGGTGCCACACCTTTCCTTGAACTGCTCCACTTACCCTTGATCCTTACCGTATAATGCTGAGTATTTAGCCATGAGGCATCGAGTATAATTATTTGAGGATTGAACCCCAGTCTCCGGAGCCATAAGCGAACAAAATTATATTTCAATCTTAAGCGTGACAAATTGATGGACGGACTGAGCTTCTTACAGAGATATATGGACGCATCTAAAAATGGATTTCAACCAATCAAGGATAAATTCTATTTTAAATTTAAGAGTGACGGACTGACCGAACGATGGAAATATTCGCTTATTTAAATGTCTAGACGCAACTAAAGATCCAGACTAAGAGAAAGAAACATTACCTTAACGAGGTGTTGACTAAATTAAGTGTGACAGACCAACGGGTCGACTAAGCTTCTTACAGATGATATGTGGACGCATCTAAAAATAGTTTTCAAACTTAACTCACGCGATCGACGGGAATGCTATTTCAAAGCAGGACAGACTAATGGACATAGCCTCTTATTTTGATGCTGAGACAAAAGTATTTACTCACTAGGAATTTTCAAACAGGTCATCATCAGTGTAGGATTAATATGGAGGAGAGAATCAATAATGTTTTTTTTTGGTGTGAAGACTAAGCTTATGCGTTAGTAGTATTTTTTATGGAAATCGCTCCAGACAAGGCATGAAGCCACTTAATGTAAGTAACTAAAAAATACTACTTCAAGGTCAAAAACTAGCCAATGATAAGTGTTAGATGGATAGATTCCGAACCAGAAAACAGCAATGCTTCCTCCTTTGTCAGAAACATCGCTCATGGAATGCAAGGACTAAAGGACAAAATAAGGGAGGCGTATGCATCTGTAGTTTAAAAGAATTTGTGGTTTGTAAAAATTATAAGTGGGTCAGGGACATTACTTATTGACCGCCCCTCGTATATGTGCATATATGTATGTACATGTATATGTATGTATATATGCATGTGTCTGTTTAGTGTATGTTATTGTATTTGTTGAGGAGTGCACAATTTCCGTATGTTGTAGTATATTGATTAATATTTGTTGTTATGTTACTGTTGTCTTTTGTATTTTTTGTATTTTACTTTTCCTTTTCTTTACATCTTATTGTTATAAAAAATGATTAAATTGGGGGGTTGGACGAAAGAAATGATTAAATTAGGGGGTTGGACGAAAAAAATGATTAAATTAGGGGGTTGGACGAAAGAAATGATTAAATTAGGGGTTGGACGAAAAAAATGATTAAATTAGGGGGTTGGACGAAAGAAATGATTAAATTAGGGGTTATACGAAAAAAATGATTAAAGTAGGGGTTGGACGAAAAAAATGATTAAATTAGGAGTTGGACGAAAGAAATGATTAAATTAGGGGGTTGGACGAAAGAAATGATTAAGTTAGGGGTTGGACGAAAAAAATGATTAAATTAGGGGGTTGGACGAAAGAAATGATTAAATTAGGGGGTTGGACGAAAAAAATGATTAAAGTAGGGGTTGGACGAAAAAAATGATTAAATTAGGGGGTTGGACGAAAGAAATGATTAAATTAGGGGGTTGGACGAAAGAAATGATTAAGTTAGGGGTTGGACGAAAAAAATGATTAAATTAGGGGGTTGGACGAAAGAAATGATTAAATTAGGGGGTTGGACGAAAAAAATGATTAAAGTAGGGGTTGGACGAAAAAAATGATTAAATTAGGAGTTGGACGAAAGAAATGATTAAATTAGGGGGTTGGACGAAAGAAATGATTAAGTTAGGGGTTGGACGAAAAAAATGATTAAATTAGGGGGTTGGACGAAAGAAATGATTAAATTAGGGGGTTGGACGAAAAAAATGATTAAAGTAGGGGTTGGACGAAAAAAATGATTAAATTAGGGGGTTGGACGAAAGAAATGATTAAATTAGGGGGTTGGACGAAAGAAATGATTAAGTTAGGGGTTGGACGAAAAAAATGATTAAATTAGGGGGTTGGACGAAAGAAATGATTAAATTAGGGGGTTGGACGAAAAAAATGATTAAAGTAGGGGTTGGACGAAAAAAATGATTAAATTAGGGGGTTGGACGAAAGAAATGATTAAATTAGGGGGTTGGACGAAAGAAATGATTAAGTTAGGGGTTGGACGAAAGAAATGATTAAATTAGGGGGTTATACGAAAAAAATGATTAAAGTAGGGGTTGGACGAAAAAAATGATTAAATTAGGAGTTGGACGAAAGAAATGATTAAATTAGGGGGTTGGACGAAAGAAATGATTAAGTTAGGGGTTGGACGAAAAAAATGATTAAATTAGGGGGTTGGACGAAAGAAATGATTAAATTAGGGGGTTGGACGAAAAAAATGATTAAAGTAGGGGTTGGACGAAAAAAATGATTAAATTAGGGGGTTGGACGAAAGAAATGATTAAATTAGGGGGTTGGATGAAAGAAATGATTAAGTTAGGGGTTGGACGAAAAAAATGATTAAATTAGGGGGTTGGACGAAAGAAATGATTAAATTAGGGGTTTGGACGAAAAAAATGATTAAAGTAGGGGTTGGACGAAAAAAATGATTAAATTAGGGGTTGGACGAAAGAAATGATTAAATTAGGGGGTTGGACGAAAAAAATGATTAAGTTAGGGGTTGGACGAAAGAAATGATTAAATTAGGGGATTGGACGAAAGAAATGATTAAATTAGGGGGTTGGACGAAAAAAATGATTAAATTAAGGGTTGGACGAAAGAAATGATTAAATTAGGGGTTGGACGAAAGAAATGATTAAATTAGGGGGTTGGACGAAAAAAATGATTAAATTAAGGGTTGGACGAAAAAAATGATTAAATTAAGGGTTGGACGAAAGAAATGATTGAATTAGGGGTTGGACGAAAGAAATGATTAAATTAGGGGGTTGGACGAAAGAAATGATTAAATTAGGGGGTTATACGAAAAAAATGATTAAAGTAGGGGTTGGACGAAAAAAATGATTAAATTAGGAGTTGGACGAAAGAAATGATTAAATTAGGGGGTTGGACGAAAGAAATGATTAAGTTAGGGGTTGGACGAAAAAAATGATTAAATTAGGGGGTTGGACGAAAGAAATGATTAAATTAGGGGGTTGGACGAAAAAAATGATTACAGTAGGGGTTGGACGAAAAAAATGATTAAATTAGGGGGTTGGACGAAAGAAATGATTAAATTAGGGGGTTGGACGAAAGAAATGATTAAGTTAGGGGTTGGACGAAAAAAATGATTAAATTAGGGGGTTGGACAAAAGAAATGATTAAATTAGGGGGTTGGACGAAAAAAATGATTAAAGTAGGGGTTGGACGAAAAAAATGATTAAATTAGGGGGTTGGACGAAAGAAATGATTAAATTAGGGGGTTGGACGAAAGAAATGATTAAGTTAGGGGTTGGACGAAAGAAATGATTAAATTAGGGGGTTATACGAAAAAAATGATTAAAGTAGGGGTTGGACGAAAAAAATGATTAAATTAGGAGTTGGACGAAAGAAATGATTAAATTAGGGGGTTGGACGAAAGAAATGATTAAGTTAGGGGTTGGACGAAAAAAATGATTAAATTAGGGGGTTGGACGAAAGAAATGATTAAATTAGGGGGTTGGACGAAAAAAATGATTAAAGTAGGGGTTGGACGAAAAAAATGATTAAATTAGGGGGTTGGACGAAAGAAATGATTAAATTAGGGGGTTGGACGAAAGAAATGATTAAGTTAAGGGTTGGACGAAAAAAATGATTAAATTAGGGGGTTGGACGAAAGAAATGATTAAATTAGGGGGTTGGACGAAAAAAATGATTAAAGTAGGGGTTGGACGAAAAAAATGATTAAATTAGGGGTTGGACGAAAGAAATGATTAAATTAGGGGGTTGGACGAAAAAAATGATTAAGTTAGGGGTTGGACGAAAGAAATGATTAAATTAGGGGGTTGGACGAAAGAAATGATTAAATTAGGGGGTTGGACGAAAAAAATGATTAAATTAAGGGTTGGACGAAAGAAATGATTAAATTAGGGGTTGGACGAAAGAAATGATTAAATTAAGGGTTGGACGAAAAAAATGATTAAATTAAGGGTTGGACGAAAAAAATGATTAAATTAAGGGTTGGACGAAAGAAATGATTAAATTAGGGGTTGGACGAAAGAAATGATTAAATTAGGGGGTTGGACGAAAGAAATGATTAAATTAGGGGGTTATACGAAAAAAATGATTAAAGTAGGGGTTGGACGAAAAAAATGATTAAATTAGGAGTTGGACGAAAGAAATGATTAAATTAGGGGGTTGGACGAAAGAAATGATTAAGTTAGGGGTTGGACGAAAAAAATGATTAAATTAGGGGGTTGGACGAAAGAAATGATTAAATTAGGGGGTTGGACGAAAAAAATGATTAAAGTAGGGGTTGGACGAAAAAAATGATTAAATTAGGGGGTTGGACGAAAGAAATGATTAAATTAGGGGGTTGGACGAAAGAAATGATTAAGTTAGGGGTTGGACGAAAAAAATGATTAAATTAGGGGGTTGGACGAAAGAAATGATTAAATTAGGGGGTTGGACGAAAAAAATGATTAAAGTAGGGGTTGGACGAAAAAAATGATTAAATTAGGGGTTGGACGAAAGAAATGATTAAATTAGGGGGTTGGACGAAAAAAATGATTAAGTTAGGGGTTGGACGAAAGAAATGATTAAATTAGGGTGTTGGACGAAAGAAATGATTAAATTAGGGGGTTGGACGAAAAAAATGATTAAATTAAGGGTTGGACGAAAGAAATGATTAAATTAGGGGTTGGACGAAAGAAATGATTAAATTAGGGGGTTGGACGAAAAAAATGATTAAATTAGGGGTTGGACGAAAAAAATGATTAAATTAGGGGGTTGGACGAAAAAAATGATTAAATTAGGGGGTTGGACGAATTAGTAGCTTATAGGTAAGTCCCCGCTCCCGATAACATTTGAAAATTGTTAATAATGATGTTTTATTACTATTTCTTCGCAAGGAGTTGTCATATGATCCAGTATCAGTGATTGTTCACTGACAATAACCGGTTGTGTTCCCTGGAGTCTTAGTGACAATAAGTGTTCCAAAGATTTCCAGTACTCTCTACGTCTTTCGATAACCATTGCAAATCACTTTGCGTTAGCGCAACAACCGTTTACTGTTGATTTTTAGCTGGAAACGACTGTTGGTTTTCCCTGGCATTTGAGTGGCAATAAGCGTCCTCCGCCAGGTTTCATTACTATCCGCACCCTTCAAGTGGAGGTCTGATCGGTGTGCCCTTCTCCTCGGGCTTTTCCTATTCCTTGATATTTCACGACAGTTTTGTGTGATACCATGTAGGTGTGCATGTCTGTGTACTTTTTTTTGCGTATAGTAGTGGGGGAGTTTAGTGGGTTTTCGGCTGTTTTCACTTCCCTTCGGCTCGTATGTATTTTTACTCTATATGTTTTGTTATTTTTCTATTCAAAATTATCTGTGGCAGGTTAGCGTTCGTTAGTTTTTTTTTATTATTATTTTTAGTAGTAGGAGGAGGAGGAAGAGTAGTTGTAGTAGGAGGGGGAGGAGGAGTACTAGTATTGCCGTTAAGACTTTACAATGCAATGCTAAATAGTTAGACACAAGGTCAATTTCACTGACCGAGGACAGAAAAGATGAAGTGTAGTCAAAGAACAGATACTACACTATACTCCTAGCCAAGAAGTTCAAAGTCTTCGAAATTAAATGTTTAAGAATACTGTGAAGTAGACAAAGAAATGCAAATCTCAGAAAGGATCTTAATATTAACAGATTCATCAACAACCTTATTCGAAAAAAGTGAGTTACATGATTTGGATATGTTCCCCGGCTATCATACTCCAGCTATGTAAAGAAATCATAAAAAAATGATTTAATTGAAAAAACTATCAAGCTGACGACCACTGAAAAATATTGGCTGACCAGATAAGTGTTGAGACTGGCATGGCGCTCCTGATTGCTAAAAGACACGCCAAAAGGCTGTGATAAGTGGCGGAATATTGTACTCAAGCACGTGGCGAAGCTCACTTATGTATGCACATAAATCAAAAATATTATTTGTTAAAGATGCGACCAACACACTCGCCCTTCTTTCTTTTCTTTTTAAGACGCACGCATATACTTACTTAAACTTACTTTTATTGTTCATTCCTAACAAACACACACACATACAAAATAATCTACTATTTAATACTTAGATCAACAACGCTTTACTTCCATACAACTGCAGCGGTACACCAATATCCTGTATCTCTATAAAGCCACTATCAACTTGTGCATGGAGTATTGGAGTATTGGTGCCACATATTGACTAGTGCATGATCCACTATCATCCCCCTCTTGGACAAGGTGCAAAAAAAAAGAAGAATTTCCTACCTGATAGGTTCCGAACTGTCCACCAAGCACGAGCCCCTGTCGCATATCAGCAGAATTGCACCCCCTCTGCTGGTTCTACAAGTATTTCCATAGAATGTTTTCCGATGAACTTACTGAACTTGAACACACTTCAACGAAAACACCCACGACCCATCCGACGAGCCGAAAAAACTCTCTCCTGTCACCGTAGAGATCTCTCGGTGGCGGAAGGCTTTCTATTCTAATAGCTTCGTTCCTCGGATTGCTTGCTTTTGGAATTCTCTTCCTGATTCTTGTTTCCTCGACTGTACCAAATTACAGAAATTTCTATGTAATGTGGAAAAAAAACCCATCTTGCTCTCTAACTTCCCACCCACGTTGCCCCCCCCCCCCCACCAACATCTATGAATCTGGTCCCTATCACAGTAACTCCTTACGCTTCAGTGTTAATATACATTGTTTGAGGTTTACAAAAGTATAAAGCAAAGAGTTCGGATAAAACATTTAAAACAACGTGCTCGACACAGACAACATAAACAACACATCACGTAAACGCATTTCCATTCTCGTCTCGACATTATTTGAGGATTTAAAAAAAAATATTGCGAAAAAAGCAAAATATAAAAAAATAAAAAATACCATATATACTCGTGTATAAGTCGATGTTTGGATACGACACTCTCTTCGATAACATTCACCTCATCTTTTGTTTAATCCGCACAAATAAACAATAATACTTTATTTCTGCTCCTAAACTTACATCCCAGACAAACCTTCTTAATCGCCAGTTTAAAGATGTCAACTTTACTTTCGTATTACAAAGTTTTACGATGGTCGTTTGCACACAACAGCCATTTAAATCTATTATATACAGATTATAAAAATGGCTGACATGGTTACTATCGTTACACTTCGAAATGCAAAAGAAATGTTGAAGCCTTTAAAACGACAATTAGAAAATAAATTATGGCTTTAATTAACGTTTAAATCCGACAGTCACGTAGCATCGTTTATATGTGTCTCTGGGGATCTTTTACGACGCTCAGCAGAGTAAAAACGCTAAAAAAACAAATATACAACAAATAAAAGTAACTGTAAGCTGTAAAAGTTATTTTGAAACTTGCCTGTGGCATTTGTTTGTATTTTTAGACCGTTACAACCGCTATTTATTAGAAATCAATAGTTTTATCACCGTAACTTGGGAAAAACATGGCCGCTTTTGGGGGGGGGGGGCATTTGGTAAGGAAGCACGTGAATCGCCATCTTGAATTTTGTGCAAGCCTTTGGGAAAAAAACAATACATTTTTTTTTTTTACATCTAATAAAAACCCATTTATAATACGTAAAAATAAAAACAAATTACATAGGTAAATAGAAAAATATCTATTCTCGTCGCAGGTCCACTTCACTTGTTGCAAATTTATGCTTTTAAACCCTTTCTCGTTCTTTTTTTCGACCCCGTTCGCGACTGTGCTGAGCGTCGTAACATATACCCGTGTCTCTTAATAAAAACAAAAGAATATCCGAACGCGCTCCAGTCGTTTCAAATAATCTGAAAGTCGATATCTTTTCTAGTGGCATTTGTTGATTTTGAGAATGTATAGTCAACGTTCAGTATCTGGCAGACTGACACGATTACTCAAATTTGCAGTCCCATTAAGGTCTTTATATATTCCAAGCGAAGTACGTATATTATGTAGGGAAAAAGCTATCAATGACAAAGAAACTATAAATAGACTTATTGAAATTCAATTTTGAAGTCATTATAACTATATAATATATATTTTATGTAAAAACTTTTTATAATTATGTTGTGGCCTTGAAGGGCCGGTAATTAAGACAATCAGTGGTATTTAAAATCGTAACAGTCGCGCTAAAGTTTAAAATAGTATTTTTGTCGGTTTGTCATACTAAAGTTTAAATGTTATTTTTGTCAGGTTTTTCCCGTTGAAGTTTGGAAATGTATTTTTGGCGGTTTGTCACGCAAACATTTAAATCGTATTTTTGTCTGACTGTTACGCTAAAGTTTAAAATCGTATTTTCGTCAGTCTTTTCCGCTAAAGTTTGACATCGTATTCTGGTCTGCCTGTAATGCTAAACTCTGAAAATCGTATTTTCGTCAGTCTGTCAGGCTAAAGCATGCAATCGAGTTTGCATCGGGCTGTCACACTAATGTTTGAAATCGTAATTTTGTTAGTTTATTACGTTAAAGTTTGGAATTATTTTGTCATCACAAAACGCGCAGTTTGAATGGACGCATCTTAAGATTATCCGTTCTTGTTTCATGATACAATATTTCATAATTGCTCTTCCCCCTCTCTCTTCCCCCTCTCTTTCAGTCTCTCTCCCTTTCTCCCCCTATCTCTCCTACTCTCTCCCATTTTACCTTATTTCTCTTCCGACTTTCATAATGGCGATTATTTTTAACGATGAAACTAAACAAACGCCCCCCCCCCCCCCCCTCAGCTGATCATTACTTTAAACACAATGAAACAATCTAACCTATTAAGTTATCTGATGAGATTTTAAAAGCTGGACTTAAATAGCATTTAAGCTTATATATCAAAGTTTCAATCTGACTAGCTATATTTTATTTATTATTGTTCTACCACTTAGCATTATTATAACGTACTAACTACAGTTTATTTTAAAACTATTTCTTTATGAAAATCTCTCCAGACAAGGCATGAAGCCACTTGATGTATCTAAACAAACATACTGCTTCAGCGTAAAAAAATAGCCACGATAAGTGTTAGATTGGTAGATTGGACCCAGAAAACAGCAATTCTTCCCCCTTTGTCAAAAACATCACCCATGAAGTGTGAGGACTAAATGACAAAATAAGAGAAAATTATGTAGTACCACCCGAATTACTGCTAATATGGACACAACGGACAACGCTGGGTAGGGACAGCTATCTATCTATCTATCTATCTAATATATAAAGTAGAGACGTTTTTTCCCCTGTGCCTTCTTGGAGTATAGGAAAATAACCATATACAAAACAAGCTACTAAACTCACCGCTATACTACACTTATTCACTCGAGCGTGTTTTAGTAAAGTTGTTATTATTTTTCCCTACCTAACACTAAATATTACATTTTGCCCGCCCTCTCCGACTCTCCGACAAACCAACTCCATATAGGTGGTAGCAAAGACTTTTCCCCCTAACAATTGTGTACTGTGACTACACTCATCGACACCGGGAAGTAATAAACACAGTTTACTTTTCACAAAACAGTCCGTCCTTATTTATTATTTGCCTGGTATTAATTTACTACATAATATAAAACAATACGCAAACAAATAATGACCGCTCCCGTTGAATCCGATGATATTCCGCGAATATGAGATTAAGTTTTTCCTATTTCTAACTATGATTTCCACATTTACATTCATTTTGGAATTAAGCGAATGACATTAACGAACACAGTTCCTGCAACATTTATTCTTCAAATATGGCGCCTACAATTCCTTCATTAAATCGACTTCCTACTTAATTCAATAGCCGCCAAGATGCTGTTAGACCCCGACACATTTATATTTTCAAAATCATATACCTTTAACCCTTCCCAAATAAATGACATAAACTGTCAAACTGAGAAAAGTATGCAAACTATATGATTTTTATTACTGCCAGAAGCTGCCAGTAAACAAGCTTACGTTAACTCGCATATTTTCACATGTATTTTTCAAGTAGTAACTGTGGCGCAATGGTTAAGAATGGAGGTTTCATTATTGCCAGTATCTGCGTTCGATCCCATTCTGCTCTAAACAATTTTCTTTTCTTTTTTTTAAATTTAAAACATTCACCAACACGGTAGAGGGGGGGGGAGAAGAACAATAGGCGGTTTCTTTTTTATTCAATAGGTAGTACTTTCTCCCGCGCAACGCCGGGCGACGGGTTCCGCTAGTTTAATAATATTTAGATTAGCTAGTCCTAATATTAGAGATTCAGGTTTAGAAATCCGAATCATACACGAGTATACACGGCCAAAAAAAAAATCAATGACGGAAAAAGAGGAATAATTACAAAAGCTTAAACGAATGTACAAATTTTAGATGAACGAAAATTTAAACTAAAGCAAATAAACTTCCAAAATATTTGAAGAAATAAAGAAAATGAATAAAGGAAAAAAGGAAAAATAACTAAAGTACAAAACAATTTTTAAAATATGATGAAAGAAGAATGACATGAAAAAAGGAAAGAAAGATAGCAGAAAATGCATCAGCTTCCGGTAGCCATTTTTTTTTTTTTATATAATGTACTCACTTTTTCTCCGTGAGTTCCCTGAAATAAGAGGTTATCGGGAAGTTTACTTTAAAAATTTATCGAAATTAAATTAGAAAAAAGTTATCTGTTTTGATTTTAGTTTACAGGTACAAACTATTAAGTATTCGTATTAAACAAAGCCTTGTCTCTTATTTAAACCGTGTAAATAAAAGCATTTATATAATAAGGACCACAGTTTCACGATACAAAGAAAACAGTTTATTTTCGTTTCTGTGTTGTGTAGATCTGTGTACCTCTTTCACAATCGTCTATTAAACTTCTGCAATAATCATTATTATTATCGACATAAATTCTTTTGATGAAAATACAGTTGGGAAATTAGTAAAAAACAATTTATTTTGGATTACCTACTTATTTGTGACCTAGGCACTTTACAAAAAATGTAATAGTTAATTTTTAATATTTAAAAGAAGTTACGTATTTACTTTCTTTAATGGTTGAACGCTGATTGGTGCTTCTGTAATAAAAAGCCGAAAAAGTTTTTATTGTCTTATAGTGTTGGAGAGGTAAGTAAGGGGCAGGTGACTCTTACTACGATTTTTAATCAAGATTTTCTCTGAAATTAGGAACATGGATGTTAACACTTTCAAGTTCGAAGATATACTGTATTTTACCGAAGACGGTTAGGGTTAGGGTTAGGGTTAGGGTTTAGGGTTAGGGTTATTATTAATTAAATTTATTTAAATTACATTTTATGAAAATATATTGTTTGAAAGCTAGAGCTGTTGTAAAGAGTTACCTGCCCCTTATTTACCTCTCCTACACTAAAATACAAACAAAACTTTTTTTTCGGCTTTTTATTATACAAGCACCCGCTGATTTTTTTTTACCCAGGCACTATATACGGTAAATTAAATTGCTTTAAACTTCTTTTACATATTAAATATTAAAACCTTTTTACGCAAATAGGTCACAATGAGTAGGTAAAACACAATAAATTGTTGTAACTAATTTGCCAACGCTATTTTCGTTAAAAATAATTGATGTAAAGCTGCTAATATTATTTTTTTTAAATTTCAATTAAAAAAATTAGAAATTTTAAATTTTGTATTCAAGAAGTATAACTTTTGTAATTTTGGCTTTTTCGGTATCATAGTTTCGGAAGCTTTTATCTGTGATTTCATCATAAATATTTCGTACCGGTAAACTAAAAACTAGCCCAACTTTCACTACAAAAAAAACAAAACAAAAAAAAAGAAACAAATAAAAGAAAAAAATTAAAATGGGAATATAAAATCCCGTGATCAAAATATAATGTTATTTCGTTCATATCAACTCATGTTGAAAAGGCTGTAATAGAAAGCAGAGATACGAAGACACAGTATAACTCACGAAGCTTTATTCGGCGCAAAATAACAGATATAAACATATATAAGAATATATAGTGATCTGTGCACTAGAGAGTTCCTATTCTTGGAAGATAGTTACCTACAAAGCTTTTGGATTATTCGGACTACTATTCTCATCTTGGTATTCACAACATTTCGATCGATGTAAACTCCATTTTTTTTCAAGTGCATTTTTCCGAACTTATGAATCATTTAGTAGAACTATGGAATATTCATGCCGAACTCGTAACATGTACATGTGTTGGATAATGGCCCTATGGGAATGGACCTATCTGTTGGAAGTCGTTGGTTTGACTTGCGCGAATTAGCGCGGGTGGACCCGTGCAGTCGAGTCCAGAATAGGGCCTGTTCTCACAGTCGGAAATCACAGACATGAAAGGGTCACCGCGTGACGAGACCTCAGATCAAGAGTCAATGTTCACCTGCGAGAGGCTCCGTAACGTCACAGGCCTTTGCGTGGGGAACAGAGGGATCCGTGACGTCACTCGTTCTTCGTGAGCAGCGAGTTTTAGCAGTCTTGGTTTTGGAGGCGAACCTATCAGACGTGATTTTTACCATGTAGTCAGTAATATACATAGGGGAAATATTTCCCTAAGTAAATACAGGCGAAAGATCTCTTTCCCTCCTCCACGAATGGTTAAGGAAATAATTGATAAGTAATTACGAAAGCGGTAATTTGCTCTCTCTCTCTCTCTCTCTCTCGACGTTGGTGAATATCTCCAAGCCGATAGATAACTAACGCCTGTAACAAAAAGAATTGAAAGTTAAAAGGATTGTTTGTCTTCGGAGTCCGTCATGAAGTTTTTGCTGTAGTGGCGATGTTCACGGCAGTACAGAAGAGAAGAAAGAATTCAACCACTGGACGATACGAACCCTCTACGCGGCGAGGGAGAAAGGTATGCAAACTATATGATTTTTGATGTTAAAAAAATGACGAGTGTTTAAACGGGAACTGCCACGGCCCGTTCCGGGACGAGTATAGTAAGCGAGAACCGCCGCGGCCCAAGAGAAAGGCTATGCAACACATGTGGCCATATCGCATGGTGATTAAAAGCGATTGCTAACAATAAGTTCTAAGTGAAAGTCTTCTGGAGATTGGTTTGGTATGGTAGTTTTGTTTTACGGCATATCAACCCATTTTGGGTTATTTAATGCCGAATCTGGTCTTGTTTTCTTCTCTTTTTTGTTTCTTTCCCCTTTTAATATCTGTTTCTATTTAACCCATAGTTAGGACCCTAACAGGTACTACCACTCCGGGTCAGGGTGGACCTGGGAGCAATGGTAATTAAGAGGAGGCTCCACATTCCCCAAAGTCCGTAAGCCGGATCTCACCATCGGATGTAGTTTAAGGTCATATCCAGGGCCGGGAGTAGGGTAGGAAAAATAAAAATAAAAAAGGGGAGGGAGAAAGGGAGAGGGGCTGTTGTTTTTGTTTTTGGTTTTGTAGAACATAATTAAGTTTTACAAAAAAAAAAAAAAAAAAAAACGTCAATGTAGGTGAATTTCGTCTCAGGGAGCCACAGGGCAGCCTGATCTGGTATCACCAGTTCTGGAGATTGAAGATTCAATCTTTACTATAGGCGATAACAAATGAGAATTACAAAAATGAACATTTCTTCCTTGGCGTTTTGGCTAGTAATAAAGTGTAGTATCTGTTCTGATTCTACACTGAATCTATTCTGTCCTCGATCGCGGAATGAGAAGTCTTTCTAGACTGATAACATTTTTATTTTTGTACCAATCCACAGTGCCTCTTTTTGGGGAGCTGGAATTTCCCCACATAAAAAGCCGAACTTGTGTCTTACTTTGCCCACGCGGGGAGGCAAGTGAATGGGAACATTTCTAGCTGGAAAAATGAGAACAATCTACCCCCGTGGATTAAATAGAGGGTTAAGTTCGGAATTCGGTAAAGATTTCCGAGTTCTGAAATAAAGGTCGAAATTTACATCGGATGAAACACAGTGAACATTAAAACTAAGATTCGAATAATAGTCCAAATAATAAAAAGATTCGAATAATAGCCCAAATAATAAAATAATTTAAATATATTTATATTTAAATAATTGCAATATTTATTTCTGTTTTAATGAAGATGATTTTATCTATATTTCTGTTAAATAGTTTTTACAATTGTTTAAAATATGCAACATAGTTCTTTATTTATATTACCTCATTTGACGACGTCGTATGTTTTAAAATAATATTTTTGTTTACGGTTACATAATTACGGTAATATAATTACGAAAGATATATATATATATATATATATATATATATATTAGATTTTTTTATTTGATTTGCTCGCTTCGTTAGCTTGTTGGATGACATCGTCCTAGCGAGTATAAAATCCTACTTGTGAGACATCGGCCTGGGTTTTAAGTAGTTGGATGACTACACCCCTTTGTTGAGAAGAGTAGGTACATTCCACAGTTTGCCTTCGCCGCGGTTTGCTTAATCTGTGTAAATTAATAGACATTCTTGTATGTGGCGAGGTAGCTCAGTGGCAGAGTAAGTACTCTACCACTGAGCATGCAAGTGACTCCTGTTTCGAATCCTGAGTTCGGATGTGTTCTACTGATGAGCCCAAAGGAGGGCGAAACTCGAGTCTAGGACTTTCGGTTTGTTTCTTTCATAGGTTGTGGGCTGCGGCGTTGTCTGATAATTATATATATATATATATATATATATATATATATATATATATAACTTTCCTTCTTTCTATCGCCATTTCCTCAAGTTCCGTTTTCTAAGAACGTGAAATGTGGAAAAATCTGAATTAAAGTCTTATACAGTTAGTTAAAATCGAATTTAAGTAGTTGAAGCTTTAAAGGAAATCTGTCCCCATGGGCCAATTAAAGGTGGGGCACGTAGATATTCGACATACAGAGGGTAACGTAGATATTCGAGACCACTTCCATTGTCTTTCCCGGAGAATTTTATACATATGCCATACATTTCCTCAAAACTGGATATATATAAAGAAGGTTCGGCCCTCATATCTCCCTTAGGGTAGAAGGTTACTTAGAGATAAGGGAATACTTCTATTATCTTTCCCAGAAAATGTTATACATATGATTTAAATTTCATAAAAATAGCATATATTTGAGTATTTGAGGAGGTTTGAAGTTTTTAACGGCGCACTTACAGATTCGTAAACACATACATTCCCTTCTCCGGTAAAATTTGCACAAAATACTTTTTAACATTTCATGTAGATTCTTTAACCTTTGTTTTCATAGGGACCACACACATACACACCCATTGACTTGTATATAGATGTAGATAGATAAGTAACATATTTATAAGCAACCCGGTAGTAAATTATAAAAGAATAGGACAAAGAATACATTTGATAATCAATAAGTTAAAAATAAATGGAAAAAATGGAAAGAAAGTTGAAAGAATAAAAAATGATTTTTAATGGAAAAATATGATTTACAAATCCAATAATTAAAAAAAAAATATGGGATGCAAAAATATAATATGGGATCCAACAAATAAACTATGGGATCCAATAAGTGGTGAAAATACGAAAGAAATAAAACAAATAATAAAATAGTAATTTAAAAATTCAATAAGTGAAAAATAAATAAGTGAAAACAAAATGGCGTCGAACAAGTTTAATATTGTCTTGTTGTTCAAAGATTAAGAAACACGGACACGAAGAAGAAAGGCAAGAAAATGTCGGTTTTGTATACTCACCATCGTTTATTTCATTTCTACGTTTGCATTGCAACTTTGGTCGCTTTTGTCTGATAAACCTTAAGGTTTCATCTTCTACTTTTCCTTTGCTTCTTATTTGGGCCAGCGTTCCCTGCGGAAACAAAATGAAAAGACGGCGCTAATGAATAAGACATCGTACAAGTACAATGGCGGACATTAATTACGCTTACAATAACCAAGGTTCGTTTTATTGATTTAGAGCTCGTTATTCGGTACATCTATCCTTCTCTCTCTCTCTCTCTCTATATATATATATATATATACATATATATATATATATATATATATATATATATATATATACATATATATATATATATATATATATATATATATGAGAGAGAGGAAGGATGAAGGTAATCCGACGTAATGGGAAATGAAAAAGGAAAACCAAAAAGGATGTTTTTTATATATTCATCAACGTTTTATCTTTATTTGTAAGACTTCCTCGGGATGATAATTTTAAGAAAAATGTCATGCAAGTACGTGAGAATATTGGCTTGACATGATTGGTTGAAGAGAAAAAAATTATCATCCTGAGGAAGTCTTACAAATAAAGACGAAACGTTGATGAATATATAAAAACATTCTTTTTGGTTTTCCTTTTTCATTTCCCATATATATATATATATATATATATATATATATATATATATATATATATATATATATGTATAATGTATATATATATATATATATATGTATAATGTATATATATATATATATATATATGTATAATGTATATATATATATATATATATATATATATATATATATGTATAATGTATATATATATATATATATAATGTATATATATATATATATATAATGTATATATATATATATATATAATGTATATATATATATATATATAATGTATATATATATATATAATGTATATATATATAAATATATAATGTATATATATATAATGTATATATATATATAATGTATATATATATAATGTATATATATATATATAATGTATATATATATATATAATGTATATATATATATATATAATGTATATATATATAATGTATATATATATATATATATAATGTATATATATATATATATATATTATATATAATGTATATATATATAATGTATATATATGAGAAAAAAAGGATGAGAGTAATCCGACGAAATAGGCAATAAAAAAAGAAAAACCAAGAGATATTACAATACATTTTATTATTACCATTATTATTAATATTATTAATGGTATTTACTTGCAATCATTACTAAATTTGACTTTAATTATGATGTTAACAAAATTTATATCTATTTAAACTTGAATAAAAAAAAACAAGAGAAAAAATAACTCAAACAGTTTCTATTAGTAAACAGACTTTCTCTTCACCCCTTCTCCCAAAACCCCAGGCATCCCTCAATATTGAATATTAAGAACTCTACTTCTCTCTTTCTTTCTTTCTTTCTTTCTTTCTTTCCTCATGTTCACCGAGCTCCCCTCCCCCACTTAATTAAAACTGTAATATCCGGCTGAACAACCACCCCATTCCTCCCTCTAAACTTACAATTCGACCAGTGCTATAAATAGACCAACTTTTTCTTAACTCTTCAACTAAAACTTAGAAACGTTTTTTTTTTTATTTGAAATTTTATCATGTGACCATCTGATTTTGAATGTATATATATTTTCTTTTCTTTTTCTTTTCTCTAGCAATATGTACATCTAAATGAAAGATCAGATTTTTCTACATGATAAGATCTTAGTTTTTAATAACTAACTAATTTTGCGTTATGTTTTAAGGGAATTTAATTTTTTATTTTATTTTATTTTAGATTAATTATATACTCCCTCTGAAGTGATCTTAAATTTTGTGTCCATCTATATTGACCTAGCCTAACGGACGTTTAATTGGTACTAATATATATATATATATATATATATATATATATATATATATATATATATATATATATATGAGAAGAATGTTGTAGTTCGCTTGGAGCATTGTGTATAGTGTAAGAATAATATTTTGGAGGCGATAACAATGCGTTGTTAAAGTGACACATACGACACGTGGAATCGTAAAAACAAAACAAAGTGACAATATTGAAAAGTCAATAATTTTCAAAATTTTTTATTTTTTTTATTTACCAGTGTATCGTTGACCGTGGTGTTAGGTTGGAGTGTGTCCTTTTCATTATTATTTTTTTTTAATTTTCGAGGGTATCCCTCATCCTCAGAATAAAATAAATACTACCACTCGTTGGAGTGTGTTTTTTTGCCAAAAGCCGGGGCCGGAAATGCTGGTTTGTTTTTAGTAGCAGGTCCGCAGAGGTCTGTTTATTTATTTATTTTTATTTTTATTTTTTTTCTATATAATTTATTATTTACTATTTTAACCGTTGCTGTTTGTTTTGTTAGTAAGTATACTGAGTAATTTTTTATTTATTTATTTACTTATCTTTTTATATATAACGTTGTTGTTTGTTTTGTTAATAGTATACTGAATAATCATTATCTCTCTCTCTCTCTCTCTCTCTCTCTCTCTCTCTATATATATATATATATATATATATATATACATATATATATATATATATATATATATATATATACATACATATATATATATATATATATATATATATATATACATACATATATATATATATATATATATATATATATATATATATATATATATATATATATATATATATATATGCCAAAACAGAAAGAAAGAAATATGTAAGAATTCATGCATTCGTATACATACTTTTTCTAAGTCGAAGGTGAGCTGGAATTTTTGAAGAAAATCTCCGGCAAATTCCGGATAAGTTCGTAGTATTTCCCGTAATTCTGCGATGTCTATTTTGTTGATATCACAATAGGAAAGGGGGCGGACAGTGTAGAGTGACTTTCCCGCCGCACCCTTATCTCGAATATCACCACCAAAAATATCATGTTTACCTGAAAAACAAGCGGGAAAAAAATAAAGATAACAGAAAGAAAAAAATTGTTTAACACAGACGATTTTGAAATCTGTCGACGACAGAAAACAACGTTTTACTTAATCAACTCATTTAACAAATATTTTTTTATCATTCAAAGAATAATACAAAAATACCAATTATAAAAAAAAAACAGTAAAAGATTTCTTTGATTCCGGTTTTTTGATTTATCTATTGATCAGCGTTTGATTAAAATAATCTTTGTTCGTCGGCTTACAAAGTTTTTGTTTTGACTCACATTTTCTTTCTTAAAGTTTTCAAATATACGAGATGAGCCGTTCGGTCTGTAACGAAATTACTCTACAGAATAGTAAATAAGAATTATAACCTAGATGATAAGTGTCAGGAGTGTTGGTTAATTAGATCGCAGGAAATCATATATATACATCGTTCCTTCCCTTAAAAAGAAGTAGAACGCTCTAGACGTTAAGCCCGCCGATAAAGTGTTAACATCATCACCGTTTATTCGCTATTTAAAATTGGCCGAGTGGTTAAGGCGTCAGATTTGAGTTGAAAAATACTTGTAATCCGAGGTTTCGAATCGCATGCCCGGTAGTGAATAATCATATCTCTATGCTGATGAGTCCCGATTAAAAAAGGACGAAACGTATACGTACATAGATAATATACCATAACAAATATTTATTATTATTGGTCGCTCCTCGAAAAAGTAGAGCACTGTAAGTGTAGTAATAACACAACATGACGTCACTAGCTTTAAAACATGACGTCACTAGCTTTAAAATGCATCGTTCCTTCCCTTAAAAGAAGTAGAACGCTCTAGACGTTAAGCCTGCCGATAAAATGTTAACATCATCACCGTTTATTCGCTATTTAAAATTGGCCGAGTGGTTAAGGCGTCAGTTTAAAAAATACTTGTAATCCGGGGTTTCGAATCGCATGACCGGTAGTGAATAGT
Organism: Sepiola atlantica; assembly: GCA_963556195.1. Taxonomy (NCBI): domain Eukaryota; kingdom Metazoa; phylum Mollusca; class Cephalopoda; order Sepiida; family Sepiolidae; genus Sepiola; species Sepiola atlantica. The sequence continues at coordinate 32,760,102 of OY744544.1, read as the reverse complement.
CATATCTCTATGCTGATGAGTCCCGATTAAAAAAGGACGAAACGTAAACGTACATAGATAATAAACAATAACAAATATCATATATATATATATATATGCTATTTAAATGAAAAATTAATTTATTTAATGTTTTAATTTTTATTACAAGCTTTCGTTGTAGAATAGGTTTGCGAGACAGTCTTATAGTGTTTTCTTCTTTTCTTCTTTCTCATTGTACGTTGTGTTGATTTTCAAAATATTTCACTTAAATACATTTTCATGCGTGCCTAAAAGATGTTGTCAATTTCCTTACTTAAAAAGCGCCAATCGACCGGACTATACTTATTTTAACGTCTTTTAGAACTTGACGTGCCTTTCTGATTCTATTGTGATTCGACCCCTCGAGGTTAATACCATCAAAATGAGCAAAGAAGAAAAGAAGAAAAAAAACTATAAGACAGTCTCGCCATACAAAGTTGTTCTACAACGAAAGCTTGCAAAAAAAAATTTAAAAAATGATTTTTTCATTTACATTGCACGTTGTGTTGATTTTCCATAAAATTTCACTTAAATACATTTTCATGCGTACCTCAAAGATTTTGTCAATTTCCTTATATATATATATATATATATATATATATATATATATATATATATATATATATATATATATACTGGGTGGTTCAGCAAACTCTAGAAAATTGACAGAAAGTAAACGAAATATCACGAGATGTTGAGAAGCGTGGTTAAGTCCTGGATGGGCGAGATCGCAGCCGGACACCTCTCCGTCTGTCAGCAGGACTCCGCTCGTTCACAAACGGCGGAGATGCCCCAGGCATGACTGCCTAGCAATGTTCCGCACCACTGGTCGCCGGACATGTGGCCGCCTTTATTACCCGACTGACACCCCATGACTATTTCTTCTGGGACGCGACCGAGGCCACGAACAAAAAGTACGCCCACAACACGGTTGACTCTCTGAAGGCTACCATCGTTGAAGCGTTCGTCGCTATAAAGAAGGACATGGTCGACAAAGTGTGTAACTCATTTCGCGTCCGCCTTGAGATGGTTTTTTTCATCGGCGACGGTTACATTGAAAAACAATGTAGCATGTAACTCTAACTGTTGCTAAATAAACTGCCGGGTCTCTGCATATACGTCTTTTGTTTTTATTGACTATTTCTTTTACTTTTTGTCAAGTATAAGATCTTGCTGCAACATCCTGTATTGACAAACCATTCTAATTTACTATATTTTCAAACGTTTTACGATATTAAAAACAACAGTTGTCTGGCTTTGGCCTCGACTCTATATAATAATAACATTTATTTTCTTTGTGACTGATTGATAATTTGGTCGGGTTTTTACGGCATCTCAACTATTGTAGTGTCATCTCATTCTAAAATTGTACATGTAGATCATTTTTCAGAGATTCTTTTTATTTAAAACAGCAGCTAAATTTCCTTAATGGTTACCCATTTAGTAATGGCCAGGCTCAGAGTAGCTTAACTTCGGTAATCTTACGGGAACGAGTGTCTCAATGTCATTCTAGACTTATTATGTGATTGAAGATAAATAAATAAAATATATAAACTTCATGTATAGTGGCTGAACTCACAGCTTCCAGATTATAAGAAAATGTGCCTAGTACGTCCTCATTCCACACGTTGACTCGCATTTACTTCTCCTGCTATCTAATATATTCAGTGTGCAAACAATCAACTAAGCAAGTATGATGACAGTGCGGAGTGACCAAAGGATAAACGGACACGACTAGTGTGTTCGCTGCATGAAAACAGTGGCTGCGCGCGGGAGAGAACCTGGAACTGTCTGATTTAGAGGCGACAGTCGTTATTATGCAAAATAGGCGCTGTTAGCAGTCCAAAAGAACTAAAAAAACATGGTGACATTTTTGCTCAAGGAGGAGATCTTTTTTAAACGTCAGGCAGCTACGTCGTTCGCGTGTGTCGTCTGCAACATTATTTCCTAGTTAGAATTGAGTCGAGTACTGTCGCTGCTGCTACTAAGAACGAACGTCTTATTTTTTGTTTGTGAAAAAAAGTAAATTATCTGGCACCACACATGAATACTGTGAGCTGGCATTCTGTGTGTTATTTCAACTCTAAATAATTTACGGGACTGAAAGAGGATATTATAAACCAAATAATCTTTCAACAAGATTACAAGAGTTTAAGTATTATACATATATATGTGATACATTGTACATTAGTGTATACATTTAGTTCCTTGAAACGAATGTGAATGTAAAATTTGGAAAAGATTTGAAGAAATTGAACAACTATTTACAAAACATTCTTTTTAAAAATATTTCTTACACGTTTCCCATCATTGCCAACAACTTTAAGATGTTTCTACATTTGACCTCGACTTAATCTATATAACACAAACATTTATTTGTGGGGTGTGATTGACGATAAAATGAAAATATACTGCCTCTACATGGATTGAACTCACAACCTTCAGATTATCAGACTTTTGTGTCTAATACGCTCATCGCTTTCCACCTAGTTTGATTCGACCCTTTCTCCTATCTAAACCATCCAAACAATCAAGCAATCTAGATTATCAGAGTTTCAGTATTATATAGACGACCCGTGACCACCGGATACACTCTAAGATAATACCCAGGGTCGCTTATGATATTGAAAAAAAAACGTGGTATGATTATAGAAGGCAAACACAGAAATTATCTTAATCTGTTTTACAATCACTGATGGTGCAGGCCAATTTGAAAAAAAATATTGAACTAGCGAAATAACACTTTTTATAATCTGTTCATAAATTATTTTCATTTTCAAAAAATTAAACATGTTTAGTAATAAGGAATTATTCGCTATTTTGTGACAGTTTTATTTTTTATCCGCCATCTTGTTTTTTTATAATGTTTCGTCTTGTATGTGAATCTTTTCTGTCGCTCTGTCTGCAGCGTGTCAGTTCACTCTACCACACCTAAGATGTTTTTAATAACTCTTTATATTAAAGAAGCCGCGCATGCGTGGCCCCCCTCTGTATGTGACTCGATGTGGCGAGTGTAAAATGCAATAAATTTGGGCAATTTGGGGCATTTTTGACCCCCACTTTTACCCCTTGAGGGTGCGAACCAGAATTTTTTTGAGGTCAAGGATGCTCATTTTATCTCCAGAACAATTGCTTCTACATTTGGCCAAGTTTCAGTAAAAATTGAATGGATGGATCAAACGTTATGGGAGAAAAGGGTAATTTTTTATCATTTTGTGGGCTTTTGAACCCCTGGGGCGCGAACCAGACTTTTTCCAAGGTCAGCTATACTTATTTTCTATTAGGAACAATTGCCTCCACATTTTGGTCAAGTTTAAGAGAAATTGAATGGATGGATGAAAAGTTATGGGGCAAAAAATGTCATTTTTTGCCATTTCGGGGCCTTTTCACCCCCTGGGAGGGGGGCTAACCAGATTTATTTTCAAAAATCGGAGAATGTCACTTTCTAACCTGACCAAAGTTACAACTTCATGCAAAATTTCAGAGAAATTCAATGGATGGTTGCGGAGAAAAATCCGGACGGACGGACGGACGGACATGCCTCAAAACATAAGTCCCCCGATTTTATAAAAAAGTACATAGTCAAGCTTTATGAGAATTCGCTCGTCGATTGTAACAATAGCTCTGAACATGAGCCGAAAACGTGAGTTTGCTTGCCTTAAATGGTTTGAAGTTATTAACAAAAATACAATTTATTTAGTCCGTCACCCCTAAGTAACATTAAGTGATATATAAATTTTACATGCGTCCACCCATTCCTATGAGAGGCTTTTATTTGTCAGCCAGTATGTTAAGCTTCGATTTAGCCTCTTACACTGAAGGCAAGGTAAAAGCTTCCTCAGCCATGTTGAGCCCCTAACAACATCTCAGGAAGAGACAGACTACAGTTGTGGACGAGAGGGCGAGAGAATGATCCGTTCATACTGACATGGGAATATCCACTTCTGAGACCCCCCTGACAGAGAAACACTTTGGTCCAGTGGCAAACACCCAACAGCCTGAAGAACGAGGCGATCAAAAATTGCTATGGCCAGATAGTGTTAGCAAACTGACCACATCATCTGCGAATGTGGAGAAGAGGACAATACGAAGCAACACTTCCTTGTCTTCTTTCTAGTGTCTAACCGTTGCAGCTTGAAAGATCTTGCAGAGTACAACAATAATGCAAAGAACTGCGTAAAAAGTGTGAAACTGTCGTATGACCACACGCTTCGAAGATACGCAAAGAAGAAAAAATAAAGTTTGAAATAGAAGTTTCATGCTTAAACGCGCAGATCAAATGGACGCATCTGATGACTACCAGCTTTTGTTATTCTTTTTATTATTGTTTGGGGTAATCTGATCTCTAGTTCGATATCCACAATCGGCGCGGGTTCACCGTCTTCTAATTTGTGCCCGGCCCTTACGTGGGCAGCAATCCCCTACCTCCTTAATTCCACCCGGTTGCAACTGCAGCTTCAGAACGAGGCTGGTCTGATCAATAGGTCGAATTAGTCACACAGAATTAATGACTCGCCAGCCTCGCTTTGATGTTGGACATTAATTCGTCGCCGACGTCTTTATGTGTTATTGGCATTATTTGTATTTTCAGCCAATCAGGCTGACACTGGAGCGAAAATACGTGCGATGGACATAAGGCACCATGATTAAAATAAAGATGAAGAAAAAGAAAAAGGAGCGGGGGAAGGAAGCGGGTAAAAAGATCGATCTTAGAATCAACAGTCAATAGCTGGACACGTGTCTTTATCATGTCAAACTGATATAGCTCGCTTAATGGGGGGAAAACCGGTTTCATACCTTCTGGGAGAAAAAGCTCTCATTCATCTTCACGTTTGATTTTGTCAGAAGTTAAAGTTGTTAAAGAGCGCAAAGGACAAATACTCTATTGAAAAGAGAAAGAAATAAAAGACACATACAGCATGAAAACAAGCGCGATTATTTCAATGCTCTTTTACGACAGGGTCGCGTGGGAAAACCAATGTTCTTCCCTTAATTTAAGAACAAAAATGAACCATATTACTAGACTTTTAACTTTGCCGGGCAAAAATACGAAAATAGTTATATATGATATTTTGCAACTAGCTCTGAATGGTGTGACGTTTGTTACGCCAGTCACGTGACTCTATTTTAGACACGAATGCTTGAGACGAAACGACGATCGTTCGATGTCATTCTCTTTTCACATGTACCCTTTAACCAGACAGGATGTAACATTCAGACGTCATAAGGAGATAAATAGTTGTACCAAAATATGAACGTCATATTGTTTCTATTTTGAGGTATGTTGCTTGAGGAATATGTTAAAAGCAATTTTAATGCATACGGTCACTGATCGAGATAGAATCGGTGAAAGCAACCGAGCGAGACTTGCGATCGAACTAAGCGGACGTTCCGTCCTTGACTCTCTCCGATGCAGCTGGGGAGCTGACTACATATATGAAGCTGTGTGTACCAACAGAATGTCGTCATTCCGTTACAATAACAATGTAAGCTATAGAAAAAAAACTTTTCTTGTGACGACTGGTAATTTTTTTGCCGCGACACCTTTCACATTTTAGGTCCAGTAAAAGAACGGGTCATAACGCAATAGTTGGAGACGTTCACTTATCCAACACAAGGACGGGTATTATGGTATGAAAAGACGGGAATTATGGCATGGTCGCTCTATTATGATCAGGAGATGATGATAATGGCTGCCCAAGATCAAGGCTTAATGACCAATGCTTTTGTGAAAATTAGTTGTCTCAGCAACGACAAGTGCAGGTTCTGCCACACAAAAGTAGAGAGTGTTAGTCACCTGACATCCAGTTGTAAGGTTTTGCTGGGGGACGGCTACTATACTATACAAGACAATGGAGTGTGTAAATATCTCCACTGGAACATCTGTAAAAACTTGAATTTCCTAGTGTAGCAGCAAATTCTGGGATCATTTACCAGAAAGAACTGTTAGAAACAAGTCATACATTACCCACTATAACTATGCTATTAATACAGCTACACACATTATTAATGCTATTAATACAGCTATAACTATGCTATTAATACAGCTACACACATTATTAATGCTATTAATACAGCTATAACTATGCTATTAATACAGCTATAACTATGCTATTAATGCTATTAATACAGCTATAACTATGCTATTAATACAGCTACACACATTATTAATGCTATTAATACAGCTATAACTATGCTATTAATGCTACTAATACAGCTATAACTATGCTATTAATACAGCTACACACATTAAAACGGAGCTGTTAAACCTGACATCGTGATATGGGAAAAGATGGAGAAAGTGGCAACACTAGTTTATGTCAGTGTCTTTAATGATCCTGCCTTAGATAGAGCTGAAATAAAGGAAATTACGAAATACCAGCATCTCAAATACGACATGAAAACAAACTGTAATCTCAAGAAGATCTCCATCATTCCAGTAATTCTATAATGACTGGAATGATGGGGATCGTATGAGCAACCGGACTCATGGAAAATAATGTCAAACACTGCCTGGTTAATATACCTGATGAACCAAGTGCAAGAGCGATAAAAGCAATTGCACTTAAAAGGACAGTTAGAATCTAAAAAAAGATCTGTCGGTTGGAGTCTCTGAAATAGCAGGTTAATGTCAGGTATGCTGTAGAATGTCATATCTTAGAAAAAGCAAAAAGAAAAAAGAAAATTCAAAAAAATAGTCACTGAAAAAGAGATGCAATTTACTTACAAGCGTTTATAAAATATACTTACCTAAAATAGCCATAACTATTTCATCTTTAGATATTTCTATAGAACCTGAAGCTATGAAATAGATAGAATGTAATATATCTCCAGGATGGATCAGCGTATCCCCCGGAGGGGCGTGCGTCGATCGAAATTTCATAGACAAGACGCGTAAGCAACCTAGAAAGAGAGAGAGAGAGAAAAAAAGTAAACGTCAATAAATTGTTCATCAAAACAGAAAAGTCATAAACATTAAAAAGGCAAAATATTTGGTCATTTCTTCTTCCTTTTTTCCATCAGAGATGCATATATCGTAATAAAGGGGTAATGGGTGGAGCTGAATTGCTGTAGACGCTGAAATCAAACTAATTCGAAGCTAGTTCTTGGTGGCCGAATAACATTTAATTTTTAGTCATTGGACAGTTTATGCTTTGTCTGGGGGACATTAACATACACAGTAAGGTTGAAGAAGCCGATAGACAATTAAGGAAATATGAAACTTAAAAACGATGGGTATTTGGTCATTTATCTTTTTTTATCCATTAGACATGCATATATATATATGATTTATTCCGATAAGGGATGTGTCCATTATAGATCCGAGACTTCATACCTTGATATGTTTTCGTCTTGTTCGTGATGGTAGTTGTTTTGATTGTAAAGGGGTAATGGATGGAGCTGAACTGCACTAGACGCTGAAATCCTACTCATTCGAAGCCAGTTCTTTCTGGCCGAATGAAATTTAATTTTTAGTTATTGACCAATTGATACTTTGTTTAGGTGTACATACAACTGACACAGCGAGATAGGAGAAAACTAGAGACCCTTCAATTTTTAATTAATAGAACAGACCCCAATAAAAAGTAAAAGGGCAGGGTGTCTGGCCATTTTACTTTTGTTTTCATACATCAGACTTATGCATATGTAGTAACTAGAAGAATACTCGAACAAAACAATATTGCACCACTTTTTATGCCACCATTACGAAGATTAAAATCAAGATGTTATGCTACTAAACCTTATCTCTAGAATGCTTATTCTAATTTTGATCAAAATCATTTACATTGTTTTGAATCTAAAAAATATTAAAAATTAAATGCATAGTCTTAAATGTTCTTAAGAAACAAACTGGAATTCATGGAATTTTGCTTAATTGATGTCTAATAACTATGGATCAAATTTAATGCAAATCTGAAATATTTAAATTTTCAAATGAGAGGTTGTCCCCATATTATTCCTCCTAAAAAATCAACTTTAAAATACACTAGAGAAACTGAAATTTTTTAGAATATTTATTAATGTATGTGTAATACGAATTGTTAAAATTTCACAACAATCGAAGGTATATGAATGTCTATACTGATATTTGTATGAAACTAAAATAAACTAAATATAGCCCAGTTATCAATTATTATGCTTAGCAGCTGTGTTGTATAATTCATAATGATCAGTTAATTAGTTTAGAAGTGTATATTCTACGTGCAAAATATAAATATATACACATACTTAATATTTTATAGCGATATAGCGATAATTTGTTTTGAAACAAATGTTGGATAAATAGTGCGTCCATTATCGACCTGAGCGGTCATATTTGGATATGGTTTCGTCTTGTTCGCGATAGTAGTCGTTTTGATCGTAAAGAGGTAATGGGTGAAGCTGAACTGCTGTAGAAGCTAAAATCCAACTTATTCGAATTCAGTTCAATCTGGTTGAATAAAACTGAATTTTTAGTCGCTGAACAGTTTATACTTTGTTTGCGTAAACATACAACAGACACAACGAGGTGGGAGAAGATGGCAGCCCCTTACTTGTCTTATTTAAGGAGTTTATATTACTTCGTTTGTCTGCCCTCGGTTCCTGTCTTGAAATCTATGATTTGACAACCATTTCTCCCCACCTTAATGACGTCATTTTCATCCGTTTGTCTTCTTTCTTCTGTTCGCATTTTTAAGATGCGTCCATTTTTGTGCGTTTGGCAATGGAAATAATATTTCAAACGGAAGCTTGAGAGGGGAAGAGAGCGATAAAGAGCGAAAGGGAAAATGAAAGCAACAAATAAAAGAGAAAGAGAGATAGAGAGAAAAAGTGAGATAGCGCAAAAGAGAGAGAGAGAGAGAGAGAGCGAGAGAGCTAAAGAGAAATAGAGAAAGAGAAAGAAAAAGAAAAACAGAGAGAGAGAGAGCAAGCGAGATAGAAGAAAATAATCTGAGAGAGCAAGAGAGAAAATGAGAGAGAGAGAGAGAGAGAGAGAGAGAAAGAGAGAGCAAGCGAGATAGAGAGAAAAAGAGAAAGAAAGAAAGAGTGAAAGAAATAGATAAAAAGAGAGAGTGAGGGAGAAAGCGACAAAGAGAGAGTGAGGGAGAAAGCGACAAAGAGAGAGCGAGAGAGAAGAAACAGAGACAGAGAAAATAGAGAAAAAAGAGACAGAAAGAGAAGAGAGAGCAAGCGATATATAGATAAATAGCAAGTGAGAGAGAGCAAGAGAAAAAGAGAAACAGAGAGAGCGAGTGAGATTGAGAGACAAAGAGAGAGAGAGAGAGAGAGAAAGAGAGAGAGAAATAAAGAAAATAAGAAAGAGAGAGAGAAAGTGAAAAAGAGATATAAAGAGAGAGAGAGAGAGAGGGGAGAGGGAGGAAATGAGAAAAAGAGATAGAGAAGAGAGAGAGAGAAAGAGCAAGCGATATTTATATATATATATATATATATATATAGATATAGATAGATAAATAGATAGATAGAGAGTGAGAGAGAGAGAAAGAGAGAGAGAGAGAGAGAGAGAGAAAGAGAGAATCTAATTTATTCAGGTCTAAGAACCCATAATTATGTGTGAACTGGTCTATGATTTAACAATATTTTATTCCGCGATTACGTCATTCTCAATCCGTCTTTTCCCTCTCATTTCTTCTGTTCTCACGTTTTATTTATATTCATTTGACCTCTATCTACCTTAAATAACGAACACTTCCACTAAGACGTAAGAGGCCATATTTATAGGGGGCCTCCTAAGATACGAGTTGTGCAGCGAGATGTTTGTTCACATTACATTAACATTTCTGCATATAGAGAAACAGAGAGCAGGGGAGTAATTCCACAAGCTAACAGTTAAAGTTAAGTCCGCCGGCATCTACGGGCCTTCACAATTAAGAGAATAGATTTAGCGTATTGTCGAGAGCATCAGAGCAGCAAGTTCGTCCGAGCACATTCCATTAAACTAATTGTCAAACAAGCACGGGGCCGCAACATTGCGGCAATGGGACAGGGGCTAGAGCTTAGTTGTCAGTGTGGGCTATATTAGATTTTGCTCTGCTGTGTGATGTGTGTTAATAGCAGCTGTTGTAAATAATGACAACACCCTATCTTTTCGGTTTAACAAAGGTTTCGACATTTTTCTTTTTCTTTCCCAGTATATTGATATATGTAAGTAATACCTCAGCCCCTAACCCGTCCTTCATTGGAGAATGGAGACAGCTGTCTAAAAACCGACCGTTCTCTAACGCGATCAAGAAAAACGAGGAAGATTTTCTCAGCTTATCCGCCACGTGTCACTGGCGACTTCTTGTTTATGACGCATTATCTTGACACGTAACCCTAGTTTTAGTTAGATATCTAATGAGAAATTGCATCTTCTTGCTTAAATAAAATGCTGTTTGAAACATAGGTGTGACAGACCGATCGACGAAGATTGGACGTATCTTTTAGATACGTCTAATTAATCAGAACGTTTAGCGATGAAAACGGTTTTGTTTACTATCAAGATCACCACTCATCAAGGCCGATGGCCACTCGAGGATGAAAGTCAATGAGACGAGATGATTGTCAGCCGAAAGATAAGGAAAGCCATTTGACTACTAACATTGATCACTGGTATGAACTGTATTTGATTACTTATGGAACAGTTTAGGACAATAATTTGATGACATTGGATTTGAAGAAGATCCAGTTGTAATCAGCAGAGAAGCAGCCCCGCGGTGATGTGTTCCACTAAGGAAAATTCCAGCTGACGCTAGTCACATGGAAAGAGACAGGATATACATTTTTCATCGGGTAGCAAGACGAGTTCTTGCTGTGAATATCTTACATGGAGGAACTAAAACTGGAGCTTAGTCGAACAGCTTCCATGGAAATAACAATAGATTAGAAAGAGACGAGCGACAGCTCTTCCATTAGAAAGATGATGTATGGAAGGAAAGAGCTCACCTCTCACTAGATGTCGAAGTTATTTAAAATTGGATCGTGAAAGAGCGACACTATTTTATAGCGATGCGAAGTCTTGTCTAAAAATCAGTACTCGTGAGAGAAGATGAAAAGCTATTGAAAAAAAAAAAAAGAAAAAAGATCCTTGTTGGACTTATTCAACACGACCGTGTCTATTGTCACATCCATAGTTGTTTTCGTTACGGTTGTTCAATGAAATGGTCAAAGTATTAATTCATCGTTAAACTGTTCTTTTCTCGATTCACTGATTCTTTTTTGTGTCTGTTAAACGAATTCAATTGGGATATCCTTTCTTAAACCTTTTCAGGAAAAGCCTCTTCAAATGGGCTAATCGAAGTGCGGAGCTCTTTTAAAAAGGAGGAGCATTTAATGACAATGGCGTCCAATTTCCGGGTAGAATGTTAGATCACCTGTCCATGGAAGCGTTCAAAAACACTGACAGATAATGGCGAGTCGATAGACGACAACATCTATTCAAACAACGCCCATTGCTATCATCGTCTATTCTTTTATTTCTCCTGTTTTTTTTTGTAATTTCTTTTTTTTATCTTTCTTTCTTTCTTTTACTTTCTTTCTTTCTTGTTTTTCTTTTTTACTTATTTTATTTCTATTTTGTTGCTTGGTTCTCTCTTTCTCTCACTTTTTTCTTCCCTTCTTTCTTTTCTGTTTTAAAATTCTTTTGTGCGTTTTTCCTATTTTCCCCTGGTTCTTTCGTTCTTACACTTTTTTCTTTCTTTCGTCCTTGCTTTTTTTCAAACTCTTGTTTTCTTTCTTCATCTCTTTCTCTCTTCTTCTATATGTCCTTCTTCGGTTCGTTCTTTATGTCGTTTTTTCTTTTTCTTTGTTGTTCTGTTTAACTTTCTCTCGCTTTTTCTTTTTTCTTTTTATCTTTCGTCTCTTTTCTTTCTTCAATTCTTTCGTTATCTTTTTCGTCTCTTGCAGCAAAACAAAAATTAACTTCATCTCATATGTACATACATATAGTAGTTTAAAATATACGTATGGCAAGAAAGTTACACATGAAAGGTTTCTGTTTCTTCCACAAAAAGATTTGCCATGTCAACAGTTAACTTGACGAATACCTTCGTTAAATGAAACACAAACGTTTCTGTGTAGCCTTTTTGTCATAAGTATATGTTTAAACTACCTCTAAGCTATACTCATGTATTGACTGTCGAAGTAAAAAAAAACTTACTTGTATACCCTTAACGA
>OY744544.1:32737931-32742931 GCA_963556195.1 Sepiola atlantica | reverse complement strand
TGTTGCTATTGTAGAGCATGATGGACACGCAGTACGCGTTATAGAGACGGAGTCTAGTCTTCAACGGGATCTTCGTTCGTCGGCTCCAGAGTTTATGTAATGAATGAAACGCTACATTGCCATGTATACAGCGTACAAGTCGACTACAAGAATGCTAGTAAGAATTGAACTGAGGAAGTAGATATTTCATTGTGTACTTGTTTGGATTATTTTTTTATTCGCGTTGAATGAGACAAACAACAAACAACAAACTTTGATCGAAAACCAACATATACACCGTATGATACACAAAATAGCGTTGCTAAGAGATCCGGCCACTTTTAAGTGAGACATACCGTGTTAATGGAATCGGTAAATGACTTATGTTATTATCATTTTGTCAACGCATTAAAACAATAGAGAATATAGTTATATTTTATGAACATTAGTGATTATCTCAAAAGCCAAGCGTAAAACAGTCGAATACTATCAGTAATAGTAATAAAGAAGAAGAAAAAGAAGAAGAATAAAGAGAAGAAGAAATAGAAGGAGAAGAAAAATAACAGAATAAGAAATAGAAGGAGAAAAATAGAAAGTGAAAAAGAAGGAAAAGAAGAGAAAATATATAAAAAGAAAGAAGAGGGTGAAGAAGAACAAGAACAAGAAGACGGAAAAGAAGAACAATAAGAAAAGGCAGCAGGAGAAGAAGAAAAAGAAAAGGAAAGTGAAAAAAAAGAAGAAAAAATAGAAAAACACGATGAGAAGAAATAGAAAAAGTGAATAATGAAAAGAAAAGGGAGAAAAAGGAGAAAAAGAAGAAGAAGAAGAAGAAGAAGAAGAAGAAGAAGAACAACAACAACAACATGAACGTAAACAAGACTAGGTTGGGAGAAGGAGAACGAGAGAGTTGGGAAAAGGGGGCGAAATTCTGTGAGAGAGAAAAATAGAAAGAAAGCGAGACATCTAGGGAGAGAGATATAAGTTTTAATATACCGATGTTACACAAACTATTTTGCTTTTTATGGGCCCGGCAAACGCCGCGTAGCCCTGCTGGTACTGTATAAATGAGATCGACAGACGCATGTCATCAAAATAGAGTTGAATTAAGCGTTGTTTAAAGCTAAATATGACCAGTTTTTTTTTTTAAATAAAATTCTTATATTTATTCATTTAATATCAAAATATACATTTTTGATACTCGATGTCTGAAATATTGAAAATTATGTTTACGGTTAGAATCTAAATGCTTTTATGTGTTTTAATTTTAATTTTTAATTATCAGAATTTATTCTTTTTAGCAGGGAAAGAAAATTGTATATACATATCGTGATTTACATACAGTATATGAAAATAAACTAAAAATTAAATGGCCAACAAGACATAATTTCCAAAATGGAGTTGTAAAAACAATAGTCATATTCGAATTGGATTATTTATTGTCGTATACGTTATAAAAAAATTACAGTCAACGTAAAGATTGTTCGAAAAGGTGATTGAACTAATATCAGCAATATCTTTTTTAAATTTATGATATTCTGGAATTTTAGTAGTTCAAATTTATTTAGTATTCCATGAAAAATGCCAGTATACTGAAATTCATACACACTAAATGTACAAAAGCAAGGAAATTCCCAAATTTTTACACTTTTATTGTCATTAAGAGTATGCGAGCACAACAGGGCTTGTATTTTACTGGTAGAAATTTTTCTTCAGCGATCCTCACACACTTCATCCACTCATGCATCATAAAGATTTATACTGTAGTGATGTGATAATGAAATGGTTTGGTTGATATGTAGTCATACCCTTAATTAATGACAATAAAAGTGTAAAAATTTTGGAATTTCATTGCTTTTGTACATTTAGTGTATATGAATTTTCATCTTAACCCTATTAAGGGTATATGATTTCAGTATACTGGCATTTTTCATGGAATGTCACTACTTTGGTAAATGCTATGCCTCAATACAATGCCTTCTCATAAGTATTTTTTGGAATTTTCTGGAAAACTAAGGTATATGGTAACTGAAATTAAAATGCCATCAACTAGACCCTAAAACCTCTATCTCTGCCAAAGATCAGCTTAATCCATCAAATAGTTGATGAGATACAGGGTGGGACATAAGTATGTACGTACGTACACACAGATAACATGATTTCATGATGAAAGTCTATTATGGGAGAAGAGTGCTCTCGCGCCTCCCTTGATTACGTATTAATAGGAAAAACACGTACATCTAATTCCGTTTTCTTAACTAATAACAGAACAGATACTACACTACTTCCCCCAAAGTAGAAAGTAATGCTTAGTAGTATGCTATAATGACTACAGAACAGATACTACACTATGCTCCCTAAGTTTAGCATTGAAAAATAGTACATTAGTCTGAAATAGTATAGAAAACAGAATTGACGTTGAAAGAAAGTAAAATAGTATAGTTAATTGAAGTAATAGTATAGTTTCGGCGCCAGACAGATACCAAATTTCTATTCGTAATCAGATGTAACTTCGGTAATTCCCATGTTATGCCGTATGGAAGTAACATTCAGTCCAGACGATATGGATCTGAAATATTGTATAATTCATCGCATTTGGACGCCATTTGCAAAAATGGCTGCCGAACGAGTAAGTCAGTGAAATTTACTAAAAAACAACATCTGCCTACAAGAGTAAGCTGACTCTAAACACAAACATACATTCATTATATATATATATATATATATATATATATATATATATATATATATATATATAAGGAAAAAATGTGAGTAAAAAGAGGGAAAATAAATTAAAATTCTGATCAATTCTTTTATTCTCCCACTGCTGGAAAAGTGACGAGGACCTTACGGATAGAATTCAAAACGAATAGACCTGTAACTACCTGATGAGATTCGTAATTAAGACTTTACAGTTTCTTCTTTTTCTTTTGCTTGATTACCCATCGAGTGCACTAGAATAGATCTGCAGTGATAGTGGCTCGTCTTGCTGTCGGCAATAAGCAGCGCTTAACTTGTCGAGGGATGCGAACAAAAGGAGGGCTAAAGAAAACAAAATGGCGGATATAGTCACGCAATGTTTAATACAACCGTTATTTCCGCTTCCGGCAATTTCAGCATCCGGTTAAGAAAGAAAATTCACTGGAGTTTTTAAAAGCAAGGTGTGAAGTAAATTCTTCACTTCTCCTTAGTTGTCGGTTTCTTTTTATGTGATATAAAAAACAACCACGTCAACAACAACAATAAGAATAAATAAAATAATAAATAATAATACTAATATTCAGACAAGTACAAAGGCTTGTTTTTGAAAGAGAAACTATAGTTAAGAGAACCCAGGCCATTGCCCGAGCATTTTGAGTGCGAAACAAACAAGTTGCAGATAGAGAAATATAAAATGAATTTAGAGCGGGGATCATTTTTGATAAACGAATATAACATGCATTACTTTATTTCTTACTATGATAGGGTTTATCTATTGCTACACTCGACAAGAACATGCCTATATTGTCGCCCCACGAATAGTTTGAGCTCTAGAGCAGAATAATTAAAAATTTCCACTTACTGTAAACCATAACTTTTCGTAATTAGAATGGAGTTTTTTCGGTAACCGGTAATATAAACAAATATCTAAATATAATTTCTTTTTAATTAATGAATTGAAATAAATACATTGAAGATACTACCAAGTCTGCTGCAAAGATGGTGGGCTCCTTCTACCGGGCTAGAAAATTTCTCACACTTGCCAGTATCCTATATCTTTACAAAGCCATCATTTGCTCATGCACGGAGTATTGTTGCCATATCTGGGCTGGTGCATCAACCACTAGTTTTGAACAAGGAAAGTCGGCAATTTAATAGACTTCGCACTGTCTACTAAGATTCAGTCCATGTCTCATCATCGCAATGTTGCATCCCTGTGCTTGTTTTACAAGTACTTCCACTGAATGTGCTCCGATGAACTTATTGCACTTGTAACCCCTCAACGAAGTAGAATTTTGCTGCTCGTCTAATTTTAGAAAAGCCTTGGCTTAAGGGAAGAATAATGAACATATTTTTACTGACTACACCTTGCATTGAACAATGGAAGTTGAAATAAATTTGTCATTTGTACATGTTATCCCTCTTCTTTCATTAATCTTTATAATTGTTCTATCTCGTATATTGAGCTTAAACAATTTCACTATATGTTCTATCTTCTAAAAGTATACATGTAGTTTCATATTTTATATATATATATATATATATATATATATATATACATACTATTAATAATAAATTAAAGATAAGTCATGTGTCCTTAAATAGTAATATATCGTGATAATATAAAGCTCAACATATTGACTAGAGCAATAAATTCATAAATATGAATATATATATATATATATATATATATATATATATATATATATATATAATAGTAATAAAAATAATCCAGGTAACACATCCACAGGGTAGTAATCCAAATAATTTCATCCGGGTTTATAAAAAGTTCTCAATATCAAATAGAGCTTTTATATATGATTATTTTTATTTTCACAGACATGTACAATATCTGCGACAATGGCATGTCGATGTTATCGATCAACAGCTATTATGAACTGAGATATCATCAGGCAGAGTTAGAATCCGATCTTAACCTTAGATCATATTTGGAAAGAATGGAATGGAGAAAAAAAAAAAAGAATTTTAAAATTTCCAAATATGTAAATATATATATATATGTAAATATATATATATATATATATATGTAAATATATATATATATGTAAATATATATATATATATATATATATACATATATATATATATATATATATGTAAATATATATATATATATATATATGTAAATATATATATATATATATGTAAATATATATATATATATATATATATATATATATGTAAATATATATATATATATATATATATATATATATACTGCAAACACTGCGAAGACACATACTTATTCATGCTCTTACCTTGACTTGCGTTTTTAAAGGCCGCTGCATTATTGAGCAGATTTC
>OY744544.1:32702931-32732931 GCA_963556195.1 Sepiola atlantica | reverse complement strand
TCAGCTCCACACTGACACATGAATTTATAAACTACAGAATTCTTTTGAATGGCTGGCAAAACATCCTTACGAAAAGAAGAGAAAAAGGTTCGAGTCGTGTAAACTACCCTCAACATGGTTGCCGGAAAACAACGTTGAGTAGAAGAAGAAATCCTTTTAACAATGTCAAGGCCGTCAGAACCCAACCAAGGGAGTTTCAAATAAATAGGGCAACGTGACGGGCCAATAAATTTACCACCATTAAATAAAGCAACTTTACGTGCAATGGTGCCTTTTATAGTATTGATGGGATATCCATTGGCAAGAAAAATATTAGTAATCTCACCAAGTTCTGCATCGAGTCGTGTTGGTGAACAAATCATAAGAGCTCGATGAGTGAGAGTACCAATAAGATTTATTTTTCTTGCTCTTGGGGCGAAGGAAAACCAATTTAGATAAAGGCCTGTAAATGTTGGTTTTTTATACACACAGGTTTCAAATGATAAACCAGATTTAGACACTAAAACATCGAGAAATGGTAAGGAACCACAATCCTCGACTTCCAAAAATCCAACGAAAATGTTGGCTAACGATGGACCAAGAGGGCTGCCCATGGATATACCATCAATTTGCCGATACATTATATTATTGAAATATTATTATTTTTTTTCCCCCTTCTCATTCGTTTCCTCCAACTGAAATAAGTTTTATTTATTTTTTTTTTTCTCCCCCCTTCATTTCTCATTCGACTTTTAGTTTTTAATTTACCATTCTGACGTTTCCTCTCAGAGGGTCAGACGACAAGGCCTTAAGGTAATTTTAACAATTTTCCTTTTTTTTCCCCCCACTCGTCTGTTTCATTGATTTTAATAATGCTTCCTCTAAAATATATATATATATATATATATATATATATATATATATATATATATATATATATATATATATATATATATAACGGTTTCCACTGATATAAATCAATAATCTTTTGTTAAGAACAGAATTCTCTGGTTATCGGTGTACTGATAAAATATATGTGAACAAAGAACGCACATATATAGCGTAATACTTTCTTCTACTTTCAGTGGAGAGTTTGTTAGCGCATTACATTAGGAACTTGACTTATGATTACACTCGGATGTTCGGGTTTCGAACCTCGGCGCAGATACTAGTGGTACCTCTGGCCACACTGATGAATCTTGAAAAGATGAATAATGAATAATATTCAAAAGAATCTTTTAGTGATTTATACACGAATAAACGAAATTAAAACATAAAATAATAATAACAAATGCAGTTTAAACATTAGAGAAGAAAATAAGTAAATTGGCACATTGCAGACTTCCAATTTGTATAAGTCGACTTATAGCTGACTTACCGCTGGAACATTCAAAAATAGAAATGGGGAGCAACTATATCATTTGTGAAAAATAAATAGGGACTTTACCTTAAATCGTGAAATGTAAAAAGGGGATTATCAGCTAATTACTATGTAAATGTTTCGGAGATTTACAAACAGAAGAGTTAAAATAGGCTGCCAAATGAATGTTTAATACGATGTTCCGTCCAATTCGATTGTTGAACACTGTTGGGACAGCCTACTACATTCGTTTCTCATGGCTGTTAGGTTGGTCGCATTGATAGAGAGGTTCAGAGTGAACAGTTAAAAGGTTATTTTGGTCGAGGTTTCGAAATATATTGATCCACACTCATGGGGTTAACACTCTAGTAAGGGAATAAATGGTTGATATTTACTCTAATTTACATATTTTTCAAAAACAATTGAGCACTCTTGGTAGTCGGTAATGCAAATGTAAAAATATATAAAAATTACAATGTTCCTTACTTTCGGGACCAGTGGAGACCGACGAATCTAGTAGGCTGTCTCAACAGTGTTCAACAATCGAATTGGACGGAACATCGTATTAAACATTCATTTGGCAGTCTATTTTAACTCTTCTGTTTGTAAATCTCCGATGGATACTGCACCCCATAGACTGGTATTGTCTTGGCCTTCGGGGCTTGATTTACGCCGGTCTATGGGTCTGCCCTGTACAGTTCTAGGAGGTCCACCCTCCCAGGCTTCACCTCCCCTCTTTGTGGAGGAGTAGGTTTATTGCTTACTGCCTGAAGCGCCCCTACCGGGGAATGCCGACGGGGCTGCCCAGGCAATTTTTAAACCCCACTTTCCCGACCCGACCTTGGGTCACATCTTACTTGTGGGAGTAAGATAAAAACTGGCCTTGTGCCTAACTCCTGGAGAGTAGTAAATCAATACTCAATTATCATGTATTGATGTTGTACCGTGTTATCTGTAATATAATAATGTACTTAACTACACTTTATATTAAAAACATGTCTTAGAAACATTTTAAAATAATCACCTAAAAATAAATATCAGCTAGTCGGATAACTCATTTTGAATTAAGTTGTATACCTTAGGTTAAAAAAAACGTGCAACCAAATTCATAACTAAAATCGCTTCATTGTATCCTTGGCCACGTCGGGTATATACAGCTATTATAAAATAAAGAAGATGAAGAAAAAGAAGAATAAAAAGAAGTAGAAACTGAACGAGCAGTAGAAGAAAAAAAAGTAGAAAGAGAAGAAGAATGAAGTGAAGAAAATGAAGAGCGAGAAGAAGAAGAAGAAGAAGAAGAAGAAGAAAGAGAAGAAGAATGAAGTGAAGAAAATGAAGAGCGAGAAGAAGAAGAAGAAGAAGAAGAACAAAGAGAAGAAGAATGAAGAGCGAGAAGAAGAAGAAGAAGAAGAAGAAGAAGAAGAAAGAGAAAAAGAAGAAGAAAGAGAAAAAGAAGAAGAAAGAGAAGAAAAGGAAGAAAGGAGATACAGGAGGAGAAAAGAGGAGAAAAAAGGAATGCTGACGCGAAACGAAAACTATGCTAGAAATTAAAAGAGCACCTGCGTATAAACCTTGGCAACATTTCACTGATGAAACCCAAATCAGGAACTGCTTTTTTTAAAGAATGGCGATGATCTCGAAAGTTCTGAAATATTCTTTGATCCGAAACACCGAAATGCCTCAGCAACTGACAAAAACCTTCAAAGTAAATTGCAATATTCGATGCCTTAATGGATTCATCTTTGTAATCAAGAACAATATGTCTGAGACACACACGCAACAAATAATATATAACTAAAATCACTTCATTGTATATCATTCATATATACATATACATACATACATACATACATATATATATATACATATATACACACTCACACATGTATATATATATATATATGTATATACACTATATTTAGCTGAAAATGACATATATATATATATATATATATATATATATATATATATATATATAGTAAGTTGTGAATATAAATTAATGGCAATCAAGCTACAGAGAGAGTTCTGCGTTCAATCCTTATAGGCAATCGTCAGGCTTAAATTCATATATATATTCTGTGAAGTTTTGTTTATAAGAGTAGGTTAATCAATCTGTTCAATAGTTACCGTTTATATAATAGTACACACTAAGATGTAGTATATAGTATACATGTATATCCATACCAAAATGTCAGCTATATATTTGCAAACATGTTTTATCTACAGTCTTATTTAGGCTAAGCTTCTTCAGGCCAAGTCCTTAATCTCTTTTCGATTTCCTACTGACGATTTGGCCTGTAGACGCTTAACCTAAATAATGCTGTAGTTGAAATATGCCGGCAAATATGTAGCCAAAATGTTTGTATAAATAAAAAAAATGTATACTATAGATCATTGATAATAAAAATTAACTTAACCGTATCCTAGTATCTATTTAATATGGTATAATCTCTCCCAGTCTTCCCCTTCATTCTGATCTATCTTTCATTTTTTATTTTTTTATTTTCTCTCATATTAGCGATTTTCTTTTGGTTTTTTCCTCTTTGCTTCCATTTCTTTGTCTTTTTCTTTCGGATTCTTTATATTGCTTCCTTCCCTTTTGATATATTAATCAGAAAGTATCGCCTTGTCTCCCACCCAGACTATTCATCCATAATTAGTCAGTCAATGAATATTTTCTATTCACTAGGCACGCTTAAGTGGAGCAATAATGTACAACTCTTGACGGCTCTGCTTTGTAATTATATTGTGGACTTGCCAACATGGCCGACCGCCTGATGAACTGACCTGAACAACAACGACTGGCAGAATATGACGTTTGCCGCCGACACGGACGACGCGCCAACGCCAACACCGTACGCACATAATGCAAACACACCTCCATGCTAACTATATTGAACTCGACCTCGCAGTAGGCGTCGTATAATCAAGTCTTACGGCATTAGCCTGGATTCTTACATTGTGATGTTATCAATTAAGGCATTCGTGCCGTGTTTGTGTAAGGGGGGGATAACGGTTCGCATAGTGTGGGCGCAGTGTAATTGTCCTAGCGGTTACAGTGCAAACTATGCAATCGAAGATGCCGATTTCGAATACGATCCTATCTGGACTGATAATTGGTATTATTTGGATTATTCGGACTACTGTTCTCATCTTGAGTGTGAGAATAACGCTCAAGATGAGAACAGTAGTTCGAATAATACCAAATAATACCAATTATCAGTCCTCATCTAAAAAATTCGGAAACACGATCGTATCTATTGTGTGCCATTAACGCACTGACAATATAAGTGCAAATGTTAACTTACAATTTACAGGCGTCCGAGAGAGAAAGAAGCAACTTTAGTGTAATTACACGGAAGCACGGAATTGTTTGAAATAGGTAATGTGCTTTCTCATTGAATATATCACAAAATGGTTGGTATGTCGTTAAGCAGAGGAAAATAGCGTTTTTTCGCGGAATGGAACGAGTTCCTATCGAGTATTGATTTACTCCTCTCCAGGAGTTAGGCACAAGGCCAGTTTTTATCTTACTCCCACAAGTAAGATGTGACCCAAGGTCGGGTCGGGAAAGTGGGGTTTAAAAATTGCCTGTGCAGCCCCGTCGGCATTCCCCGGTAGGGGCGCCTCAGGCAGTAAGCAATAAACTTACTCCTCCCCGAAGAGGGGAGGTAAAGCCTGGGAGGGTGGACCTCCTAGAACTGCACAGGACAGACCCATAGACCGGCGTAAATCAAGCCCCGAAGGCCAAGACAATACCATTCTATGGGGTGCAGTATCCATCGGAACAGATACTACACTTTGATCTTAGCCAAAATCGAGTAGTTGATTCTTTAACTTTGGCGGATAAATAAGGCTGCTCCTACTACCACCTATATAATAATACACTACGTGTTCGTACGTACGTCATCATCTTTCACACACATTAGAAAAAATCAGATCGTCCGATCAGAAAGAAATGGAGATTGGTGATTAATTTGATGTCACTAAAATAATAAAAAAAAAACTTTACATGAACAAGAAATGAACAAAGAAAAAACGTATTCGTTTTATTCTGACAATGACAATTATTTTTAAGGGAAAATAAAGAGTATTTTTTCTTTGTAACGTACGCTAATTCTTTCAAAAAGAAATAGTTTTATTACCATTAAGTAATTTTTAATTTGAATTTTAAAAAATTTCACAAAACGCGATGTCCGACCAACTTTCAATGGCCATAACTCGGGTACTAATTGAGATACCAAGATACATTTGGTATCAAATTTAGATTCAGTTTACTTTGTACACCGAGAGTGAAACAGGAATATTTTATCTAAACGTCGATTAGCAGGTTCATTTGTATTCTACACTTACTGACCCCCACACCACTACTAAACTTTTAAAAGTAATCTTTTCAAAGTTTATTTGTATTATCGAAATAGTTGGTGTTCAATCGATAATAGTCAAAAACAATTATTTCTTTAAATTGATAACAATTTTAGGCAGGAGGCAGAGGCATGAACTCTCAAATCATCACCTACCCCGTCTCGGTGACTCACTACATTACAAACCTATCATCAGTATTACGGATATTGTAAGGACCGATTTCTTTTTAAAATTTTTAAATTTACTTGATATAGAAAGCAGAGTGGAATTTGCACGGCGTCCCACGGGTCAATATAAATACTGTCTTCTTTTATTGTCTTTGTGTTTTACGACATTTAAACCTTTTCTGGGTCATCACATGCTGGTACAGAAATACTATTGTTTGTATACGATTTGTTAAACGCAAGTCACAAGTTTTATGTAGAGTTGGAGTGTAATTGTTGATTCATATATTTCCAATTGTATCAGTTCTACGTTTAACAAGCAGAGCAGACTAGATTGTCAAGACTTGGTAGAGCAAGTAGCCAAAAAGTAGGAAAACGCATGCATAACAATCGTGACCAGGAATAGTTTGTTGTGCCCTTAACAGTCATCACATACTTGGTGAAGAGAATGGGTCTTGTTTGCCACAATGCGACATCTTCCTCAACAAATATGCGTCGAAGCTCGTCTGATAGGAAATTGACTATGTATACATAAATATATGTATATACATACATGCGCAAAAACGCCAAACAATAATACATTTCCTCAAATGAATCAACACTCTTTTAAATCGAAAGACATTTCTTCAAATGGATTTACACATCTGATGATAGCTTGAAACACGTTATATAAAATTATAAAATGATAAAAGAACAAAATAATAAATAAAGGTTGAAAAAAACTTTTACAAATGTTGGTAGCCTTACTCCCTTACACACACACACACACACACACACACACACACATATATATATATATATATATATATATATATATATATATATATATATATATCTTATTTCATGTATCCACTTCAAATTTACAGGGAGATATAATATTCTATGTATCGATTTTCAGTTCAACAATGTTCAATACCTGAGTATAGCGAGGTAGTAAGTTATGAAAATAAATTTATGGCAATTAAGCTATACAGAGGCTTCCGCACTTCATCCCCGTAGGGAATCAAACCTGGCGATTGCTTACGTGGATGAAACGCAGAGGCCTCTGTGCAACTTAATAGCATGTGTTTTCATAAGTTAATATATATATATATATATATATATATATATATATATATATATATATATATATATATACAGGGTAAGGTAAAATCATCTGACACATTTGTAGGTTAAATAAAAGACCAATAAAGTAAATAAGCAAAAAGGCGTCTTGAAAAGTACATATAATGCCATTTTGTTTTCTTTCTTTTTCAGTTGCTGCCATGAATTGGACTGGTAAGCATCGCGCTTTCATTGTGGAAACGTTTATCAAAACAAACGAATCTGTGACTGCAACAAAACGAGCGTTCCGTTTGCACTTCAATCTTCGTAAACATGATCCCGTACCAGCTCGAAACACGATCTTGTTATGGCTTACCAACTTCAGAGCTACTGGATCTGAATTGAAACAAAAATCAAGATGCAATTCGTCAAAAAATTACTGCCATTCCACATGAAATGACCCGCCGAGTTATAGACAACTTTCGTGAACGCCTTGGACAGTGTGTGGACAATAATGGATCCCATTTGACTGATTTCATTTTTCAAACATAATGAAACAGAATTACATTATATGTACTTTTCAAAAATAAAAATACTTTTTTGTTTTTTTAACTTTATTTGCCTTTCGTCAAACCTACAAATGTGTCAGATCATTTTGCCTGAAATATATTTGACACGTATATGTGCGTGTGCATCTGTTTGTGACCGTATACATATGTGTGCGTGTTAATTTCAGACAAAAGATGGCGTTTTTTATGTAAATATTACGCAATTAGATTAAGGAATTCGAGTCTTAGTCGATGTTATTCTCTATCCTAATTGCAAACCCATTTAAATAATGTATATTTAGTATACGATTTCATTATAAATCTGAAATCGTTTCATTTAGACGAGACGCTGAGATAAATTTAAAGTAATAGAAAATTCTTGTCATGTTTTGCTCTTTTTACTGTAATGTTCTCAATTGTATGTATTCAGATTTAAAGTAAGTCATATATTTACGAGCAAGAATAAGCGACCAGATAGAGAAAATTCTGACTAGGCTAAGAGAGAAGTGAGTCAAAAGGGAAGGCTGAGACTATACAATGGACGGCAATGGTAAAAAATACCCAGCTGAAATCTCAAGGAAAATCCTCGAATGCGTAAACCAACCCTGTGTTTTAAAAAGGAAGACATTTTGATGGCTCGAAACAGTGAAACTAATTGTTTTTAGCGAGCTACCATATCAAGAACCACGACATAATTCAGGAAACCAAGTAATTTCGGTCGAACTTCTAAACGTACAGACGCAGACTGACAGACATGAAAAAGCACTATGGGAAAAAATCATCGGATTACTGGAAGGTGGTGGTGGCATGTTTTATAATCCATACATGTTGTATAACACATGTTTTATAATACATGTTTAATAATATATACATGTTGTATAATACACACATTTTTATAAAACGTGTTTTATAATGTATACATGTTGTATAACACATGTTTTATAATACATGTTTTATAATGTATACATGTTGTACAATACACGTTTTATAATACATACATGTTGTATTATACATTTTTTATAATACATATTTTATAATATATACATGTTGTATAATATATGTTTTATAATACACACATTTTTTTACTACGTGTTTTATAATGTATACATGTTGTATAACACATGTTTTATAATACATGTTTTATAATGTATACATGTTGTACAATACACGTTTTATAATACATACATGTTGTATTATACATTTTTTATAATACATATTTTATAATATATACATGTTGTATAATACATGTTTCATAATACACACATTTTTATACTACGTGTTTTATAATGTATACATGTTGTATAACACATGTTTTATAATACATGTTTTATGATGTATACATGTTGTACAATACACGTTTTATAATATATACATGTTGTATTATACATTTTTATAATACATATTTTATAATATATACATGTTGTATAATACATGTTTTATAATACATACATGTTGTATCATAGAATCATGACACAAATCAGTCCGACAGTGGCTGTGTTAGTGTCGGACTGAGGTATGTTCTGTTCAGTCCTAAGAGGTCAACCCTCCCAGGCTTTATCTTCTATCTAAGAATGAGTTAGTTTATTGCTAAACTCCTGAGGCACCAATGCCGGGGAATACCGACGAGACTGCTTAGGCGTTTTTTAGGCCAAAATTCGCTATCCTAGAGCAATCAGTTCTAAAAACTATACATGACCTTGTGTCTACCATCCTTGCAAGGAAGTAAATAATATACCTAAAGTGTACCCACACCGCGGTTTAATTAGAAAATTACAAAAATAACGTCATTGATTGATGATTGAAAGCAACCGGATACTTTAAAAGGTATCTCTAATTTAGGGCGGGATGATCGTTCTGTTTTATACAGTGTAAAAAAAAAAAGATTTCACCTACTTATACATATTTTCTTGGCCTTTTAGTATATGTTCCGATGGATACTGCACCCCATAGACTGGTATTATCTTGGCCTTCGGGGCTTGAACAACGCCGGTCTATGGTACAGTCCTGTGCAGTTCTAGGAGGTCAATCCTCCCAGGCTTCGCCTCTCCTCTTTGGGGAGGAGTAAGTTTATTGCTTACTGCCTGAGGCGCCCCTACCGGGGAATGCCGACGGGTCTGCTCAGGTAATTTTTAATGGCCAGAGTGCTCACCTCTCGAGCGCTGGCTTTTCAAACCCCACTTTCCCGACTCGACCTTGGGTCACATCTTACTTGTGGGAGTAAGATAAAACTGGCCTTGTGCCTAACTCCTGGAGAGGAGTAAATAAATACTTATACACATTTTCACGTGCTAGCGGCGTGTGGTGCTCTCATCGCGGACACATAGAACTAGTTGCAATCCGCGATTTTGAGAAGTTTGAAATTTTAGTCAATTTTTTAAAAGGCGTTTTTTGTATCACTTCTGACAATCGCACAAGCCATGAAACTGCAGTAAAGAGTAAACCTATATACAATTTATTATAATTTATATATATATATAGATATATATATATATAATATTTAAATGTTGAATTAAATTAAAGATAATTGAATTATCGTTTAATAATAATCTATCGTGATAATATAAAGCTCAATATATTGAATAGAGCAATCAATTCTAGAGAGAAAAAATGAGAATAAAAAATTGTAAAGATACGATATTTATAAGAACATGAACAGTTTAGAGCAAGCAGCTTCATATCCTTAATCCATGCATTTTCAAAGATAAACTTATTTCATCAGAGGATAGGGAAAAGCCGACAATGTAATTGTAAATATTATCGGCAACATTTAAATAAATAAAACAAAATAAAGGCCCAACAGTAAAGAGTCTTATGTTGAGATGAGAGCGTGAAGTCAGGGTGGACGATGTCCAAAAAATGTATAGAGAGAGAGAGAAAGAGAGAGAGAAAGGGAGAGAGAGGGAGAGAGAGAGATAGAGAGAGAGAGTTCCACTGACACCTGTTTCGCCGTATCAAAACTCCTACTTGTTTTTAAAAATTGCTTAAAAAAGATGACGGCCATCACAGAAATGAGAGAAAGAGAGAGAGAGAGAGAGAGAGAGAGAGAGAGAGAGAGAGAGAGAGAGAGAGAGAGAGAGAGAGGGGGGGTGGAGGGGGGCGGGATGACTTCCGGCTTAAAACACTCACCGTGTCTAGTCACATTTGGGTGCAATGATATAGCGCAACAGCTGTCTATATACGATTAGAATATTCCACGTAGCGTAAAAGCATTACTATTTGTGATACTAGGTATAGAGTTCTCCGGAACCGGTAATGTAAAACAACAACATAATTTCTCCTACTTTCGAGGTGATAAGAACGCTGACTATTTTACTATCACTCACGTCCTCAATTACGGCTGTAAAACTCAGTATGTCGAGCCACATTTAGGAGTCTTGATACGGCGAAACAGGTGTCAGTGGAAGTCTATATATATATATATATATATATATATATATATATATATATATATAACTTCTTTGTAATATGGCAGGAAAAATCACAGCAGAATGCTCGATTAATTAAGAATTAAAGTTAAAAATTAAAAATTAAGAGCGTAATATTTATTTATTTTGGTACAGAAAAATTAGTACAACATTCGTACCGTCGGTTTCAAGCACGGAAGGACTTAGCCATCCGGACACGTGACTTCACATTTCCAAAACAGATGACAACAGAAGCTGAAGAGAGCCGAATGGCTAAGTTCTTCCGTGCTTGAAACCAACGGTACGAATGTTTTACTAATTTTTCTGTACCAAAATAAATAATCAAATATATATATATATATATATATATATGTTCCTTTACCTTTTAATTTTTAATATTTAAACACAATGTGAGGTAAATGAGAGCGAGAGGGAGCGTGGGCCGCTGCTCTACCCGCCTACCGAGTTAGCTCCTCCTACCTTGATGTTAAACCCGACGGCTTTCGGATTTATGTCTTTCTTGGCTGTGCGTACATTCCTTTGGTGCCATTTTCCCGTCCGTTCTGCTACTTGGACCTCTTTTCTTTTTTTCTTGTCGGTTTTCGACCCAATCAAGCCGCACTGCCGCGGAATATATCGATCACCCTCATTCAGACAAAGTGTGCGGACCGAGATTGAATCAGGGCGTCGGATCGATTATTTATTCCCCCCATCCCTGCCTTCACTGTATCCGTTTGGCTTGGGAAGGCCTGGTAGGCGGATGGGTCCGAAAAGCAGGATGGTTTCTTAGCGGAGGCGGGGGCCGCAATACAGGAGATCGAAAATGGTGAGATCGAATCGATTGAAGAATTATCTCACGTACACACGCATTCATATAATTATATGCGTACATATTAATATATATAAACACACACGCAAATACACACACACACATATATATATACATATATATATTGATAAATTATCATAACATGATGATGAATATGACGTTACACTACACTCTCTCCCACTCCTCAAATCTTTCTTTCTATTCATATATATATATATATATATATATATATATATATATATATATATATATATATATATATATGGTTAATGCAACAAAAGATATAAGAGGCAACTAATATCTTTAATTAGTGAACATCCGGATAAAAATGAAGCTCAATATACTGGATAGAGCATTAATAGCAATATATGAAGCAAAAGTATAAAATAAGGTGCGATTCAAATTTTATTAGAATTCAATGTTCAGAAAAAGTACTTTAAAGTCCTTAACTCATGAGTTTTCAAAGAAACTCTTCTCCTCAGAGGACCACTACCGCAATGACATTACTGCAGGTAATAAAAATGAAACTTTGAAAATATATAAAAGAATATATATGAAAATACATAAAGGTATATAAAACATCAAATATATCGGCCCAAAACATACTTTTTTGTAAACCTATACAGTTCATCCAAGTTATAAAGTTTAAAATAGCTTCAGGAAAGATATCAAATAGGTTTATACAATAATCCAACTGGTGAATGGTGGTCCAAAAGCGAAAGAAGTTATCCAGGCGGGAAATTTATATATATATATATATATATATATATATATATATATATATATATATATATATATATATATATATATATATATCGTACATGTATTGGTTTCTGTAAATGTAAATCCGTAGAAACTCAAGTGTTTATAAAAAGTGCTCAATACCAAGTAGAGCTGTTTATAAGTATAAATTTTTATTTATACAAACATTATTGGTTACATATGTGCATACATGTTTCGGTTGTACTTTCCCAAGAAAGTCAACCTCATCAGACCGAGAATCTTTCAGGAATGGCTGAAAGATTCTCGGTCTGATGAGGTTGACTTTCTTGGGAAAGTACAACCGAAACATGTATGCACATATGTAACCAATAATGTTTGTATAAATAAAAATTTATACTTATATATATATATATATATATATATATATATATATATATATATATATATGTGGGTATGTGTGCATATATAGTATATATCATAAATTAGTTTATAAAAAAAAAATTCTCGATCGTATGTTCTACAAGAGCTAATATAAGGTATTTTATTAAAAAAAAACTATACATTAATTAAAATATAATCAATTTATTGGTCAAAATGTGTCTGTTTGGTGTACCGGGGTTTCATCTGTTCGAACATGTACGTTCTGGAAAAGAAACTATCATATTGTCAGACCGAATGATCATCACCGTTGAATAAGCGGAGACTTCGAACAAAAGCCGACTGAACGGTGCAGAAGATTCGACCTGACAATATACGACGGTTTCTACCTTACAATCGACATGTCCGGACCGATAAAACCCCAGTACGCAAAACATACACTGTAATATATAGTTTTAAATAAGATACTTTATATTATATATTTTAAGGGAGGTTTTGTTTCATTAACACTGCTGGATTGTTATGAGAAAAAAACTACTACAGTTTTCCATGGTAACTAATTGATGATCGCTACAAAAATATTAAGACTCGCGTAAATTCTTGAGAGAAAATTAATACAGTGATTACAAGAGATTGATTGACTGACAATCAAGGTTATTTTCTAACGAGAGATTTGCGACTAAAAATGTTTTTTCTTCTTTTTTTCTCTTCCATATAGGTTTTAAAGTTGAAAAACGTCCAAGACTATATATATATATATATATATATATATATATGCGAGGATTTTTTTTTAAATGGCTTACAAAAGATGACTGCGATCACAGAAATGCAGAAATGTTTTTTTAAAATTGCTTAAAACAGATGACGGCCATCACAGAAATGCGAGAAATGTTTTTTTTTTAATTGCTTAAAAAATATGACGGCCATCAGAGAAATGCGAGAAATGTTTTTTAAAAATTGCTTAAAACAGATGACGGCCATCATAGAAATGCGGAAATTGCTTGTAATTGCTTTAAACAGATCATTACCGTTACACAAATGCGAGAAATGGCTTAGAATCGCTTAAAAAGATGACGGCTTTTACAGAAATGCGGAAATAGCTAACAAAATTGCGTAAAATGATGACGGTCATTACAGAAAAGCGAAAATAGCTTTAAAATTGCTTAAAAAAGATGACTGCCATCACAGAAATGCGAATGTTTTTTTTTTTAATTTCTTAAAAAAGATGACGGCCATCACAGAAATGCGAGAAATGTTTTTTTAAAATTGCTTAAAACAGATGACGGCCATCACAGAAATGCGGAAATGGCTTGAAATTGCTTTAAACAGATCATTACCGTTACACAAATGCGAGAAATGGCTTAGAATTGCTTAAAAAGATGACGGCTGTTACAGAAATGCGGAAATAGCTAACAAAATTGCGTAAAATGATGACGGTCATTACAGAAAAGCGAAAATAGCTTTAAAATTGCTTAAAAAAGATGACGACTATCACAGAAATGCGAATGTTTTTTTTTAAATTGCTTAAAAAAGATGACGGCCATCACAGAAATGCGAGAAATAGTTTTTAAAAATTGCTTAAAACAGATGACGGTCATCACAGAAATGTGGAAATGGTTTTTAAAATTGCTTTAAAAAGATGACGGTCCTCACAGAAGTGCGAGAAATGTTTTTTATAAATTGCTTAAAAAAGATGACGGCCATCACAAAAATGCGAAAAATGCTTTTTAAAAATTGCTTTAAAAAGATGACGGCCATCACAGAAATACAGAAATTGTTTTTAAAAATTGCTTAAAAAAGATGATGGCCATCACAGAAATGTGAGAAATGTTTTTTAAAAACTGCTTAAAAAAGATGACGGCCATCACAGAAATGCATGACTGGCTGATAATGCTTAAAATTTATTATAGAACTATATAATAGTCAGACACGCCAAAAGATAGCATATTGCTTCCACATCAAGAGAAGTGCCACACATAACAATTTTTCCTGCATGATAGAACACAAAATCGACTTCGAAATATAGTGGGGTTAATCTCTTTTCTTCCCTACAACTTCTTTCTCGCAGAAGAAACGTTGCTTGTCTCTCTCTACTCTATCGATAACGATAGAGTAGAGAGAGACTAACAGATCCATAGAAGGTGCTCGATTTAACTCTAATCTTTGGTATCGTTTTTGTAAGACATTCACAGAAAGAACACATCTCATTACCATTTCTTTCCATGTGTCTATCGTCAGGCGGAATTCCCATAAACAAAACTACTTTACAAGGGCTTACCACCCGTGGAACACATTATCTCGGGACTGATTCTTCGCTGATAACAACTCGGTCGTTTTCAAATCCAATGTGAACAAATTCTGGTGATGAACCGCCCTATGAGTAAGAAAACGCGGTTCATACCTTTGATCAATGTTAGCACTTTCCTCGTGTTCCTCATCGTTATGTGGGCATTCATTTCCGTCTCCATAACCCTTATCTTCGAGTAGCTATTGGCCTTGATAAGTCTTGATGCAATAGTAAAAAAACAGATTAAAAGAACATATCCATAGAGCTGAACTGCTGAAGTGCTGAAACCTCTGAAAGCGTTGAGGTGCTTGTAAGATTAGCGAAAGTACTGAGGAAGGGTGGAAAAGGGAAAGAAAACCAGTATTTTGGGACAAGCCGGTTGTGCGTTTCGAGCTTATATCCGACGTGTTAGACCGACGATGCAGAAAACGCACAGTCGTTATTCCCTGTTTGACACGTCCAGACCAAGAAAGATCGTCGTTTCTATCTGAAGAATTCACATTTGTAGAAGCAATTTTTTAATGGAAATCGCCCCGGACAAGGCATGAAGTATTATTTACTCCTCTCCAGGAGTTAGGCACAAGGCCAGTTTTATCCTACTCCCACAAGTAAGATGTGACCCAAGGTCGGGTCGGAAAGTGGGGGTTGAAAAGCCAGCGCCCGAGAGGTGAGCACTCTGACCATCAAAAATTGCCTGGGCAGCCCCGTCGGCATTCCCCGGTAGGGGGGCCTCAGGCAGTAAGCAATAAACTTACTCCTCCCCAAAGAGGGGAGGCGAAGCCTGGGAGGGTGGACCTCCTAGAACTGCACAGGACTGTACCATAGACCGGCGTAAATCAAGCCCCGAAGGCCAAGACAATACCAGTCTATGGGGTGTAGTATCCATCGGAACAGATACTACACTTTGATATAAGCGGCTAAATAAATACTACTTCAAGGTCAAAAATTATTCAACGGCAACTGTAAGATGAATAAATTCCGACCCAGAAAACAAGAATTCTTCCATAATAAAAAGAAGGGAAGCGAGGGTTACGAGGTTACTGCTGAAAGTAAACCAAAGTTAGTCACTTTCTACTCTCCTTACTTTAAACTGTCGTCTTTAAGACCTTGGCGTACTTTTTCTGTCTTTACGGTGGAGTCGCCCCTCTGATGTTAATACAAACAAAATAAATAAAGAAAAGGAAACATAATTTTTCTTTTTTGCTATGTGTATCTTGTTCTGCATGCGATATTTTGCTGAATCTGCACAATATTCAGCAGTATCTCACTCAGTTCTCTTTTAGGGAAATCGCTCCAGACAAGACATGAAACCACTTGATATAAGGAGCTAAAAAAGCCACTTCAAGGTAAAAAAAAGATGCCAACGATAAGTTTAGATGGATAGATTCCGACCCCAAAACATCAGTCTTTCCCCATTTGCCAGAAACATCGGTCATGGAATTTAAGAACTAAACGACCAGATAAGTGAAGCGAGAGTTACGAAGCTGCCGAAAGTAAACCCAACGTCCACTTTCTACTCTCCTTACTTTAAACTGTACTTTATATGCTTCATATTATTTCGGTAGTGTTGTTGTTCTTCTTTATTCTTACTAGCATATTTCTTCTCAAAGAAGAGGGGATAATGCCTGGACGCGCACGAGTGTCGTTGCCGACATCGCACACTGCCCATGGCCGTAGCGGCGGTGATTTGTTAAGAATCACCGTGTCTAGGGCACAGTATATGGAAGGCGGAGCCCATCTCTCTCCTTCCGCTGCCTTGAACCTGGGTGGACAGAGGAGTGGGATCGAACCCGGGTCGTCCAGCCCAAAGACAAGTGCTATAACTACTCGTCCACAGGCCCTCCCCAAAGCTACTTTACAAAACTATAAAACATTATGTAAAAATGGTATCCTGACAACAGAACAGATTCCATACTACACCCCGCCAACAAAAAAGAAGATAGTAATTCCTGAGACGATTGTATCAAGACAATAGAATATATAGTACATTACCCTTCCCCCGCTAAAAAATAGGAGGTTGTAATGCTTGGGAAGATGGTATCATGACGAATTAACATATACTACACTAGCCCCCGGAATTGAGCAATGAAAGATAATACATTATTCTGAAAGGGTATAGCTACTGAATTAAGCATTCACAAATAGTGCAATAGTACAATTAATAGAAGTAATAGTATAGTTTCGGCTTCAGACAGACAGATACGTAATTTCCATTAGTAATATATATAGAAATAAATATACTTACTATTTTGCCATCAGAATTACATATGCGTTAGTCGTGTGTAGAGACACACGTATATAAATTAGATGGCGACGCTGAAGCAAGAGCACCCTTCTTTATCTTGACATTAAGATTTATTAGAGAGTGGTTAAATCAATATGAGTGAGAAGTGGCGAGAGAAATACATAGATATTGAGAGAGAGAGCAAGAGAGAGAGAGAAAGATTGGTTAAGTTAATTATATATTACAGCTAATTACCAATATTAAAAAAAGCCTTTTAATTTCAAACATAACTCAATCCCAAAATAAAGACATATTTTAGCATGCATGTTGTGTTATTATAGTATATAAGAAAAAAGTCTTAGAGAGAGAAACGTTGATTAACTCACATTTAGTATAATACTGGATTTATTAATGTATTTGATTGCATATCATAAATTGCTTCTGTTTCATGGCGTTTTATTTTGGTTTTCGTTCTTTCACATAATTTAGTTATTGTCACTGTTGAAAGAATTTGAAAATGTCCCGAATTTCGTGTCCGTCTAATTACTTTCAATTCCTTCAGGGATAATTATCGAGGCTATTTTTGAATAATCATAATAGGCAAATTAAGGTAAATATGTTAAAACACGGCCTTACATTAAGTTAGGAAAATGAAGTTAAGTGTCTGAATACAATAAAATTACAGTTTCAAATTTGAGGCTAAATATTCAAATTTATGAGAGGCAATTTGGAATAAAATCATTAATTAATTTAATATTCTGTAGACCATGGAACACATTTAAGAATCTTTTCACATGTCTCATAATTAATTTTGTTAATTTTAGGCTGTCTCAGTTTGATCTATAACTAGTGGGACCCGTAGAAATTCCACAGTGGTACACTTCATCTGTAGTATATTACTGCTGTATATTCTATAGACGTTCGGCGCAACGCAGACCCCACAATATTATTGTCCCACCTCTGTTCAAATTGAAACATACTTATCTAAGTACTCTGGTTCATGTGGTCTCTAAATATCTGGTCATTGGAGTATGTCTTCAAAACCTATGAATAAGTTTATAACATATTTCCATTCTATGAACGTCCGGCGCGAACGCAGACCACACGACATTATTGTACCACTTTTGTTCAATCTGAAACATACTTATCTAAATACTCTGGTTAATATAGTTTCAGAATATCTGGGTATGGGGTTCTATCATGCGAAGTAGGTATATTCTAGTTCTAGTTTCACGTTCGAAACAACAGCGGAACTAGATGGAATTTCAAAACAAATAATTTTTAGCCTTGCATCGGCGATCGGGTTTTCCTATCTTAAAAAAAAGAGGTGGATGGTGAATACGCACGTATAGACATAACGTTGCTTTAGCGTATTATTATATAGATAGTTAAGAATGTTTAATCTTTTTGGTCCCCCGATTTAAAAAATCGGGGGACCTATGTCTTGAGGCATGTCTCTCCGTCCGTCCGTACGTCCGGATTTTTCTCCGCAACCATCCATTGAATTTCTCTGAAATTTTGCATGAAGTTGTAACTTTGGTCAGGTTAGAAAGTGACATTCTCCGATTTTTGAAATAAAATCTGGTTAGCCCCCCAGGGGGTCAAAAGGCCCCGAAATGGCAAAAAATGACATTTTTTTGCGCCATAACTTTTCATCCATCCATTCAATTTCTCTGAAACTTGGCCAAAATGTGGAGGCAATTGTTCCTAATAGAAAATAAGTATCGCTGACCTTCGAAAAAATCTGGTTCGCGCCCCCAGGGGGTCAAAAGCCCCTAAAATGGCAAAAAATGACCCTTTTCTCCCATAACGTTTGATCCATCCATTCAATTTTTCTGAAACTTGGCCAAAATGTAGAAGCAATTGTTTTGGATATAAAATGAGCATCTTTGATCTTAGAAAAATTCTGGTTCGCGCCGCCAGGGGGTCAAAGGGGGGTAAAAATGCCCAAATTGCCCAAATTTATTGCATTTTACACTCGCCACATCGAGTCACATACAGAGGGGACCACGCATGCGCGGCTTGTTATATTCTTGTTGCTGCTTAATATATCAGATGTGACTGAAAAAGTAACGGTACTGCTTTCACAAACAATTTATTTGAATGAAAAAATATAAAACTATACTGGTTAACCCAACAAAGTAATTCCCCTCTCGAGTCTCGAGCACTTCCACGTCTAACACTACGGAAAAAAATTGTTCGTGGATGTCCTATAGTTTTGTCGTCACAAACCTCTTGATGACCTTCACGCCTACAAAACGGGCTCCTTCATGATCCCCAAATAGCTTGGGTTAAAGAAAAGAAGTAACACACAGCAATATCACGTGGACATGTAGTTTTTTAGTTTTTTGCAGTACGGCCATGTTCTTCTAAACATTGAACTGTAGTATGATCAAGGCACTGTGAGCAGGTGTATTGTCATAGTGAAGACGAGGAGATCTAATCGAAAGCATGTCAAACAATTGCAATGGTTGTAGAAAGCTAAAGTTTCACTCATATACTCTGAAGATATATGGATTAGATTATATCACAATTAATTAATCGGTATTCTCCCTGTAACTTACACAGCACACACAGCCCAGTTACTTTTGACACATACACCCCCTATATATATATATATATATATATATATATATATATATATATATATATATATATATATATATAGGTACACATTATTAAATAACAAAGAGTGTTTTCGCTTGAAAGGAGCCGTTCAAAACTATAATGCATGTTCCTCATTATCGAACTGTTATGACGGCTAACTATAGCTGCCCGCTTCCGCTTGGCATATATAGGATTTATTTCTCATCCCTCTGTAGCCATTTACGTTAGCCGCATCGGTCATAATATTCAAATATTTATTATTAAAATAATTATATATATATATATATATATATATATATATATATATATATATATATATATATATATATATATATTGGCATTCTCCAGTTTCGAAAGACTATTAAGTAATGGTCATGTGCAAGGACTGGGTAGAAAAGTATGGAGAGTGAGCTATTATTCATGCGGCAGATCCTTCTTTCAACGTCGATGGAATGAGATATTGGAAATGCAAACTTCGATTAACATAATTCTAGTGCTGTCAGAGGAGTTTTGTTTTAGTCAAGCATAAACTTTTTTTCCGACATTGTTATTGCTTTTTTTTCTGGATACAAGGAAAAGAATGCACGATAAATACTATTCTGGAATTAAAAAAAAAACACTTTGTGTAGACACATTTTATGTGATATTATATAACTGAAAATAATCATCGTCTATAAACAGCTTTAAATAACTTTAATGCCCTTGTGTGTACTCTTTATTTGAAATATGATTTGAAAAATAATTTAAATCTTTAAAACACATGTATGTGTTGTCCCCTCATGCAATCGGCAATAAACCAAGACTCCTACCGAAGGAGAATGTAAACTCTGGGAGAATGCATCCTCTAAGACGGAGCTGGAAAATATTTCATTAGGACAAAGAAAGGGGTGATGGTTCAAGAGAGCCTTTGGGTGACCATAATAATGCTAACGCGAGGGTACCGTTGAGAATACGCACAGACCAGCAGCATGTCTTCACCACAAGTGAGCGGAATTCAGCGGCAAGGCCAGCGCAATAGAACAGGCGCTCTTCCACGGCTACAGGAAGTAACCGGGACATCAGTTGATTAAAGATGGGCCTATCTATCAAGTTGATCTTTTAGATTGTAGATAACCGTTTACCCTAATTGTGGGTCTATTGCCATTTGTTAGATGTTCATTTGTGTGTATACGAGGTTTCTCTGTCGATCAACCTCGCTGTAATTTAATTACTATCTCATCGTTACACATGTTGATTGAATCTACGCGTTTTATTAAAGACGCGTCCAAGTATTTCTATTAGGAATTCTGTCCTTAGGTCGCTCTGTCACGCTTATTGTTGAATAGCATTGTCTTTGGTTGTGTTACACTTAAGTTTGAAATGGTATTTTCTTTGGTCTGTCAAGCTTAAGATTGAAAGAGCATTGTCTTTGGTCTGTCAAGCTTAAGTTTGAAATAGCATTGTCTTTGGTCTGCCAAGCTTAAGTTTGAAATAGCATTGTCATTGGTCTTTCAAGCTTAAGTTTGAAACAGCATTGTATTTGGTCTGTCAAGCTTAAGATTGAAAGAGCATTGTCTTTGGTCTGTCAAGCTTAAGTTTGAAATAGCATTGTCATTGGTCTTTCAAGCTTAAGTTTGAAATAGCATTGTCTTTGGTCTGTCAAGCTTAAGTTTGAAAGAGCATTGTCTTTGGTCTGTCAAGCTTAAGTTTGAAATAGTATTAGCTTTGTTCTGTCTGGCTTAAGTTTGAAACATCATTGTCTTTGGTCTGTCAAGCTTAAGTTTGAAATAGCATTGTCTTTGGTCTGTCAAGCTTAAGTTTGAAATAGCATAGTCTTTGGTCTGTCAAGCTTAAGTTTGAAATAGCATTGTCTTTGGTCTGTCAAGCTTACGTTGGAAACACTGAACAATTATATATAATCTACCCACGTAACTGAGAATTCTACTTATTACTTCTGAATTACTCTCTCTCTTTTTGTATATATATATATATATATATATATATATATATATATATATATATATATATATATATATATATATATATATATATATATATATACGCACACAACTCACAGAATATATATTAGAATTTGAGAGACGAAGACTGAAGAAAGAAGGGATGGCGGCAAAGTGTTGAAAGTAAAATGCCGGGGAAATCCTTAATTAGAGTTTTTCTTTCATTTACAATGAAAACAAGCAGAAAATGGCGGAAGGCAAAAGCGGTTATGGCTCCTCCTGCAACTGCCACCGGATATCTATGCGGTGTTCTATACCGACATCCTTTTCTCTTATCTTTGGCTCTCCAAGGTGGTTTATAAACCAACGTTTAGGTACACATCTGTCAGAGCAACGAATGAAGTGAAAGAGATGTAGATATTTTCTCACCATCGGAAAGTAAGGGAAGATCAGGTGTGGCATGATTTCTCTCTCTCTCTCTCTCTCTCTCTCTCTCTCTCTCTCTCTATATATATATATATATATATATATATATATATATATATATATATATATATATTTGAACATTTTTGAGAAACCAGTTAACAGACGCGTGAATTTATATCAATAAATTTATTTAATCATTCTTTTTCTTTTCCTTTATATATTTTATAAGTTCGAATTGTTGGTTTAACAAACCATAATCATGGTAAATAGACATTGTATTTAAAAACAAAAAAAAATTTGTAACGGCGTGGTCGAGAATTGACGAACTCCTCCGAGGTTATTGAAGAGTTTGTTTATGTGTCCGGTGCTTGTAGTGAATGCCCTGGCAGGCTTGAGATAAATAATATAAGTGTTACTACAATTTTGAAAACGTCGTTAGAAGATATATTTGCAATTTGTTGAGACTCGCCCCTCTTGATAAACGTTGCGTAATTTTAATATGCAAGTTTTTTTTTAAGCCAAAACAACGAAGATATATATATTTCAAAAATTAATATTTATTTATTTAAAATCAACTTAGTTTCGACGATATAACGCCTTCTTCCTAAAGTAGTAACATTTTCTTTCTTTTGTTTTCGTGACATGTTATTATTAAATAAATTCGTACGGTCTTACAACGGTTTAAAAATGTTTTAGCCATGAGGAAAGCGCTGGCGGGCGTGAAATTAATTAGAATTTTATACTCGTTGTTAGCGTTGTGTAATTTAAATATGTAAGTTTTGAAGCCAAAACAAGCATATATATATATATATATATATATATATATATATATATATATTGAATAAATGTTTATTTATTTCAAATCAACTTAGTTTCGACGATATAACGCCTGATTCAGGAAATAGTAATATTTTTTCCTTTTTGTTTTCGTAACATGTTGTCACTTGAAAATCTATATGGTCTTCCAACGGTGATTTTTATAAAATGTTTTAGCCGTGAGGAAAGCGATACGCGCGTGAAAACAACACAGATATATCAACTTATAACGACTTCTTCAGGAAATAGTAAAACAAAACAAAAAAAAATTCGTGACATGTTGTCATTAGAAAATCTATATGGTCTTCCAACGGTGATTCTTATAAAATGTTTTAGCCGTGAGGAAAGCGATACCGCGCGTGAAAACAACACAGATATATCAACTTATAACGACTTCTTCAGGAAATAGTAAAACAAAACAAAACAAAAAATTCGTGACATGTTGTCATTAAATAAAATCTGTATTGTCTTGCAACGGTGATTAAAAAAACATAGCCATGAGGAAAGCGCTGGAAAACAGTAAGTAGCTCATATATAGATAGATTTAGGATAGTCTTACTAACCACCATACTTAACATTTTATTTTTCTGCGATCTCTGTTGTTTTTTAGCACTTCCGCCCCCAACCGATAAATTTGTACATATATTTCTTGTAAATAAAATACGTCAAAACCATTAGGGTTCATGTTAAGTCCGTGCTACCCATAGAGTGAACGCGGTATTTTGGTGACTGAAACTAGTTTAGAGAATAGACAAAGAAGACGACAGCCGACATATATCCTACCCCACCCAACTTTGGCCTTGTGCCACATATTATTTTATAAAAAAAGTTACTAGATTGTAAAATGTTAAAGATCAATACAATCTAGATAGTAGACCCATCTTATAAAATGGACTGTTAGCTTTTCATTTTCTATTATTTCAATACTAGAATGCTTTGAGATCTATATCCGATGCAGTTAAATAATTATAATATTTTTCTCAATAAACACAAATATTTTTTCGAAAAACCTATTTATAGAAGTACAAAAAATAAGAAACATTTTTTGAGAATCAAAAATATTTTAAAATCAGAATAATTATCACAGTTACTTCCCTTTAACATTGATTGGGTTCTTTTGAAAAAATATTCCCATTAGCCAAATTTCGTTTTCCTTATCCAGTGTCAGATTTTAGCTGTTTTTTTTATTGTTCCAGTTTGGGAACGCTGCCTTCATTTGAAAATATCTACATATCGTTCGTTTTTTTTTTTACCATACAGAGACAAATTTTTACTCTTTTTAATCCAGAACATGAGAAAGCGGCTGGCGCATGTTGAAATATTTGATATCTTCCTTTGACTATACATTTTCCCTCATGGAATTTATATTTACTTGACAACTAGAATATTTTAACAGTAGAATGTGACCACTACATCAACAAAATCTATAACTATCAAAGAAAACGTTGGCGTAAAAAAACAAAACAATTAAAACAAAAAAAATTCTAATTTTATGTATACATATATACATACATATACATATATATATATATATACATATATATATACATACATATACATATATATATATACATATATATATATACATACATACATACATATATATACATACATATATATATAAACATGCATATATATATATATACATATATATATATACATACATATATATATATATATATACATATATATATATACATATATATATACAATATATATATATATATATATATATATATATATATATATATATATATATATATATAATAATGGTAATAATCCAGGTGAAAAATATCCACAGGGTGGTAATCCAGAGAATTTTTACCGGGTTTATAAAAAGTGCTCAATATCAAAATAGAGCTTTATATATGATAATTTTATTTACACAGACATGTACAAAATCTGCGACACTGGCATGTCGATGTTATCGATCAACAGTTACTATAAACTGAGATCTCATCAGGCAGAGTTAGAATCCGATCTTAACCTCAGATCATATTTGGAGAGAATGAAGTGGAGGGGTAGATAAAGAGAAGAAGAAGGAAAGAAATTTAGCATTTCAAAAATTAAAGCCGTTAAAAATTAAAATTAAAAATTAAAAAATCTAAAAATCTAAGATCTAGAATCTGAAACAGACAGGGCAAATAAATAAATAAATAAATAAATAAATAAATAAAAAAATAAAAATATAGGGTGGAAAGAGGAACAAATAATGATGAGGGGAGAGACACATAGAGGAAAAAAGAAAAAGAAAAAGAAGGGGAGAGAGAGAGAGGGCGTCTGTTGATTTAGATCGGGAGGGAAGGAGGGGGTGGTAGACATGCACGAATTAGGTGTCAAAAAACCGTCGAGTTTATAAATGTATTTTTCCAAGTGAACTGTAGTATGCGTGCGTGCAAACTAGGGCGGTGATAAAATGTGTCGCGATTTTGGGTTTATATTGTCTTTATAATTTGTCTGGAGTTAATTTGAATAAATAAGTATATTCGTTAAATGTAACAGGAATAGTAGTAGTAATAATAATAATAATAATAATAATAATAATAATAATAATAATAATAATAATAATAATAATAGATACCCCTAATAATTGAGGTGAAATAATGAAAATAATAATAAATGAAGTATAATAAAAATACTAAAAAATACCAAAAAAATATTTAAAAAATATATAACTAAAAGAATAACTGGAAAATGCTGGCGTTATTAATTATTAATAATAATAATAATAATGATAATAATAATGGTAATAATAATAATAATAAAAATAATAATAGTGGTCAATAATATTTTAGAGTTTATAAAAATAATAGTTTAGGAAAGAAATAGAATAATTAAGGAATATTAGGAATCCTAGGGGGTAGTGATTATCATAATAATATTAAATAATGATAAGATAATGTTTGCCGATATTATGATATGGGTTAATGGTAGCAATAATGCTGATCATATAAAAATAGTGGTTTAACAGACAACAGTAATCAGAGTAGTAATCCCAGTAATCTTAACAATAGTAATGATGATAGTGAAAAATTATAGAAGTAGTCATAATGGTGGCAATAACAGTAGTAGTAGTAATAATAATAATAATAATAATAATAATAATAATAATAATAATAATAATAATAATAATAATAATAGATACCCCTAATAATTGAGGTGAAATAATGAAAATAATAATAAATGAAGTATAATAAAAATACTAAAAAATATTAAAAAGTATTAAAAATATATAACTAAAAGAATAACTGGAAAATGCTGGCGTTATTAATTATTAATAATAATAGTAATAATAATAATAATAATGATAATAATAATGGTAATAATAATAATAATAAAAATAATAATAGTGGTCAATAATATTTTAGAGTTTATAAAAATAATAGTTTAGGAAAGAAATAGAATAATTAAGGAATATTAGGAATCCTAGGGGGTAGTGATTATCATAATAATATTAGATAATGATAAGATAATGTTTGCCGATATTATGATATAGGTTAATGGTTGCAATAATGCTGATCATATAAAAATAGTGGTTTAACAGACAGCAGTAATCAGAGTGGTAATCCCAGTAATCTTAACAATAGTAATGATGATAGTGAAAAATTATAGAAGTAGTCATAATGGTGGCAATAACAGTAGTAGTAATAATAATAATAATAATAATAATAATAATAATAATAATAATAATAATAATAATAATAATAATAATAATAATAATAATAATAATGATGATAATAAAGATAATAAAAATGGCAGTG
This sequence comes from Sepiola atlantica, assembly GCA_963556195.1. Lineage (NCBI taxonomy): Eukaryota > Metazoa > Mollusca > Cephalopoda > Sepiida > Sepiolidae > Sepiola > Sepiola atlantica. The sequence goes on along the minus strand of OY744544.1, from coordinate 32,706,079 downwards.
GAGGCAAAAGTAAGGTAACGGTAAAACATGGCAATATCAATATTATTAATAATAATAGTGATACTGTTAATTTCATTGCTGCAAATAACAATAACTATGATAGTAACGTCAGACATGGTGTCACCACTGATAACAATAATTATCTTGATAAAAAGTACAGAAATGAAAAAATGAAAAAATGAAAAAATGAAAAAATGAAAAAAATGAAGAAAATGATTCAATGTCAAATAGTTAAGTTTAAGATATTAATAATAGTAGTAATAAATAATTGATAATGATAATCTAAAAATAATCTTAAAAATATAATCTAAAAAATAATCTAAGAAATATAGAAATATTAATAAAAAATGGATAAGCATAAAAGGGGGCATTTAAGAGTAAAGAAAAATACAGAAGATGACCATTAGTGTTAATCGTTGTGGGTATGATAATAATAATAATGATAATAATAATAATAATAATAATAATAATAATAATAATAACAACAATAATAATACCAACCAATACTACCGCTTACAGTACTACTACAAATAATGCTACAAACAAAAATGCTACTACTAATAGAGATAAAAATAATAATAATTAATAAAAGGTATAAGATGATAGTTGTGTTGACAAAATTTTCAGTTGGTGGGGAGGTGTTTTTTTTTTTATTTTATTTTTTTTTTATATATATATGATAACAGCCTAAGGGGTTATGAGTGGATTACTAAGAAGGTGTAATCTATTATGCCTACAGTTAATTGATGTTTCTTGTTTTTTGTTTAGAAGTTTGCCCCTATCGCTGAATTTAATTATTTCAAGTTTTTCTGTTAGGCAAAGGTAGCAAGGTGAGTTTAGGGAACCACAGGTGCTAGTTCTTCTAATTGTGTTCCAAGTTACTGTTGGTGATAGGTTATTGTTGTATAGTTCCCAGTAATATATAGAAAGTGAGGTTCTTTTTTGATATGTAGGGTTATTAAAAGAACACTTATGTCCAGTATATCTTTCTTTGAAGGTATTACCAGCCATACCTATGTAGAATTTTTTCAGGGTTTGGTTTTCTTTAGTAGAGATGGTTGCTTGATATACTGATTGATAACCCATCTCTATTAGTAGTAGCATTTTTGTTTGTAGCATTATTTGTAGTAGTACTGTAAGCGGTAGTATTGGTTGGTATTATTATTGTTGTTATTATTATTATTATTATTATTATTATTATTATTATTATTATTATTATTATTATCATTATTATTATTATCATACCCACAACGATTAACACTAATGGTCATCTTCTGTATTTTTCTTTACTCTTAAATACCCCCCTTTTATGCTTATCCATTTTTTATTAATATTTCTATATTTCTTAGATTATTTTTTAGATTATATTTTTTAGATTATTTTTAGACTATCATTATCAATTATTTATTACTACTATTATTAATATCTTAAACTTAACTATTTGACATTGAATCATTTTCTTCATTTTTTTCATTTTTTCATTTTTTCATTTTTTCATTTTTTCATTTCTTTACTTTTTATCAAGATAATTATTGTTATCAGTGGTGACACCATGTCTGACGTTACTATCATAGTTATTGTTATTTGCAGCAATGAAATTAACAGTATCACTATTATTATTAATAATATTGATATTGCCATGTTTTACCGTTACCTTACTTTTGCCTCCACTGCCATTTTTATTATCTTTATTATCATCATTATTATTATTATTATTATTATTATTATTATTATTATTATTATTATTATTATTATTATTATTATTATTATTATTATTACTACTACTGTTATTGCCACCATTATGACTACTTCTATAATTTTTCACTATCATCATTACTATTGTTAAGATTACTGGGATTACCACTCTGATTACTGTTGTCTGTTAAACCACTATTTTTATATGATCAGCATTATTGCAACCATTAACCCATATCATAATATCGGCAAACATTATCTTATCATTATCTAATATTATTATGATAATCACTACCCCCTAGGATTCCTAATATTCCTTAATTATTCTATTTCTTTCCTAAACTATTATTTTTATAAACTCTAAAATATTATTGACCACTATTATTATTTTTATTATTATTATTATTACCATTATTATTATCATTATTATTATTATTATTATTACTATTATTATTAATAATTAATAACGCCAGCATTTTCCAGTTATTCTTTTAGTTATATATTTTTAATACTTTTTAATATTTTTTAGTATTTTTATTATACTTCATTTATTATTATTTTGATTATTTCACCTCAATTATTAGGGGTATCTATTATTATTATTATTATTATTATTATTATTATTATTATTATTATTATTATTATTATTATTATTATTATTATTATTACTACTACTGTTATTGCCACCATTATGACTACTTCTATAATTTTTCACTATCATCATTACTATTGTTAAGATTACTGGGATTACCACTCTGATTACTGTTGTCTGTTAAACCACTATTTTTATATGATCAGCATTATTGCAACCATTAACCCATATCATAATATCGGCAAACATTATCTTATCATTATCTAATATTATTATGATAATCACTACCCCCTAGGATTCCTAATATTCCTTAATTATTCTATTTCTTTCCTAAACTATTATTTTTATAAACTCTAAAATATTATTGACCACTATTATTATTTTTATTATTATTATTATTACCATTATTATTATCATTATTATTATTATTATTACTATTATTATTAATAATTAATAACGCCAGCATTTTCCAGTTATTCTTTTAGTTATATATTTTTAATACTTTTTAATATTTTTTAGTATTTTTATTATACTTCATTTATTATTATTTTCATTATTTCACCTCAATTATTAGGGGTATCTATTATTATTATTATTATTATTATTATTATTATTATTATTATTATTATTATTATTACTACTACTACTGTTATTGCCACCATTATGACTACTTCTATAATTTTTCACTATCATCATTACTATTGTTAAGATTACTGGGATTACTACTCTGATTACTGTTGTCTGTTAAACCACTATTTTTATATGATCAGCATTATTGCTACCATTAACCCATATCATAATATCGGCAAACATTATCTTATCATTATTTAATATTATTATGATAATCACTACCCCCTAGGA
>OY744544.1:32647931-32695431 GCA_963556195.1 Sepiola atlantica | reverse complement strand
TCGACAATAAGTCAACCTGTAAAAGGTATTATTTGTTTGACAGCAGAGAAGGGTCGAAGTCGGACAATTATTAAGACAAATTCCCTGGCAAGCGCGGATGTTTGATGTCCCGATATACGATTTCGGATGTTTGGCCGCTTCTGTCTTATCAGAAAATAACTATTCGCCCGTGCATGGAGTATCGTTGCCACATCTGTGCTGCTGCACCAACTACTGGACTCTCCCCTCTGGACAGGGTCCAAAAAAGAATTTTAAACCTAATAAATCCCGCACTGTCTGCCAAACTCCAACCCCTGTTGTATCGCCGCAGTGTTGTCTGCCTGTGTTTGTTTTACAAGTACTTTAATGGTATGTGTCCCGATGAACTTGCTTCACTTGTTTCCTCTCAACGTATATGCACCCGACCGACCCGACAATGAGCAACATCACTCCCTCTTCACTGTTAAGGTCCCGAGATGCTGCAGGCCTTTATGCTCTAATAGCTTCTTCTTCCCTCGAACTGCTAGCCTTTGGAATTCTCTCCCTGCTGCCTGTTCCCTGACTACCGACATAAAGAAATTTAAATGTAATGTCAACAAACACTTCGCTACACAATTCCATACTTATGATTCACATGGAAGTATTGCTCTTAACTCACAGTAGCGCCTTACAACTCAGTGGCAATGTGTCTTGTTTAAGATGAATCAAAGTAAAAAAAAAAATGAATAGTTGCAATATGAGGTTAAGTAAAAAAAAAAAAGAAGAAACTGTTAGTACTAGTGTTTATCGCTGCAAGGTTCTAATTCCCGTAAATGACGTAAATTACAGAAAGAAAGTAAAAGGTAAAACTAAACAATGAGCTTAATATTCTAGTTTAAAAGGTTGGGAAGAAATCAGATTAAAAATACTTATGCTCTGATTGAATTTTCGAACTGAAAACCCCTTTCTCTAAGTACGGTGCGCATACCGATTGAGATACCGTTCGATATTAGGAAATCGCACCGCTATAAATTACGTGCTGTGACCTATTAGATTAGAGGCTCTTTTTTTGGCCCTGTCTAAAAGGGAGATGCTAGTAGTGTGTGTACCAGCCCAGATGTAACAACAATACTCAATGCATGGGCGAATGATGGCTTTGTATAGATATAGGATACTGGTAGGTGTGAGAGGTTTATTAGCAATGTAAAGGGATGCCACCTTCCTTGTAGCAGCCTTAGCAATGTCTCTTATGTATTTGTTTAATGAAGACTTCAATTTGGAACGCGACAAACCTTCCAGGAACCATGGCTTGGTCTGCTGACCAACCAGAACTGACATAATGTTAATCATTCCTAAAAACCAACCTCTTGTTTATGTAAACAGGGTTTAGAAGTAAAGTCCTCTGTCTCTTCAAATACGAAACTATTCACATATTTTTATTATTTTTCTCTACGGCTTGTAATGACATCTAATAGTTAATGATTACCAATCGATTATCCGTTTTATTTTTTCACATATCGAATGTGGGTACAAGCTCCTATTTAAAAATTAAAATATCTCAGAATTGCACTGAATTTGATCCTTAGTAGCAAGACAGCAATTAAGGAAGAGTCTATGAATTTCAATTTTATCCGAAGAATCTTTAAAGGGAAGCCCTAAGTTTTAGACTTTTCTTAGAATCAAAATCATTTAATAGATTTTCATCAGAATCGGAATAAAGATTCTAAACATTAGGTTTAGTAATGTAATATGTTGATTTGAATCACCGTCAGGGGACATAGCATAGTGTAAAATTGCTCTGTTCAGAGTATTAATTTTACCCGTCGTGGGACGTGTATTCTTCTAGTGTCATTATATATATGTATAACCGAAAGTGCTAAAATTTTTAAGATAACTAAATGATTTATTTAAAAATACATAAAAAATTGCGTTGTCCAGGTTTCTAAAATATTTTTTCAAAATATTCTCTTTATTATCGCTATTTAATCAACGCTTCAAATTGTAGACTTTTCATTCTACCCTATTCACGTAACCGCGTGCTACACACAGCGGCATATCAACATCATCGTCGATAACATCAAGGCGAATTTCAACTTGACTGCGATAAATAATTGTACTAACCAGGTGATTACCGATGGCTGATTTCTGTGCCTGAAAGTCCCCGGATGAATATCGAAACCTTGTGTAAACGAATGTCACGTGTTATGTGTTGGGATATTCTAATTTCTGATCTTTGGGATGTCTTGCCAACGTAGTAAGCTCCACACTGACCCATGCATTTGTAAAGAACAGAATTCTTTTGAATGGCTGGCAAAACATCCTTACGCAAAGAAGAGAAAAAGGTTCGAGTCGTGTAAACTACTCCCAGCATGGTTGCTGGAAAACAACGTTGAGTAAGTTTCATTGATTATACAAAAAAAATGCTTCCTCTGAAATTTATCCTACAATTTTGTTGTCGTGAAATTTACTTACATGTATATATATATATGTATATATATATGTATATATATACATATACATATATAGAGAGATTATATGTATATATATATAGATTATATGTATATATATATATATATATATATATATATATATATATATATAGCTTATATGTATATATATATATATATAGAGAGATATTATATATATATATATATAGCTTATATGTATATATATATATAGCTTATATGTATATATATATATATAGCTTATATATATATATATATAGAGAGAGAGAGAGAGAGATTACATATATATATATATATATATATATATATATATATATTGTGGACATTGGTTTTAAGTTTATGTGATCAATATATTCGAACTATTTGATCCATGTATATATATATATATATATATATATATATATATATATATATTCACCTATATATATATATATATATATATATATATATATATATTTTATATAAATATGTATATTATATGTATAAATGTGTGTATTGCATTGTTGAAAGTGAAGGGATTCGTGTCTATCGTTCTAATTTACACGCACCTCTCTCTCCTTCCGTGTGTGTGTGTTTGTATCTCCATATTGTATATATGTATGCATATGTATACACCTTCATTTATAAATATTTATGATCGTACACAATTCTGTTATTTGTTGAGTTCTTGGAACGGAAATTGATCATGTAATTGTGTTTACATAAATCTATGCTATGCTATATATATATATATATATATATATATATATATATATATATATATATATATATGAATGAATGTCTCTATGTATCAACATCCAATCAGATAAATGCAGTATAATAAAATAACGTCACTTAATCGTCAGTCGTTACGGCGTATGATAATCTTTCCCCCGAGATTTCAAGGCACATATGTTGATATGTTGCGCAAATAATCGCAGCTTCCATATCGAAAAGCCGGCAACCACATTACCAACTTAATAGCTCCGCCAAACTCCACCGAGATTTCGCCACGCTCATGTTCGATTGGATTTTTTTGTAGTTACTACACGCAACCCTCTCCTTCATGACGGGGGCGGAAGTGCGTCGACCATTTCCAGGTCCCCAATCGTGAAGCGAATTTACCGCAGATTTTTGCCATGAATCAGAGAAGAGTGGATAAAACGAAAATTAACATATATAAACATTAATTAATATGTGTGTATGCATATATATCTTTAATCACGAAACAGTTGTCTGCGGATGAATATATATATATATAGTAAGTTATGAAAATATAATCATAGCTATTAAGCTACACAGAGGCTTGCTCGTAGGGAATCGTCAGGCTAAATTGCCATAAATATATTTTCATAACTTACTACCTAGCTCTACTCACGTATTAACCACTGTTGAAGTAAATACTGAACATTTTTACATAAAAGATTATATCTCCTTATAACATTTAAAGTGGATGTATGAAATAATATATATATATATATATATATATATATATATATATATATATATATGGAGCTATCAGGCAATTGTCAATGTTTACATTTAAATTTCGTCTCATCTTAACAGGTGTCGAATGATAGCTCAGTAGTTTGAGGCGTCAACTGTTGTTTAGATGGTTTTGAGAATTTTGATTCTCTAACCACACTTAAAAACTGTGATACAGAGAAACAGTATGTGTGAGAATAACTATATATATAATATAATAATTTAATAAATATTATTTTTCCCATCAAAAAATCATTTCCTCTTGATACTGGCCTCTGGAGCTCCCTCCGTGCCCCCTGTTTTCCCGACGGTGCTGACATACAGAAATTTGAAACTAATGTGGACGGGCATCTCGCTGCGCAGATCCCAATTTGGGTTGACCCTCCCCCCAACCTTTTCCCTTTTCTTTCTTCTCAGTAGCCCCTTACGTCTACAGTGGCGGTCTGCCTTGTCTGGGGTGAACTATATATATATATATATATATATATATATATATATATATATATATATATATATATATATATATATTTCTATAGAAAGCTATTTCGTCCTATAAGATTCATGACTGTGTCTAGATAGCAAGTGTATCTACAGAAACCAGGAATGCCGGTCGCAGAAAAATTTGATCAGTAATAAATTATAACAAAAAAGTTATAACATATAACGGATGACTTATAACTCATAACTTATAACTTATAACTTATAACTTATACAATAACTTATAAGACACTCCCCACTATGTGTGTGTGTGCGTGCTCTGTATTAGCTTTCACTTCTAATGTCTACGTCAAAGATTCAAATAATGAATCTCGCAAGTAGCTTGTTCCATTTTACAATTTTACATGAGTCGTCACGTAAGTAACGACTACATTAATTATATATAGATGATACAACTTGCATCGTGATTAAGATAAAGTTTGGAAACACTGGTGAGGATACTAGTCAAAGATGTGATTTTTGACGCGCATGAACACCATTACATGGTAAGGATATTAGTCAAAGATGTGATTTTTGACGCGCATGAACACCATTACATGGTAAGGATACTAGTCAAAGATGTGATTTTTGACGCGCATGAACACCATTACATGGTAAGGATACTAGTCAAAGATGTGATTTTTGACGCGCATGAACACCATTACATGGTAAGGATACTAGTCAAAGATGTGATTTTTGACGCGCATGAACACCATTACATGGTAAGGATACTAGTCAAAGATGTGATTTTTGACGCGCATGAACACCATTACATGGTAAGGATACTAGTCAAAGATGTGATTTTTGACGCGCATGAACACCATTACATCGTATTCTATCGACTGTCTCATGTCCGGTTTCTTTGGGCGATTTTCTCCTCAAGGCTAATAACAACTGGGATACTGGCGAGCGTTGAGTTTTTTGTTTAGTAAGGACGCGATCCTCGTCAGAAATTGGCTGTTGTATGTGATGAATTAAGTTGGTTAATATTATGTCGGGCCGTTTTTATTCAGACAGGACGTGTCTCCTTATTAAAAAAAAACTGAGACGATTATATGCAACTCAAGGTGCGATGCGGAAAACAAATACGCATATAGACATAGGAATCTGCACGCAAAGATAGACTTATTTATGATATCAAGTGTTGTGGAGAGGTTATTTAATATATGTACAGAGGATAATTCTTTCGGGGCCGGCGGTCTTGTGTAAAACTATCGCAGGTGAGAAGAAAAAATAAAACAATATTAGAGTGACGTTGAAAAAAAGGACATAGGCGTAAAAATTGCAATTTAATCGAGCATATGCATACAGGATTTAAACTGTTAAGACATGCAGAAAAAGAAGTAAACAGATGTTGCATCAGCCTCTTTTCCTCCGAATTGAGACAGATCGGACATCTAAAAGACGCGCTCACGGGTTCTTCTGTATTCGAGCAAATTCCAATTGCATTTGTTATTATTTATTTTTCTGTAATTTTAGAATTGATAGAAAATAGAATCACGTTTGAAAATCACTCAAGGAGACGGCATCGTCAACTGAAAAATCTGTGGTTTAGTGATGTCAGGCCACGTCAACAGCAACGGCTCTGTGGTTGGAGATCTCAAGCTCTATAAGAGTCACTACATTTTTTGCAATGCCCGTTCCTTCGGGGGACCCGGTAGCATCAAACAAAACACAACGATAGAGACTCTGTTTCTTTATTCTTCACCACCAGCTGGTGTAAGTTGGGTATACACATATACATATAATTAAATATTTCTTTGTTAATAAAAGTCCTTTGGCATTATTGTTATTTCCCTTGTCTTACGAAGTAACCTCTTTCTTTACCTTGACGGCGGTTGATTTTCGCCTCTACCCAACGTAGGTTATTTTCACGAAAACAATGCAGAATGATTTACCTTGCAACCTAGAGGGAAACACGACAATACGTTCTGTAGCAGTCTGTTCGCGGAATCTAGGGGAGGCTTGTGATCACCACGCCAATTGTTTACAGCAGTTCGGCCGTGGTGGGGGTATCTCTTTTCGGGGCTGACCCACGACAAGTTTTTCTCTATATCCTCCCAACTCGATCTCTGTAACGTAAGCGCTCCTTCTTCCTTCGTTTAAAACCGCCGTTTTAATTTCTGGCTTTCCACTCCGGGTGCCTTCGTATTCTGACCTCGTGCACCTGACTCTTTTATAGGTTACCGAGTCGTTTTTTTTCTGAAACTGAACACGTGATTTACTCATAAAAATCAATTCTCCGCCTAAAAATTCTTGATAATATTTCTAGGCTTAAAATATGATTAATATTTTTACCGTGATCTGACTGGCAACCACACGCTAACTTAACGTTAACGGTACCGTAGTCTTTTATTGTAACCCTTTCCTAAGCGACAATCTCCTCGAAAAATCGACCATATTTGACTGAAAGTAACAAAACAATTTTAAGATAAACATTAGTTATAAACTGTTTCTGAACTTTAAACTAGAAAAGTCGATAGTAAATTAAATTCCAATGCGTTTGGTAACAGTTTTTTGTTTTATTTTTTTCTCACAGATTTATGCTCTGTAAACCTTACTATATGATTGCCATATATATATAAACAGATAATTCATGTATAGCTACATGTTTTTTTTTCTACCAGTCTAATTCTATGTTACCTAATACTGTTTCATGTTTAAAACTCGAACATTAATCAAGCATCCAAGGATAAAATACGCAGACACAACACGTGTGTACTATTTAACGACATATATATGACTGTAAATATACACACTACTTATATATGTATATATATATATATATATATATATATAAATGTATTATTGATATTATTTATAGGTCTCTCTCTCTTTAAATATATATATATATATATATATATATATATATACGTTTAGTAGTATGTATCTATGCGTAATTTATATACATTGATATACATAGTATTATATATATGTATATATATATATAATACTATGTATATCAATGGATATATATTATGCATAGATACATACTACTAAACGTATATATGTATTATTGGTATAATTAATAGGTCTCTTTCTCTTTAAATATATATATATATAATACTATGTATATATATATATATATATATATATATATATATATATATATATATACGTTTAGTAGTATGTATCTATGCGTAATCTATATCCATTGATATACATAGTATTATATATATATATATATATAAATGTATAATTGATATTATTTATAGGTCTCTCTCTCTCTTTAAATATATATATATATATATATATATATATATATATATATATACGTTTAGTAGTATGTATCTATGCGTAATTAATATACATTGATATACATAGTATTATATATATGTATATATATGTATATATATATATAATACTATGTATATCAATGGATATATATTACGCATAGATACATACTACTAAACGTATATATATATGTGTATTATTGATATTATTAATAGGTCTCTCTCCCCCTCTCTTTAAATATATATATAATAATATGTATATATATATATATATACGTTTAGTAGTATGTATCTATGCGTAATTTATATCCATTGATATACATAGAATTATATATATATATATATATATATATGAATGTATTATTGATATTATTTATAGGTCTCTCTCTCTTTAAATAAATATATATATATATATATATATATATACGTTTAGTAGTATGTATCTATCCGTAATTTATATCCATTGATATACATAGTATCATATATATATATATATGTATGTATATATATATATATATATATATATATATATATATATATATATATATATATATGTATATGTATGCCATTGTTCTAACTATCATTCCCATTGTGTAGACCAATTCAATTAAGAAACGAAGTTGAACATGAATTAATGTTGACATTTAGATGCAAATTTTGATTCAATTTATTAGCATTATTATTCAGGCTGAAAAAATCACTGATTTTTCTCTTTTCCGACTCCCAAGACATTTTTAACGAAACAACCATACCTAAACGAAGACGAACATCCTGTGTAATGTCTCACTCCCACCCTCACGTGCACCCACCATAAATTAATTCCTTTTCTATGCCTACAGAGTATAAACAACCCTGTTATTAAAGCCAGTCTTATTAATTTATAGGAAAGAAATGTCTCACCACGTTTCAAATAATGGACAATCTCGGGCTCCATTCGACAATAATTTTTTGCCCACTCACCAAATCAATCATTCCCCTTCCTACTTGTATGTATACTTCTACCTACCATATTTCGCAACCCTATCATCTACTCAAGCTGCCTTTTGGCTAAGATCAAAGTGTAGTATCTGTTCCGATGGATACTGCACCCCATACTGGTGTTGTCTTGGCCTTCGGGTCTTGATTTACACCGGTCAATTGGTCTGTCCTATGCAGTTCTGGGAGGTCCACCGTCCCAGGCTTTACCTCCCCTCTTTGGGGAGGAGTAAGTTTATTGCTTACTGCCTAGGCGCCCCTACCGGGGAATGCCGACGGGGCTGCCCAGGCAATTTTTAAACCCCACTTTCCCGACCCGACCTTGGGTCACATCTTACTTGTAGGAGTAAGATAAAAACTGGCCTTGTGCCTAACTCCTGGAGAGGAGTAAATCAATACTCAAGCTCTGTCTGTTCATAATTGTCCTAGGCACAATACAGAACTAATCCCGATAGTGATGCCCTGATTTGAGAACTTTGACGTGTGTGAAGTCACCCTTAGTTTTCCCTATTTACTTTTCTTCCTCACGAGGTTCGATTTAGACACAAGGTCGGTTTTTAGTATGGGTAAATCCATCTCCCTCAAAGGAGTACCCTGGATGAAGACAAAAATAAGGATGTACATATTACAGAGAGAGTTTTCCTTCACTGAGCAAGCACAGAGAAGATGTTGTGAAGTATCAGAACAGATACTACACTTTGCACGTAGGTAAAAGGACAGGTATATATTTTTTAATTTAAAACTCGTTTTTTATTGTTAACACCACTCAGTTTCGCCACCCCCACATATCATACATATTTATTGACCAGATTCAGAATTTTATCACCAGAAAATGCTAAGGAAATAGAGAAAGAGATAGATAGATAGATAGATAGATAGAGAGAGAGAGAGTGAGGGGAGGGAGATAGAATTTTATAGAAATAGAAAGAGAGAGAGAGAGAAAGTTTCCAAGTGGTTAAATTATAAAAGTCTACTTCGTGATGTGTTCAGGTCTTGAAATCAGAAATTGACAAGCGGTGTTTATCCCAAAACAATTACCTATTATATTTTCGGTTCGATGTTTTTTTTGAAGAGGCAATTTATAATTTGTTTTCACAATTTGTTTTTAATAACTAACAAATAAAAATATCAAACTGTGTTTTTCCTAATTGGAAATAATATATATATATATATATATATATATATATATATATATATATATATATATATATATATATATGGGGTAAGGTACACGATAATTCATGAAAATGAAGTGTCGTGTTGGACAAAATGTGTGAAAAGATGACAGACGGAAAACAAGCTAATTTGTCAACAATAGGTTTTTAAAGAGCAATTCATAAACATGAAAAGCCGCGGTGGGCAAAATGTGTGAAAAAAGAAAACAAATGGGAAAGACAGGTTAAAGTTAGGAGAAAAACCTATTGTTGACAAATTAGCTGACCCATCCCTGTTTATCTCTTATTAATCTTTAGGTGATAACTTCCAGTGTATCAGTTACATACCCACCCCTTTTGTTCACCGTAGTTAGGTTCTCTGCCGCCTTTTCCCTCTTCCCCACCGCCTTAGAAGAATGTGTCACCTACTTATCATGTTCCAACAATGTCTTCTCATATGATTCAATCAGATCATTGTTCCCTTCATCCCATGTGTGTGCCTTCAAAATAAAATTATTTCTGTATCTTCATTTTCTGAAGACGTTCTCCACGAACGAAACCGGTCAAAAAATCTCTTGTTTTTTTTTCTCCTGCACTTTGACTTGTTTTCCGTCTGTCACATTTTCACACACACACACACACACACACACACACACACATATATATATGTATATATATATATATATATATATATATGTATATATATACATATATATATGTATATATATATATGTATATATATACATATATATATATTCATATATATATATACACATATATATATATATATACATATATATATATATATACACATATATATATATATACACATATATATATATATATATACATATATATATATATATATATGTGTGTGTGTGTGTGTGTGTGTGTGTGTGAAAATATGACAGATACCTAGATCAAACTTTTTTTTTATATAACTGGAATGTTTTTTTTATATTACAAATAATCAAATCAAACTTTTTGTTAGAGTGGGTGGCGACGTTCTACTTTTTTAGGTGATTACGTGTGGTTTTACGATCTTTCTATTCGGACTTAGGGTTAGTGGTAAAAGAAATTTGGTTAACTCTCGAAACTAAATGTTTAAAAACTTGAGAAAGAAATGTTTCGCCCAAATCTAAGCAATAACAAAATTATGAGGGACGGTTTTTTTGTATAAACACCGCTTGTCAATTTCTGATTTCGAAAACCGGAATCCGTCATCAAGTAGACTTTTACAATTTAACTGAGTCAGTTTAAAGTATTATTGGCCTGTCCGCCCGCCTCAATAATTGGACTTACAAGGATTGTTATCCCTGATACACTTTTTCTTTTCGTGCTATACAAATTGGAATAGAGCAGTGTTAATAGATATGCATGTGACGTGGTAGATATCCACATGGACACGTGGTGCGACGGATAAAAGTGCTAAATATAATCAGTTCTAAGTGACAGTCTTTTCGAGGTTGAAGGTTCAATCCTCAGCACGGGCGATAATAAAAATCTAATTACGAATTACTTCAGACTTCTACCCGGTCATGGCGTACATAACGAGAGCAAGATAACTCAGTGGAATAAATAAAAGGGTTCCGTTCACGGTCTGTAAAGAGTCGCGATTCCAAAATAAATGCAAAGATTACCGAATTTAACAAGATACACACCTGCAAAACGACGGAGGTCACATCGTGAGAATAACATACAAGATGTGAACAGTAGTCCAAATAATACACAATATATATATATATATATATATATATATATATATATATATATATATATATATATATGGGAAAATGAAAAAGGAAAACCAAAAAATGGATGTTTTTTATGTGTACATCGACGTTTCGTCTTTATTTATAAGACTTCATCAGGATGATTTATTTTTCCTCCCAATATGTCTACCCTACATGTATCTGTACTTGCATGACATTTTTTCTCTATTTTATCATCCTGATGAAGTCTTATAAATAAAGACGAAACGTTGATGTACACATAAAAAACATCCATTTTTTGGTTTTCCTTTTTCATTTTCCCATCACGTCGGATTACCTTCATCCTTCTCTTCCCATACATATATATATATATATATATATATATATATATATATATATATATATATATATATATATATATATATATATATATCAAGGGGGCGCGATAGCGCTCTATCCCTTAATAGGCTTCAAAAACGACCTATGCTAGAAATCTCATTTCTTTGATCAATCATAACTCAAAAACCAATAAACCAAATTAGTTAAAACTTTGCACAAACTTTTCATTTGATAGGTTCTATAAGTGTGTAGAATTTCAGCATCATTAGTCAAGGCAACCAAGAGATCCGGAAAGGGCAGGAGTGATTTTGTGTTATCCGTGTGTACGTACGTACGTGTGTGCAACCCTGTATCTCATCAACTATTTGATAGATTCAGCTGATTTTTGGCAGAAGTAGAGGTTCTAGGGTCTAGTTGATGGCATTTTAATTTCAGTTTACCATATACCTTAGTTTTCCAGAAAATTAAAAAAAAAATTAAAAATTACTATTGTCTTGGGGCATAGCCTTTACAGAAGTAGTGACATTCCATGAAAAATGCCAGTATACTGAAATCATATGTCCTTAATTCGGTTAAGATGAAAATTCATATACACTAAATGTACAAAAGCAAGGAAATTCCCAAATTTTTACACTTTTATTGTCATTAAGGGTATGGCTACATATCAACCAAACCATTTCATTATCACATCACTACAGTATACATCTCTATGCATGAGTGGATAAAGTGTGTGAGGTGCGCTGAAGAAAAATTCCTACAAGTAAAATACATAGTCCTGTTGTGCTCGCATACCCTTAATGACAATAAAAGTGTAAAAATTTGGGAATTTCCTTGCTTTTGTACATTTAGTGTATATGAATTTTCATCTTAACCCTATTAAGGGCATATGATTTCAGTATACAGGCATTTATTATGGAATATATATGTATATATATATATATATATATATATATTGTTGAATATAAGAGACAACTCATGTCTAGATATCCTTTGGTAGATCCTTTCAATAGTCCGAATCAGGATCTTAGTTTCGGAGGGGAATTGGCTGATGAATTTGCCATACTTTGGATTTGTCTCCCAAGTAATTTCGGACCCATCTGGGTCAATCTTCGGGGGAATGAGGTTAATCATCTTCGGGAAAATGAGGTTAAGGGGTCCGAAAGTACATGGGAGACCAATCCAAACTATGGCAAAATCATCAGCCAATTCCCCTCCGGAACTAAGATCCTGATACGGATTATTGAAAGGATCTACCAAAGGATATTTAGACATGATTTGTCTCTTATATTCAACAATACTTGCTTGCAAGAGAAGATGCTGCCTAGATGTACATATATATATATATATATATATATATATATATATATATATATATAATAATAATAATGGTAATAATCCAGGTAAAAACATCCACAGGGTAGTAATCCAAAGAATTTCAACCGGGTTTATAAAAAGTGCTCAATATCAAATAGAGCTTTATATATGATTATTTTTATTTACACAGACATGTACAATATATATATATATATATATATATATATATATATATATATATATATATATATATATATATATATATATATATATATATTAAGTCTTACTCGGAATATCTTTTGCATCTCACGTCATTGGAAATATTCCGCATGTGTTCTTGCGTTATTTCGTAAAATAGTAATTAGAAAAGCTGAGAGTGAAGAAATGTATATTTGTATATCGATTAGATCGATCGCACTTCTTTCTTCTGTCGGCCATTTTTATTTTAGTTATTAATTTTTGTTGCAAATCGCGACCCGCGTTTTACCCTCTACATCCCCCTTTTCACGGCCGTTGATCCGAACACCTCCACACTTTTAGTCCAAACCCCATTTTATGTTTAAGATGTGCCCACATGTCCATGTTTACGATGTGAGGTTTCTTACATCTATTGATCGGTCGGTCGGTCGCAACGTCGGTCGGTGTGTCTGCCAAGCTTCGGTCTGAAATAGCATTTTTAATCGGTACAGGGAGAAAATGAATAGGACCATTTAAATCTAGAGGCGTCTCAAACTTTGTATAATTTGGCTGTCACGGTTGACTTTTAACGGAATTATCGTCGGTCTGTCACGCTTCATTTTAAAATAGCATTATTATCGGTAAAGGCGCGAATGGAATGGACGTATTTTAATTAAGATACGCCCGAGAATCTCTATAATAGCATAAGTTTTGTCTGTCACGATTGACTTTTAAATAGCATTTTGGTAAACCTATCGCGCTTTAGTTTTCAATAAAGTTTTCATCGGTCTGTCACGTTTAAGTTTAAAATGGTAATTTAGTCAGTCTGTCACGATTACTTATGTAATATCATTTCCTTTTGGATCTCACGCTTCAGTTTGAAATAACATTTTCGTTGATCTGTCCCGCTTCAGTTTGTAATAGAATTTTCGTTGATCTGTCACGCTTCAGTTTTAAATAGCGTTTTGGTTGATCTGTCACGCTTCAGTTTGGAATCGTATTTTCGTTGATCTGTCATGCTTCAGTTTTAAATAGCATTTTCGTTGATCTGTCACGCTTCAGTTTGTAATAGAATTTTCGTTCATCTGTCACGCTTAAGTTTTTAATAGAATTTTCGTTGATCTGTCACGCTCCAGTTTTAAATAGCATTTTTGTTGATCTGTCACGATTCAGTTTGTAATAGAATTTTCGTTCATCTGTCACACTCCAGTTTTAAATAGCGTTTTTGTTGATCTGTTACGATTCAGTTTGTAATAGAATTTTCGTTGATCTGTCACGCTTCAGTTTGTAATAGAATTTTCGTTGATCTGTCACGCTCCAGTTGTAAATAGCATTTTTTTTATCTATCACGCTTCAGTTTGTAATAGAATTTTCGTTGATCTGTCACGCTTCAGTTTGGAATAATATTTTCGTTGATCTGTCACGCTTCAGTTTGGAATAATATTTTCGTTGATCTGTCACGCTTAAGTTTCAAATAGCATTTTCGTCGGTCTTTCATATTTCCGATTTTGGAATAACATTTTTATCGCTAAGCGCGCAGATTAAATGGACGCATCTTCGGAATATTCGTTCTTTTTTGTCTGGTCCGGTTTAATATATCAAGCTACTAAATGGGATCTGTAACTATCAATCTTTATTTCTTTCAATATTACGTTTCCCTCCCCCCCTCCTCCAGACACATTCTGCTTCATGACTACACCCACTCCCCGGCACCTGGAAATCGAATTCCTTCCCCCATGCACCGGCCGCTTATCATCTACAAGATCCTGGACGGCCGGAAAAAGCCGATAACCGAAAGATGGTTCTCGCTAAATATTATCGCCAGTGTGTAGATATGAAAGTATAATCGCGTGGGTCAGCTGACCAGCTTTCAGCTTCTAATTACAATGCATGACGGGACGGCGATGTAATTCGTATTGACTTTTAGTACATTGATCCATCTACTATATATCTACAAGTTTTAAAAAATATATATATATATATATATATATACTTATAAAAGTCTTGCTTTCTTGTTTGCTTGTTTGTTTGTATCCATGCATACTGGATGTCGTCAGAAAAGACGTCATGCACAATAAATTATATCAGGCAAGGCGAATTGTGTAATTAAAGGTCGAGAAGTAGTGGGAGGAGGGCAACAATGGGAGACAGAGAGATGGGGAAGAAAGGAGGAAGACAGAGTAGAGAAGACAAGGAAATAGAGCGATTGGAAAAAAAGAGAGATGGGGAAGAGAGAAAGAGAGAGACAGAAAGCAGAGAGACAGAGAGAGAGAGAGAGAGAGAGAGAGAAAGAGGGAAGAGCGCAAACAAAACCAGTGATTATTACCAAGAAAGAAATATAAATAACTAGTAACATCCCGTCAGTGAGAGAGAGGGTGTAATGAAGAAGACAGTTTCTACACCTTATCAAGAACCCTCAAATGGGGCAGAGATTCACCGGCACAAATATTACAACAGTACTCCATACATACATTTGATATAATTATTGGATAGCTTTGTAATGCTGAATTATTGAGCAAATGAGGGTGGTCAATAATTACTATTTTAGTCTCGTTGTTTTGTTTGTGAAGTCTGTAACCGATGTTTTCATTAGTTACTTATTTAATATTTTCAGCGGTGTATGTTAGGTGCGTGACAGCAGTAAAATATTAGGTAGAAATAAATATGTTACCCACTGTTTGAATTACGTATTTGGAAGAGTCAGACGTAAAGGTCTAATAATAGTAATTTATGTTTGAAGATGATATTAAATGAAAATTTCTTGAAACACGCTCAAGTGAAGTAAATGAATGAAGTGTTGAGTTTCGTAGCGTACGATGCATTTTTTTTTGTCTAGTGTAGTCAAAGTTACAGGGGAAAACAGTCTACTTTATATAGAAGAAGATTACTGGTAATGGGATGGTTCTATTTATCTTCCTCCCACAAGGTAAGATGTGACACAAGGTCGGGAAAGTGGGAAAAACCCAGCGCTCGAGAATTTGAGCACTCTGGCTATTTAAAAATTGTCTGGGCAGCCCCGTCGGCATTCCCCGGTAGGGGCGCCTCAACCGATCAGTAATAAACTGACCCCCTCTCAAAGGTTGAGAAGGCAAAGCCTGGGAGGATGCACCTCCTAGAACTGCACAGGACGGACAACCTATAGACTGGCGTAAATCCAGACCCGAAGGCCAAGACAATACCGGTCTATGAGGTGTAGTATCCATCGGAACAGATACTACACTTTTATCTTGGCCAAAAGGCCAAGAGGTTTAGACTACCTAAACGATGTCTGATCATCTAGTATACTGTATACTGTTAAAAGTCTTTGGAACTTGCTTCTGTTGCTATCGTTGTTGCTTGTTATATTTTTATCTTGTTTGCTTTAAACTGGTTTATTATCAAGAAATAATATATATTTTTTACCTGAAACTGATTAATAGTAAAGAACGAATAGTAATAAGAAAAAGCTGTAGATGTGTACGTTTATATAGAAAGCAACAGATGCAGCCATGACTTCACGAAACTTATGCTTTATCCACCAATGTTAAAAAACATAATATATATATATATATATATATATATATATATATATATATATATATATATATATATAAGAGGAAAATGAAACAATGTTTCAGACAAAATATAAAAATAAAAATGGAATAAAGGATAAGCAAATCAATAACTAGCAAAAATAAACTCAAAAACACATATTGAACAGTTCCACCAAAATATTTCGATCGTTTATAATACGACCTTCTTCAGTAGGTAGCAGAACTTCAATTAAAACAGAAAGGTTTTCAAATTTATACAAAGAACGCGATAGGAAAAAAATAGTTAACTTAAATAAATACGACCACGGATAACTTTTAATCCTTTTTCCTCCTCCTCCGCCTCCTCCTCCTCCTACTACTCCCTCTTTGTTGTTTAACTCCTTGGTCAGTAATTTGAAATTACTACTAATCTACGCTACCAACTTCTAGCGTTCAAAAGCTAATTGCTGATTTGTTTTCTCGCTTTCTTCTTCTTCTTCTTCTTCTTCTTTTCTTCTTCTTCTTCTTCTTTTTGAACATTTCTATTGTTTATTACACTTGACTATTTTTTTCCTATCGCGTTCGTTGTATAAATTTGAAACCTTTCTGTTTTAATTGAAGTTCTGCTACCTACTGAAGAAGGTCGTATTATAAACGATCGAAATATTTTGGTAGAACTGTTCAATATGTGTTTTTGTAGTTTATTTTGCTAGTTGTTGATTTGCTTATCCTTTATTCCATTTTTATTTATATATATATATATATATATATATATATATATATATATATATATATATATATATAAATATATATATATATATATATATATTATTTATTTACCTATATATATATATACATATATATATATATATATATATATATATATATATATATATATATATATTAGTAAAATTAAAACTGTATTATTTCTACATTTGATTATTGGGGATATGGTCATTTGATAAGTACCACTGGAGAGCCATGGATTTTATAACTGTCCTGATTTTAAATCTCCGAAACAGTTACATGGTAAACAGTTGAAGATCCCCGTTTAATATTTCACGTTCAAGTTAAGGTCCCCTGTTTTTGGTTTAACTGTTATATACTTGAATCCCCCACCCTATTTTTATTTGTAAATTTTTCAGCGGTAGTCGGCTTATGCAGGTGCTAAGTCTGCGATATTTTGGATTTAGTTAGTATTTCTGGGAATTTAATCTGAATTTTCTTTGTTTAAAATGACTCAATGCCTCTTTAGACTATATATATATATATATATATATATATATATATATATATATATATATATATTATAATTCAGTAGATTTCAAATTTATGACATAATAAATATGTTAAATATCATAATCATGCTAAATAATATGAAAGCTCTGCTTGGTATATCTTGTGAACCATTGAGCTTATTTTTATCTGCAATATTTAATATATTCCTGGGATTCGTAAGATTCTATTTCGTTCTGTTTTTTTTCAAAAACTTTTGATAACCCCAAACAGCTAATGTGAATTGGAGGCTAAATTAATTGGCATATCCTAAGTGGGGAAACGTGTAGCAAAATGTTTGTTCACATTACATTTAAATTCATCACCCGAACAAGGTGTATTGCCACTAAAACGTACGTGGCTACTGTGATTAGTGGCAAGATTTATAGAGGCATCCTAAGTGGGGAGTTATGCGGCAAGATAGTTGTTTACATTACATTTAAATTTCCGCAGTCGTGGAAACAAATAACAGGGAGGAAATTCCAAAGGCAACCGGTCCCAAAGAAAGAAGATTTTATAGTAGAAAGTTTTCTAGGATCTGGGAATTAATTGTTAATATATGAGTTCATAAAGATATCTTGCATATAGTAATCTCCTTGGAATATTGCAATTGTTTTGGTTTGGTTTGGTAGTTTTGTTTTACGGCATATCAACCCTTTTTGGGTTATTTAATGCCGAATCTGGTCATTATAGTAAAAGTTTTTATGCTTCAAGTTCTTTATATCTTCAAATGTTTAATCATCGTTTTTGGTTTGGTAGTTTTGTTTTACGGCATATCAACCCTTTTTGGGTTATTTAATGCCGAATCTGGTCATTATAGTAAAAGATATATGCTTCAAGTTCTAAAAATAAAATAAAAAAGGGGAGGGAGAAAGGGAGAGGGGCTGTTGTTTTTGTTTTTGGTTTTGTAGAACATAATTAAGTTTTACAAAAAAAAAAAAAAAAAAAAAAAAAACGTCAATGTAGGTGAATTTCGTCTCAGGGAGCCACAGGGCAGCCTGATCTGGTATCACCAGGCAATTGTTTTGGTTCTTTTGGCTTCAAATTTTTTCTTACATATAAACTCCCTATTATTAAGTGCTCGTAATTTATTACTGAAATATAATTGTTACTTGAAATGAATATTCAAAATTCGATATGATTGACAGCAATCGCCACCAGCTTGTAAAGCTGCCTCGAAACAGCACCAATTGATTTCACAAGGCACTTTTTTCTTTTTGCTCTTTTATACTAATGTGTCAACACTTTTTATACTAATGTGTCAACACTTTTTATACTAATGTGTCAACAATTTTTATACTAATGTGTCAACACTTTTTATACTAATGTGTCAATACTTTTTATACTAATGTGTCAACACTTTTTATACTAATGTATCAATACTTTTTATACTAATGTGTCAACACTTTTTATACTAATGTGTAAACACTTATAGAGGCTAACACCCCACTCGAAGACTACGGCCAATAAGATGATTAGATTGTCAGATGAATGGGGATGAATACTATGAGAGTATTGAAAACAGCAACCGACCCAGAAAACAGCATTTTTTCCTCATTGTGAAAAACATCGCTTGTAGAATGTGAAGACAAAAGGAAAAATAACGCATAATTCATAACACTTGCCCCCCCCCCCCCCTCCATTCATTTCTTGTAAGAATTATATTTCAGTAATAACTTACAAGAATAACTTACAATAATAACTTACAAGTATAGGGCGTTACTTTTCAATCACATGTATATATGTATATATATATATATATATATATATATATATATATATATATATATATGTTTTTGGGTTGATATGTTTGATGTTATGTATTTGTGTATATAATTTTTTATATTTTCAAAGCGTAATTTTATTACCTGTAGTAGTATAACTCTGAAGAGAAGAATTATCTTTGAAAACTCATGAGCTAAGGACTTAAGGATACTTTGCTTGAACTTTGAATTCTAATAAAATTTGATTGACACCTTATTTTATTACTTCATTTCATATTATAATATTCATGCTCTATCCAGTATATTGAGCTTCAGTTTTTATCCGGATGTTTCACTAATTATAAGATATTAGTTGACGCTTATATCTTTTGTTGGATTGCTTCATATATATATATATATATATATATATATATATATATATATATATATATATATACATATATAGCTCTTGTATTAATTACTTTATATATATATATATATATATTTATTGTATTATATAAATATATATATATAAGAAATTAATACGAAAACCGCGCATCATCAATTCAAAACTATATATATATAATTAAGAATAAGGTAAAATAAATACCTTTGAAGCATATAAAGATGCGATATCAATTTAATGAAAAATAAATCGAAACCGATTTTTTTTTTTATAAACATTCATTTTTTTTTTAGTTCATAGTGATACAAATCATTTCGCCAATTGAAAACTTGGCCTCTTCAGTGTGTCTATATATCCTGATGTTATTGGATTGGATTTTTCCCGGCTTCTGTTGCAATAAACGGGCTTAGCGGATGTTTTTGTTTTCCACTTTCAAATATGAGAACGTGTATGCTCACGAGATAGATATAAGATTTAAAGTTCATTTTTTTAAGCATCTAATTGAAATTTAATAAAGAATAAGGTAAAATTAATACCTTTGAAGCATATAAAGATGCGTTATCAATTTAAAGAAAAATAAATCGAAACCGATTTTTTTTTGTTTTTATAAACATTCAGTTTTTTTAGTTTATAGTGATACAAATAATTTCGCCAACTGAAAACTTGGCCTCTTCAGTGTGTCTATATATCCTGATGTTATTGGACTTTAAATCTTATATATATCTCGTGAGAATACACGTTCTCATATTTGAAAGTGGAAAACAACAAAATCCGCTAAGCCCGTTTACACCAACAGAAGCCGGGAAAAATCCAAATCCAATAAGATCAGGATATATAGACACACTGAAGAGGCCAAGGTTTCAATTGGCGAAATTATTTGTATCACTATAAACTAAAAAAAAAAGAAAATGAATCGGTTTCGATTTATTTTTCTTTAAATTGATAACGCATGTTTATATGCTTCAAAGGTATTTATTTTACCTTATTCTTTATTAAATTTCAATTAGATACTTAAAAAAATATGAACTTTAAATCTTATATATATATATATATATATATATATGTGTGTGTGTTTGTGTGTGTGTGTGTGTGTAATTCATGTAAGAGCCTTTGTTTTGCCATACACTGAGTACTAGCGGGTATTGGCTCAGCAGTGGAGCTTCAGTGACTCGGATCGCTAGGTTCAGCCACGCTGATGAGTAGTATAACGACGAAATACGTGTCCGTGTATAATTATATATACATATATATATATATATATATATATATATATATATATATATATATATATATATATATATATATATATAATACTTATTCAGCGACCTATCTTTAGCCTTTTTAATCTTTTTGTAGAACATAACTGATTGTGATTGAAGAGATTCTTGCATGAAACGATATTCGGCGAGAAGAAAGGGAGCGTAAGGAAATGAAAAAGGTTATCTCAATTTTCCTCAAAATCAAATGTCCAACTATTGATTGGTAAAGATCGATTGATAAATAAATCGAACAACGAAGATAAGGTGAAATAAATGGGAGACATAATATAAAAAGAAAGAAATGAAAAAGGAAGATAAAGAAAAACGGACGAAACATGAACGAAGGATATATATATATATATATATACATACATACATGCATACAGAGTTAGCAATCTGATCTGTTCCTACTAGGCTTCTACTTCCTTCAATATTTGTTATGTCTACTCCAGTAGTATATATATATATATATATATATTTATATATATATATATATATATGCATGTGTACATATATGTATGTGTGTGCATTTATATATGTCTATGTGTGCGTGCATATATGCGTATATATATCATATTTAATTTTGTCTGGGCCTTCGGGTCTTCATTTACGCCGGTCTATCGGTCTGATCTGTCCTGTGCAGTTCTAGGATGTCCACCCTCCCAGGCGTTGCCTTCTCACCCTTTGAGAAGGGGTTAGTTTATTGCTAATCGCCTGAGGCGCCCCTACTGGGGAATGACGACGGGGCTGCCCAGGCAATTTTTAATGGCCTGAGCGCTCAAATTCTCGGGCGCTGGCTTTTCTAATTCCCACTTTCTCGACCTTGTGTCATATCTTACCTTTAGGGAGGAAGATAAATAAAATTATATTTAATTTGATTTTTTTAGACACTTAAAAATCTTTTATTTAATCCCTTCTAAGTTCTTATTCGTTTTCGGGTGTCGAGCTTGAACTGCCCGATGTATTTGCCGTACTCGTTTGGAGACCTAGTACTTTCAAATCCAACCAGCTCCATCTTTACGGGTTGTGTAAAGTTAAAAACGCGTATTTTTTCATATTTATTCATAATTTTGGCGGGAACCGTGGGATAGTTGTAGTATTATTAAGGTATTAGTGTTAATATCTTAAGCATTTTAGAAATTTTTCATGATTATTAAAATTAATTTTTCGAAATAATAAGTGAGAAGATAAACACCGACGAATCATAAACATGACAAAAGTAGAGAACCACGAACACACCTGGACATGGCTATGAAAAGGACACTGGAATAGAGAAATCGAATTACTGACAGCTGTACAAAACAATGCGATGAGGACTAATTATATCAAAGCTGAAATACACAAAACTCAGGAAAACAGTATGTGCAGACTGTGTGGGGAAAAATACGAAACACTAAATCACAGAAGTGAATGCAACAAACTAGCAGAATAAGAATAAAAAAACAGACACGACTGCATAGGGAAGACTGTACAATAAGAACTATGTCAACGACTGCAGTTTGAACATACAGACAAACGAAAATCACAAAATCCTATGAGACACGAGGTACAAACAGATAAACTCATCCAAGCAAAGAGACCCGATCGCATAATAGTCAGCAAGATAAAAAACCCTGCCAAACGGTAGATTTCGTCGTCCCAGCAGTTCACATGGTTAAGATCAAGCAAATAGAGTGAACTTACCAGAGAACCGAAAGAGATATGGAACATGAAAAAAGTCAATATAATACCAATAATAAGAACACTAGGAACAGTCCCGAAAAAAAAAACTATAAAGACTGGAAGAAATTGGAATCAAAGGGAAGAGTGAGACGATACAACTGGCGGAAATGATGAAAGTAACAAAAATCTTAAAGAAAAATAATAGCATGCGGAAATAAACACCATACCAGGAAAGAGAAGAGATCATCTTCCACTAGATTGAGAATTCGAGTTTGTACTTTGGCTAGAGAAAAAATCTTAAGTCATCAAATAAATAATCTTTTTTTCTTTCTGGATGATTTAAAATAAGTAATAACAAATTATTTTCAGTTTCGGAATTTTTTAGATAAGGGTTGATAATTTGTAGAATTTGGTATATTCGGAATACTCTTCGCCCGCACCTTCAACCTTCATATGACACGTGGTGCAGTGGGTATATTACTAAGTAAAATTCAGTTCTAAGTGACAGTCATCTGAATGTTGAAGGTTCAATCCTCAGTGCGGGCGATACGAAGAATTGCGAATTACTGAAGATTCTTCCCAGTCATGGCAGATGGAACGAGAGCATGCTACCCCCCTCCGTGGATTTAATAAAGGGGTCCGTTCGAAATTCCGTCCAGATTCCCGAGTTCGACAGAAAGATTCCCGAGTTCGACAAAGTACACCTGAAGAAGGTCGGAGGTTACATCGACAGAAACGTTGTGATAAAAACACCGAAGATGAGAACAGTATTCCGAATATACCTAATTCTACAAATGATAGCAACATAAGTACAAGGGCCTTCTTATGTAGATAATAACAAAGAAATATATAAAACGTTCCTCGTCAGACAAATGTACTTTTTTTTTAAAAAACAAAATAATGGATGGTTTTCTTATTTTTAAGTATCAGTTTTTTTCTTTCCTTTTGTTTCATGTCTCCGATCGAG
The DNA here is from genome assembly GCA_963556195.1 of Sepiola atlantica. NCBI lineage: Eukaryota > Metazoa > Mollusca > Cephalopoda > Sepiida > Sepiolidae > Sepiola > Sepiola atlantica. The sequence continues at coordinate 32,671,379 of OY744544.1, read as the reverse complement.
ATCTCGAACGGGCGAGATTTCGTCCGTTCAATACTTAAGGATGACTGCGTATCAAACATGGATGATTTCGTTTCATTTCTTTTATTTTCTTCTCGGCATCCGAGGGACAGGGTAAAGAGGTTAACCAAGATAAATAGGAAGAAGAAAAATCAAGATGATATTCTATGATCAGAAAAAGAAGGAAATGATGGTAACGATAAGAAGAAGGCAGAGAGAGAGAGAGAGAGAGAGAAGGAGAAAGAAAGAGAAAGAGAGAGAGGTTATGAATAACGAGAAGGAGAAAGAAAGGGAGAACTATATAGCGGGGTAGATAAAGGAAAGGGGGAGATTGGAAGGGGAAAGGAAGAAAAGAAAAGAAAGAAGGAGAATTGAAAGACAAGTGAAGAAAGAAGGAAAGCCAAGAAGGCAAATAAAAAAAATATAGATGGATGGGTAGAGAGAGGAATATATATATATATATATATATATATATATATATATATATATATATATATATATATATATATATATATATTAGAGAGAGAGAGAGAGAGAGAGAGAGAGAGATTACAGGAAGAATAGAAAATGGATAGAATTATAAAGGGTGTTTAAGATAAGAATGAACTATACAGAAAGAAAGAGAGAGAGAGGGGGCAAGAGAGGAGAGAGTGAGAAAGGGAGAGAGAAAGAGAGACAGTGATTGCACGAAGAATAGAAATGGGATAAAGTTATAAAGGGTTTTCAAGATAAGCATGAACTATACAGAGCGAGTGTGAGAAAGAGAAAGAAAATGAGAGAAAGAGAGAGAATGAGAGAGAGAGAGAGAGAAAGAGAGAGAGAGAGAGAGAGTGTGTGAGAAATAGAGAGAGAAAGGGAGACAGTGATTGCACAAAGAATAGAAAAGGGATAAAGTTATAAAGGGGTTTAAAGATAAGAATGAACTATACAGAGCAAGTGTGAAAAAGAAAAAGAAAGATAGGGAGAAAGAGAGAGAGAGATTGAGAGAGATTGAGAGAGAGAGAGAGAGAGAATGGGGGAGAAAGAGATAGATGAGGAAGGAGTGGTAGAGTAGTGAGCATACAAAACGCTTTTTGTTCGATGGTGTCCGTCGATCCTGTCCGAAATCGAACGAAGAAGATAGCTGATCGATTTATTATCTTTTACAGAAACGATGTAATCGGATCTGACTCTTTACCCCCCAAACCGATCTCCGCCTCCGACTGTCCCCTCCCCCCGAGCGCGATAAGGTGGGGTTGGGGGTCATGAATTATGTACACTTTCCCAGATTTAATCTCCGTTTCTACGAAACCCAAAAAAGAAATCACAATCTGATATTGCCATTTTCCACTGACGACATTACCGACAAATCAACACGAAATAGCAAGACAAATTCAAGAAAGAAAATATTCAAATGGACGAATCTATTTTTTAGACGGGTCCATTCGATCTACGCGTTTAACGATGGAAATTCTTGTTCAGTCTTAACTTTTACAGAGCGGCGAAAATGCTATTCTAAACGTATGCTTAGCAGATCAAAGAAACTGTTATTTCAACCTTAAGCGTGACAGACTAAATACCATCGCATTAAAAAGATAACTTCAAAAACTTGAGTCAATCGAACTAGTCACATAAAACCATTTGAACGACTATTCTTATATTAGTTGTTACTTTCACAACCTTTCGGCCGATGTAATCTCCGACCTTCTGCGTGTTTATTATTTTTAACTTGGGAATCTTAATTTAATCCACTGTCAAGCTTCAGTCACTGTCACGTCGGTGCGGTATTGCATTCCTGCGTTTGATTTACAAATACTTTTATGGAATGTGCTTAAAAGAACTTACTGCATGTATGTTCCCTCAACGAAAATATTTCCGAACCATCTGACTCGCAGCAAAATCACTCCCCTTCACTGTAGAGGTCCCTATATATTGAACAATATTCTACTCTAATAGCTTCTTTCCTCGGACAGCTTGCCTTTGGTTTTCTTTCTTTGCTCTCTATTTCCTCAGTATGCAGACATTTAAATGTAATGTGAACAAACATCTGGCTGCCCAAACTCCCGACTAAGTTGCCCCCTATAAATCTGGCCCATATCATAGTAGCCCCTTACGTCTCAGTGGCAACATGCCTTGTTTGGGATGAATCAAAGCAATGCAACGTGTATTTCGCATTGTTTTATTGACAAAAGAACTTGAAAATTTTTGTTTTTACACAAAAATCATTCGCTATGAACTAATATCGAATAACCCTCCCAGGCTTTGCCTCCCCTCTTTGGGAAGGAGTAAGTTTATTGCTTACTGTCTGAGGCGCCCTTACCGGGGAATTCCGACGGGGTAGCCCAGGCAATTTTTAAATGGCCAGAGTGCCCCGTCTCGAGCCCTGGCTTATCTAATCCTACTTTCCCGACCTTGTGTCACATCTTACCTTGTGGGAGGTAGATAAATAAAATCGAATATCTTTTAAGTCTTCTTTTTTTTCGGATTATCAGGAAAAAGTCACTTAAAAAAACTTAAACATTTTTTTATTTTTTATTTTTTTGCTATTATGTTATGTTCAATTCTTTTATCCAGTTAAAACAATCATTTAGACTACGTGAGATTCGAACTCGGGTATTGTCATCATAAAATCTATTACCTTAGAAATGTGTACTCTGCCTATTCCTGTTTGGTCTACCAAAAATTCACAATCCATTCTGCAATCCAACCATATTTAGTACGAATGAAGTTTATTTTTTACCTGACTTGCCCACCAAGTTTCAATCATGAATGCCCAACAGTCTTTATTTTATAGCCGTTCAATGATATGCGCGATATTTTGTTGATTGTTTCATAAGTAAGAAGTGTGATTTGAACCCTTCTCCAGATTTTATTCTGTGGGGTTATCCCAAAAATAATGTTTATCAGAACAATTCCAACACTATTTCTGAACTGAAGACGGCTACCACAGTACAATGCCGAGAGATGTGTGTGTGTTTTCAATGTCGTATCCAGGTGTGCTCCCAACGCAGAGGTGGATGTTCGGAGTTAGGGTTGAACGGCGATAAAATAAACACTGTTTGACATTCATGATCGAAACCTGGTGAACAAGTCAGGCATAGGCTGAAGTTTGCTCTTAGTAAATATAGTTAGATTACAGACAGGAGTCTGAAATGTATTAACGCTTACATGGGTGGCGTATTTTAATGGGTGGCGTTTTGTAATTGGTAGCGCGTTTTTAATGGATGACGTTTTAATCACCTTGTCTACATAAATCGCATTAATTTAAAAATAATGTCAGTGTCAACTCTCTACGAAAACATATTTAATTTAAAAGCAAAGATTTTTAATTTTAATGGTATATCTTTTTTATTATAACGATTGTTTTAATATAGGGAAATTTTACGGGTATTCATTTTTCTAGAAATTAAATAAAAATGAGAGAAGACATTTGTATGCCTGGGTGAGATTCGTCAAACTGATCAGGGTGCCTGAAAGTTACAACAACGTACGTGAAATCTTTATAATAAAAGTACTTGACACTCATTTAAAAGTAATTTCTTATTAAGCATTAAAAAGTTATTAATTTAAAAAACCTGAAAATATCATTAAAATCGGATTATTTTCTATTTTATTTTGTAATATTTAAAATTACCCACCTTTGATACAATTTTTACATTTTACTTTGAGCAGTAAACATAATTATCTCCCCTTTGAGCAGTAAGCAGAATTATCTCCCCTTTGATTGAATTAACTCAGGAAAACGTTTTAGGAGAGAAAAAAAGGTAAAAAATAATAAAAGTCAACCAAATAAACTCATGATTTAACAAATATCATTTTTTTAAAAGTAATTCGTAAATTTTAAGCTCGTAAGAGTAAAAAATTTGAAAATCGATCCGTAATTTTATTCAGAAGTAATATGAGAAATATTTTATCAGCCATTTTTTAGGACAAAATATTCATCGGTGTGTTAGCTTCGAGCTAAAGAGTTTTTCAAAATGTTAAATCTGCAACTAATGAATAATAAACAGAGATTTCAGAAAAATCAAAGAGATATAAGTAAGAAATATGGCGATGAAGTGCGTTACGGAGATGAGTTTCATATAGATTTGAGAAATGCAGATAGATACAGACTGTGGGATGTTAATTAATATATAGAGGCAGACAGATATATATATATATAAATTCCCGAAACAGCTTTTCATGGTAAACAACTGATGATCCCTTAAAATAGTGTTAGAAACTAACTAATATAATAACTGTAAAAAATAAATTGACTTACATGAGTGATTTTCCACTAGAAGACTTGAGATTATAAGTTTTTTTTGTTTTTTTTATATATTTTTTTAAATATTTTTTTTTATATAGTTTTAATGGTTGAGAAACTTCCGAGACTATATATATATATATGTATATCGAGGCAGCATTTTTTCCTTAAGACACGTATTATTAAAAATAACCGACAATTTTTGTCTGGTTATTTTAGTATTGATCCCTTCAATTTTCCGGATTAAAATCTTAATCTCGGAAGAAAATTGGCTGATGAAACTGCCGTAATGTACATGTTGGTCCAGAGTACTTTCTGACCCGTCTGGGTCCATCGTCAGTAGAATAATGACAAACAGGTAAAGACCTGTAGTATACCTAATAAATATAGTTTCATATTTAAATTTTCCCGCCATAATTAATTATAAATCTCACCCCAGGTCTTTACCTGTTTGTCATTATTCCACTGACGATGGACCCAGACGGGTCGGAAAGTACTCTGGACCAATATGTAAATATATATATATATATATATACATAAATATATATATATATATATACATAAATATATATATATATATATATACATAAATATATATATATATATACATATATATATATATATATATATATATATATATATATACATAAATATATATATATATATATACATAAATATATATATATATACATATATATATAGAGAGAGAGAGAGAGAGAGAAAAAAAAAGGGAGAGAGATATGTGTATATGTTTACATATTTGTATGCATAGTATTCATTTCTAAACTAATTAACCGATCATTATGAATTTTGAACGCAGGCGTAAGGGAACAAAGTGGACTATATTTATTAAAATGTATTTAATTCAAACGGATCAAAGAAGAGGTGGAAGCTCTCCGTGAAAATTCAGGTACCTCAGATTTTTGTGAAATTTGAACAATAGGTATTAGACTGAAATTAATAAATATTTACCAATTTTTGTGAAATTTGAACAATAGGTATTAGACTGAAATTAATAAATATTTACCAATTTTTGTGAAATTTGAACAATAGGTATTAGACTGAAATTAATAAATATTTACCAATTTTTGTGAAATTTGAACAATAGGTATTAGAGAGAAATTAATAGATATTCACCAATTTACAGTTTCTTTGGAGTCATTTAAAGGGATTTTAGGGGGCATAAGAATGGACACACTTCACATCTGAAGATTGAAATATTTCAGTTTTTCATTTAATTTCATACAATGTCATGAGACACAAATGAAGAACGATCTCCTGAATTTCAATTTCTTCTGAAGACTCCTTAAGCTTAAGGTTCACATTTTACTCATTTTTTAGAATCAAAATTATTTAATAGATTTTGATTAAGGATTCTAGACAAAAGTTTTAGTAGCATCATATCTTGATGTTTATCTTCGTAAGGGGTGCAACACTGTCCTATTCGGGAAATAACATTTTGGTTATGAAACTCTTGCACGCATTTCGAAATAATTGGAAGATCTATACCACTTTTCATCATTTCGTATTTGGTTGTCAAAGGCGAGAGGGATCGCCGAAAATATACAACATTATCCGACCAATAGGGTCTATAAGACCACGTCTTTACGGCCTACCAAAAACACGTAAGAAAAATATACCCGTAAGACCGATTCTCTCTATGGTCGGGTCGGTTCAGCACAAGTAAGCTAAATGGTTGGCTGAATTGCTTCAACCTGTGCTTGAAGTATATTCGGCCAACTGTATTAAAGATTCATTCACTTTTGCTGAATATATACACAATTGCGTTTTTTCTGCTGAGAATAAGTTTATGTGTTCTTTCGACGTCAGCAGTTTATATACATGCGTTCCCTTACAAGAAACCATCGATATTTGTGCTGATGTACTATATCGTGGGTTCTAAGTCTGCCCCACTATCCACGATAGGAGGTCTTCGTAGAACTGATGCTGTTTGCTACCATGCCTATCGAATTCAGTTTTGATAATGTCATGTATCAGCAAATCGACGGCATTTCTATTGGCTCACCCCTTGGTCCTTCGTTGGCCAATATATTCGTAGGTTTTCACTAGCATTATTTTTTGGCCCGTATCAATAAACCACTTACTTAATTTCGATACGTTGACGATACATTTTGCGTGTCAAACAATGAGTCAGATTCAATATTATCCATTAATGCACTCAATCAATTACACCCAGCCTTAAAGTTCACTTGTGAGAAGGAACACAACTCCACCCTTCCTTTTCTGGATGTATTAGTGCATACATCTGATTCATTGTTTCTTACATCTGTTTACCGCAAACCTACATTTACTGGTTCATATTGTCACTGGGACTCTTTTTGTCCCATACAAAGAAAAATAAATCTGATTAAATGTTTGGTTCATTGTGCCTTAAAGATTTGCTCTGAATCCCTGATTTATTCGGAGATTAAATTTATCAACGAGGTGCTCGTTGAAAATGGTTACCCTCTCGATAGTGTTAATTCTAATATCGTTACTAAGATCACTCACTTTTATAAGCCTAAACTTTTTGGTCCTCCAAAATGTCCGGCGTACCTCAGATTACCTTGGTTGGGTAATATTAGAATACATTTTACTAACCAAATTTCTGTAGCTGTGCGTCGGGGTTACCAGGCATCTAACTCTAGAATTGTTTTTTTTCTGCTCGACCGTTGCTAAAATCCGTTTATAAGGATGTTCTCCCACCCCAACATATCAGTGATATTATTTATCAATTTAAATGTCGGCGCGATACCGTATACGTAAGAAGAACAGTGCAAAGGTTTGAATTCAGAATAAAACAACACACCCCTCTGCAATACGCTAGGGCCGACTAAATAATTTAAATAATTTAGTCAACACATCCGGGTCAGCTATTGCTGACCATCTTATAAATAGCGCCGAATGTGCGTCGACTTACACTAGTGATTAGTTTTCTATCATAAGTAGATCACATTCCTTAAAGTCCTGGAAGCTATATATATTAAGTCATTCAAACCCTCCCTTTGTAAACAACGGGAGTGGCTTCTAGGACTCAATGTGGTCCACTTGTGACCACCTTTTTTTAACTTGTCACTGGTCTTTATTCCACTTCTTAAAAAGTTTGTAGTCGTAATGCTTGAATTATTTCCATGTATTTACTCTGATGAGTTTGGACGAAAGCCGGCTTAGTGTATTAATGTATTTTAAAACATTTTTCCTCTCGTTTTTACACTTTTCAATTTTATTCCACACCAAAAAATGTCATAAACGTCTATATTCCTTGCTTTAATAAAATTTTGTACAACTAAAAATGTATATATATATATATATATATATATATATATATATATATTAATTTGAAGAGGTATACACATCTTTAAGAAAACGCGTTATTAAATGTACTATAGAATTTTGAAAAAAAAAACAAGAAACGGTATTTTTTAAAAATAATTTTTATATATATTTATGAAATTAATAAAATCATTTTTCATAAATATATGCCTCTGAGACTTTCGCCGGAATTGGTATTAAAATTGCAAGTAAATAAACACGTGGTTACAAGAGATAAAGTGTTTATGCTACAAAACTGTATGTCTACATACTTTATTCGAATTATGATCAAAGTCTAGAAAATATCTCAAATGTAAAGCCTAATCTAAACGGGTAAGAACACGAAATTGAAATTCGGCGAATTTTGCTTAATTGGTGGCTAATAACTATAGATCAAACTTAATACTACGCTAAACTATATGAATTTTCAAATGAGATCTTTCACCGTAAATATTCCTTCTCTAAAATCTTAAAAAATCACACCAAAACAACTGAAATTTGAGGAATATTAATTCATTAATGTCTAATACCGATTGTTTACATTTCACAAAAATCGAAGGTATCTAGATTTGCACAAAGGTCTTCCACCCGTTTTAGCATAAAAAAATAAATGAAACTAAATATAGCACATGTAGATCACTGTTACTTCTATCAGGTGTGTCCTAAAATACATAATGACGTGTTAATAAATTTAGTAGTGGAGCCTGCAATGCAAAAATATTACTATATAAACATACCAAACTTCATAAAGATACCAGAAAAATACCCGCCCCAGAACATCAATTAAAAAATATTCTTCAAATTTCAGTTCCTTTTGGAGAATTTCAAATGGTTTTTATGGAGTATAATACGTGGAAAAGTTAAAATTTAAATATATGAGATTTGCAATACATTTGATCGATGTTCATTATAAATCAATGAAATAAGATTCCCTGAATTTCCTTTTCTTCTAATCTCTTAAGCTAAAGCATTAAGCTTTGGACATTGTTTGATGGTACAAGTCATGTAATGAACTTTGATCAAAATTGGAATAAGGATTCCAGAGACAAGGTTTAATAGCATTGTATCTCGATTGAAATTTTCGTAAGTGGACATAAAGGTGGTGCAAAACTGTTCTTTTCCGGAAAATGATTATACTCGTCATGAGACGGATATTCTTCTAGTAAATATTTTATTTATATATATATATATGTAAATATGTATATATATATATATATATATATATATATATATATAAATATATATATAAATATAAATATATATAAATATATATATATATACATATAAATATATATATAAATATATATGTATATAAATATAAATATATATAAATATATATATATATATAAATATATATATAAATATATATATATATATATATATATATATATATATATATATATATATGAAGCAATCCAACAAAAGATATAAGCGTCAACTAATATCTTATAATTAATGAAACATCCGGATAAAAACTGAATATACTGGATAGAGCATTAATATTATAAAATTATTCACGTATATAGACTGCTGTTTATAACTTGGAGTAATGTCTTTCCTGATTATGTTTCTCAATTTGTATGACATGGATGGACTGTATGGATTCAACAAAAAGTATGTTTTTGGGTTGATATGTTTGATGTTATGTATTTTTATGTACATGTGTATATTATTTTATATATTTTCAAAGCGTAATTTTATTACCTGTAGTAGTATAACTGCGGTAATGGTCCTCTGAAGAGAAGAATTATCTTTGAAAACTCATGAGCTAAGGACTTAAGGATACTTTGCTTGACCTTTGAATTCTAATAAAATTTGATTAACATCTTATTTTATTACTTCATTTTATATTATAATATAAATATATATATATATAAATATATAAATATATATATATAAATATATATATATATAAATATATATATATATAAATATATATATATATATATATAAATATATATATATATATAAATATATATATATATAAATATATATATATATATATATAAATATATATATATATATATAAATATATATATATACAGAAATATATATATATATATATACATATAAATATACATATATATACATATAACTATACATATAAATATACATATATATATATATAAATATATAAATATACATATATATACATATAAATATATATATAAATATATAAATATATATAAATATATATATAAGTATAAATATATATATATAAATATATATATATAAATATATATATATAAATATATATATATAAATATATATATATAAATATATATATATATATATAAATATATATATATATATATAAATATATATATATATATATAAATATATATATATATATATAAATATATATATATATAAATATATATATAAATATATATATATATAAATATATATAAATATATATATATATCTATAAATATATATATATAAATATATATATATATATAAATATATATATAAATATATATATATATAAATATATATATAAATATATATATATAGATAAATATATATATATATAAATTTATATATAAATATATATATATATATATATACATATATATATATATAAATATATATACAGAAAGTTAGAGACAGAACGAGAGAGAGAGATAGATAGATAGAGACAGACAGGCAGACAGGCAGACAGATAGACATATACTATATAACGATGAATAGAGTGATAGATGTTTGGCATTGTTAATTGAATCACTACATACAAACACATACATGTTTTTATGTTATTATCCCATGATAATATCAATAATATGAAACGATAATTACATGTAGGTTCGCATGAAATAATTGTTATCGTATGGAGTCTCGCGAAAGCAGTAAATGAAAGAAATCGTCAAACGAGGGATGTTTCACCGGAAGGCGTACTTGATGAACCTTAACAGAAGGAGACAAAACTATTGGGAAAAGGAACAACGCTCTTGTAGTTGCTCTTGTTGTTTTGTGTTTATAATAATAATAATAATAATAATAATAATAATAATGATAACAAGGACAACAATAATGATAATGATAATGCCCACGGATAATAATGGCGTGGGAATTTCACATCTGATGCACGCTACTCACAGGAAGTTTAAGAGCATTCGAATATTTCAGCGAAACAATTAAACGTAAAGTTCATTTAAAGTCTAACAACACTTCAATGGTTGCAATGGTTACATTGGGAATTGCTGGTTGTACAATTAGCGATTCGTACTCGGCGGGCACGGTTCGAGTTTAGTCGAGGATATTGTATCACTTTCACTGCGAGATGCTGGCAAACTATATTTTCCTTTTCTGGCATATACACACCTCCCCCATCACACACACACACACACACACCCATATATATATCAGAAATATAGGAAAAAAATTCCAAATTTTCTTGGAAACGATCGTACGCCAAATAATCGTTGGTTTTGAATTCTTGGAACAATGCTCAAATCTTGTTGATCTCAACTCACTCTCTCTCTCTCTCTCTCTCTCTCTCTCTATATATATATATATATATATATATGTTTATAGATGGATAGAGATATATATTTATATAAATCAGCTTCATTGCTATTTATGTGTATCTGATGGACTTAATTGACTACATCCTTAATCCATGTATCTTTGAGGTGTTGTTTTTATTGGTTTATTTAGAATACTACATAAGTTTAAGCATTTATCTTTATTTATATATATATATATATATATATATATATATATATATATATGTGTGTGTGTGTGTGTGTGTGTGTGTGTGTGTATGTATATATATATATAAATAAATGTTGTTTAATATGACTGCTTATGTCTGGATATCAGTGTGTGGATCCTTTCCATTTGCCGAATCAGGGTCTTATTTCGGTGGGGAATTGGCCGATGAATATGCCAATATATATATATATATATATATATATATATATATATATATATATATATATATATATATATATATATATATATATATTAATATTAAATAAAGTGTTACAACAACATCCGGACCAAGGTTTCAGATCCGAGAAAATCGGACCTTCATCAGCGGAGTCGTATAGCTTAATGAGTGAGAACAACCGCCAGGAATTTCAAAATATTGTCCGTTGGAAAGATGGAACACTTTCAGATTTAAAATTGTCACGTGTGTGGAATATTCGTAGTCAGTTATGGAAAAGTTTCAGATCAAAACAACAGCAACGCTGTACATCGAAAAAGCAAGAAATTAAATGGGAATAACGTTAACAGATGGACAGATGGGAACCTAGCATGTTTAAATTGTCACGTGCGTGGAATTACGTGGCCCGTTATGGAAAGTATTCAAATTTAACTAATAGAGACGCTATATATCTTATCGAAAGTAAATGGAGATAATGTTAAAAATAAAAATAAAATTATATTAAGTTAAAAAATATATAAATTATAAAATTAAAAATTATTTTGAAATAATATGCTAATTAATAATAAAAGGGTGGGGGATAAAGAAAGATGTAAAAGAATAATGAAGAAAAATAAAGAAAAATAAAGAAAAATGAAAAATGAAGAAAAATAAAGAAAAATAAAGAAAAATAAAGAAAAATGAAGAAAAATAAATATAAATAAAGATGAAATAAATACACTGTTAGATAAAATAAATGATAACAAAATTGTGTAAAAATAAAAATAAAAGATAAAAGGCAAGAGAAGGAAAAATGGGGAGATGGGGTACTCCACATTTGAAATTTTAAATTAGAATTAAAAATTTAAAAAATTTACAAATTAAAAATTTTAAAACAGTTATATACATAAATATAAAAACCATCCATAATTAAAACATGCAATAATAGAAATTGAGTTTAGAGCCACAGTCGGGATACCATACAGTTCAATCCGAAATTCGGAAGGCGAATTCATCATTGTGAAATCCTAAATCCTAAAAGGACTGTATCCACAGGAGAAAGGCACTTCTGATAAATTGGGCAGAACAAAATACATAAGTCATAACCGCAGAGTACCCAGAATACGGACTTTCATTTTTCTTTATTTTTCTTTATTTTTCTTCATTATTCTTTTTCATCTTTCTTTATCCCCCACCCTTTTATTATTAGTACCTAAATTTTTTATGATTAGTACCATTACGACTTCATAAATTTATAAATGGTGTGACTACAATTTATTTAATTATAAGTTTTATTTTTAATGATTTATTATTTAATATTTTTAGAAATATTTTATTACATTAGCATATTATTTCAAAATAATTTTTAATTTTATAATTTATATATTTTTTAACTTAATATAATTTTATTTTTACTTTTAACATTATCTCCATTTACTTTCGATAAGATATATAGCGTCTCTATTAGTTAAATTTGAATACTTTCCATAACGGGCCACGTAATTCCACGCACGTGACAATTTAAACATGCTAGGTTCCCATCTGTCCATCTGTTAACGTTATTCCCATTTAATTTCTTGCTTTTCGATGTACAGCGTTGCTGTTGTTTTGATCTGAAACCTTTCCATAACTGACTACGAATATTCCACGCATGTGACAATTTTAAATCTGAAAGTGTTCCATCTTTCCAACGGACAATATTTTGAAATTCCTGGCGGTTGTTCTCACTCATTAAGCTATACGACTCCGCTGATGAAGGTCCGATTTTCTCGGATCTGAAACCTTGGTCCGGATGTTGTTGTAACACTTTATTTAATATTAATAAATATCATGCTCTTATTAATTATGTAGTTAATTTTACTTTTGCATTAATAATTGAGCACTCTGCTGGGAAACTCTCCCAATTAAGAAATACGGTATATATATATATATATATATATATATATATATATATATATATATATATATATATATATATATATATATATATAAGTTGTCTGTCACAGTCAACCACATTTGTATTTTATATATATATACATTAATTAATTTTTATTAATTAATTTCTACGTGCATAAAAGAATATATATATATATATATAATATATATATATATATATATATATATATATATATATATATATATATATAAGTTGTCTGTCACAGTCAACCACATTTGTATTTTATATATATACATTAATTAATTTTTATTAAGTAATTTCTACGTGCATAAAAGAATATATATATATATATATATATATATATATATATATATATATATATATATATATATATATATATATATGCACAGATTTGTTTTTGTATTCACTGGCGATAGAACACCGGTGTGTTATTTTAGTATTTTATCTGTAACCTAAGCGGTTAAGAATATGGATAGTACTGCATTCAGTCGCCCTTATCGAACGTGTCATATATTTTTTATTTTTCATATATATTTATTAATTAATATTTATTAATTAATTTTTACATACACAAAAGAAATCTTTGGACAGACACTGTGTCTGGCTATGAGCCGCTATCAGCATGTCTACCAGAGACACGTGTCTATTGTTTTTTTTAGAAAGCATTGTTTACATTGGTAATTTGATTATTAAAAATAATAATAAGCCTTTAGAACACCATACAATGCAATTTGGTTTTATTAACTTTTTTTTTTCAATGTAATTTTTGAAGCTATACTTCCTCACTAGAATTTCCAATAAGGTTACATTAAAATCGTTTTTTTTTTGTATCTTATTTTTATATATCTATAATATTATTGAGATTTGCGCTCTGGTAGAAGTTATAACGTTTTCTTTATAGCGTAAAACCATAATCTCGGTTACTGGTAACATAGTAAATATATGTAAACAAAGACAGCACATATATCGCTAGAATTTATTCTATTTGGAGGCAGGGTTGGTAGCACAGTGGGTACAGTGCTCAGCTGCTTATCGCATTTTGATGTTACCGGTCGTTCGAATTTCAATCTCAACGTTAACACACTCTGTAAATATATACAGGGTGTCTCAAAAAAATGTACTCACTCGTAGAATGACGAGAAAACTATGCTTCATCGCTCCACACAATTTTGTGTGCAAACTCGACATCTTCTGCACATTTTGCCATTCTAAGAGTGAGTACATGGCAAAATGTGCAGAAGATGTCGAGTTTGCACACAAAATTGTGTGGAGCGATGAAGCAAAGTTTTCTCGTCATTCTACGAGTGAGTACATTTTTTTGAGACACCCTGTATATATATATATACAGGGTGGGCAAAAATAAGGGTCCTATTTTTAAAAATTCATAACTTTTTTATTTATTGATTTTTTAATTTTTTTTTTTTAGAATAAGTAAAGGACCCCTTCCGAAGCAAGCATGAGCCGTATTAGCCCTAAGGAACGTACCCTTATTTAGAAAACATTATTTTTGCTTAAAAAACTCAAAACAGTGTAAAAAACAATACTTTAGTTTTTGTAAGTTTTAAGAAGTGTTTTTCGGCTAAAATTTGTTTTGTTTATTTCAAAAAATCTCGGAAGGCGTCAGTCTACACACACATAAAGTTTGGTGAGTTTAACTTTTATTTTGTGGAAGTTATTCAAATTCAAGTTATTCAAATTTAAAGATAGGACCCTTATTTTGGCCCACCCTGTATATATAAATATATATATATATGTGTGAAAATATGAAGGTGAGAATTCCGAGTCGGACGCTGCTATTTTTTCAATACGCTACGTCCACTTGGATCTTTTCAACTGACACAGTTAGTTCAACTTTTGTTTTTTTTTTTGAAAAAGAGAGGTTGTTACTCTCGAAATGATTAAGTCTCTACCATTCCGGACCTTTAAATATTTAACAATAAGCCCACCAATTTTACAATTTACTGTCTTTATATTTAAATTTTGAAATATAAATGAATTGATCTGAGATCTATCGTATCTTGTCATTTATTTTCGTTCATTCTTCTTTCACCTTCCGGTTTTGCAACATTGCATTGCTCCTGCCTCAGAATTCTAACCTTCAAATTTACTTGTTTACTAGCAATGCTTCAAGCAAACTACCATTTCCTTATATATATATATATATATATATATATATATATATATATATATATCCCTGGCCTGGAAGGCATGCTGATAACGGCTTATAGCTAGAAACGCACGTCTATGTCTGACTTTTGTGCATACGAAAAATGTATTTGCAAATTAATTATACACATCGTTATAAGACAAAATTGGTTTATAAATTAATTAATGAATTAAAATATATATATATATAACACATCCCCCCTGCCATACGCCAGGGCCGACTAAATAATTTAAATAATTTAGTTAATACATCCGGGTCTGCTATTGCTGCCCATCTCATAAATAGCGCCGAATGTGCGTCGACGTACACTAGTGACTGGTTTTCTGTCATAAGTAGATCGCATTCCCTATTCCACCTCAAAGTCCTGGAAGCCATATATATAAAGTCAATCAAACCTTCCCTTTGTAAGCAAAAGGAATGGCTTTTAGGACTTAATGTGATCAACTTATGACTCTCCTCCCCATAATTATTATTATTATTATTTTTTTTTTTTTCTCCTAAACTTGTCACTAGTGTTCATTACAAATTATTTTTAGGTTTTAGTCGTATTCAATCATTTCCACGTTTTACTCTGATGAGTGTGGACGAAAACCGGTTCAGTACATTAATTAATTTCTTTTTAATCGTTTTCTCTCGTTTTTTTATATTTGTTTAATCTCATTCGACCCTCCAAAAAATGTCCCAAACGTCCGTATTCCTCGCCATTATCAAATTTTGTACCACTAAAAATTTATTTAAATATATATATATATATATATATATATATATATATATATATATATAAATATATATATAATGGATTAAATGAAAGAATAACATTAGAAATAAATCAAACTTTATTACATATCAAAGTTCAAGCAAAAAGTACTGTAAAGTCCTTAATCGTTGGATTTTCTCCTCAGAGGACTATTACTGCAATGACATCACCACGAGTAAAAAAAATTCGCTTTGAAAATATATAAAAAATGTATAAACCATAAACTATAACTGCAAAATACACATTTTTATGTTAACATACCCCATCAATGTACGGACGGATTTGATGTTTTAACATCAAATCACTCCGTACACTAATAGGGTATGTTAACAATTTATCCAAGTCAAAAAGATTTTATAGAAAGCGTTTCTTATCGATACATGTGAAATCCAGTTACTATGGATGACTATGTATATATGAAATTTAGTCATCTACGGACAGCTGCTTCGTGGTCGCACATCTACTAAGTGTGGTTAGACTTATCAGTTTCTCAAGCTGATATTTGAATCCCAACTGCTTGCACAGAACTCAGTAATATTACCCGTACGTGCATTCTACTCACCATGACGATCAGGGAAATTATTTAGAATTGCTGTTTCATATGCGTAAACACTTATAATATAAGATAATATGTAGGCCTTCCGTTCAGTCTAGAGAGACTATGGATACCCCTATAAGGGGCTGGCTGCGCGTGTAATTGTGAAGCAAGGGTTGCGCAATCTCCAACAACACCTCTCCTGAGTCGGCACTGCTTGATTCCAATGGCAAGCAGATCAAGATGACTGGAAACAATGCCGAGATAAACAGAGAGCACATACAGCACCTGGTAGTCCCAAATGGTCATTCATTTAATACTAGCCAGGCTCAACGTCGCTTAACTTCGGTGATCTACCGGGAACCGGTGTGTCAACGTGATTTGTACCGTATATTAAGATAATATATTATGTATATATTTTTGTTTCAGTATTTACTTCGACAGTGTACAATACATAATTAGGGCTGCGTCGTAGTATACACCTATTTATGACAGAAGCGTTTGTGTGTTATCTTCGAAGTTATTCGTCAAGCTAAATGCATTTAGCCAAATCACTTTCTTCTGGGATAAAAGAACACACTTTTGTTTTTATTGAGATGCAGTTATCTCACTAGCTAAACCATTTAATTGATTGCAATCATAAATATATTTTTATATATTTTTATTTAAAAATATAAAATAAATAAATCTATTCTCAATCAAATGATCGATCTTCAATAAGGTGGAACAGATTGACTTCCCGGTAAGAGATGTTAAACCGGAAATATATTGCTACAAATATCCGATCTAAAACGACCGAAAGAGAGTCTGTTAAACAGTACGAAAACAGAAACACACACACTCATACACATGGCGACACAGATACATACGAATATATAAGATACATACACACTCATATACATGTATGCATACATCACCATCATACACATCTATGCGTACACACATAATCACACAACCGCTGACGTAATTAAAAAAAAAATCTTTATAACCGTTGGCAATAACATATTAGAAAATAATTTGAAACATCAATTTAATATTATTTTTCTTAATTTTTGAGATGAGGATTTATTATTTGTATTATTTGATTATTCGGACTACTGCTCTCATCTTGGATGTTATTCTTACAACGTTTCAGCCGATGTAAGCTCCGACCTTCTTCACGTGCGTCTTGTCGATCTCGGGAATCTTTATGTCGAACTTGGGTATCTGTACTGAATTTTGATCCGGGCTTTTTAAAAAATTTATTCACAGGGGTAGATTGTTCTCATTCCGTCAGTCATAATTGGGTAGAAGTCTTAAGTAATTCTGAATTTATTACTTTATCAATTATCATTTTTTTTTCTCTTTCAGTATTATCTTTATCTCGATATTCATGCCAAATGTCCGTACGCACGTGTGTAAAGACACCCGATCGCCATTCTGAGAGCATATATACATACTATATTAGTTAATCTAGCAAAATAATACAATAGTATTTCTTACCTGTGACTGAAAAATTATTTACTTTAAAAGAGACTTCATCTATCTGCATAATTTACTGTTAATGATGTTTCCTTTGAAATAAAACATTTATGCAAGTTTGAAAGCTATCGATGACAAAAAAAATTGAGAAAAAGACTAACTTTACTTTATTCATTAGATAATCAGTATGGAGTGGTATTAAAATGTATTTCCACCTATGATATACCCGGCATCTCAGTGGTGCTTTATAACACGTTAAGTAGAGTTCTCCTGAGTAGGTTTTTAGTCTACAAGTATTTAAAAAAGGATTATTTTTTATGTAAATCGCTCCAGACAAGGCATGACGCCACTTGATGTAAAGAGCTAACAAGAACAAATATGATTGTCGCAAACACAAGATACGCCTACTGGCCTTAGCCATGAAAAAAAACCAAGGTTATAGGTCGGAGGAAAACAGTCAGCAGAAAGAGAGTCCCACAAGTCTGCGGTTCTTGGAAAGAAGCTACTGAAATAGGAAGCTGTATTACAATAAGGTATCAAAACAGCGAATTGATGGAGATCACTAGATTAACGAATCAAACGAGCTGAGAACAAAAGTAAGAAGGAAAAGATCACATAGTTCTGAAGAACATATATCATAATAGTACTTATAGAAAAGACTGAGACTAGCAACATCAGGTCTGTGAGAAAGAGGGTGCAGAGAAGAAGAAAAGATAGGGCCAATCAAATTACAGATTCGTTTCTGCACGTTATCAAGAACCCTTAAATGGGACAGAGATTCACCAACCCAAATATGACAACAGTACTCCATACATGGTCTGATTGCAGATTTGTAGAGATAGAGGATAGCCTCAGGTGTGAGAACATGTTTTGGGCGATAGAGAGAACCGACATTATGAGAAGCAGAAAGAGCAATGGATATAATGTATGAACTCTCAGAAAGATTTGATGAGAGAGAAAGACCAAGAAGTTTCAAAGTCTAATTCTCCTCAAGAGCAGAGCCATCCATGAGAATCTCGGGAAGAAAAGGGGCGCGCCTACGATTGAAAGACACGAGCTGAGTCTTAACTGATTAAATGAAACGAGCCATTTCGTACCTCAATCCAGAACTGGTCAACTTCGGCTGCATAATGCGACTGATCTGAGGGAGATGGGCGAGAAGCATTACCAGAATAGAGAGTGATATCATCAGCATAGATGTTAATTCTCTGAACAATATTAATAGAAATACTCAATGTTAGATTATATATTGTATCATTTATATTACTCAAAACTAGCGAGACCCCGTGTATATTCCACATCATGTCAACCCAATATTTCGATGTACTTGCATGAGATTTTCCTTAAAATTATCATCCTGAGGAAGTCTTAAAAATAAAGAGGAAAAGTTGATGAATATATAAAAAGATATCTCTTAGTTTTTCCTTTTTCATTTCCCATATGTATATATGTATATCGATGTATGTATGTATGTAGCTATCTATCTAAAATATATTTTATTTAAAAGCTATATATTACTGTCTGATGAGTATACCGGGGCTTCATCGATCTTGCCATGCTAGGTCTAGGGGGGGGGGGAATAAAGGGGCGAAGAGTAGGTCGGCTATTATAAGCCGGTTTCTACATTAGACTCAGCAGAACTATATTGATGAAACCCTAATACACCCAAGTAACATTGTAATGTATTGTTTAAAAATACTTTGTATTAGTTCTCGGAGAAACTACGATCGATCACTTTATTGATTTTTTCAAGTGACTTATGATAATATATATATATATACAGGGTGGGCCAAAATAAGGGTCCTATCTTTAAATTTGAATAACTTTAATTTGAATAACTTCCACAAAATAAAAGTTAAACTCACCAAACTTTATGTGTGTGTGGACTGACCCTTCCGAGATTTTTTGAAATAAACAAAACAAATTTTAGCCGAAAAACACTTCTTAAAACTTACAAAAACTAAAGTATTGTTTTTTACACTGTTTTGAGTTTTTTAAGCAAAAATAATGTTTTCTAAATGCGGGTACGTTCCTTAGGGCTAATACGGCTCATGCTTGCTTCGGAAGGGGTCCTTTACTTATTCTAAAAAAAAACTAAAAAAAAAATCAATAAATAAAAAAGTTATGAATTTTTAAAAATAGGACCCTTATTTTTGCCCACCCTGTATATATATATATATATATATATATATATATATATATATATATATATATATATATATATATATATTAACATAGTTCACCCCAAACAAGGCAGGCCTCCACTTTAGACGTAAGGGGCTACTGAGAAAAAAGGGAGAAGGTTTGGAGGGTCAACCTAGATTGGGAGCTGCGCAGCCAGATGTCTGTTTACATTAGTTTTAAATTTCTGCATGTCAATACCGTCAGGGAAACAGGGAGCAGGGAGGGAGTTCCAGATGCAAACAGCACGTGGAAAGAAGCTATTGGAGTAGAAAGCACTCCGGCATCTGGGAACCTCCACAGTAAATGGCTGGGATTTGGCAGATTGTCGGGATGGTCTAGTGAATTCACGTCGAGGGGGGGGGAGAATTGCATCCTCTAGAATGTTTTAATTCGACAATGGCTGACCTAATGCAGCCTTTCAACGTACACAGTTGAAACTGAACCAAACCATGATTTATAGACTTGAAGGTGTTTCTCCAAGAAGTCAAAAAGAAAATAGCGGATAATCCTTTATAGGACGAAAGAAACCATTTACAGACAAAATTAAAAGAATTCGCAATTCAAATAAATGGAAGACCACAAACTTGAAACAGAGTTAATAAAACTTTTTTATTCATTCTATCCCTGTTGGCTTCACCATTTCAATATAAATCCGCAATCAAAGGATTTTTTGGCTTAAGGTGTATCTTGAACATTGGTCGAAGTTCAACGAGCAACTATGCAAACTTCTGATCGCTCCGCGCAGCACTGCTTCCCGATGTCTCTGATAATATCTTTAGGTTTGCAGTGGAATCGGATTTAAACATCTGAGAAAATTTCTGTTGAAAATCGTTTGTGTGCAAATCCGTCTGCTCATCCCCGTCGTCGTCCAACATTCATGATTGGCAAATATATTGGTAACCACCGCAAGGTGATTTGGCATATAGCGAGTCCGGTCTGAGATTAACTCTGAAGACGTACTATTTCATCATTTCTTTCTCTTTTCAAAATCAATCAAACTAATATGCATTGTGTCTCTGCTTTAGTCCACACTGATGATTCTTGGATAAGATGAAACTTATATGTATGTGGATATTGAAAAATATTTATTAGACATAGTTATTTAAATTTCCTTTCAAGAAAAGTCACTCTGTAAGAGTAATATGAAAATCATTATTGTAAAGTTCCCTCCACTTGGTTGAACACTCTACAGAATTTGATTGTGTTTATTTAATGAATATAGGTATATTTCCTTTTCATCGCCGAATACCTGTCTCAGCGGTTTTGGGTGCAAATATAGTCGGATGGAAGCAAAATGTAACTTCAGTTCAAAATTCGGATCCTAAGGTGGTACAGGTATATCTAGCCACACTTATGATTCTTGAATAAGATGTAACATATATCTACGTGTATATTGAAAGTTATATATATATATATATATATATATATATATATATATATGTGTGTGTGTGTGTGTGTGTTTATCGTTCAAGTTTCAAATTATTGCATGGAAAGTTAATAAAATTGAAATATAAGCCAAATTAGCAATACAAGAGTAATTAATTTTTTTTTCTTACATTAATCCTATCGATTACGGAATAAAATTCCTTCTTCGGGGTGACCAGTATTGAGTCATTTTTGTTTTTTTTTCATCAAAAAACAAGAATAAAGAAACTTATTTCTTTGTTAATTTGATAAACGTCTTTGATGGTACGACGTCATCGCCGTGCTGTTATGACAGGCGGGTAGAATTCAAAAACCGGTGTCAAACGAGAAATGCGTTGGCACGCTGTCAAGTAATGTGTGTGTGTTATCGTTCAAGTTTCAAAGTATTGCATGGAAAGTTATATATATATATATATATATATATATATATATATATATATATATATATATATGAACAAGTAAAAAGAGGAGAATGAAAATTATACAAAATACAATATCAATTAAGTCATCAGTTGTTCAAAACAAGGGTGTTTAAATAAAATAAATGTTATTATTCCTTCCTCAAGTCATGGCTTTTCAAAGAATGATATCTCATCGTCAGAGGAAAACAAGCAGATAATATATCATTCTTTGAAAAGCCAGGGCTTAAGAAACGAATAATAACATTTTATTTAAAAATGTTTTATTTTGAAAAACTGATATTTGTACAATTTATATTTTCATCTTTTACATGTTTATATAATTGCTCCATCTCGTATATTGAGCATCAACTTTTCGTGATAGGTGTTTTAAAAAAGTTATACAATATATCTTTATTCCCCTGTTCTTATATATATATATACATATGTATATATATATATATATATATATATATATATATATATATATATATATATATATGTATGTATATATATATATATATATATATATGTATATATATATATATATATATGTATATATATATGTATATATATATATGTATATATATATATGTATATATATATATATATATGTATATATATATATATGTATATATATACGTTTTATTAAAATGGGCGACTTATGCAATATTTTTCCTGCTTAGGAAGTGGAAAAATACTAAGAAGACAGCTATGTTTATATCGCCAGTAAAAACAATAACAGAGACTACGTAACTAATAAATCTTACAATCAGTATCTACATGTGAAACTAATACAAGTCATTTTCCTTGCGTTTGGCCACAGTTATATGTTTTATATTGTTTTTAACCACTTTTTGTTGCACTATTAGCAAGATTGATGTAGAAATCACCATAGAATTTCCATTTATGAACACAGATGTAAATATTTCTTTAATTATCTACAGACAGCTATATCTCAATTAAAAATGACTGTTATTGTTACTTTTAAATGACACAATCTACATTCTATCAATATCTTTGTCCTAATGCTGCTACTCACCATCCGCCCCATACTCCTCCCCTTTTGCCTCGACTAAATCACCTACCGTTATCCCATCGCCTTCTTTTCTCCGCGGCCAAATAGTATGTCGAGATTCGGAGCGCTCTGTGCACGTTCGAGCCTTATCAGTGGAAGCCGCCAATTTCCAAGCGGAAA
>OY744544.1:32627931-32645431 GCA_963556195.1 Sepiola atlantica | reverse complement strand
TCAGATAATTATAAATTACGGCTTCTTAGAACAATTAACAAATATTTTTTCCATACATAAACAAATCCTAGAACTAAGGTATTATTTAGCATATTTATTTTAACAAGTATATAGGAAAAAGCTTTAGGGAAACAAACGTTGATGAACTAACATTATGATAATAGTAGTAATATAACTGTTGTATCCTTCGAATCTTCGTTGACATTGTTGTATCCTTCGAAAGGGGTACAATTAACAAGGTGATTATTGAAATAGAACAAGAAATAGCCAACACGATATCATACTAATAGAATGAAAGGTTTATTGTGATTGAAAGTACAATAAAGGAGAGACGGACCTTAATTAGTAATTACTTAGGTCCGAAGCAAGGATCGATGTTTAGTGCAATGCTATTGAATATATAGTCATCTATAGAAAAGTCCACTTACGAAAAAAGGATGTAAGCTTGTCTATTACAACATTAAGAATATCTGTTCTTGTTTCATATCAATGTTCAGTGCAATGCTATTGAATATATAGTCATCAACAGAAAAGTCCACTTACAAAAAAGGGGATTAAGCTAGTCTATTACAACATTAAGAATATCTGTTCTTGTTTTATATCAATGTTCAGTGCAATGCTATTGAATATATAGTCATCAACAGAAAAGTCCACTTACAAAAAAGGGAATTAAGCTAGTCTATTACATTAAGAATATCTGTTCTTGTTTTATATGAATGTTCAGTGCAATGCTATTGAATATATAGTCATCCATAGAAAAGTCCACTTACAAAAAAGGGGGTTAAGCTAGTCTATTACATTAAGAATATCTGTTCTTGTTTTATATGAATGTTCAGTGCAATGCTATTGAATATATAGTCATCAACAGAAAAGTCCACTTACAAAAAAGGGAATTAAGCTAGTCTATTACATTAAGAATATCTGTTCTTGTTTTATATGAATGTTCAGTGCAATGCTATTGAATATATAGTCATCCATAGAAAAGTCCACTTACGAAAAAAGGGGGTTAAGCTTGTCTATTACATTAAGAATATCTGTTCTTGTTTTATATGAATGTTCAGTGCAATGCTATTGAATATATAGTCATCCATAGAAAAGTCCACTTACGAAAAAAGGGGGTTAAGCTTGTCTATTACATTAAGAATATCTGTTCTTGTTTTATATGAATGTTCAGTGCAATGCTATTGAATATATAGTCATCCATAGAAAAGTCCACTTACGAAAAAAGGGGGTTAAGCTAGTCTATTACAACATTAAGAATACCTGTTCTTGTTTTATATGAATGTTCAGTGCAATGCTATTGAATATATAGTCATCCATAGAAAAGTCCACTTACGAAAAAAGGGGGTTAAGCTAGTCTATTACAACATTAAGAATACCTGTTCTTGTTTTATATGAATGTTCAGTGCAATGCTATTG
Source organism: Sepiola atlantica (assembly GCA_963556195.1). Lineage (NCBI taxonomy): Eukaryota > Metazoa > Mollusca > Cephalopoda > Sepiida > Sepiolidae > Sepiola > Sepiola atlantica. Next base: position 32,644,012 of record OY744544.1, on the reverse strand, counting down.
AATATATAGTCATCAACAGAAAAGTCCACTTACAAAAAAGGGAATTAAGCTAGTCTATTACATTAAGAATATCTGTTCTTGTTTTATATGAATGTTCAGTGCAATGCTATTGAATATATAGTCATCCATAGAAAAGTCCACTTACGAAAAAAGGGGGTTAAGCTAGTCTATTACAACATTAAGAATACCTGTTCTTGTTTTATATGAATGTTCAGTGCAATGCTATTGAATATATAGTCATCAACAGAAAAGTCCACTTACAAAAAAGGGAATTAAGCTAGTCTATTACATTAAGAATACCTGTTCTTGTTTTATATGAATGTTCAGTGCAATGCTATTGAATATATAGTCATCCATAGAAAAGTCCACTTACAAAAAAGGGAATTAAGCTAGTCTATTACATTAAGAATATCTGTTCTTGTTTTATATGAATGTTCAGTGCAATGCTATTGAATATATAGTCATCCATAGAAAAGTCCACTTACGAAAAAAGGGGGTTAAGCTTGTCTATTACATTAAGAATATCTGTTCTTGTTTTATATGAATGTTCAGTGCAATGCTATTGAATATATAGTCATCCATAGAAAAGTCCACTTACGAAAAAAGGGGGTTAAGCTTGTCTATTACATTAAGAATATCTGTTCTTGTTTTATATGAATGTTCAGTGCAATGCTATTGAATATATAGTCATCCATAGAAAAGTCCACTTACAAAAAAGGGGGTTAAGCTAGTCTATTACAACATTAAGAATACCTGTTCTTGTTTTATATCAATGTTCAGTGCAATGCTATTGAATATATAGTCATCAACAGAAAAGTCCACTTACAAAAAAGGGAATTAAGCTAGTCTATTACATTAAGAATATCTGTTCTTGTTTTATATGAATGTTCAGTGCAATGCTATTGAATATATAGTCATCCATAGAAAAGTCCACTTACGAAAAAAGGGGGTTAAGCTTGTCTATTACATTAAGAATATCTGTTCTTGTTTTATATGAATGTTCAGTGCAATGCTATTGAATATATAGTCATCCATAGAAAAGTCCACTTACAAAAAAGGGGGTTAAGCTAGTCTATTACAACATTAAGAATATCTGTTCTTGTTTTATATGAATGTTCAGTGCAATGCTATTGAATATATAGTCATCCATAGAAAAGTCCACTTACAAAAAAGGGGGTTAAGCTAGTCTATTACAACATTAAGAATATCTGTTCTTGTTTTATATCAATGTTCGGTGCAATGCTATTGAATATATAGTCATCAACAGAAAAGTCCACTTACAAAAAAGGGAATTAAGCTAGTCTATTACATTAAGAATATCTGTTCTTGTTTTATATGAATGTTCAGTGCAATGCTATTGAATATATAGTCATCCATAGAAAAGTCCACTTACGAAAAAAGGGGGTTAAGCTTGTCTATTACATTAAGAATATCTGTTCTTGTTTTATATGAATGTTCAGTGCAATGCTATTGAATATATAGTCATCCATAGAAAAGTCCACTTACGAAAAAAGGGGGTTAAGCTAGTCTATTACAACATTAAGAATACCTGTTCTTGTTTTATATGAATGTTCAGTGCAATGCTATTGAATATATAGTCATCCATAGAAAAGTCCACTTACGAAAAAAGGGGGTTAAGCTAGTCTATTACAACATTAAGAATACCTGTTCTTGTTTTATATGAATGTTCAGTGCAATGCTATTGAATATATAGTCATCAACAGAAAAGTCCACTTACAAAAAAGGGAATTAAGCTAGTCTATTACATTAAGAATATCTGTTCTTGTTTTATATGAATGTTCAGTGCAATGCTATTGAATATATAGTCATCCATAGAAAAGTCCACTTACAAAAAAGGGAATTAAGCTAGTCTATTACATTAAGAATATCTGTTCTTGTTTTATATGAATGTTCAGTGCAATGCTATTGAATATATAGTCATCCATAGAAAAGTCCACTTACGAAAAAAGGGGGTTAAGCTTGTCTATTACATTAAGAATATCTGTTCTTGTTTTATATGAATGTTCAGTGCAATGCTATTGAATATATAGTCATCCATAGAAAAGTCCACTTACGAAAAAAGGGGGTTAAGCTTGTCTATTACATTAAGAATATCTGTTCTTGTTTTATATGAATGTTCAGTGCAATGCTATTGAATATATAGTCATCCATAGAAAAGTCCACTTACGAAAAAAGGGGGTTAAGCTTGTCTATTACATTAAGAATATCTGTTCTTGTTTTATATGAATGTTCAGTGCAATGCTATTGAATATATAGTCATCCATAGAAAAGTCCACTTACAAAAAAGGGGGTTAAGCTAGTCTATTACAACATTAAGAATTCCTATTCTTGTTTCATATCAATGTTCAGTGCAATGCTATTGAATATATAGTCATCCATAGAAAAGTCCACTTACAAAAAAGGGGGTTAAGCTAGTCTATTGCATTAAGAATATCTGTTCTTGTTTTATATGAATGTTCAGTGCAATGCTATTGAATATATAGTCATCCATAGAAAAGTCCACTTACAAAAAAGGGGGTTAAGCTAGTCTATTACAACATTAAGAATATCTGTTCTTGTTTCATATCAATGTTCAGTGCAATGCTATTGAATATATAGTAATCCATAGAAAAGTCCACTTACAAAAAGGGGGTTAAGCTAGTCTATTGCATTAAGAATACCTGTCCTTGTTTTATATGAATGTTCAGTGCAATGCTATTGAATATATAGTCATCCATAGAAAAGTCCACTTACAAAAAAGGGGGTTAAGCTAGTCTATTACAACATTAAGAATACCTGTTCTTGTTTTATATGAATGTTCAGTGCAATGCTATTGAATATATAGTCATTCACGGTTAAGTCCACATAGGATAAAAGGAATTAAATATATTCTGCTATAACCCAAAACACTGAAACTGATATATTCTTTTTCAGAATTGCCTCGGACAAAATATGGACAGATTTTCATGTAATATTTTTTGGGGGGGGTCAACAGGAATCCAATTAGTGAGAGGGGTAGTCAACAGTAAAAGCGATTATTTTCTTTCGACCTTTATTTTAAAATGGTAACTTTTCTTCTGACATTTGAAAATGTAATATATTTTTAACGTATATAAATGTGATATTTAGAGGGGGAGAGAACCGAGGGGATTGGAAAGGGGGAGAGTAAATGGGGGAGCGAGAGGTATAGGGTAGAGGGAGAAAAAGAGTGCGAGAAAAATTTAAAGATGTTACACACACTGTTTGTTTGTATGTGTCTGTGTGTCCAACGTAAACAATACAAACTTTTGTAACCTTCGAATCCTCGTCGACACTGTCGTATACTTCGAAAAGGGTACATAGTGTTAATTAAGATAGAAAAAGGAATAGCCAACGCGATATTATAATGAAAGAAAGAAATATTTTATTGTAATTGACAGTACAATAAAGAGGAGACAGATCTTAGTAAAGAATTACAAAAGTCTGAAGCAATCTTTAGTGCAATGCTATTGAATATATAGTCATCCATGGGAAAGTCCACTTACGAAAAATCGGTTAAACGTATTCTATTTTAGCAGGTACATACATAGCTTAAATCCAATAGAAAATCTTTTGACGATTTCTAGATTGAGATCTAAAGCTAAAAATCCATAAAGAATTGAATAATGTTTGAGTTTTTAGAAAGACGAAAGCAGTATCTTGCTCCAACCTGCTGTCACACACGCAGCAATGAAGTTGGCTTAATTATTATTAAAAACATTGAAATCAACATATTATATTCTTACATTGGTCGCTGAAAAAAGTTCTTTCATACCCGAAAATTACTAACCCGAGACAAGCACTGATGAAAAACAGGGGACATTTATTCAACTTGATCTTTGTTCCAACTCATTGACCAATGGGAGAGGCAGCAAAAGGGAGATCGACCTCACCAATTAATTATAGTTTCTCAGTCTCTATTATTCTACATGTCTACTCGTTAGGTTTTCCCAAACTGACTCTCTTCTTCTCTCTCACACTCTCTCTTTTGCCATGTGACGTAATGCCCGTTTACATTATATATTCACACAGTCTAGCAATCCTAATATTGACTTCATCAAGTAAACCCCGACTGAACTTTCATTTCCTGTTATTCCCAACTAACTATTTTATGAACTAGTGGCATAGTCACCCAATATCTAACAGCAACACTATTTCTGTGTAAGAGTTTTGATTTTCTTTCGTGATTTTGGTATCAAAAGATGCTAAAGTGTAATTGAAAGCAAATAACTTCACAAGAAACATAAAATTAAATGTCTCCTTTTTTGTGAAATTGTATCATTTTTTAAATAATGTATTCACCATTTTTGACGCACACATTTTGGAGGTAAAATATAAATGTTTTGTTTTATAAGTCATTATTTATCAAAATTGATTGAACATTTAGATGTCAATGTTCTCTTCTTTGCATTAGTAGATTGAGAGAAAAAGGTTCGTGTGCCTCGGGAACATAACGATGTATTATGCAAAAGATTATTCGAAAACAATGATTTATTATGCAAAAAATTATTCGAAAATAACTGTTTTTATTTAACATAGTTCACCCCAAACGGCTACTGAGAAAAAGTGTGAAAGTTTTTCTTTTGTGGTAGGGGTCAACCTTAATTAGGAGCTGTGCAGCGAGATGTCTGTTTACATTAGTTTTAAATGTCTGCATCTCTGTACCGTCAGGAAAACAGGGAGCAGGGAGGAAGTTACAGAGTCCAGCAGCACGAGGAAAGAAGCTTATGGAGTAGAAAGTTCTTCGGCATCTGGGGACCTCCACAGTAAATGGATCGGATTTGGCAGATTGTCGGGGTGTTCTAGTGAATTTACGCCGTGTTCTTCACATAAAAGCTTATTATTGTATACCAGATTCTGCCAAGCATTCAGATTTGTCAAGAACACGAATCGTTTTCTTTTGTCTAAGAGAGAGAAGGTAGCTGTTACATCACCCAAAGACTTAAATCGATGACTCTTCATAAAATGTTAGATTCACCAGTATAGACCGTACTCAGGGTTTTGATTCACATTTGTTCTGCCCCAAACATTAGGTTCTTGTAACCTTTGTATATTGTAATTTTGAAAAGATTATATTGTTTGTACAGGGGTGCAACAGTAACTTACTTTAACACTATATTGACTAAGGATAAATATATAAACTTGAATTCAAGCAACCTTCCAATTATTACGAAATATATCATGGCAGGTTACTTCAACTATATCCAAATACTTAAATCGAAAACGCTTAATAAAATGTTAGGTTGATCGAAATAGACCGTAGTCAGTTTTTTTTTATTTGCATTTGTTCGCCCCAAACATTAGGCGTTTTTTACCGTTGTATATTGTAATTAAAAAAAAATGTTGTTTGTACAGGGGTGCATTAGTAATTCACTTTAACACTATATTGGCGTAGGATAATATATTTATCCTACGCCAATATAGTGTTAAAATTAATTACTGCTAAACTTTAATTCTAGCCACCTTCCAATTATAACGAAACATATCTATAAAAATCCTTTTTTATGTTTTTTCACCTCAAGGAAGGCACATTCTCACATAATCATAAAGAACTACTGTGATGAGGCCCAGATTTATAGGGGGACACCCTGGGATAGGAGTTGGACAGCAAGATGTTTGGTCACATTATATCGAAATTTCTGTATGTTGGTACGGTACGGAAAACAGGGAGCACAGAGAGAATTCCAAAGTCAATGTGTCCGAAGAAAAAAGCTATTAATGTAGGAAATATTTCGCCATTTAGTGACCTTTACGGTGAAGGAAGCGAATTTTGCTTTCCGTCGGATGAGTCGGAACTATTTGCGTTAAATGGGAACATGTGTAGTGAGTTCATCGGAGCACATTCCGTGCAAGTACTTATAAAACAAGCACAGATGCAACACTGGGGCGATACGACAAGAGCTGAAACTTGTCAGCAGTGCGGGACCTAATAGGTTAGACATTCTTTTTTCAACCCTGTCCAAAGGAGAAAGGGTAGTCGTTGATGCACCAGTCCAGATGTAGCAACACTATTTTTTTATGCACGGGCGAATTGTGGCGTTATAGAGATATAAGATACTTGCAGTTACCTTCCTTGCGACATATATTCTATGTATTAGATAGCGAGGGGGTGCCCGAAGTGTCGGCGCCCTAAAAGGAGGGGGCATAAAACCGGAAGTAAAAAAATTACGTCACTTCCGCCAGAGAGTGATTCTGCCGATACCGACCTGAACGGACAGAGAAAGGCGGCGGTTCCGACCAACCCGACAGGAGGGCGAGGACGGTGGGCACAGGTAGCTAAAAGTCGGTCTATCTAAATATGTAAGTTGTATCTCACCCTCTAATGCATTCCTTCTAAATCTCTCTCTCTTTAAAACCAAACCGGCGTCCATGTGATTCTCGACTAACAAGCAAGTAACAGGAGCCAACAGCTCGAGCATTGACGAAACCTGGGTAACAACGAAAATGCACGGGTGTATAATGTTATACAGCCACGACGGTAAGCATTATACAACATATGTACTTATTTAATTTCATGTTGTTTGAGAATGTCAAGCAGAGGGGTTTAAACGGTGGACTTTCGTGATGTGTGCTATCAGCTACTACAAACGGTGATTTAGATAGTTTTCTTATAGTTATTAAAAGAAAAGGAACTTTGTCTTGGTAGCATAAACAGACGGACTATAGGCTGGACGAGGCATTGACCAGAATTGACTGTAACACGATGCGGTAGAATGTCCACACCGTCCAATTCTATAATCTTGTTGCTTGACGTTCCGCGGATTTGGTTGAAACATCACCGATTACTGCTGGTTAATAATAAAATCAATTCTCCAACCAGAAGAGTTTGACCACACTTTTATGCCACCGATACGAAGATTAAAATACTAACATTATAATAATAATAATAAACCTTATATCTAGAATTCTTATTCCAATTTTGATAAAAATTAGTTAAATGATTTTGATTCTTAGATAAAGATGTCTAAAATTTGGAGCTTAATTTTCATGGTTTTTAAGAAGAAATAAATATTTAAAACATCCTAATTAATTGGTGTCTAATAACTATGGATCAGATTTAATGAAAATCGGAAATATTTGAATTTTTAAATGGGAGATTGGGCGTATATTATGCCTCCCTAATAACCCTTTAAATACTCTAAAAAAACTGGACTTTTGAAGAAAATTAAAATCATAATATAATATATATGTACGTGCAAACGTCTCTTTCTCTCTCTCTCTCTCTCTCTATATATATATATATATATATATATATGTCTATATGAATTGAAAATATATACATATATATATCTGTGTTTTAAGAGTATGTACATTTTTATATATACGGCACAATCACGTTGACACACACGTTCCCGTTAGATCACCGAAGTTAAGCAGCGTCGAGCCTGGCCAGTACTAAATGGGTGACAATTTAGGAATACCAGATGCTGTATGTGCTCTCTGCTTATCTCAGCACTGTTTCCAGTCGTCTTGTATTACTACTTGCCATTGGAATCAAGCAGGAGAGCGGTTGTTGGAGATTGCGCAACCTTGCCATTACAAATTCACGCGCGGGCAACCCCTGGTGGGGCACTCATACGTCGAAATCGACGGGAGAGTTCACCATCATCATATATAAATATGCATTTATATATATTTATATATATATATATATATATGTGTTTTTATTTAAGTCTATGCATGTCTGCGTAAATATACGTTAATGCATATATATATATTATATATATATATATATATATATATATATATATATAATGTTTTTATTTAAGTCGATGCATATTTGCGTAGATATGCGTTAATGCATATATATATATATATATATATATATATATATATATATATATATATATATATGTATATATATATATATATACTAGCAAATACATGCTCCCTACGGTCGCATATTTTTGCTTGGTTGGAAGCATAATATCATGATAAACGAACGACATACATTGACTCCCCCCACAGGATGTAGTAATGACTAAGAGGGTCATATCACGATGAACGAACATTAACCCCCCCCCCCTATCCAAGAAAAGAGGAGTTATTGCCTGAGAGTATAATGTCATGACAACAGAATAGATAGTAAACAACCCTGAACCCATAAAAAGGGAGAAAATTTGTCTGAGACGATAATATCGTGAGGAACGAACATATACTATATGCCCCCCCTCCACACACACACACACACACAAAGAGGAGGTATTGTTTGAGAGGAATATATCATGAGAAATAAAAATATACTACACTACCCCAAGCGGAGGAAGTAAAGGATCCGAGCCTCGCCCCCCCCCCCAACCGCACACACACAAAAAGAATGTGGTTATACCTGGTCGGATAGTATCATGGTTATCATGACAACAGAACAGATACTACAATACCCCCTCCAAAATAGAGAAGGTAATGCCTGGGAGTATGGTATAGCAAGTTTTATTGTACACGTAAAATGTCGAAATGAAAAGTGGGTTGAAATATATAGTCGCCATCTTTATAAACAAACAGAAGTATGCAAGCTACCGAAGAACGATGAATTCCTTTCATATTCTTTAATTACAAAATACATGTTTTTAACTTTCAGTTATCGTTGTTCCTTAGCCAGCCTCTTACTCGACTAGGTCGGAAAAATATAGTCGCCATCTTAGATAGATATAGAGAAAGAGAGCAAGAAAGAGAGAAAGAGAAAGAGAGAAAGAGAGAGAAAGAGAGAGAGAAAGAGAGTGAGAGAGAGAGAAAGAGAGAGAGAGAAAGAAAGAGAGAAGGAAAGAAAGAGAGTGAGAGAAAGAGAGAAAGAGAAAGAGAGAGAGAGAGAAAGAGAGAGAGAGAGAGAGAGAGAGAGAGAGAGAGAAATAGAGATATATACCCTATTTGAAAATATACTATTGTATTACTGATTTAAATAACAATACCCCGTTCTGATGGTACTATCAGAGTGAAAAATAGAAAACACTTTCACATTTATTCATATATATATATATATATATATACAAAAGTGTATTTGCATATCTATATAATTATATATATATATATATCGTAGAAAAGTATATATATATATATATATACACAAAAGTGTATTTGCATATCTATATATATATCGTAGAAAATTATATATATATATATATATATATATATATATATATATACATTTCTCCACGATATATTCGAATGTATGTGATGTGTGCAATTATTCAACGTGTGAATGTTTTTCTCGCCTTGCGTGTCCAAGGGCATTAAGAAGATGTTGGCCGGATATTAGTACGAGGAAGGACCCAGTCATCTCAGCTTCAATATTTGTTCTCTGAGCAGAGAGGATCCCCTTCTCCCCCGCCATTACACACCACACACAGTGTCCTTCTTACTTATCTTCCCGGCAAAACTGGTTGATGGGGGAAACCTTTTCTTTGGCCTTTTCTCCCTCTCTCCACTGCCATCCTTGAAACAGGCCGCTCGAAATCGCGACCGTTCCTAATCAAGAAAATGTCGACAAATCGCCATTCTCTCTCTGCAAATAGTCGAGCTTAGATTGGATTGTAGATAAAAGTGTTACATCTGTTTACAACCCCACCCTCTCTTTTCATTTCTCTCATTCTTATGTCTCAGCATATATATATATATATATATATATATATATATATATATATATATATATATATATATATACAATTATGTTGGATTTTAACAGTTTTACATAAGTTTCCTTTAAGTTGTACAAATCAAATTTTGTTTCTGATTAACGAACTTTCCTATAGTATTGTACTGTGTTATTGGCAATATAATCACTCACATTGCTAGAGTTTATTAAAGAAAATACACATACAACGTATATAACGAAAAATCAAAATGAGCAAGGGCCATAATGCATATATTTAACAAAAGAGTTGTCCCCCTTACAACTAATTTTTTTTCATATCCAGACGAAACTAAAACATTATTTTTTATTTTTTTAATGATAAGTATAAAAAAAGGCAAACAAATAAAAATTCAAAGCTAAACATTACTCCATTGCATCCTGGTAAAACCAATATATATATATATATATATATATATATATATATATTTATACGTATATAAATGTAATCCATGGACACGTGTTTCTGGCTCACAGTCGTCATCAGCATGGCTAACTTAGACAGAGATCGAACCTTCGATATTGATGTCTATGATCCAGCGTTCTACCACTGGACCAAGACGCTCTCTCTAGAAATATGTACGATTTTTATCACCTAAATATTTAATGTATTTTTATGTAATTATATTTATTGGGGATTGTAGCGTCCGTTGTTATTTTGCTTACTATTATTTCGATTGTCTCACTTCCTAAGTGATTAAGATGCAGAAAATTGCATTATTAGTCGCCCATAACTTCATAGGACGTATTTTTCGTTTATATATATTTTTATTTATTTTTATACGTACATAAATGTAATGCATGGACACGTGTTTCGGGCTCATAGTCGTCATCAGCATGGCTAACTTAGACAGAGATCGAACCTTCGATATTGATGTCTATGGTCCAGCGTTCTACCACTGGACCAAGACGCTCTGTGTAGAAATATGTACGATTTTCATCACCTAAATATTTAATGTGTTTTTATGTAATTATATTTATTGGTGATTGTAGCGTCCGTTGTTGTTTTGCTTACTATTATTTCGATTGTCTCACTTCCTAAGTGATTAAGATGCAGAAAATTTCATTATTAGTCGCCCTTAACTCCATAGGACGTATTTTTCGTTAATATATATTTTTATTTATTTTTATACGTACATAAATGTAATCCATGGACACGTGTTTCGGGCTCACAGTCGTCATCAGCATGGCTAACTTAGACAGAGATCGAACCTTAGCGTTCTACCACTGGACCAAGACGTTCTGTGTAGAAATATGTACGATTTTCATCACCTAAATATTTAATGTATTTTTATGTAATTATTTTTATTATATATATAAATTCATATATATATATATATATATATATATATATGTGTGTGTGTATACACGTGTTTACTACTATTGGCCGCTACGTCATAACATATGAGTGATGAAATCATTTCAGCGACTTTCGCCGGCAGAAAAAAAATTATACAGGTTTTACATGTCTTACATGACTCGATTTATTATGAAGCTGCTAACATATTTTGATGGAGTGAATAGTTATTTTCGGTAGTCAAACAAGTTTAGTGATTTAAGGCCTGTCAGTCCAGTGGAGGTTTGATGACTGGCCATTGGGGAGGGGTAGACTGTGGTCAGTAAAACGAAGATCTGGCAGGTAATGGGCTATTTCGGAAAACAAAATGGCCGGCTATGACGCCTTATAATCACTTTTAGAAGATCTTTGTCAGGAGGAATGAATGGATAAAAAAGAAAGAAAAAACATGATAAAAAAATACAAAAGATATATTCAAAGGAGTTCATTTAAACCCATGATATGTTTTTTCATTATTTTTATAAAGCTCTATTTTTTTACAGTGATGACACCAAACTCATTACCGCTGTCTTTGATACGTTGAAGATCTCCACTCCCGAGCTTGAAGCCTCTTGCAAGAAATTGGGTATGAAAGTGACCCCAAACAAATGCAATAATAATATTTCAATAAACAACAAAATGGTTTGCATAATTTTGGTCATTCGAACTAGATTTCTTATCTTGAGTGTTATCATCACAACGTTTCGGCCGCTATAACTTCCGTCATTTTTCAGGTGTATCTCTTCGAACCCGGGAATATTTCTGTCAAACTTTGGTATCTGAACGGAATTTCGAATGGAACGCTTTATTTAATCCACGGAGGTAGCATGCTCTTGTTCCATCAGCCATGCTTTGGAGAATTCTTCAATAATTCGCAATTATTCGTATCGCCCGCACCGAGGATTGAACCTTCAACCTTCAGATGACTATAACTTGAAACTGAATTTAACTTAGTACTATACCCTTGCGATCGAAACGTTGTGATGATAACACTAAATGTGAGAAATGTAGTCCGAATAACAAAAATTATGCAAATCATCAATTTTCATCTCAAAATTTCAGAAAAATAAAACAACAAAATGTTTTAAATAAAAAAAAAAACGGAGATTTTGTTTCTTAACTCAGTTGTTGCAGCATCCTCATCTGGCATTAGAAGAAAACTATATATTGAGCAGGAAGGACATATCACCACTTCTGAAGTTGAAACTTTACAATACATTTGGTAACTTCCATAACATATCTAGCCAAGCATTTCAGGCAGGGCTGTTTATTAGATGAGGTTGAAACACCAACAAAGCCCGCAACAGAGATAGCCCCAAAAAGTCGTAAAAGATACACTGAAACATTCAAAAACAGGAGCCTTAAAGAGTGGGCAGAACAAAAACGCGCCACCCACTTTCTTGATGAGATATCTAAAGAGCATATCGACAAAGAAGGCTCTTTGGACTGGCTTAAAAGAGGCGCCCTCCATTATGATCAGGAAAGGCTCATAATGGCGGCCCAAGAACAAGGCCTCATGACTAATGCATTTAAAAAGATAGCAGGACTTAGTAATGATAGCAAGTGCAGATTTTGCCACACAGAAGTGGAGAGTGTGAATCACTTGATATCAAGCTGCACAATTATGTTAGCAGATGCTAGCTACACAACGCATACTGATGGTGTGTACAAATACATACACTGGAACATCTGTAAAAATCTAAACATCCAATGTAGCACTAACTTCTGGGAACATCTACCGGAGAGGACTATGGGAAACGATAAGTATACTATACATTATGATTATGTGGTTCCTACATCTACCTACCTGGAAAATGCAGCAGTAAAACCGGACATAGTCATATTAAATAAGGCAGAAAGAGAGTCAACACTGATTGAGGTGAGTGTTCCAAATGACAGTGGCTTTAACAGAGCAGAGAGGGAGAAGGTAACAAAATACCAAGGCCTAATGTATGATATGAAGAGAAACTGGAACCTCAAAAACATCAACATTATCCCAGTTATAATAGGAGCTAACGGCATCCTGAAGAAAAATTTCGAAAAGTATCTGGAAAGTATTCCCGGAAAACCAAGTGCAAAAGAAATCCAAATAATTGCATATAAGGGAACGGCCAAAATCCTTAAAAGAGCACTCGGTTGGAGCCTCTAAATAGCAGGTGATAGTCTGGCATTTGAAAGAATGTCTCGTCCCTATGCTAACAAAAACAGAAATAAGAAAAAAAAAAAAAACTGTATATACATCAAATCTTTCTTGGAGTTCATACACTAGATCTATTGATCTTTCTACTTCTCGTGAAGTCAGTTCTCTCTATTGCTCGAAACACTTTCTCACACCTGAGGCTATTCTCTATCTCTATAAATCTACTATCAGACCATCTATCATGTCAAAAAGATTTAATTGAAGAAAGACCAAGAGGACGATCACAAAAGAGCTGGTTGGGATTGGTATGCCGCTTCTGACAGCTGAAAGACTAGTCGAATACCATTATACGTTTTGCAATTTTGTTCTCAAGCATGTGACGAAGCTCCCTAAGGGTTAACACATAAGTCAAGTAAGTCAAGCTCTATTTGGCAAGAATACGGTGGATATTGGAATTTATTTCCGAAGAAATATCTCACTGTTTTTTGTGTTAACTTTTTGCTTGCGAGGGTAGTGTCCTTAAGTAAACGATTGATTTAGCCATCGATGCTGGAAATAAACACAGACAATCGCAAAAATAAAAATTAGTACTTATCCAGTTTACGAACCAATCTCCGGCAACTTCGCGTCGACATCTCCCGGCAGATTACGTAAACAGCCGGAAGATGCCATAATTTACTTCCTGATATTAAAGACTTGCTAGTTTGGGTCGCTTACTCTTATTGCTTGCTCAGTTTGTACTAATTTTTATTAATTAATTAATTTATTTATTAAATTGTTAGGTTAAAGTACAGAATAGTTAACACCTCCCCAATGTTAAGAATGATTTTCTAAATACACTTCTGCAGTTTACTGATTGTGCTGAAATAACGTTATTATTTAGAAAGCCATTCTTAACATGGAGAAGGGAATGGCCTTTGTTAACTATTCTGTACTTTCAATCAACAATCTAATAAATAAATTAATAAATTTGGGAAACTGAAATAAAAAAAAAACTTTCTTCGGTAAAAAGTAATATTTATATTAAACTTTTATTGAAAAATACAAAACAAATGTTTAATATGTTTTCATACATTTAAACATACGGTGACTAATTTCTTCTTGCTTTATATTTTTTTTTCAGTGTTTTCATCGTGTTTGATTACAACGCCGCGTTTTGAATTTATCGTCTGTCAGTCTTCGCGTCGGCTTTTTCCGGCTGTTTACGCAACCTGCCGGGAGATGCTGACGCAAAGTTGCCGGAGATTGGGACGTTAACTAGACAAGTATCGATAAATGAATATTATACGTGTGAATAAATGGTCAATTTGGTCAGAAAACTCATTTCTTTAGGTGAATAATGCGGAAGGAATTTGGGTACTTACACTGCTCATGTCGATTCCGTTTGTGTAGGACCACGTGTGCTGGAACGATTCTTGCAGTCTGTTTGCGAGAGATTTTGGTAAGTGATGAAAATTGATGAATTCTTTGATGCTTTCGGTCTTCTCATTGTATTCTTCAGTTCCTTGGTACAGCCGCAACATAATCGAAGAGACGTTACCGAATATAGCGGCACTCAGCAATGCTGGAAAAAGAAAATAGCACAGAAACGATGAGATGTTAAAAGAAAATGTAAATCTTTAGACACAATAATTTATTATTGGTTAATTAATGCATGATTATTGCAATTAAAAATGCTATAATGTTTACAGTTTTGATTTATATTTATGATAACCGGGCTATCCGGCGTTGCCCAGGGAGGGGAGCATAGATAAAAATAGAAGAATTAAAACGTGTTCTTTTATACATCGCTCTTTCTTACCTCTCTCTCTCTTTCTCTCTCTCTCTCTCTTCCTCTAACTCTGACTCCTCTCCTCTCTCTATACTGTCCACCCGATTGCCTCACCTGTCTCCCCCTCTTTATTTTTATATCTCTCTAGCAACTGGTTCAATACAAGATACATTATGACAAGGGAAAGTAAGAAAAAAGAAAGAAAGTAAAGGAAAATAAACTGACTGGTTGACCTTGTTTCAGTGTTGTTTTTAAAACAATTACCAGCAAGAATAAAAAAAGGTAATTTTAAAGCCACAATGTACTGATTTGTTCACTGGTGAACCTTAGTGAATGGATATTTCATTATTTTATAAAACCATAAGCAGGACACGGACACGCTGAATCCGATTATTTAAGGTTCGCCGATAAATTATTCTTATATTTAGTGAAGTTTCTAATGTTTATCCTGACACACAGACGAACAGAGTTACATATTTTCTCTTATATAGTTAATACTAAAACCCTGATGATCCTGTTCGTTTGTTTATTTGCACATCGAATGTATTAGATAGTAGAGGGAAGGCGGAATAAAATGGGAAGTAGTGAGAAGTGCAGCATAGATAGATGGATTAGTAGTAAAATCATATATGATACAGTAATATTTATTATTATACTAAAGCTGAGTAAACCAACGTTTGTTTCCCTAATGCGTTTTCCCTATATATTTTAATCACACAAACGGAGGTAACGACGGTTAAGTGGTTAACGCCACGGACTAACAACCTGGGTGTGCCAAGTTCGAATCCAGTTCATTCTACAGAATCACTTTCATCAAACCTATACCTGACCTTGTGTCTAACCTCCTAGAAAGCAGGTAAATAAAATGGCTTAAGGATAATTGTACTGTTTCATCATCCAACTGACTGGGGTAGGTGACAGTTTGGCCACCATCATGTGGTCCTTCCCGATTTCTTTCTAAAAACATAAAATATTTAAGAAACAAATGCCAACAATAGAATAATCTGATTAATACGATATGAATGAATGAATCACACAAAATACATGTAAAAATATTCTTAGGTTTTGGGATGTTTTAAAGAACAAGTCTATTTTGTTCTAATTGGTCTTAAGTTACAATTTACTCATTTAATTAAAAGATCGATCTCTTACTATGTTTCTGTCTATAACCCTCTTCCCCCCTCACTGTTT
>OY744544.1:32602931-32617931 GCA_963556195.1 Sepiola atlantica | reverse complement strand
GAAAGAGAGAGAGAAAGAGAGAAAGAGTGCACATTAACAGCTGCGACGGTCAGAGTTAGTAAATTATACACCATTTCGGGTAAGGAGTGCTTCTTTCGGAATTACGTGCTAAGGATTTTTCATTTAACTGTGTAATAAATTCCAGGCTGTAAAACAAAAGAATTTTCCAGTCTACGGCTGTCACGTGACACTCGTGCTCACAACTCTGGCCAGCGCCAGAACAGACAGGAAACCAAATATAAAAAAAGCCTTTCATTTCTGCTGTTTCTACTTCGAGTATATTTGTACAACACAGCTTTGTTTTCAATTAACTTTTTTCCTCTTCTCATTCGCCCACGAATGGAGGTGTTCGTCTCCGGGGCTAAATCTCATCGTATAGTAGAGAAGATAGTGTGGGTGTGTGTGATATATATATATATATATATATATATATATATATATATATATATATAGAGAGAGAGAGAGAGAGATAGAGAGATAGATAGATAGATAGAGAGTGAGAGAGAGAGAGAGAGTCAATTTGTTGATTCAGTTCTATTCCTTTCTCCATCCCCTTTTCGCTATATAACTGATTTGCTTTATCGATAAACGATCAATAAATGTATAAACATCGATTCCTCTTGTTGCAGAATCAATGAATAGAAGAAGCCGAAACGATGTTTACTTATGTATGCACGCATATACGTATGTGCATTACCTATCTATTACACCATCTTGGTCCGTTTATATCGATCTGGCGATTCATCTATCGAGATCAAGGCGATGCCTATAACAAGCCTGACAGCCATGCAAATTAGGTTTCACAACTCGGAATATACAATTAAAGAGAATCTTCTTAGACTGACAACATCGACTGCGCGGTTCCGATTCTATCCTCCGATTCGTTTTTTTAATGAAATATATTCCCTTTTTTTAGATATAACTAGAATTATGGGCCCTATCGAGAATATATATATATATATATATATATATATATATATATATATATATATATATATATATATATATATATATATATATATATATATATATATATATATTCTGATTACACTAAGGAAGGCCGAAGGATCGCGGCCGAACATTTTGTTTTCTTAAAAAAACTTTTTTGTAAGGGACATTTGGTATTCTGACACGTCAACAAATAGAAAATAAACAAGATATATTAAAATATATATTTTTCTCATAAATTCTGCATACACACACACACAAATTATATATGTATGTATATATATATATATATATATATATGTGTGTGTGTGTGTGTGTGTGTGTGGATGGGAGAGTTACAGAGAGAGAGAGAGAGAAAGAGAGAGAGAGAGAGAGAGAGAAAGAGAGAGAGAATATTTTTAATTATAAAATAGGTTAGGAAAAAAATTAGATTTCATATACGGAACGTTTTTGTTTTTGTTTTTTAAGGGAGGTGGTATCTGATCAACACTGCTGAAGACCCATGAAAAACATACTGTTTTTTTTTTAATCCCCAAAAAATATTTTCATGGTAAACAACTATTGGACCCTACTAAATATTTAGACTAGAGTGAATTCGTAAAAGCTAGCTAATACAGTAATTACAGTGGATTAACTGACTTACAAGCGAACGAATTTTTTGGGCGAAGGTATTAGGACTAAAAGTGTTGTTGTTTTCATATAGTTTTGAAGGTTGAAAAACGTCAAAGACTATATCTATGAATCCTAAACAAAGAACTGTTTCGCTTTTAACACACTTGGATGTGGCTAGGGGCAGCGAGAACATTGACACCGAGAGGCGAACCATAGATATCAGCCACATCACCGACCGTGACAAACTAAAGCTCTACTCTCTAAGTTAGCAATCCTGCTGCCGTTGAATGACTTTTAATTCCTTGGTGTACATTTCTACGATAATGTTAACCTAGAGGATTCAACTCTTACTGAATAATCTTGCTTAACGCTACACGCATCATTTCCTCAACCCGAGTGCCTCGTCGATATCTATCTATCTCCATCTTTCTTTCTCTCTCTCTATCTATCTCTATCTCTCTCTCTTTCTCTCTCTCTATCTCTATCTTCCTCTATATCTTTCTATCGCTCCTTTTCTCTATCTATCTACCTCTATCTTTCTCTCTATCTATCTAGCTATCTATCTCTATCTTTCTCTCTATCTCTATCTTCCTCTATATCTATCTACCTATCTACATCTATATTTCTCTCATTCTCTCTATCTATCTATCTATCTATATATCTCTATCTTTCTTTCTACCTATCTACCTATCTACCTCTATATTTCTATCTATCTATCTATCTTTTTCTCTCACTCTCTCTCTCTCTTTCTCTCTCTATCTATCTCTATCTTTCTCTCTCTCTCTATCTATCTTTATCTTTCTCTCTCTCTCTATCCATCTTTATCTTTCTCTCTCTCTATCTATCTATCTATCTCTATCTCTCTCTCTATCTATCTCTATCTATCTCTATCTATCTCTATCTCTCTCTCTATCTATCTCTATCTTTCTCTATCTCTCTCTCTATCTATCTCTATCTTTCTCTATCTTTCTCTCTATCTATCTTTATCTTTCTCTCTCTCTATCTATCTTTATCTTTCTCTCTCTCTCTCTATCTCTATCTCTATCTCTATCTCTATCTATCTTTATCTTTCTCTCTCTCTATCTATCTTTATCTTTCTCTCTCTCTCTATCTATCTTTATCTTTCTCTATCTCTCTCTCTATCCATCTCTATCTTTCTCTACCTCTCTATCTCTATCTTTCTCTCTATCTATCTACCTATCTACCTCTATATTTCTCTCTATCTTTCTATCTTTTTCTATCTATCGATCTTTTTCTTTCTATCTATCTATCTATCTATCTATCACTTTCTCTCTCTCTCTCTCTATTTATATATATATATCCTTTTCTCTCTCTATCTCTCTACCTCTATCTTTCTCTCTATCTATCTACCTATCTATATATCCTCTCTCTCTCTCTACCTCTATCTTTCTCTCTATCTATCTACCTATCTATATATCCCCTCTCTCTCTCTCTCTCTCTCTACCTCTATCTTTCTCTCTATCTATCTACCTATCTATATATCCTCTCTCTCTCTCTCTCTCTACCTCTATCTTTCTCTCTATCTATCTACCTATCTATATATCCTCTCTCTCTCTCTCTCTCTACCTCTATCTTTCTCTCTATCTATCTACCTATCTATATATCCTCTCTCTCTCTCTCTCTCTCTCTCTCTCTATATATATATATATATATATATATATATATGTAGTATACTCATCCATAGACGTAATTTTTTTATATATAACTCTAATATATGAAGCTATATTGAAGAATTTTCAATGTAAAATCCAAATGGACGTTAAACTGTCAAATCGAACTATGCATTTTACTAGCCAATTATAATTTGTTATTGTTGTACTTTCTTCGTTGAGTTCATCAAGCGGGCTTAAACAGGATGTAACACAGACATAATTTCCGATCTATTAAAGTCATTCAGAGACGTAGACAATTTTATATCGCCTTCTGTTCGTTAGGAATTTGTCATGTCTGGTTGAATCGCTGGGGAGAGAAGATTACTTATTTTTTTCGCTCTGCTGGCAAGATGCGACCGGGATTCAGTCTTATTTTGCTCAATTCGAATTTAACGGGTTTTCTAATTGAACAACGAACTTTAATTTGATTTGGGTTGCACATATCGGGATTTGGGAATTTTGATTGAACTTTCTATATTATTTGATTTATTTATCATTAACATTGAATATTGACACATTTCGCGACTGGATAACTTTGTCAGCTCCTTCAATTTCACGTATATGGACTGCTGTTTATAACTTGGAGTAATGTCTTTCCTGATTATGCTTCTCAATATGTATGACCTGGATGGACTGTATGGATTCAACAAAAAGTATGTTTTTGGGTTGATATGTTTGATGTTATGTAATTTTATGTATTTGTGTATATAATTTTATATATTTTCAAAGCGTAATTTTATTACCTGTAGTAGTATAACTGCGGTAATGGTCCTCTGAAGAGAAGAATTATCTTTGAAAACTCATGAGCTAAGGACTTAAGGATACTTTGCTTGAACTTTGAATTCTAATAAAATTTGATTGACACCTTATTTTACTACTTCATTTTATATTATAATATTAATGCTCTATCCAGTATATTGAGCTTCAGTTTTTATCCGGATGTTTCACTAATTATAAGATATTAGTTGACGCTTATATCTTTTGTTGGATTGCTTCATATATATATATATATATATATATATATATATATATATATATATATATATATATATATATATATATATACTAATTATTAAAAATAAATATTTTTATATCCATGGACATATATGTTTCGCGTTTTCATTTTACGTTCGTAAATATGGAATTACGTCACCGTATCGCCGGTTGAAAAATTCAAACTCTGGATCCATATATATATATATATATATATATATATATATATATATATATATATATATATATATATATATCAATTTATTATCTATCGAAATAGCTCAACTTCATGGGAGATTAATAATTATTATTAATAAATATTTTCATATTCATAGACACACACACACACACACACACACACACACACATATATATATATATATATATATATATATTTAAATGTTTCGCGTATATATGTATATATATATGTTTCGCGTATATATATATATATATATATATATATATATATATATATATATATATATATATATATATATATATCAATCAGTTCCTAAATGTGGCTGTGTACGCGTCTGATGAGACCCATCTAGGTCGAAATAATTATAACCCGGACAGAACTAATGTGTGTTTTGTTTATTTTCTTTAAATTTATATATATATATATATATATATATATATATATATATATATATATATATATATATATATATGATAGATTTGGTAGATTATAAAATTGAATACATATTGATTAAAATTAATGGAAATTAAGTAATGTTTTACAATGCATTTTATGCGCACGGTCTTCACTTTGTTATCAAAATTACATTAAATTACAGCTTGAAATGTATATGATTGTCATCGTTAGCATATGATATATTATTAATTATAATTCAAGGAAACATCCAACAGATATATTTCAAATCGACCGAGAACAATTCATGTTGAAATCGAAAAAAAAAACAAATAAAACGTAGATATTTTTTGAAATATTTCCTTCTTAACAAAATACAACTAGACGTGAGGTCAATACGAAATCATGACATTTTTCTAAAAAAAAGGTTGTGATCACTCTTTTTTTCCTCTCTATCTTCTTTCTTTTTAATGCGTGGGTCTGGTTAGGCTCACAAAAACGAGTTCGCGCGTTGAACCCGTATGAAGTATTATTAACTGTATCAATCAGCACGTTCGTAATTTCAGCCTTGGAACTTGTAGGATGGGCGTTATACTATACTTCAGCCTTGGTCGTTAAACAAGGCGTTATACTATACTCCAGCCTTGGTCGTTATGCAGGGCGTTTTACTATACTTCAGCCTTGGACGTTATACAGGGCGTTATACTATACTTCAGCCTTGGACGTTATACAGGGTGTTATACTATACACTCTAGCCTTGGCCGTTATACAAGGCGTTATACTATACTCCAGCCTTGGTCGTTATGCAGGGCGTTTTACTATACTTCAGCCTTGGACGTTATACAGGGCGTTATACTATACTTCAGCCTTGGACGTTATACAGGGTGTTATACTATACACTCTAGCCTTGGCCGTTATACAAGGCGTTATACTATACTTCAGCCTTGGCCGTTATACAAGCCGTTATACTATACTTCAGCCTTGGACGTTATACAGGGCGGTGTACTATACTTCAACCTTGGACGTTATACAGGGCGTTATACTATACTTCAGCCTTGGACGTTATACAGAGCGTTATACTATACTTCAGCCTTGGCCGTTATACAGGGCGTTATACTATACTGCAGCCTTGGACGTTATACAAGGCGTTATACTATACTTCAGCCTTGGACGTTATACAGGGCGTTATACTATACTTCAGCCTTGGACGTTATAGAGAGCGTTATACTATACTTCAACCTTGGACGTTATACAGGGCGTTATACTATACTTCAGCCTTGGACGTTATACAGAGCGTTATACTATACTTCAGCCTTGGCCGTTATACAGGGCGTTATACTATACTTCAGCCTTGGACGTTATACAGAGCGTTATACTATACTTCAGCCTTGGACGTTATACAGGGCGTTATACTATACACTCTAGCCTTGACCGTTATACAGGGCGTTATACTATACTTCAGCCTTGGACGTTATACAGGGCGTTATACTATACACTCTAGCCTTGGCCGTTATACAGGGCGTTATACTATACTTCAGCCTTGGCCGTTATACAAGGCGTTATACTATACTTCAGCCTTGGACGTTATACAGGGCGTTATACTATACTGCAGCCTTTGACGTTATACAGGGCGTTATACTATACTTCAGCCTTGGACGTTATAGAGAGCGTTATACTATACTTCAACCTTAGACGTTATAGAGAGCGTTATACTATACTTCAACCTTGGACGTTATACAGGGCGTTATACTATACTTCAGCCTTGGACGTTATACAGAGCGTTATACTATACTTCAGCCTTGGCCGTTATACAGGGCGTTATACTATACTTCAGCCTTGGACGTTATACAGGGCGTTATACTATACTTCAGCCTTTGACGTTATACAGAGCGTTATACCATGCTTCAACCATGGACGTTATAAAGGGCGTTATACTATACTTAAACCTTGAACGTTATACAGGGTGTTATACCATCCACTCTAGCCTTGGCCGTAATACAGGGCGTTATACTATACTTCAGCCTTGGACGTTATACAGGGCGTTTTACTATACTTCAGCCTTGGACGTTATACAGGGCGTTATACTATACTTCAGCCTTGGCCGTTATAGAAGGCGTTATACTATATTTCAGCCTTGGACGTTATACAGGGCGTTATACTATACTTCAGCCTTGGACGTTATACAGGGCGTTATACTATACTTCAGCCTTTGACGTTATACAGAGCGTTATACTATACTTCAGCCTTGGACGTTATAGAGAGCGTTATACTATACTTCAACCATGGACGTTATAAAGGGCGTTATACTATACTTCAGCCTTGGACGTTATACAGAGCGTTATACTATACTTCAGCTTTGGACGTTATAAAGAGCGTTATACTATACTTCAACCTTGGACGTTATAAAGGGCGTTATACTATACTTCAACCTTGGACGTTATACAGGGCGTTATACTATTCTTCAGCCTTTGACGTTATACAGAGCGTTATACTATACTTCAGCCTTGGACGTTATAGAGAGCGTTATACTATACTTCAACCTTGGACGTTATACAGGGCGTTATACTATACTTCAGCCTTGGACGTTATACAGGGCGTTATACTATACTTCAGCCTTAGACGTTATACAGAGCGTTATACTATACTTCAGCCTTGGAACTTGTAGGATGAGTATGGGCGTTATACTAACAAATTAACAAATCTGTCAAAACCGTAGTAACAAAAAATGAAGAAGAGAAGAAGAAAAATAAACGATTAAAGTTAATAGAAACGAAAGACTCGAGATGCCTGCTGGTCGGTTTACTAGTGTCCCACTCTGATCATTTTGAATGATTATTCAATTTCAACAAACGTATTTTTCTGCCGGCTTAAATTGCTTATGTTTCTGGAAATGATTGCATGTTTTTTTTTTATCATTCTTTTTCTTTCTTTCCTGTTTTCGTTTTTTCTTCTGTTTTGTTGTTTTGTATTAAATACGCATGTTTTCGTTTCGAATAACCCTGGATGCCGGAAACGGTCGCCATTTTATTTTTTTTTGTTCAGGTTTTTATTCGTAATATCTTGTGATTCACTTTCTTTCTCTAGGTGCGTGTTTCAGTTTTTTTCTTTTTCTTTCGAATTTTTAGTCTCAGCCAATATTACAATTCTAAAACCCAATTAAAACTAAATGCTCCAGGATAAATAAATGAACACACGCACACGTGCACGCACGAGCACACGTATATATTATATTATATATATATATATATATATATATATATGTATATTTATATGGTTAATAAAAAAAACTAAAATTATTTTTATATTCATCAACGTTTCGTCTTTAGTTCAAGATTTTTTTTAAAGATTATTGATTTAGACAAATAACATACAAGTAAAATCATTTTCAGAAAGTCTTGAAATAAAGACGCTGATGAATATATAAATAATTTAGATTTTTCCTTTTTCACTCCCCATCGGGTTAGAATATTAATTTTAATTATATATAAATATATATATATATATATATATATATATATATATATATATATATATATATATATATATATATATATATATATATATATGGTATCTATATATTTATATATGGTATCTATATATTTATATATATATATATATATGTATATATATATGGTATCTCTCTCTCTCTCATATATATATATATATATATATATATATATATATATATATATATATGATGAAAATATATTTATAGCTACTAGAAATAGCTCGATGATTTCACCCGGGAATGAAACGTATTGAGTACTGTTTAATTTAAATGCGTAGCTTAAATGCCATAACTATATTTTCATAACTTACTACCTAGCTCTACTTACGTATCGAGCACTGTTAAAGTAAATACTGAAAATTCATACATAAATTTATAATAATAATAGTATATATATATATATATATATATATATATATATATATATATATATATATATATATATATATATAACTGGACCAAAATTAGGGTAAATTGGGATCAAATCAGAATGCACGACACTCGTGAAAGCAGCTTAATATTTCGAGAAATCTTCGAGTGCAGAGGCCAATCAACATAACCAGATGACACCGATAAACTATGGGTAACGTTAAATAGAATAACGCCGCGGAAACACAAGTGAAACTAACAAATAGTAAAAACATTAAACGAAACCAAGGGAATTGAAACTGCAACAGTAGCTGAGTAAAATAAATACTGGAATGTGATTGGCCCGCGCTACAATAAAACACGGTTAGTCTCACACAAAATTGTCCTGGAGCATCCGGGAAGATAGAAATATCGAGGATTTACAGTAGAATCCAGACACCCAATAGAAGGGCACAGGGAGTAATGGAATACTGTGGAGACTTATTTTCACTTAAATCCTCCCAGAATCATTATTAGTGAGAATTCAATGGTAAACGGCTGTTGCGATAATGCAGAATGATCGAAAGAAGCGGAGACTACTGAAACTCTAAGACTTGTAATTCATACTCAAAGGAAGACCATCTGTTTTTGCTATCAGCGATCACTGATAATGACTCCTGTGAGGACTTCTAATGAGTAAATAATAATAATAATAATAATAATAATAATAATAATAATAATAATAATAATAATAATAATAATAATAATAATAATTAAAAAATTAATTAAACAAATTAAAAAAAAAAAAATGGTACCGGTACTGACACCAGACAAAATATTTGTAGAGGTTCGAGGAGGAGGAGAAGACCGAGGAAGGAACAGCACAAACCAGACCACCACTGGAAAAGTGTGGAGAATGCTGGGACCTTTGGGAGGCTTATTGCCACCCAAATTCCAGAGAAGACCAATTGTCCTTACCAGCGAGAAATCAATGGTAAGAGGATGTTGCGATACCGCATCGTTATCGAAAAGAGGTGAAGAATACTGGAAATCTGGGGAGGCTTGTTGTCACTCAGACTCCAGGAAATACCACTGGTTGTTGTCGGTGAGCAATCACTGACGATGATCTGTGTGAGAACTCCTAGTGAGTACAACTAATAATAATAATAATAATAATAATAATAAGCGCAAACCAGACCTCCACTGGAAGAGCGCGGACAGCTCTGGGACCTTGGGGAGGCTTGTTGCCACTCAGGCCCCAGAGGGGACCAATAGCCCTTATCAGCGGGAAATCGATGGTAGGTGGCTGTTGCGATACCACAAGGTCATCAGCAGTGATGAGCGAAAAGAAGTGGAGCATACTGGAAGTCTGAGGAGACTTGTTGTCACTCAGACTCCAGGGAATACCACAGGTTGTTGGCAGTGGGCGATCACTGACGATGACCAGTGTGATAACTCCTAGTGAGTAAAAAAAAAAAAAAAAAATAAAATAAAAAAAAAAAATTAAAAAAAAAATAAAAAAAAAATAAAATAAAAAAAAAATAATAATAATAATAATAATAATAATAATAATAATAATAATAATAATAATAATAATAATAATAATAATAATAATAATAATAATAATAATAATAATAATAATAATAATAATAATAATAATAATAATAATAATAACAACAACAACAACAACAACTCAGACTCCAGGAAATACCACTGGTTGTTGTCGGTGAGCAATCACTGACGATGATCTGTGTGAGAACTCCTAGCGAGTACAACTAATAATAATAAGTTCTTCATGTGGACAACACGTGAAATTGCTATTTTTAAGTTATCTATTCTGCAATTCACATTTGTATCGTTATGTCTATATTACTAGTTCATTTGCTAGTTATCTTTTAGTTATTCACAGAATCCAGCATTTTCTTTATTTCTGTTGGATTCTAATAAGTTTATGTCTAGTAGTAATCTTATACCCCTAGTTATACCAACAAGTTTCTATAGAGCCACAGAGAACTGCCCCCTTAGAGCGGAGGTACAGCGTGAAATTTATTGTTCACGGACGTCAAATTACGCTAACCATGTCCGACCCAACTAGTGAAATATACGTCAGAATGACACACAGGAGCTTTTAACAGCATTTTAACGCTTACAACGCATCTTTAAAACACGTGGAAAAAGGACTACGACGTCACTTGCCAGACAAGCCTGAAATTTAAAATAGCATGCGTTATGGAATGGAAAATACTGGTGCACCAAAATTCATACAAACAACTTTCTAAGAAATGTTGCTTGTGTACTATTAACAACCTAGAATCTTATAAACTATTTCTTCAACTGTCACTTGCCTAAATATAAAATCCGAAATATTCAAGATGTGCCCAAACCGCAGAAAATACTTACTTATGATTCGGGCACTGAATGACAGTCGACAGCCGCCCAATACCAAAGCATGCCACAGGATCTTCGGGACATAGTAGTACCATCTGTGGGGCATGATACGATTATGTGTGTGCTTGTTTATATATGTATGTGTGTAACTTTACACATATATATGCCATAAACAGGACAAGATATGACGGACCCTTTTATCCTCTGTGTCTCTTCTCCATTAGTACATTTGCAGGCACACACACACACACACACACACACACACACACACACACACAGTTGTACTTCCGACTCTAGTAAAGACGCCCCTTCTACTTTAATCCTTTCTTATCGTGAGGTATCTGCCTTTCAATCCTAATTACACTTACTCTGCCTATTTCCCCTATTCCCTGACCCCTCTGATAGTCACTAGTTTTTACACTAACTACACTTAATCTTAATTATTTTCTCGTGCCCATATACAAAGCCATTCAGCTCATATTACGCGAAACCAGAGCTTAGTACATTGCTGTCCCTTGATGATGTAGAGTGCTTGGTCTATGCAGGGTCCCACTAACAGAAGGTATCTAAAGAGGTGCTCAATAGTCTTATTATTAATTATTAATTAGTTGTTATTTTTTAATTAAACATTTTTAATTTAAATTTAAATAAATAAAAAAACGTCTGGAACTTAGTTGCCAATCGAATAGTTTTAGCTTTATTTTCGTTAATTTTCGTTTTTCTATTTAAACTTTAATATCCTCTTTAATTTAACTATCTTTATTTCAGCCTTTACTGTTTTTCCTACACGTGTTTCACTACCAAGTAGGTACTTGCTTTGCAGATCATCAAGGCAATTAAGTATCTGGAATAAGGGTTTCAACAACTGACAATACACAATGTGGCGTTGCCTTAATTGAGGTCACTTAAGAAGAGAAGAAAAAAAGAAAAAAAGGAAAAAGATAAAAAGGAAAAAAAATAGAAAATGTCTTAGAAAAGTAGATCGTAAGATTTTCGCAGTATTGTTGCTACTATTTTCTAAGTGAAAAATCTAAGTGACAAATCTAAATCTGTATTTATATATGTACATATATGTATATATATATATATATATATATATATATATATATATATATATATATATATATATATATATATATGTATATATATATATAGTGTCATGTTATGTTAAGTTAAAAAAAAACCAATAAAGTGATCGATCGCAGAAAAGTGAGAGCTAAATACAAATAATTTATTTAAAGAAAACTATACGTTACATATTTTAGAGTCATACAGCGATTTCATCCAGATGGACTGACTTTTAAATAATACAAAAATCGTCTATAGCCCATAAAGGAATTATCAGCGTCTCGAAATAAAAACAACAGGGGGAAATGTCGTTTGGGTTCACCGTAAAACGGTGCATTGCTGAAGCATCCCTCTATAACTCTGACCCCGGTACCTTCTTCAGAAAGGACGCTTCAACAATGCACCGTTCAACGGTGAACCCACATGCAATTTCCCCTTGTTGTTTTTCTTTCGAGACGCTGATGATTCCTTTACAATTTAAAAAAAATCAAAAAGCCAGTCTATATGGAAGAAAATCGCGGTACTACTCTGAAATATGTAACGTATAGTTTTTAAAATAAATTATTTGTATCTCTCTCTCTCTTTATATATATATATGTGTGTATTATATATATATATGTGTATTATATATATATATATGTGTGTATCATATATATATATGTGTGTATTATATATATATATATATATATATATATATATATATATATATATGTGTATTATATATATATGTGTGTGTATTATATATATATATATATATATGTATTATATATATATATATGTGTGTGGGTGTATTATATATATGTGTGTATTATATATATATATATATATATATGTGTGTGTGTGTATTATATATATGTGTGTATTATATATATATATATGTGTATTATATATATGTGTATTATATATATATGTGTATTATATATGTATGTGTATTATATATATATGTGTATTATATATACATATGTATTATATATATATGTATTATATATACATATGTATTATATATATATGTGGATTATATATATATGTATTATATATATATGTGTATTATATATATATGTATTATATATATATATGTGGATTATATATATATGTATTATATATATATGTGTATTATATATATATATGTATTATATATATATGTATTATATATATATATGTGTATTATATATATGTGTATTATATATATATATATATGTATTATATATATATGTATTATATATATATGTGTATTATATATATATGTATTATATATATATATATGTGTATTATATATATATATATTATATATATATCTATTATATATATCTATTATATATCTAGATATATGTGTGTGTGTGTGTGCATGAAAAATGTAAATTGGTTCCATTATAAAAATGCGTCATTTCAAACGATATTAAAAATACCAAGTAGAAATTTACAAAGTCATTTTCCTGCAAATTTTCGACGTTAATTGCGTGGATGTAAAATCGCAACAGAAAAAAAGAAGAAGAACAGTCAAACAGAATAAAATTAAGATTTTCGTCTAAGTGAATTCATTTATTAATTGACGGCGGCTTTCTTCTCTTGTCCTCATTTATCCGGACTCATAAAAGTCGGCATTGCAAAGAATGTTTACCATTTAGACTAAAGAAAGGACCACAAGAAACGCCGAAGATTAACAAGAAAAAAAAAGAAGAAATAAATATACAGTGATTAGATTAAAGATGTTATTGATATAGCCTTGGCCTGTATATTGTGGTGCCATCTGTGATATTAATATATATATATAGGTAAATCAACGTTGTTGATTCCTAAAAGGGCTTGTAATGATTCTTTTGGCGGGAGTTTGGAGCGTGGGTCGACGTTATGTTCAGTTAACCGCCTCTTTATTCGGCCGTTAAGAAGTTGTGTTGTGTTATGTTGTCGATTTATGGGCGTCGTTTTTTTTTTATTGCTCTAAAGACGACAGAAGAAAAGGAAAAACTAATTAAAAACTAGTAATGATGGAATCACGTAGAAAAGACATTAAGAACAACTTTGAATATTCATAACGATGCTCTTATCGATCCTGAACCAGTTTTCGTGACGTTCGACTCGGAAGCGTTTGGCTGTTCTACGCAAACGCTCGAGAGTTGACGAGCCGATTTGTATCAGACGACATTTTTGATACGGTGCTGCATCCTATGATTATAATGTTTTGCTTGTTTTTTGTTGTAGTTGTTTGTTAGTTTAGTTTTTGTTTAGTGTTTAGGGTTCAGTTTAAGGTTAGGTTTAGGAATCTTTTAAAGAAACAACAAAGAAAAGTAAACATATTTACATTAATTTTTTTGAAAGAAACAGGAAAAAAACATAGCAAGGTTACTGTTATAAAATGAATACTGTATTTTTATTTACAATGAAGTTTTTTGAAGAAACAAAAAAAAAAAAAAAAAACGTACCAAAATTACTTTTATCACTACATATTTTTTAAATTTTATTATTTATTTTACTTGCTCGCGATGATACTGCAGTGCAAAGCTGTTCGTAATTCATTTTGTGCTTATTTCCTTCAATCAAACTTCCTGACAAAAACTCCATCTTCGAAAGCACTTATTTTCACTTTGTAACAAAGTTATCGGCTGCTCGCTGCTTCGGCTCGTCAACAATCGGCCGTTTGCGTAGGACAGCCGAACGATTCCGAGTCGAACGTCACGAATGCTGGTTCAGGATCGATATCAGTACCTTCATAACGAAAGCACTTATACCCTACTTTATATACAGCTACCATTGAATATCAGATTATCATATCTCTTTATTTGGTAGTATTAATACCAGTAGTAGTAGTAGTAGTAGTAGTAGTAGTAGTAGTAGTAGTAGTAGTATGAGTGGAGATGAACAATGATCATGAT
>OY744544.1:32590431-32597931 GCA_963556195.1 Sepiola atlantica | reverse complement strand
CGGATCGCGCATATAGCTATTTGTACTGCTTGTTATTAAAGCTACTCGAAAGTGCCCAGCCCTTGTGGGGAGGGGGGGCTGATAAACAATAATATTTTTAATAAATAAATATTAAATATTAATTATTTAAATACCTAGAGACATCGATGTTCTATGCTAACGTAAACTTCAGTCAAGGAACTAATTCCCGACGGTCGGTAGGCGCGAACCCCGAACACAAATCGCGGGAGGGGGGCTGATAAACAATAATATTTTTAATAAATAAATATTAATTATTTAAATACCTAGAGACATCGATGTTTCAGGCTAACGCAATCTTCAGTCTAGGAACTAATTCTCGACGGTCGGTAGGCGCGAACCCAGAACACAAATCGCCACTGTCAATTAGTTAGTAAATACAGAGTAACTTTAACTGTAAATAGCGACACGTGGCCGCCATTTACCAGGCAGCTAGAGTGATCTTACGAAACGGTGTTCGGATCGCGCATATAGCTATTTGTACTGATTCGTAGTCGGTGATCTTATCCAAACGGCCATCGTCAATTAGTTAGTAAATATAGAGTAACTTTAACTGTAAATAGCGACACGTGGCCGATCGCCTACTGTCGTAGAGGTGGGTGAGTTCTGATCATGGCTTGAGACAGTTGCTTGTCTACTGCACTGAAAAGCTATTCTGATCATGGCTTGAGACAGTTGCTTGTCTACTGCACTGAAAAGCTATGATACAACAAAACAGTCTGTGGATGGCTAAGTATGCACCTTCTTCAGCTTATTGGTAAGTGGAATTGCCAACTGTCACTAGCGTATAACGCAATCCACTTTGTGATTTCGCTGACCCTCAGCAGCCAGACGATGGTTAAAAGGTTTGAAGCGAAAACAGTTGTCTAGGCGGTTGGGTTTCGATCATGGCTTGTATAACCGCGCTTAAAGGCTGTGGTACAGCGAAAAAGTCTATCTGTGGATAATGATATATTTACATATATAGGAGTTTAAATAGAAAAGCGGAAGATCTAAAACTCAACGCTAAAAAAAGCTAAAAGAAGCATAAAAAATGTTATGCCATTATCGCTTTTTCCTCTTGATGAAGCCCACGCTACAGCTGGGCGAAATGTTGAGTTTTAGGTCTTACACCTTTCCATTTTAACTCATACGGTAACATTTATTTGATGCCTTTATTGTCATTCATATATATATATATATACATATATATATATATATACATATATATATATATATATATATATATATATATATATACATATATATATATATATATATATATATATATATATATATATATATATATATATATATATATATATATATATCAAGATATGTTCAGGGCAATTACGCTACACAGAGGCTTCCGCGTTTGATCCCTGTAGGGAATCGTCATGCAAAATTTTCTACCTACGTATTGAGCGCTGTTGAAGTTAATACTGAAAATCGATACATAAAATATTATATCTCCTAATAACATTTTAAGTGGATACATAAATAATCTCTCTCTCTCTCTCTCTCTCTCTCTCTATATATATATATATATATATATATATATATATATATATTAATTCACATTCAATCGAAAACAACAACGTGCCAACGATTCAGGTAAGTTATATTGTACATCGATTACCTTGAGCAAGAAATAACCATACATAGTGAATATTATATAGCATTATTAGTCCGTTTGAAGGACGAAATCCCCCTCCTCCAAACCGTCACAAATGAAGACAAAATAAGTACTCTTTCACCAACACAATGCACCGTGTCACAAGTCAATAGCAACGGTGGCAAAACTACAGCAATTGCACTTCAAATTGCTTCCAAAACCAACTCTATTCCTCAGATCTTGCTCTCAGCGACTACTGGGTGTTTGCAGACATCAAAAGAATATTACAGAGAAATATATTTGGCGTTAATGAAAAACTGATATCGGAAACTGGGGCGTATTTTGAGGCTAATGACAAATAGTTCTACAAAAAAAGCATCGATTTGTAAGAGAAACGTTCGAATCATCCTAGGAAAAGATTGTGTTGATGAATCAATTAAACTTTTGCTTAAAGGTTGTTTCACTAGTTCAGCCTAGAACTACTACTACTACTACTACTACTACTACTAATAATAATAATAATGAGAATATTAATAAAAATTGAAAAATTTTAAAAAAATTGAAAAATTAAAACAAATTAAAAAATTTAAAGAAAAATTTTATTTTTATTTTTTAAATTAAACATTTTTTTTTAAATTAAAAAAAAAATAAAAATTAAACATTTTTTTTTAATGGTGCCGGTCTAGGCTGACACCAGACAAAATATCTGTAGAGGGTCGAGGAGGATGAGAAGACCGAGGAAGGAACAGCACAAACCAGACCTCCACTGGAAAAGTGCAGAGAATTAGACCTTAGGGGGGCTTATTGCCACCCAAAAACCAGAGAAGACCAATTATCCTAACCAGCGAGAAATCAATGGTAATAGGCTGTTGCAATACCGCATCGTTATCGAAAAGAGGTGAAGAATCCTGGAAATCTGGGGAGGCTTGTTGTCACTCAGACTCCAGGAAATATAACTGGTTGCTCTCGGTTGCAATCAGTGACGATGATCTGTGTGAGAACTCCTAGTGAGTACAACAACTACTACTACTACTACTACTACTACTAATAATAATAATACTAATAATAATACTACTACTAATAATACTACTACTACTACTACTACTAATAATAATAATAATAATAATAATACTAATAATTATACTACTACTAATAATAATACTACTAGTACTACTACTACTACTACTAATAATAATAATACAAAGAAATCGTCGAGATATTCGAACGATTTCAATACTATCATTGAAACTAATTTACTAATTATGATGTTAAATCCGGGTCTTATTTTATTTATGATTAGTTATTTTCTGTTTAGGGATTACTATGCAGCATGAGTTCTCTACTCAAAGACGATAAGTAAAAATAATAGTCGGTGCCAATATCCGCTATAATATCGCCCTCGTTTGAATTCTCCTCTAACTTGTTTTGCAAATTGAAATATAGCCCACATATTCTAGCCTAAGTAACTATAGATTATTATTATTATTATTATTATTATTATTATTATTATTATTATTATTATTATTAAGATTTGTAAGTATGTTCATATTGACGGATATTTTTAGTCATAAACGTCTTGCATGGTTGAGTTTCATAATCTTGCTGATGAAAAACTCAACCACCAACCGGAAATTATTGAATCAATTCAAGTCTCTCTCTCTCTCTCTCTCTCTCTTTATATATATATATATATATTAGTAGTATGTTTCTAAAAAGGCTGAGGGCAATGCAAAGTCCCGGGTAGGATGTAAGCTGGAAGGAACAAAAATAATAAATCGAAGTCGAAATGGGACTTACTATTTATTTTTTCTTAAAATCTTACATAACAGCAAGTATGGTGTTCGCTGTTTGTGTGTTGTCCGGATGATTATTAAACATCATTTATTTAATATTTCGGGGAAAAAAGAAACTTCCCTTTGTCAAAAATAATAAACACCAAAGGAAAACTCCGTCTATGAAATATTGGACAGAATGTGTTGGCATGGATAGAACTGAGGTAATAACAAACGAAATAGATGAGACTGACTTACGCTCCTATTGATTCGAGATTCTCTTTCAATTACGAAACTTTGGTTAGAATAAGCATTTATTGAATATATAAAAAGGTGGAAGTGCCAGTAAAGGCGACGCATGCTCCTTAGATAGCTTGACAAAGTGAAGGAATACGTCAGTTAGGAGTGAACTTGAGGTAGATAGTAGTTATGTAGTGTTGAAAAATGATTGCTGGAATATTAAGTAGTGAGTGTGTACAGCAAAGGGAGTTGTATAGGCGGGTGGGTGAAAATAGAAAGTAAGGAGGACATTTATACTGTTGTAGTGGGATGAGGGTTAGAAAGACAAGAAGAAGAAAGGAGAAAACGATAGTAGATAATGAAAGGTACAGTTCAAAATTGTGAAAGAAGTGATTCATATCCAATTTGAAAAAAAACACACATCGATTAAAGGCCGAGTTTTTTTTCAAATAGCACCGACCATAGCTAAATGATTGCTGGAAAATGAAGTAGTGAGTGTGTACAGCAAAGGGAGTTGTATAGGCGGGTGGATGAAAATAGAAAATATTGTGAAAAAAGTGATTCATATCCAATTTGAAAAAAAACACACATAGATTATAGGCCGAGTTTTTTTCAAATAGTACCGACCATAGCTAAATGTATCTTACGTGAACAAAATATAAACTTTTTATTTAAATAGAAACCAATGGCATCCATTCAAGCCGCACTTTAGTTTTACACATCATCTACTTCATAAAAACTTCTTATCTCCCAGTATCCATCACTTTCCAACCCGATTAAATTATTCCTTTCCTATCCGTTGTATTTTTCTTCTTCTTCTTCTTTTCTTTATCTCCTTCATCTCATACCACTGATCAAGTAAATTTTTCCTCCTTGCTTCCTTTTTTACCCACCCTTTTACAATTATTTTGTAGAAATCTATTCAATCTTATTTTATAGTTAAATTTTTTTTTAACTTTACATTTCTTATTTCTCTACGAATTATTATTAATTCTGTCAAATTCATTATTATTTGTTTACATTAATAATAATAATAATAATAATAATAATAATAATAATATTGATAATAATATTAATTAGATTATTATTAATAATAATAATATTAATAATAATATTTAATAGAGTAGAAAGTGAACTTTTGGTTTACTTTCAGCAGCTTTGTAACTCTCGCGTCCCTTATTTTGTCCTTTAGTCCTCACATTCCATGAGCGATGTTTCTGGCAAAAGGGGAAGAATTGCTGTTTTCCTGATTGGGATCAATCCATCTAAAACTTATCGTTGGCTAGTTTTTGACCTTGAAGTAGTATTTCTTTTACCATCTTTACATCAAGTGGCTTCATGTCTTGTCTGGAGCGATTTCCATAAAAATCAAAATCAAAAACATTATTATTATTATTATTATGATTATTATTATTAATAATAATCATAATAATAATAATAATAATAATAATAATAATAATAATAATAATAATAATAATAATAATAATAATATTCATATTCATATTACTATTATTATATAGTGTATGTATGGTTGTTAATTGATATATGTAAATCCAACGATGCTACAATGTTTATAAAATAGTGCTCAATAAGAATTAGAGGTGTATTTTAGTACGATTTTTTTTATTTATACCGACATTTTTGGCTACATATTTGCATACATATTTCAGCTGCGACTTTATTTAAACTCTAGCTTCATCAGGCCACAGTCAATATACATTTATATGTTTAAATATTGGCATATTTACTGTAGTATTAGGAAGCTGAACTTAGAATAAATTCGCAGCTGAAACATCTATGCACATATTTAGCCAACAATGTCTGTATACATAAAACATTATACTAAATTAAATATTGCTATTATTATATGTAGTTTAACACTGCAAGAATATACTGGACGTTTTAAGAAAAAAAAAAAATTAATAACAAAAAAAATTTCACTTTGTTATTAATTGTTTTTTCTTATGGTATATTGTCAGTGTTCGAGTTCCCTAATAAACTATCTAGACATATTACAGACAATTCAAACAAACTTTAAAATCAATATTTTGTACAGGTTGGTTCTTTAAAAAAAAACTACTATTTGAGACGGAGCTATATTTTGAAATAATGTTTTTATATTTGTTGTTTTGTAATATTTGCTGTGTATCTGTGCATATTTTTTTTGCATTTAATTAGAATGTGTTTTATTGTTTGCCCTCCATTGCAATGGTTACACAAAGGCTCATCTTCTCCTCCAAGTAGATGTATGTGAGCCATTCTAGTCTGGTCAATACGTGTCGTCCTTTTGATCGGTTGTCGTATTTTTGTTTTCTGTTCTGGCTATAGGTTGATGTTCATACAACTTGTTTTGACGAAAGGTGTTCCATACTGTTTGCCATTTTGATTTCATGTGTCCTTTAACTTTTCTTTTTAAATCTGTATATGGTATTTTGATATTATTTATATTTTTGTTAAGGGTTTTTTGGCTAATTTGTCTGCCGTTTCATTGCCTTTAATAACAACATGGCTTGGTATCCAGCCCAAGATTACTTCCTTTTGTGTGTTCACTAAGTTATAATGTGTTTACAGTATATTGGAGATGTAAGGGTGGTACGATCTTATTTCTTATAAGACAACGAGAGACGATAAGGAGTTTGTAAATATTATGAACTGTTTTTCTGGTAATTCCCTTACAAGATCAATAGCCATGTTTATTGCTTGCATTTTAGCAGTAAAGATAGAAGCGTCGTTTGGGTAGCCTTATAGTTTATTGTTTATAGACGATAGTGGCTGTTGTTTCTACTTTTTCCTTATCTTTAGACGCATCTGTATAGATTGCTATATGTGCTGTGTATTGTTCTCTAAGTACTCCAAATCTGTATTGGTATTCGTTTTCAGAGGTTGGTTCTTTTTTGTATTCCTGTCTCAGTGTGAGATCTATTTTCAGTTTGGTTAGCATCATTGGTTGTATAGGGTGGGCAAAAATAAGGGTCCTATTTTTAAAAATTCATAACTTTTTTATTTATTGATTATTATTTTTTTTTTTTTAGAATAAGTAAAGGACCCCTTCCGAAGCAAGCATGAGCCGTATTAGCCCTAAGGAACGTACCCTCATTTAGAAAACATTATTTTTGCTTAAAAAACTCAAAACAGTGTAAAAAACAATACTTTAGTTTTTGTAAGTTTTAAGAAGTGTTTTACGGCTAAAATTTGTTTTGTTTATTTCAAAAAATCTCGGAAGGGTCAGTCTACACACACATAAAGTTTGGTGAGTTTAACTTTTATTTTGTGGAAGTTATTCAAATTCAAGTTATTCAAATTTAAAGATAGGACCCTTATTTTGGCCCACCCTGTATATTTGAGTTTGTCCATCCATATGTTGTCAGGGTTACTGTAAATTTGAGATTTAGCTTCTTTAATGTGTATTCCTAGGGGACAATGCTTGAGGGTTTACTGGTGAAGAAGTGGGTGTATTGTAATGTGAATATTTTTTATCTGTTGAATTTTTAGCATAATCTAATTACGGAAATACTTTTATCGATTTTATCTCGTTTAATTTTCATTATCCGATTATATGGCGAAGTGAAAAAGCTACTATTTCTATTTCTGCTATTTTTATTATTGTCAAATTTTTATCTTTAAAGTACAACTTTCAATATTGACACATTCACTGTTTTTAGATTTGCGTTATTTCTTAAGTACCTTTTAATTTGTTGCTAGATCTATACTCGAGTAAATAATGAATATGTTTTATAATAGACGACGTTGTTATATTTCCGGTGAACGTGCATTTGGTTTTCATCTTTGAAATACGACTCATATGTGTTTTAGTTGAAAGTGATATCTAGAGAGTTTGTCCCTTTAATTTTGCTAATACTTCAAGTCTTAGGCCTA
>OY744544.1:32580431-32587931 GCA_963556195.1 Sepiola atlantica | reverse complement strand
GAGCACTGTAATGGTAGTACTAACACAGCTTTATAATGCATCATTCCTTCCATAATAGAAGTAGACAGCCTGGACGTCAAGCCGCTTTAAAAAGTGTTAAATTATCATTGTTTATCAGCTATTCAGAATGTGTTATCCAGGGTTTCGAATCGCATGACCGGTAGTGAATAGTCAGATTTAGAAAGGACGAAACGTATACGTAAATAGATAATAAACAATAACAAATATATATATATATATATATATATATATATATATATATATATATATTCAACCTAAATTTAAATCAATCAAAAAACTCTTTTTGAATAAATTACACATATTTATTATAAATGAACAAAACTATAGCAGCGCGATATTTCACTGTATATTTAGATAGATATAATACCTGAAGGAAGACTGAACAAATTTAGTCTTATTTTGTATAAATGAAAATAAACATCGTCGGGAAACTGCTGTCAGCGACTTGGATACCATTAAATGTAATATTTATTTGGTATAAGATTTAAAAATAATTTAATCTCTGCTATATATATATATATATATATATATATATATATATATATATATATATATATAAGGTGTTACTAGTAATCTTGACACCATATATAGTGGTGTGATTTATATATATATATATATATAAATTCCCGAAACAGTTTTTCATGGTAAACAACCGATGATCCCTTGAATAATGTTAGAAGCAAACTAATATAATAACTGAAAAAGTTTAATTTACTTACATGAGTGATTTTCTACTGAACGACTTGGGACTTACGTTTTTTTTTCTTTAATATAGTTTTAATGGTTGATAAACATTTAAGACTATATATACAGGGTGGGCAAAAATAAGTATCCTATTTTTAAAAATTCATAACTTTTTTATTTATTGATTTTTAAAATTTTTTTTTTTTAGAATAAGTAAAGGACCCCTTCCGAAGCAAGCATGAGCCGTATTAGCCCTAAGGAACGTACCCTCATTTAGAAAACATTATTTTTGCTTAAAAAACTCAAAACAGTGTAAAAAACAATACTTTAGTTTTTGTAAGTTTTAAGAAGTGTTTTTCGGCTAAAATTTGTTTTGTTTATTTCAAAAACTCTCGGAAGGGTCAGTCTACACACACATAAAGTTTGGTGAGTTTAACTTTTATTTTGTGAAAGTTATTCAAATTCAAGTTATTCAAATTTAAAGATAGGACCCTTATTTTGTCCCACCCTGTATATATATATATATATATATATATATATATATATATATATATATATATATATATATGTTGTCAATATTACTAGTAAAACCTTTTTATATGAAAAGGCTTCATTCTTTATAAACTTTCGATATATTTTATGTTCCTCAAATATACATAGTGGTGTGATTGTTAATACATAACGCATATGATAAGTATTTATAACCTTAAAAATCATGATAAAACAAAGTTTTCACGTATGTTTGAAATTGGTTGTTATCCCCATTAGGAAAATGTACTGCGATTCTACAGGAAACAAGAACGATTTTTTTTTTAAAAGTGGGCACATTTTCTCCTTTCATCTAAGAATGATAATTCTAATTATTTATTTTTCATTTCTTCCTAAAATTTCTATCTACTTTTCATCATTTTAATATTTTATTATTTTCGTTATGAAAGAAAATCACTTTAAAATTTTTCCCATCGTGTTGTAAGCATCAATTAGATTGCAAATGCCTGCCCGATCAAGGTAGATAACCGACTTGCTCTTACCGGTGCGCACACAAGTGAGTCACACCGGAAGTGCGCATAGGAAACGCAACCAATATCACAGATCCTCATAAGCTGAAAGGCAGCGAAGTATTTTGTCAATATCAAAAGGACTGGAAAGGCGGAACAGCAAAATATCGAATGGAAAGAACTGCATATTAAATATGTAAGACCAAAAAAAAAAAGAAAAAAAGAAAAACGAATTACATAAAAGAAACGCTAAAGAGAACTATGTAACAGAAAGAAAGGTTAAAAATTAAAGGGCTGGGACGATAAATATAGTGAAAGGATATTGGAATCGAATGGTTCGTCTTTAGATGTTAGATTTGTGATCGGGCAATGGAAGACGCGTCTAAGAATGGATCCAATACATTTTTTTTCCATTTTTGTTGAATATCAAAGTGAATCGCTTTCCATAAAGATTTTTTGTGCGTTATCAAAGATCCCAGGGGAAAATAACCCGTTTTAATTAATTACCAACGAATCAAAAACGAAAAGCTTGTCTATCGAAGATGGAACGTTTTCACCACGTTGCAAATGCGTCGTATTTTTGTTGGTAGTGTTGGGACGTTGTTGCAATACTGTTGAGATCTTGTTACGGCGCAACAGCAGATAGATACACTTTCTGTAACCTTCTGGCTAAGAGCAAAGTGTAGTATCTGTTCTGACGCTGCACAGTTTTTTTATGCCCTCAGTAAGTGAAAAAAAAGACATTCTTTTAGACTGAGTCAATCTTATTTTTTGTTCCAATTCGGGAGCTGGATTTACCCCACATTAAAAACCGACCTTGTGTCAAACACTGTCCCCATACATACATACATGCATACATAGATACATACATACATAGATACATACATGCATACATAATACATAATACATAGATACATACATGAATACATACATACATACATGAATACATGAATACATACATACATACATGAATACATACATACATACATACATACATACATACATACATACATACATACATACATACATATGTATTATCCCATTATTTTTATTTATAAAAATAAACTAAACACAAATCTGGCAAATAATTTTATATCTTTTATATATGGTAGCTACTATTTTCGTCTTAACATACATCAGTTAACTAATTAAAATACGTTATCTATATAACGATACGCTAAGCTATTGTTACATATCAAGGCCAGGTCTACCCAAAAGGCTATGTAACAGGTTTAGGCGAACTTAACACGGACACGCACGGCAAAGGCAACATAACATGATTATCGAAAATAAAATCATCGTTGGTTAAAGTCAAGCCTCTTGATTGGAGAAAACAAACTTAACGGATTATCATAAATAAAATAATTGTTGATTGAAACAACCTGCAAAAGTAAGCGGAAGAAGGATATACAGTGGGCGTTCGCAGCTGGAGGCGAGGGTGTCACAAATTGTTATATAATATCAATCGGAAATTGATATCGTCAGTCGATTGGCGATTTAGGCCCGAGAAATAAACATCGTGCCGAATTTCTGTGCATCTTCCTTCCTCACTACCACACACACTTTTACCGCCACTGCAAATAGTATTTCATTTTTATACGTACGTACATTAAAAAATGAAATCGTTCGATTAGCAAAGATGGCTAAGGACGAAAAATTTAGATATTTGTAACATAATTTATTTTTTTGTCAATTTAAGCAATTTAAGTCAATTTAAGCAATTTAAGCCACTGGTGGACGAACAAAAATTTCTTGATAAATCTGACTTTGTTTTTATTTTGCGTTAATTGTTATTAATATTCATGCAACATTTTAGAAAATCAGATGACTAATGGAATAGAGGAATAAGGGAATAGCGGGATAAGGGAATAGCGGGATAACGGGCACTATCAAACACATATGCTTTCAGATTTACATCGGATTAAAACAAAAAGCATTTACTTCAAGGGTTGTAAAGCTTTGCTAAACCGAATGATGAAGATGTTTTTAAAATTTATCTATATACTATTAAAATATTCGGAATATGTCTGTTCGTAGGCAAATAGAAACATGTGATTGTTTGACAAAAAAAGGAATAGGCAGTATACACATTACTAACGCAGTAGTTTTCGATGTCAATATCCGAGTAAACATTTTACGTAAGTCTAAAGGTTTTTGTTTAAACTAAATACGTGTTTAATAAATTTAAACATAACATAATAACATAAACAGCATTACGTTAATATTTTTAAAACTAAGTGATCTATTTTAATAATCTATAAAATAGTAGACATGAGTTAAAAAAGAATTATTTAAGCTTATACACATAATTCGTAGTGTTTTGCCAATAAAAACAATGCGTAAATATATTCATCGTAGTTACTTACTCCCGTGTAAATATAAGTAAATATTTTTTAAACTAACTCGCCTATTTTAATAATCTGTAAAATAGTAGATATAAAGGTATTCAGCATAAGTTAAAAGAGAATTATTTAAGCTTAAACAATACGTAAATATATTCATCGTAGTTACCTACTTCCGTGTAAATAGTGAATAGCGTATTTTTTCTACACATTTTCAAATACACATTTACACATATACACCTAATTCGTTAT
This sequence comes from Sepiola atlantica, assembly GCA_963556195.1. Classification (NCBI taxonomy): domain Eukaryota; kingdom Metazoa; phylum Mollusca; class Cephalopoda; order Sepiida; family Sepiolidae; genus Sepiola; species Sepiola atlantica. Next base: position 32,583,634 of record OY744544.1, on the reverse strand, counting down.
GTTTTTGCCAATAAAAACAATATGTAAATATAATCATCGTAGTTACTTACTCCCGTGTAAATAGTGAATAGCGTATTTTTTCTACACATTTTTATTGGCAAAAACATAACGAATTATGTGTAAATGTGTATGTGAAAATGTGTAAAAAAATACGCTATTCACTATTTACACGGGAGTAAGTAACTACGATGAATATATTTACGCATTGTCTTTATTGGCAAAAACATAACGAATTATGTGTATATGTGTAAATGTGTATGTGAAAATGTGTAAAAAAATACGCTATTCACTATTTACACGGGAGTAAGTAACTACGATGAATATATTTACGCATTGTCTTTATTGGCAAAAACATAACGAATTATGTGTATATGTGTAAATGTGTATGTGAAAATGTGTAGAAAAAATACGCTATTCACTATTTACACGGAAGCAGGTAACTACGATGTATATATTTACGCATTGTCTTTATTGGCAAATAATTCGTAATGTTTTTTCCAATAAAAACAATATGTAAATATATTCATCGTAGTTACTTACTCCCGTGTAAATAGTGAATAGCGTATTTTTTCTATACATTTTCACAAATATTTTTCTTCATACTAGTTATGAAGCGACAGAACCTATGTAAAGATGGAAATTGACATACCCAGGTATTGTATCAACACCGATCAATGGGCGGATATAAACGAGTAAATCACTAGTTTACAAAGGTAAAATATAACAGGCATTGCATTTCAAAAATCGATCATTTCAATATTGATTTGTGAATCAAGAAAACACGTATAAGAGAATATTGAGAAAAATAAGAGAACATGTAAAAATGAAACAAGCGAACATTTAAAAAAAAATAAAACAAAACAAATTAAGAAAAAAAGAAGAAAATAAGAAAAACAATATAAAAAAGTATAAATCTGTAAATATGCAAATTTGAGACAGAATAAAAAGAAAAAAAGGAAATAATCGAAATATTATCCTTAAAAAAATATATAACGAATAAAATAAGTAAAAAAACGGTAAATAAAATAAAAATAAAATAAAATTGTCGAATTTTGACGAAAATCACGTTTTCTTCGTTTACAGATAGTATGTTGTTTATATAATACTTTATATCAAGTTTTTTTTAATAATATAAATGCATCAACATTTGACAGAAAAAATAAACCGTTTCCTTTTTTTAAGACGGAACAAAAGGAAGAATAACTTTCAAGATTTAATTCGCGGATTAAGAATTCTTGAAATCCGAATTCGATGCGCGATCTATAAGTGATAATATGAAAACTGAGAGAACTCCAACCGATTGTATGATAACCAGAAGTTTTGTATCCGATGCGACGTGAACAGAAAGCCATCATTCATTTGAAAAAGACGTTTGTTGACACCAAACCTGTGTGTGGGGGTGTTTGACCCTGCGATAAAGATGACAACATGTTTTTAAAAAAAAGGAGAGAAGCGCAACGTCGATATAAAAACGACCGAAAAGGGAACCCCAGATATAACAACCAATGAAAATGCAGAAAAAGATGTGAATTTAGTTCGCAGCTGAACGCATCGGCATCATCATCGTCGTCAACGTCGACGTTATCGCCGTCGTCGTCATCATCATGGACGTCGTCGTCATCATCGTGAACGTCGTCGTCATCATTATCATCATGATCATGATCCATCGTCATCTTCGTCGTCGTTGTCATCATCGTCTTCATTATCATCATTATCGTAATACTACTACTACTACTACTACTACTACTACTACTACTACTACTACTACTACTACTACTACTACTACTAATAATAATAATAATAATAATAATAATAATAATAATAATAAATACTAACAATAATATGGTACCAGCCTAGGCTGACACCACACAAAATATTTGCATAGGGTCAAGGAGGATGAGAAGACCGAGGAGGGACAGCACAAACCAGACCTCCACTGCAAGTGCTGAGTCTACTGGGACATTGGTGAGGCTTATTGTCACCCATATCCCAGAGAAGACCTATGGTCCTTACCAGCGAGAAATCAATGGTAAACGGCTGTTGTGATACTGCAAATTTATTTGCGGTGGCTACCGAAAAGAGGTGGAGAATACTGGAAATCTGGGGAGACTTGTTGTCACTCAGACTCCAGGGAATACGACCGGTTGCTGGTGAGCAATCACTGATGACCTGTGTGAGAACTCCTAGTGAGTAAATGATGATGATGATGATGATGATACTGCTGCTGCTGCTGCTGCTGATGATGATGATGATGATGATGATGATACTCGACTACGGAGACCAACCCATATAACCCGGTAACGTCAACCAACCGCAGGTAAGTTTAAATAGAAATATGACAAAGATAGACAAACATTAAAAAAAAATCGAAGGAAACTGTAAACTGTCCCCCCCCCCGCCAAAAAAAAAGAGTCGGCTGGTACAACACAAAATTCTCTTGAACGTTGAATCGATGATAGAAAGACTGCGGGAAAATAGCGCCATTTTTACCCCACTTGCTGGGCACGGGGAGTACTTGAATTTTGGGGAGGCATTCTGTCACTCAAATTTCAGAGAAACCTAACGATATTTAGCGAGAAATCAATATCATACAGCTGTATAATTAATTGTATAACTTACTTTCAAAAGAAGCGGAGAGTACTGGAAATATGTGGGGACTTGTTACTCAGACCCCAGGGAACACGAGTTGGTGCCAATGAGAATCACTGATTATGACTCGCGTGATTACTCATACAGAATAAATGATAATACGTGTGTCTGTGTTAAATATTGAGCGAGTGAATTCACTCGTGTATGAAACGGTTAGTAGAGAAGACAAGGGAATGAAAGATAACTCGGGGTCAACCTGCTGAATTAGACGATAGGATTATAAGAGAGAATTACTACAAACGGATATGACGTCACATGACTCAAAGAAAGAGTAAGAGAGAAAGAAAATTAGTTCCTTGGAATCACGACATGTGTTGACATGTCAAATCGAAATTCGCTGAAAAGATTATGACAAAATATTTATTATCGATCACTCTCTATCCCACCCAGCTGATCGGTGATTTGGAACGAAGATCAAGCCGGATAAACCTCCTCTGTTCTCCAAAATTTTTTTTTAAGAGCTTTGATTTCAGAACGACGGGCACTCAGTCTCGGAAGGGGTGCGTACAAAAACAAGCAGCGAACAAAGTATGGATAATAATTATGAACTTTCA
>OY744544.1:32575431-32577931 GCA_963556195.1 Sepiola atlantica | reverse complement strand
AAAGTCTTGGGAACATTACAAATGCGTATATCTCATTAACTATTCCAGGTAGAAAAATGAAACTGGTGCCATTTTAAAGCTTGCTTAATCAAGTTTTTGGTCATACTAATGATTTTCGTGTTATCTTTCCAGGTGCAGTAATGGCGTTCTCTAAACAAGACAAGGCATTTTGCGTCCTCCAATTTGCAAAGACTGAATCGTGGACATGTGTTCAGCGTGCATTTCGCAGGAAATTTAAAAAAGAAGCCCCTGAAAGGAAATCCATTGTCAGATGGCATGCTAAATTTGTGAAAGATGGGTGTTTGTGTCCAAGTAAGCGAACAGGTCGCCCTTCAACTTCAGAAGATGCAGTTGAGCAAGTTCGGACAGCCTTTCAGCGGAGCCCCCATAAATCAGTGAGAAGAGCCAGCAGGGAACTTCAGCTTGCTCCAGCAACTGTCTGGCGTGTCTTAAGGAAACGACTGCAAATGGTACCCTACAAGCTCAAGTTGGTCCAAAAGTTGAAGGACACTGATAAGCCACTTCGCCGTGACTTTTGCATTGCAATGCAAGAGAAGTTGGAAGATAACGGCTTTGATGACCGGCTTGTTTTTAGCGATGAGGCGACCTTCCATCTGAATGGCAAAGTTAACAAGCATAACACTCGCATATAGGGTACTGAGAATCCTCATGAACTTCTTGAGCACGAGCGAGATTCACCAAAAGTGAACGTGTTTTGTGCAATTTCCAAGAAAGGTGTCTATGGACCGTTCTTCTTTGAAGAGGCAACTATCACTGGTGAATCCTATCTCAACATGCTGGAAGACTGGTTAATGGCTCAGTTGGAACAAGCAGAATCTGATGACTTCATTTTTCAACAAGATGGTGCACCACCACACTGGAGTCTTAGAGTAAGGCAGATTCTTAACACAAGGCTGCCTGGTAGATGGATTGGGAGATCTGGGCGAGGTGATGACGTTCTCATGCCCTGACCTCCTAGGTCTCCAGATCTTACCCCGTGTGACTTTTTCCTTTGGGGCTTTGTCAAGCAACAAGTCTATGTGCCGCCCCTTCCAAGAGATATTGACGAACTAAAGGCTCGAGTAACGGCAGTTGTGGGAACCATTGACGTCAAGATGCTGGAACGCGTTTGGCAGGAAATGGACTATCGACTAGATGTCTGCCGTGTGACGAATGGTGCTCATATTGAGCAACTTTGAAGATTCCCACAAAACTTGAAACTTTAACCTTTCCAACGGTACCAATTTCATTTTTCAACTCCTAATAGTTTTTGAGTTATTAAAAATCGTTATGTTCCCAAGACTTTTGAAACACCCTGTATATATATATATATATATATATATATATATATATATATATATATATATATATGGGAAATGAAAAAGAAAAAAACAAAAAATGTTTTTTTATGTATTCATCAACGTTTCGTCTTCATTTGTTAGACTACCTCAGGATGATAATTTTATGAAAAATGTCACGTAGGTACATAGAAATAGGTGGATGACATGATGGGTTGATGAGAATAAGTAGAAGTCACTTCTGGGAGCGCAGGGAAGTCGGTAGCAGAGAGTGAAATGAATGTGTATTTCTGAGTGAACAAGGGGAGGGGTGGGAGTGTTAGTGAATCTGTCTTAAGGTCGGAGAGAGGGAGGGGTGCTGAGGTTTTTGTCGTGGTGAGGTGTAGCATGGAGTTTGAGGGTCTTCTTCGAAATATATTATGGAACACGGTCACACAGATTACATCAGTGTTGAAGTCTTGCCTAATCAAGTAAGATTTGCTATATAAATTGTTAAAAAAGTTTTTGAAAAAATATATAATTAAAATCACTTGTATTTGTCTTACTTCTCAACTACGACATATTTCCTTTCCTTGCACTGTGATAGCTTTCTAATACTCCCCTCTCTCTCATATATATATATATATATATATATATATATGTGTGTGTGTGTGTGTGTGTGTGTGTGTGTGTGTAAGGCATGTTTCGACGTTTATATATTTGCATGCTCGGCGTAAAAGGTGTCCAAATGTGGTGGATGTTTTTCGTTTTATGTAATTTTATGAAACAGGGGCTAAAAAGGGGGTGGAAGCGTTTCATAAAATTTCACATACCTTTAATTTTTGTGAAATGTTTACATTAAATAAATATTTCAGTTTCTTTGATGTGTTGTAAAGTGATTTTATAGGACACAATATGGGCACACCATTCTATTTCTTCTAACAGATGAAGTTTTAAATTAGAGAAATGTTGAAGAAATTAAAAGTATGTAATAGATTTGGGTCAAAATTAGAATAAAGGGTTCTAGAAATACGGTTGATATTTTGATATTAATCTTCGTAAGGTGACATGAAAGTGATGTAAACTGTTCTGTTTTGGGAATATATATATATATATATATATATATATATATATATATATAAAGTCAATACAACAAAAGATATAAGAGGCAACTAATATATTTAATTAGTGAACATCCGGATAAAACTGAAGCTCAATATACT
>OY744544.1:32567931-32570431 GCA_963556195.1 Sepiola atlantica | reverse complement strand
AATACTATAATCTTAAAATTTTTGATTCTGGAGAACGCTGAGTAGAACAAATTGTCCTGGTTTATTTCTAATTTCTATTCCAACTTTTCATTTCAACACATTCTGAAGATACGTAATGTCGATGAAGTCAAGAGTCCGAAAAGAATTACTATATGTCACTTACCAAAAGTAAAACTGTAATCTGACAATTATTTATCTTGGACAACGCCGAGTAGAAGATATTGTCCCGGTCAATTCCTAATTGTTTACGTATACCCATTTCACATTAATATGAAGGTTACTTATGTTGATAAAGACAATGATCCAAAGAGATTTACTAAATACCAGTTACTAACAGTAATGCAGTAATCTTACAATTTTTATCCCGAACAACGCCAAGTAGAAAACATTGATACCTGTCAATTTATGATTTTTTGCCCTTCCCTTCACTCATTTCAACATATTCTGAAGATACGCGATGTTGATGAAGTCAATAGTCCAAATGGATTTACTATATATCCCTTATCAAACGTAGTACTGTAATCTTACAATTTTTCATTCTGGACAACACCGAGTAGAAAAAATTATCTTGAACAATCCATATGTCCCCATACTCTATTTTACAATACTATTAAAATTGTTGATTAAGCCAATAGTCGGAAGAGATTTAAAATATACTACTTACCAAAAGTAATACTGTAATCGTACAATTTTTAAATCTCGAATAACGCCAAGTAGAACGTATTATCCCGGCCAATTCCTTTCCCTTCTTTATTTAAACATATTAAGATGCTACGTTATGTTGAGTAAAACAATAGTCCGAAGAGATTAACTATATATCTCTTACCAAACGTAATACTGTAATCGTACAATTTTTTAAATCTCGAATAACGCCAAGTAGAACTAATTATCCCGGCCAATTCCTTTCCCTTCTTTATTTAAACATATTAAGATGCGACTTTATGTTGAGTAACACAATAGTCCGAAGAGATAAACTATATATCCCTTACCAAATGTAATACTTTAATTTTACAATTTTGTTTATCCCGGGAAACGCCAGGTAGAACAAACGGTCCAGAGAAATTCCTAATTTTTTGTATCCCTTCTCAATTTAACAATAATATGTAGTAAATTATGTTGATAAAGACAATAGTCCGCAGAGAGCTAATATATATTCTAGTTACCAAAATTAATACTGTAATCTTACAATTTTGACCTCGGACAACGTCAAGTAGAACAAATAGTCCAGATCAATGCCTAATTTCTTGTACCCGCCATTTTACAATAATATGAAGGCAAATGATGTTGATGAAGTTAATAGTCTGGAGAGATATAATGTATACCCCTTACCAAAAGTAAAACTGTAATCTTATAATTTTTGATTCGCACAATATCGAGTAGAACAAATGGCCTCGGTCAATTCCTAATTCATTGCCTCCCCCAATTTTACAATGATAATAAGTAAATGATGTTGATAGAGATAATAGTCCACAGAGAGCTAATATATACTAGTTACCAAAACGTTATAGTGTAATCTTACACGTTTTGATCTGTGACAACGCCAGGTAGAAAAATGGTCCCTGTTGATTCTTAATTTTTTACCCCTTCCCTTTCAACATATTAAGAAGATACGCAATGTTTCTGAAGTTAATAGTCCGGAGAAAATTAATATATATCCATCACGAAAAGTAATACTGTAATCTTACAATTATTTATGCCGGACAATGCTGAGTAGAACAAGTAATCCCGGTCAATTCCTAAGTTCCCTCTCCCCTATTTTGCAAAAATACGAAGGTAAATGATGTTGATAAAGACAATGGTTCAAAGAGAGTTAATATATAAAAGTTACAAAAAGTAATACTGCCATTTTTGATCCCGGACAACGCCGAATAGAACAAATGCCCCCGATCAATTACTAATTTTTCCTATCCGCCATTTTAACATATTCAGAAAATACGTAATGTTTATGAATTAAATAGTCCGAAGTAGTTTACTATATATCCCTTACCGAAAGTAATCATGTATTCTTACATTTTTTATATCCCGCACAATGTTAGGTAGAAAAAATTGTCGGGGCAATTTTTTAATTTCTTCCCCCTCTATTTCAAAATAATATTAATCAAATTATATTGATGAAGGCAATAGTCCGAAGAATGTAGTATCGTAATCATACAATAAATAGTACATACAATGGTATCACAATCTGTTTCCAGACAGTGGTTCTTTTCAGTAAAAACACCAGAACAACGTTTGAGAATACTATATTTTTTATGCATTACATAAAAAAAACAACTACAAGAATAGATCTAAGTTTAAATACCTCGGTATAATATTACATTATATTCACAGCATAGTGATATCTAATCTAGTAAAATGCTGGAGTTTCAAAATAGTCTGTGTTTACTATTGTGTGTGCTGTTTATTTAGTATATGATTTGATAATAATTTTAATTTAAAAAAGAAATAAGTGCATATGTAATTGTGAAATCGAATTAATTAAATTAACACGACGTTTTTATAT
>OY744544.1:32562931-32565431 GCA_963556195.1 Sepiola atlantica | reverse complement strand
GAACAGGTAAACAGAAACGTATATTTCAAGAAGACAAATAGAAATGATATCGATGCCAATAATAACAAACCAATAGTAAATATTTGTACCATTAGCGGAAAGAGAGTCAATATATATATATATATATATATATATATATATATATATATATATATATATATAGTAATAATAATAATAATAATAATAATAATAATAATAATAATAACAGAGAAAATACAACCGCACGAGAGAGGCGCAAGCATAGGCTGACGTCACAAAAATTATGGACAGAGGGTCGAGGAGGGAAAGCGCAAACCAGACCTCCACTGGAAGAGCGCGGACAGCTCTGGGACCTCGGAGAGGCTTGTTGCCACTCGGGCCCCAGAGGGGACCGATGGCTTTATATATATATAGTAATAATAATAATAATAATAATAATAATAATAATAATAATAACAGGGAAAATACAACCGCACGAGAGAGGCGCAAGCATAGGCTGACGCCACAACAATTATGGACAGAGGGTCGAGGAGGGAAAGCTCAAACCAGACCTCCACTGGAAGAGCGCGGACAGCTCTGGGACCTCGGGAAGGCTTGCTGCCACTCGGGCCCCAAAGGGGACCGATGGCCCTTATCAGCGGGAAATCGTTGGTAGGTGGCTGTTGCGATTACCGCAAGGTGATCAGCGGTGATGAACGAAAAGAGGTGGAGCATACTGGAGGCCTGAGGAGACTTGTTGTCACTCGGACTCCAGGGAATACCACAGGTTGTCGGCAGTGGGTGACCACTGACGATAAACTGTGTGATAACTCCTAGTGAGTAAATAATAATAATAATTTAGGTAAAACATCCACATTCTGTCGTTGAGTTGTATTTGACTGTCTGGACCTTTACGCTCGCCGCTTTAGCGTAATTATAACTTAATTTCTCTTTTATCACGTGACAACCGCCCATGGCTAAGTAGATTAGGTGGCCGCTAACAGATTCAAGGTGTCTTTGTGAACCGGGCTAGTGTCCCGTGACCGTTTGAGATTGTAATTTCCCTACACAGATGTGACCCGAAAGCTTAAAACGACGTCGTATGTGGGTAAAATATTAAAATATAATTTAATATTGTATATATATATATATATATATATATATATATATATATATATATATATATATAAAGCTTGCAAAAAAAATTTAAATAAATGAAATTTTAATTTAAATTGCACGATTGTAGATTTTCAAAATACTTCACTTAAATACATTCTCATGCGTGCTTCAAAGATGTTGCCAATGGTACCTTAGTACTAACGAAAAGAAAAACATCGGTTTCTTGTCACCCAGTAAAATCAGTTCAGAGGTAGACATTTTAGTCAGCCAGCATTGTAACTTCTTCCTTACCTATCGTGCTCTTGAAAAGCTTACTTTTTGGTTAACCTGTTTTGAGTCATGGCGATTGAACGCTGGGGATGGGGTCTTTTTTAATCTTCGTTTGTCTTGAAGTAAGTCAACCTGCCTCTCCCTTTGTATTAGTATGATTAGCGTCTTACATCAAGTGGCTTCATGCACTGTCTAGAGCGATTCTATAAAAAAATAATGTTAGAGGAGCACTCTTAATCAAATACGTAACCTCAAATCCTTTTCCCATTATTTTCTGATCCCCTGACAAAAAATTTGACATTAAGACAAGTACACCAGTAAATCCTGAGTGATTAAAGGAAAGCAAAGAAAACAAGCCGCGCGTGCGTGGCCCCCCTCTGTATGTGACTCGATGTGGCGAGTGTAAAGTGCAATAAATTTGGGCAATTTGGGGCATTTTTTTTACCCCCCTTTGACCCCCTAGAATTTTACTGAGGTCAAGGATGCTCATTTTATATCCAGAACAATTGTCTCTACATTTTGGTCAAGTTTGAGAAAAATTGAATTGATGGATCAAACGTTATTGGAGAAAAGGGTAATTTTTTGCCATTTTGGGGGCTTTTGACCCCCTGGGGGCGCGAACCAGATTTTTTCCAAGGTCAGCGATACTTATTTTCTATTAGGAACAATTGCCAAGTTTCAGAGAAATTGAATGGATGGATGAAAAGTTATGGGGTAAAAAATGTCATTTTTTGCCATTTCAGGGCCTTTTGACCCCCGGGGGGGGGGGGGTAACCAGATTTTTTTTCAAAAATCGGAGAATGTCACTTTCTAATCTGACCAAAGTTACAACTTCATGCAAAATTTCGGAGAAATTCAACGGATGGTTGCGGAGAAAAATCCGGACGGACGGACGGACGGACGGAGCTGCCTCAAAACATAAGTCCCTCGATGTTATAAATCGGGGAACCAATAAAGACGAGAAAAAAAGAAGAGAAAATAAAAATGAAAACAAAGAAGGAGAGTGAGGAAGGACACGGTGCTTCATTTATGTCTTCTTTAAGAGTTTTGCGATGATTTGTATTAAATGAGAGAATGTAAAAATTGTATCTTTATTTCCAGACCTGAAAGAGACCAGTTATGATCGAAATGAACTTTTTGCTTAGTATGTGTT
>OY744544.1:32535431-32557931 GCA_963556195.1 Sepiola atlantica | reverse complement strand
GAGGGGAGGCGAAGCCTGGGAGGGTGGACCTCCTAGAACTGCACAGGACAGGCGTGCAGTATCCATCGGAACAGATACTACACTTTGATCTTAGCCAAAAATGTGCTGGCAGTATAAGAGTAACACAGATATGTACGTATGTGTGTGCGTCAACGATACAGTTGGAATACATCCTTTATAAGATTTAGATTGCATCAAGGGAAGCAGGTGCTAAAAGAACGAGAGAGACATCACGTTCAAGCAGGGTTTTATATCCTTGGGTCCTGATGAGTGATCTACAATGGAGATCGACTTAAAGGCACTTATACGCTAAGAAGGCTTCAATTCTTGTCTTTCAAAAAACCCTTTTCCTTCGGGAATGGGTATTGAAATTATCGATGTGAGCAACGAGGGCGGATGGAATGGAATTAATAAAGAATTCATGGAAGCGTGTAAAAGAAGCAAGGCTTTGACATAAAACTTTTTTTTCAAAGAAGAAACGAAGAAAAAGTAGTGGCCGAGACGAAATGGTGGAGCCATTCTTTGGGCGCCGTTATTACGCATGACTGGCAGACGGGGCTTTGCTTCCCTTATCTTAGTGTGATTTTCGAGAGAACTCTTCGCAGAGACGATCAGAGATCAGCATTAAAAAAGGGAAAAGAAGATAGGATATAAGTAATTCCTGGATATAATGAATATGACTCAGAGAGTCAAAGAGATAGAGAGAGAGAAAGGGGGAGGGGAGAGAGAGGGGGGAGAGTAGGAGACAGACAGAGTAATAAAATACTATTATGCCTCTTTGGAAATATTTTACTTTAATCAATAACCGTAGTTTCAAATTTTAATTAAGGAAATACAAATAAGAATGACACAGTTCCCCCTCTTTTTCTTATATACGTATATAATACTTTTTAGCCTGATGATTCCCTTCGAGAATGAAACATGAACGTTTCTGTGTAGCTTACTTGTCACAAATATATTTGAATACTAATATATATATATATATATATACATATATATATATATATAAAGTAACACGGAATCACATAATCACCGGTGCGATGATTTATTTCGACACTCCAGCCTTTTTCAAGTATCCAAGCGAGACGATTACATGCGAAAAATATAATCGCCTCGCTTAAAGGCCGGTGATTATGTGATTCTGTGTTACTTTATTTTATTCTTGCTCTGTTTATTACATTGAGCTCTCATACTCGGATTTCCTTCTGGAATTTATTTCACTCGAACACACACACTATATATATATATATATATATATATATAATGTATGTAATTTGTGTGTGTATTTCAGCAGTATATTTTATTAAGAAATCCGTTATTGAACAACACGGAATGTTTCTGCTTAATCAGTCTTTTTTATTGTTTTCGATTTTTCGGATGGTCAATCGAGTATTTTTGGATGAATAATTGAATGTATAGTTTTTATGTCCTATTCTTCGCAAGTACTTTCGATTGATTCATTCAATCATCTTCAGACAGAGAAAGAATCTAGTGCGTTCATATCTGCGGAGTTGGGCGAACACTGCGGAAATATATAGCTTTTTAAATAAACACATGGGTGATAAGATGTCGCATGAGGGACGTGATCACGTGCGATGCATGCGAAAAGAAAAAGAAATGAAAACATTAACCTTTTTTCTTTTTTTTATACAGCTAGCAAATTGTTAATATCAACTACTAGACTAGACATTTAAAAATACGGTGGCTAGTCTCGTAATTAACATTGTTGATTGTGGATTGTCTCGTTTTTCATGTACAATTACTAAGAAGTGACTAAATTCTGAATGGTGGCAGTTACGTTCTTTCAAGTTTTAGCATATAGAACTAGAGTCTGAGAGATGTAATGTGAGTCTTCGGGAAAGTGTAGTGGTTGTGTAGTTAATGTAACAATTAGTTTTAGTATCATTGGAGATACATTCTTCCATAGGACATTGGAACTGATATACTATGCTAGTTGGTTTTACTAAGTCGTTAGCCTCAGAGGTTTTATTGTTAATTATGTGGTTAGATGTATGAATTTTTTATAATAGTAGATGGGCTTCATTTTATTATTACTATTTACGGAATATATATATATATATATATATATATATATATATATATATATATATTTATAAATTTGTATTTTGGTGTATCATGAAAATATAGATTCTTGAAATGCGCAGAAACAATTGTTCATAAATAACAGTTTTTTAGTACGAAATATGTAATGTTATTCTTTGAATAACTAAGGTTTACATAATACTATATAGCCTGAAGATTACCCCCTGGGATGAAATGCGGGGAGGCCTCTGTGTAGCTTAATTGCCATAAATATATTTTCATAGCTTACTACCTAGCTCTACTTACGTATCGAGCACTGTTGAAGTAAATACTGAAAATTGATACATAAAAAATTATATCTCTTTATAAAATGTTATATGGATGCATAAAATACTAATACATATATATATATATATATATATATATATATATATATATATATACATATATATATATATAGTAAGTCATGAAAATATATTGATAGCAATAAGGTAATTAAGCTACAGTGAATAATCGTCACGTTCTTACGATTATTCACTGTAGCTTATTTGCTATCAATATATTTTCAAAATAAACTACCTCGCTTGAGTACTGTTGAAGTAAATACTGAAAATCGATATATAATATATTATATCTTCTGATAACATTTTATGTTGATACACCAAATAATATATATATTTATTTTATTCATTGTCAGAAAATGTTTGATGATATATATATATATATATATGGCGTAGGGGTTAACATCGCCGACTGTCAGCTCGACGATTGCGTTTCGATCCCGGCTTGAGGCGCTAACTGGTCTAGCCGCACTGACGAGCTGTGAAACAGCCCGTATGTGGATGACTATATATATATATATATATATATATATATATATATATATATATGAAATGAAAAGTCACACTTAGAAGCGTTGATGAAATGGTAATAATAAGGAGAATATTTTGAAAAAATATTTTGAAAACCTGGACAACGCATTTATTTATGTTTTTTTGAAAAAATATTTTGAACACCTGGACAACGCATTTATTTATGTTTTTTTTTTAAATAAATATTTTGAAAACCTGGACAACGCATTTATTTATGTTTTTTTGAAAAAATATTTTGAAAACCTGGACAACGCATTTATTTATGTTGTTTTGAAAAAATATTTTGAAAACCTGGACAACGCATTTATTTATGTTTTTTTTTAAATAAATATTTTGAAAACCTGGACAACGCATTTATTTATGTTGTTTTGAAAAAATATTTTGAAAACCTGGACAACATATTTATTTATGTTTTTTTAAAAATAAATATTTATCCATCTTAAAAACTTGAGCATTTTCGGTGATATACACCGTTGCCATAAGAATAAGCATATTTGTGTTTCCTCTTGGTTCTTCGTTTACTCCTTCTTGATTGAGACATATTTATCGCATCAAACGTTTTCTGCACATACTACAGAATATATCCTATTATGTATTAATTAGCTATAAGACCCTCTGCCTCTCCTTACCCTGATTTGCATTTTCTCCGATAACTATCTTTTTCTGCACCCTTTCACCATTCTTTATAGATAGACTAGATCAGCAATCTATTCATTCATTCATGCTTTTTTCGGGTTAAATACAGATGTGAGATTAGAAACCGAATCAGTTAGTCGCGTATGGACAAGTTTACGTTTCTCTTCTTTCAAGTTTAGAAAATAAGTTTGTCACATAACGATGACTGTGTTTGAATGAACACGTTTGAGTGACACTTAAGGGTGAGAGGTGACCCTAGACAGAAGTCGCGGATCCACATGACTTGATGTTAGAGTTTTACTTCCTCTTGGCTGGCGAGACTCTAAACAGGAAAGATGTGTCCGGGGTGCTGCCCCTAATTAGGTATCAACATACACAATGTTACTAGGTGTAGCGGGACGAGCTCCCCGTCTATCTATCCGTCTGTATTTCTCTCTGTACCACGCGTACGAAAGTAAACTGTCCATCTGATGGTTTCTATGACTGTTCTTCTCTTTAGTATGTACTTTTATTAAAAACTAAACATCGGCGTCCGAGTGATTGTGTAAGATAATGAAGAGTGGCAAAAATGAATCATGGACGAGTCCATTGTGGGTGGGACGTCGAGAAATAAATAAAGGCGACTTGATAACTGTTAAAAAGGAGAATGTTCCGCAGTGTAAAAGGGACTTTAACAACGACGATTTCAAAAACGCGAAGAGCCGAAACGCGAAGAGCCGAAACGCTTGGTGATCGGAGTATCGATGTACCGCAAAAATGCGAGTTTACCGATATTTATGGCACCGATGAAGCTTTATTGGCTATGGTACCCAAGCCCGTCTTGCTGTTAGACTTTTGTGTCCGCTGACTACAAATTCGAGTGATAAGCAACTTTGTACTATGAAGGAATCCTCTGACTTGTACGTCATCAAAGTGCTTGTAGAACAATTGCTTCAGTTCACGCTCGGATAGACAATGCAGAGTAAATTGCTTTCCAATCGGATGTATATACGAACGAGTCTCTAGCGTAAACCAAGTCTGTGACCTCAGCAAGAAAAAAGACTTTCATGAGACAAAAGTATGTCAAAATATTGTTTAATATGTGTGCGTAGCCGGCGTAAACCATTCGGTAATGGGAAATAAAGAAAACCAAAGTTTTTTCATATACGTTCTGTTCTTTGTCATTTTTGTTAGACCTTACCGGGTACCCTGAAAGAACGGGTAATGCAACACTTGTATCCACAGACAAACAAGAACCTGGATTCAAAACGACGACACGGGCGTATAATTGTTTATACATCGGTAAGTAAAAGTAAAAAAATAATTACACACATGTACATCACAAGACAAATGAAAATAAACAAAAATGATTACATTTAATCAATAGTTAATACTCGACACTTCTGACATTTTACATAGCAAAACTCGTAAAGATAAAATAAGACTGAGTTTTGGGGACCAAAAAAGTACATTTACTCCCACCCCTCTCTGTAAAAGTGTAGCATCATGATTGAAGGACAAAAAAATGAATAAATATGTTAATGCTTATTTATCAATATAAATAAATGCAAATGTACCTGTTATGTATTTACAACAATTAAACGTATATTATTATTTAAAAGCTTTCTTGGCACTTCTGCATTTCAACCGTCACTTGGACTTAATAATTGAAGAGTTCCATTCATTCCACCGAGTCAACCAATGTTGACGGTTTGTTGGATTTTCGTTTTAAATTATAAATTTTCGTTTTAAAAAATCACTGTTGACTATTTTGATAAAATTTTAATTCATACAATAAAAAAATCACTTACTAAAATCACTGACTATTCATTTTAATGATAAATTTTCATTTTAAAAATCACTGTTGACTATTTTGAGAAAGTTTTAATTCATACAATAAAAAATACATTTTTATTATTTTTATAAATTTTAAAATTATTAAATAAAATATTTTCATATTCAATAACGATACATTGTTCGCTGTTATTGTTCTTCGCTGTTAATATTGTCATTTTGAATTAAAAACATCTAATTCGGTTACTTCCGGTTGGTTGTCTGCCCCTGCCTTCAAAAGCGGCAAGAAAATTAAGTGACGGTTGAAATGCAGAAGTGCCGCTTTCTTTCAAGTATTTTAAGTAGCGAAGTTTGCGAAGCGATAGCTAGCTGATAATCCCACCTAATCAATCATAAAACTGATCGATGGTGGAAATAAAAATCGAACGAATAAATTCTGGAGAAATGTTAAAGCTGTAAGTGAACTAATATTCACAAATTGAGGTTAGGAAAAATCTTTTTTTTTTTAAAGGGATAATGAACGCAATTGTAACAAGCCGCGCGTGTGTGGTCCCCCTCTGTCTGTGACTCGATGTGGCGAGTGTAAAATGCAATAAATTTGGGCAATTTGGGGCATTTTTAACCCCCCTTTGACCCCCTGGGGGCGCGAACCAGAATTTTTCGTGAGGTCAAGGATGCTCATTTTATATCCAGAACAATTGCCTCTACATTTTGGCCAAGTTTCAGAAAAATTGAATGGAGGGATCAAGCGTTATGAGAGAAAAGGGTATTTTTTTGAACTTTTGGGGACTTTTGGCCCCATGGGGGCACGAACTAGATTTTTTCCAGGGTAAGCGATACTTATTTTCTATTAGGAACAATTGCCTCTACATTTTGGCCAAGTTTCAGAGAAATTGAATGGATGGATGAAAAGTTATGGGGCAAAAAATGTCATTTTTTGCCATTTCGGGGCCTTTTGATTTAAAAAATCGGAGAATGTCACTTTCTAACCTGACCAAAGTTACAACTTCATGCAAAATTTCAGAGAAATTCAATGGATGGTTGCGGAGAAACATAAGTCTCCCAATTTTATAAATCGGGGGACCAATTAAGGAATATCTGCAACGTAAATTGCTATACGGAGAAGATTATGTGAACGAAATTTCAAATGTTCCGGCCACGCAATATTCGCAAACCGAATTTGACATAAATCTTTTGTTGTAAACAATAAGAAATGCAATTGTAGTTAAACAGTTTATATGACGCAAATTGATATGGAGACAAAGAAATCTTTATAGGTAAATACGATTTGATAAAGAGTATAAAGCAGTTCGACGGAAAGAAAGGAGATGGAATGGTTGCACAGTGACAGGCGCACACACAAGCGCGTACGCACATACACATGCATGCGTACACTTAAGATCAGATCGCATTTGTAACAGATCTCGATCTATTAAATAGATCGAGATTCCAAACACGGGAAAACGATGTATAACGTTCAAACAGCAAAGTAAAATATACAGGCAACAGCACACTCACAAATTAGCATCGCTTGTAGTAAGGATTGAACCTTCAACATCTTGAATATTGTCGCTCAAAACTGATTTTTTAAAAAAACATAGTTTACCCTAGACAAGGCAGACTGCCACTGTAGACGTAAGGGGCTACTGAGAAGAAAGAAAAGGGAGAAGGTTGGGGGGGGGGAGTCAACCTAAATTGGGATCTGCGTAGCGAGATGTCTGTTTACATTAGTTTTAAATTTCTGCATGTCAGCACCGTCGGGAAAACAGGGGGCAGGGAGGGGGTTCCAGAGGCCAGCAGCACGAGGAAAGAAGCTATTTGAGTAGAAAGCTCTCCGGCATCTGGGGACCTCCACAGTGAATGGATGGGATTTAGTCGATTGTCGAGTTGGTCTAGTGAACTTACGACGAGGGGGCACCAGAGCAGCCAATTCATCGGAGCACAATCCATTGAAGTATTTGTAAAACAAGCACAAGGATGCTACATTGCGGCGATGGGACAGGGACTGGAGCTTGGTTGACAGTGAGGGACCTATTAGGTTGGCGACTCTTTTTTGGACCTTGTCAAGGAGGGAGAGACTAGTAGATGATGCACCAGACCAGATGTGGCAACAATACTCCATGCATGGGCGGACGGTGGCTTTGTAGAGATACAGGATAATGCCAGGTGTGAGGAGTTTACTAGCACGGTAGAGGGAGCCAACTTTCTTTGCGGCAGCCTTGGCAATGTCTTCAATGTATTTGTTCCAATTCATATTACCTGTGAAGGTTAGGTCGAGGAATTTGATTGTTATCCATTGCGAACCGTGAGTCAATAACTAAGATTAATAATAAAAAAAAAACACTTTTATTTTACAATGACTCAGAGAATGCAAATAATCTACACCAATGGATTAAATAAAGGGCTCATTTCGAAATTTGTTCCAGGTTCTCGGGTTTTAATTAAAGATTCCCGAGTTCGACTAGCTGGATTCCAAGTTGCATCAGATGCACCAGAAGATGGTCAGGGGTTACATAGGCTGTAATGTTGTGGCTATAACAACACAGGCATTGATAGTGGTTCGAAACTATTTAGACAATACAAAGAAGATGTCTCTTTGAATACAGAAAGTGTTTGTTAGACAAGAGGGACAATTCAGAAGGAATTATAAAAACCAAATAAAAAAATAAATGAAAAATAAAATGTAATGTGAGCTGATATCCCTCTCTCCAAACACACACAAATACCCCCCCTGGTAGATTTTGATCCAGTACGATTTAAAAAGATGTAAGATGACTAATCAGATAAAATAAATTTGAAAACGACAAAAATTGTAGAGAATAAAATGAAAAGATAGGAAAACTAATTTCCATGGATTATTTTTTTTCCAAATGCAACAATGATAAAAAAAAATAAAGAGACAAACTAAAAAAAAAAGAAGAGCGGTAAAATCTAAAAGGGACGTAACCATTAATTCCGTAACACATGCAAGAAAACGCTAAACATCAAATTAGATACAAAAAGTTATCAAATGAGAAGTTTTAAGTCTCAGGCGTTGTTTTATTTGCATTTTTCATTTTATAGAATAATCAAAGAAAACAAATCCATGTTATTATAAAAAACATGATTGTAAATTTCGATTTGAAAGAGAAGGAAAGAACAGATATAAAAAAACGGAATGTTTCTTTTCGTTTTATTAAACGAAAAAAAACGGAATGTTTCTTTTCGTTTTGTTAAACGAAAACTATGAGCGAAGCGAAGACAAATGCTTCTGAAGCAACAAAGGATCATTTTTAAGAGTTCAGCGAAAATAAATCGAATTCATTTGAAAAGATGAACCAATGAATAAACAAGAACCCATTTTCTAAACATCTGTCCGTTCAATCTGCGCGCTTTTAAAGTCTCCGTTCACTCTTGAGACAATTGATACCCATCGAAGGGTGCCTGCGCGGGGAATCAAATGTGAAACAAGGGTTGCGCAATCCACTAGTCGCACGCTATTTAGGCCAGCGCGGCGAAGCAAAGGTTGCATAATCCAAATCCACGCATCTTCTAAATCGGCACGCTTTATTTCAATGACAAGAAGTTCAGGAAGCAATGTTGAGATAAAAAGAGAGCTCTTTCACATACCGTCCTTTATATTTCCAAATGGTCACCCACTTAAGTACTGACCAAGCTCAGCGTCTCTTAACTTCGCTGATCTTACAGGAACCGGTGTGTCAACGTGATTATGCCGTATTTTAGCGATAGATATTCAAATACAATTTGAAATTTAAACTAACGAAAACGCTATTTCAGACTTAAGAGCTGCCCCCCCCCCCCCTGCAATTACATTTGCACCCCCTGAAATTTGTGATCCAAAAAATATTATAAATATAAATGCTCTTATATTTCCTAGTCAACTATACTTCTTCATTATGAACCAGTATTTACTTTTGTGTAATATATTTTACAGCAGGGCCGAATTAAGGGGCCAAGGGGCTGGGACCCTGGGCCACCCACAATGAGGGGACCTCCCACCAACTTTTAACATAATTTCCGATTTCAAAAACGCTTCTTTGGATTTTATTTTGTTTAAAACTTAATTTTCCATTCCTGGTACTAATGATACCATAATAAATATTTACGGATTTTAAACTACCAGTTAAAATAAATCTATTGACCATAATAACATCTAAATATGATTTAAATTTATGTTACCTTGTAAAAAGAAAAAAATTTAAAATGTACGTTTTCTCAAACTCAAACATAACTTCGCTAGTTTCAGATCAAGTGGTGAGGGAAACAAAGCCTCGGTGCTTTTCACCTGTTTCCTGCTTGGTGAAAGCGATTGTCAGTGTATCTGTCTTTTTTGTCAACTTACCAAATATATATTTTAAAATATTGTTAATTCACACTATTTAATATCATAAATTATCAATTTCATAATTATAAATATAATTCAAATGATGTAATATAAACACAAAATGAATTCACGTTGTTGTTCTGCCAGCTTCTTATAAAAGAAAGTGTTGTCTTCATTCAAAAGATAGAAATGAATACTAGCAACCTAAATTATTTTCAAATGAAAGTGGGAATTAGATTAAAAAATTATTTTTGTATTTTATCACGAATCTCAAATACGTTTTTTTCTTTTTGTTGTCAATTGCAACTATTAATTAAAAAAATTGTGAATGTTACATTCAACATTTTTGAAATTAACATAGAAAAAACATACCAGATTTCACCCGAGATGAAGTTGAAAGAAAAAACAGCATTGGTAGGGTATAAACCCCACGTACAAATAGAAGATTATAATAGAATTCTGTAAAGCTAGCAAGTAGCTACCTTATTTTACGAACTTTATCTTATTATTACTGTGTTTACTATGCTTTATGTGCTTTACTATGCTGATGTTGTTATTTACATGTACCTACCGAAATACACAACAATATATTTAGATTATATAAAAGAAATTGAAATTTTGTATCTACTTATTTATATTTATATATCAGTACACACACACACTGAACCAACACGTCGCTCATATTAGAATATAAATATTAGTTTTGCCCCTCCTAAAAATGCCTTGCCCCCCTAAAAATGCCTTGCCCCCCAAGTTAGAAGTCTGGCTACGTGCCTGAAGAGCTGTCGAGCGGACGACTGACAGAGCGTCTTATAGAGACATTTAGACACATCTAATATTAGATGCGTCCATGTACTATGCGCGTTTAATAATGTTCGCTATTATTATACTAAATCTGATTTACTAAAAGTATGTTCTCTAAGGATTTGTTCTTACATATTTTAATCACACAAAATACATGCTAAAATATTACACATATTCAGGATCGAGTTAAGTTTGAAAAAAACTTCAATTTTAATTATTTTAATTAGCCGAAATTTGCTAAAATAAACTCCTTAGGTTGTCCATCTCTTAGTAACTTTCTATCAATTTTACTATCGCTCACTGTATGCTGTTTGAACCCCAGTCGTTTATTGTCATCCTTTTCATCACCCCCCTCTCTCTCGCTCTCTCTCTCTCTCTCTTTTGTTACTTACTATAGGGGGTAATAAAGACAGAAATAAATATAGGATTCGAATATTCCATTATAAGCTAAATGGTATGACACAACAGACAGTAACACTATTTCTTCCGTAGCATGAGAAATATATATATATATACATATATATATATATATATATATATATATATATATATATATATATATATATGGGGTAAGGTACCTTGTAAGTCATGAAAATTAAATGCCGTGGTAGACAAAATGTTTTAAAAAAGACAAACGGAAAACATGTTAGAATGCAGGAGAAAAACAAAAAAAACAAGAGATTTAACCGGTTTCGTTCGTATTATCGAACGTCTTAAGAAAAGGTGAAGATTCTCATATGGTCCAATCGGATCATCTTTTCCTTCTCTCATGTGTGTGCCTACAAAATAAAATTGTTTCCAAATCTTCACTTTTTCTGAAGACGTTCGATAATACGAATGAAACCGGTCAAATAACTTGTTTTTTGCTTTTTCTCCTGCATTCTAACCTGTTTTCCGCTTGTCTTTTTTCAAACACATTATATATATATATATATATATATATATATATATATATATATATATATATATATATATATATATATATAGCAACAATAGACTAATTTTTGAATTTTATATTTTATCTTTTACATTTAACTGGCTTTGCAAACTCACATTTTCCTGGTGAAAACAAGTTAACAAAAGCTTAATCCGTGGCCCAATGGCTTACATTTTTACTAGTAGCATTTCAAATTGAACCGTGGAAATAGGAGAATCTAAATAGGTAGAGAATCATTCCTACCAAATTTGATGTTTCAAGGTCTAAGAACTTAAATGTCGTTAACGGACAGTCAATCACAGGAAGGTATTTGTCGATTTCTATATATAAGGTGGGCCATAAAGGTCTCTCACATTTTCGATGGATATTAAAACAGAAAAAAAATCTGAACGAAATTTATCACAGAAAGCAGACAAAAAATTATCTACTGCGTCGTGCTACACATAACTCTGCGTATGGAATTTTAAAAGTACAACTTACCATTGGTTTTGGACTGCCACACTTAATGTTTGTTTTTTTTAATTATCGAGTTATGCGCTGATTAGATGCACGTAGTTTAGGTTGATTTACCCCTTAGGAGGTTAGACACAAGGTCAGATATGGGTTTGAAATGCCAGCATACAAAGATCAGTGCAACAAACTCGTCGGGATCCTCAGTAGATTAGCAGTAAAAATGAGAGTAGAAAGTGGACATTGGGTTTATTTTGTCTTTTAGTCCTCACATTCCATGAGCGATGTTACTGACAAAGGGGGAATAACTGCTGTTTTCTGGGTCAGAATCTATCCGTCTAACACTTATTGTTAGCTAGTTGTTCAACTTGAAGTAGTATTTTTTTAGCTGCTCGCATCAAGTGGCTTCATGCTTTGTCTGGAGCGATTTGCATAAAAACAAATAAATAAATAAATAACTATCCCTTCCAAGAGACAAGGCGTTTTCTGGAAGGGTTGACGTCCTAGGACGTGACAGAACAGCAGTCCAACAGCAGCAAAGCTACTGTTAGATTGATTTGCATTAATACTTTTAAGAAATTATCCGTAGGATGGTCCCAGAAAAGGGTGGTCCGCACAAAATGCCACCTATGGAATCGTTGTCTGACTTGTCCACCAAGTTTCAGTTATGAATCTCCAACAGTCTTTGTTTTATTGTCCACCAAGTTTCAGTCATGACTCTCTAACAGTCTTTGTTTTATTGTTCACCAAGTTTCAGTCATGAATCTCCAACAGTCTTTGTTTTATTGTTCACCAAGTTTCAGTCATGAATCTCCAACAGTCTTTGTTTTATTGTTCACCAAGTTTCAGTCATGAATCTCCAACAGTCTTTGTTTTATTGTTCACCAAGTTTCAGTCATGAATCTCCAACAGTCTTTGTTTTATTGTTCACCAAGTTTCAGTCATGAATCTCCAACAGTCTTTGTTTTATTGTCCACCAAGTTTCAGTCATGACTCTCCAACAGTCTTTGTTTTATTGTTCACCAAGTTTCAGTCATGAATCTCCAACAGTCTTTGTTTTATTGTTCACCAAGTTTCAGTCATGAATCTCCAACAGTCTTTGTTTTATTGTCCACCAAGTTTCAGTCATGAATCTCCAACAGTCTTTGTTTTATTGTTCACCAAGTTTCAGTCATGAATCTCCAACAGTCTTTGCTTTATTGTCCACCAAGTTTCAGTCATGAATCTCCAACAGTCTTTGCTTTATTGCCGTTCAATGATGTGCTCCAAATGGCACCTCTACATTATAAGCACACCTTGATACGACATATAAGGTACGGTTTCATACCTTTGTATATTGTATAAGAGAATACAACATTTTATAGTCACTTCAACTTCCGGTATATTTAAGCGATCACTCAGCGTTTCCTTCGCCTTTTGGCAAGAAACAAAATGTAGAGTCTGCTCTGATAGTACACTTCATCTTTTCTATCAACGATCAGTAAAAAAAAAATCCTTCTAGACCAAGGCAATTAAAATTTTTGTTCCAATCCAAACTGAACCCTTTTATTTAATTCACAAGGGCAGACTGCCCTTTTCACGTACGCCATGACCGGCTAGTTTACTTTCATACCAGTCAAGGGTTCGTCCTCGACAATCAGTCCGCTGGGGTCTGGGTCCTGCTGGAGTGTCCTTGTTCTCTGTCTGTCTCTCAGGCTTTAGCTTCTATCTGAGAAGGGATTATTTTATTGTTACTCGCGTGAAACGCTCTACCAGAGAATGTGACGGGCTACTCAGGCATTTTTGTAGGCCAGAGGCGCTGATCTGGTGCGCTTACTTCCCAAACACTGACCTTGTGTCTAACCTCCTATGAGGTAAATAAAATGACTGTGTAGAAGTTTTAGCATCGCCCGTACTAAGGATTGAACTTTCAACTGCCATAAGATTGTCACTAAGAACTTAACTTAGCACTTTATCCGTTGCGTCACGGATCAATACAAATTTTCAACCCTCATCTAAAACTTCCGAAAACATAAGGACTAATGTTATTTGGGAATTTCTTTTATCCTAGTCTTACTGCTTCATCAAGGCTGAATATTTAGTCTATCCTACTGATTCACATATAACTAGGAAATGAGAGGGATGGCTTCATACTTTTATTAAGGATATTCGAAAAAAAAAAACCTTTTACATCATACGTACTTATGGTATACCCAAACGATAACACATCTAAGTACCGACCGGACTCAGCGTTTCTTTTGCCTTTTTAACTAGGAGCAAAGTGTACTATCTGTTTTGATACTTTTTATAACCTCGTAATTTAGGTTAATTATAAATAATAACTTGTAAATAAATGGATGAACTATCAAGAGAAACGTTTAACAGATTTATTAAAACTGAACACAGAATGAATTAATGAGTTAATTGGCTGCTGGACGCGACTGATATATTCACAGTCTGGCGCCGTGGTCTTTGTTTTCTTTCTCTCTCGGCAGAAGAGTTATCGCTCTTGGGAAAGGGTCTTTCCCAAGGGCGATAACTCTTAACTCCCGAAATGGTTCAAGGGAAGTAATTCCGTTTTCGTTAGGTGTCCTAACAATACTACACTATCTTTTCTGTCATCGATCAAAACAAAAATCTTCTAGACTAAAGAAATTAAAAATTTTTAGTCTTAATCTAGTGTGATCCTTTTATTAAGAGCTGGATTTTCCTCGCTTTAAAAAAACACCTTGTGTCTAACTCGTCCCTCGTGGGGAGGCAAGTAAATAGGGTCGAGATTCAGCGAGGTTTAATTTCGAAGTGGTCGGAAATTTATGAATTACAACTTAAACTGTACGCACATCTGCCCTTGTCAGATTGACCTCTGGCCCTGTCCTTGATTTTCCAAAATAACTTTTTGGACCGAATCATTATTCTGCAGATTCTTCCCCCTCGGGATAACCGCATTCGAAAGATTTGTTCTCAGTAATTACAGCCATTCAAGATTGACCAATTGACCCCTTCACTCGAATTCCTGTAACGAAACAAAAACTACTTGACATGCCTTATCAGTCTTGAGGTGTCCACTTCTCTGGAAAACGGAAGTGATTGGAACGGACCCATTTTCCACAGCTGAGTACCTTCCGCTAGCCAAAGACAAAGTGGGGCGCGGCTATGGTGCCTGTCAAATAATAAACTCTATTTGCATCATATAAAAAAAGAACGGATATCTGTAAGATGCGTCCATTCAACCTGCTGATTTTGAGATAAACATGCTATTATTATACTAAGGCTGAGTCAATCAACGTTTGTTTCCTTAAGGCGTTTTGCCTACATGATTTAATGACAAAAATACATGCTAAATTATTTCTCTCGTTTAGGGATTGGGTTATGGTTAAAAACACTACTATTTTAATTATTTTAATTAGCTGCAAATTGCAAGTAACTCCCTAAGTGATCCCTCTCTCACTAAGGTTTTATGTATAACGCTTATCCTCCTTCACTGCAAGGTGGTTTTACGGGATGCACTCTCTTATTTTATACCGTATCTATAACCCTCGCTTACATCTCCCTCCCCTCTCTCTTTCTCTTTCTCTCTCTCTCTTTCTCTCTCTGTTTATCAGCAGTCGGAGGTGATAAAAGCAGGAAATTATAAAAAGATTGGTATACTCAATTATAAAATAAAAAAGAAAATATCACCACACGTAATAATTCTACTTATTTAGTTTATCTTCATCTACGCCCCTAAAATAGCACCCATTTTGGTATGAAAATTCCCTTGTGATGCTAGAAGGTATAAAAAAAGGAGAATGCTAATTATGAGGTTCAAATAAAGGTAATTTCGCAGAAGCTAGATTATAAGTCGTTCTTTGAATAACTTAAAAAAAACAGGTCTGTATTTTATACTACCTGAACTTAATTGAACGGATCAACTTAATTATTCACGTAATCGCTGACAATATATTCTAGACGAACTGCGTATTGTGTTGCAACTATTCAGAGCTTCTTTTTACTGCGCAAAGTGTTACAACTATTCAGCGATTCTATTTACGGCGGGTCTCAGTGAAGAGTACATATGATTATTTTCTTTGACAGAAGAGATGAGGCTATCAATCCAGCTTTATACTAGAGGGAAAAGTCCGCGTGTTTTATGATGTCAATGGTTCCTTCAGATGTCTATGGAAAGGTTTTGACCCGGTGACATAAAGTTGATATCGCACGGGCCGTCTAAAAGCCCACGGAAATACGCGGAGAAAGGTTCTATCGGCCTCATAACATTTTAAGACTCAACGACACGCACTCGGCATCTTCTAAAGACGTGAAAAGAGTGGATAAAAGACGACAGTAAAATATATGCAAAGGAATCGAAAACAATTCGAGAAAAAATTTATGAGAAAGAGGGAAATGCGGTTTAAACGAAGAAGAAAAGCAATGACACGAAATGGATGAAAACTGAACATTATGGCGAGGAACATTTCAAGAAATGAAGGAGCTATACAATCAATAAAGATGAGAATAAAGAAAAACGTGTGCGTGTGTAATATACACACGCACACAAATATATATATATATATATATATATATATGCCTGTCTTTCTGAAGCTGAAACTCCATCAGAGTAGTACCTATTTATCTACGTCCCACACAGTAGAATGTGACACAAGGTCGGAAAGTGGGAATGCACTCCAGAAGAGGAGTGCTAGGGGCTTTTAAAAAATTGCCTGGGCAGAGTGCCTCAGACATTAAGCACTAAACTCAATCCTCCCCAAAGAGGGGAGGCAAAGCCTGGGAGCGCCACTTCCCAGAACTGCACAGGACAGACCCATTGACCGACGTAAATCCAGACAATACCAGTATGGGGTGCAGTATCCATCGGAACAGATACTACACTTTGATCTAAGCCAAAAGGCTAGGTATGACTATTTACTTAGTCCGCCAGCTTCATTATATACTATGAAAAAACCCGCCGCAAACACTATGCGTGTTTCTCAATTTACATAATCAATTGCATTTGAACTTCTAATAAATTAGTATTCGCAAATATACACTTATGATTCTTATCTTCACATTTCCACATGTATTTACGTAATTTTGCTCGCTAATAATCTTACTTATAAATTATAAATATTGAATCAAATTGTTTAATTAAAATAATAATTGATTTAAAAAATAATGAGTTACGTAGTTATTTCATCTACGCCCAACTGATTAAACAGCGCTAATCCATTGAAACGACCTCCCTCCGTCAAATTAATACGGACGCAAAACGGCGCGTAATTTCAAATATAAACAAACAGTTTGCATTTAACCATGTTACTTTAAAACGTTCTGAGTTTGTTTATTTTCTTAATCTTATTAGCCATTATGTTTTAAAACACACATTTATTGAATGAAATTGTTTAATTAAAATAATAATTTATTTAAAAATTAATGAGTTACGTAGTTATTTCATCGTACACCAACCTGATTAAACAGCGTTAATCCATTGAAACGCTCTCCCTCCGTATTTGATTTCTTAATACTTTCATATCCAATATCATCATTTTTTCACGATCTTACCCGAATTTATGATTCCATGTTTTATTTATGAAAAAAAAAATGTGATTTTCTTTCTTTACTGTCAACAAAAAATAACACATTGTACTGGAAAATTATTCAACTGATTTCAGAATCAAATTGTTTAATTAAGACAAGGTCATTAAACAAACACACAGTGTTCACTGTATTTGATTTTTTGGTGCTTTTTCATTTTAGGACCCGCGCTAAGTTTGACCCCGTCGTTAGAGTTACGGTCAAGGTCAACGTGGGGGTTAGAGTTAGGGTTAGGTTTTCTTTTTTTCGTTTTGATTAAAAATATTTATATGTATGAGGGGAGGATAACAAAATTGGAGGAAGGCGGTAAAAAAAAGTTTTTTTCTTCACTAAAAATATTTCTATTTATGGGAGAGAGTAAAACAAAAATCGGGGTAGGGTCGAATTTCTTTTTTTCTTTATTTTCAACTAAAACAATTCTTGGTCAAAAAAAAAGAAAAACAATGTCTAACCACTCAAGAAATATGACTGGGGCTCCATCAGTTTACGCGTGACGTTCATTTCTGACGCGGCAGCCTAGCAAAAATATGCGACCGGAGGGAGCATATATTTGCTAGTATATATAATTATGAATACCTGTTTATCTACATATGTATAGGATTCATCCTTTCGGGAAGCGTCAGTGTAGAGATAATTATTCATACCGGTCGCAGGATTCGAAAACCTGGAACACGAGTCATGTCTAAACTAAAATTCCAACGTCTTAACCCACTCGGCCACTATGAATAACAAGATAGATCAGCGAGAGTCTAAACCTATTATAGGCAGCTGCCGTCAACATTGTTCACCTAATGAAGGAACATGCATTAAAGCTAGAACAAAAGCTTAGTCAATACTACTCACTTCAATGCCCAGCCTAGATTGGGGGCGGCAAATAATACATATATATATATATATATATATATATATATATATATATATATATATATATATATATATGTATATATATATATGTATAAATATATATGTATAAATATATATATATTTTTGTGTATATATATTAAATGAAAATTTACTAGAACTGTTTAAATGGCTGTTAAGATTTACTAACAGAGCATATATAAATAAACAATGATATTTTAAATTTCAATGATCGATTCTTTATTCATATTTTTACTTGCCCAACTAAAAAAAATATTCAATGTAAATCCTGTACAATTGTTTCGCACAGAAACGAAACACTAGGAATACACACTGTCTTTATACAAATATTAACAAGTTGCAGTTAATGTTTGTATAAAAACATTGTAGATACCATTAACAAACGACTGTCCCATGGCTCATTGCTGCCGACTATCAACTTGATAGTTTAAGGTTCGCACCCTGGATTGGGATGGGTGCTAATCTAGCCGCACTGAAACACGGTGTTTGTTTTTTTTAGTTTTTCGTTTTTGTACGAAACAATTGTACAGTATTTACATTGAATATGATATTATTCAATTGGAGCTAATAATTAAAAATTATATAAAAACATATAAGCATCGCAATTCGCCCACGTGGGAAAATAATCTCTTACTTAGATAAGAGAAATGTTGAATTCTCTACCATAAACTGTAGTTTCGAATTTCATTATATGCAATTATTATACATATAACAATAATAATATATACCGTAATCGCATTCTTTATTAACAACTTGCTCGTACGACTAGTATTTTTCTCAATACTTGTTATTGTTTGCCATAGCTATTTAAAAGGTGTTGGTCATTGCCAACTAACAATCTCATAAACATAGAGTAGCCTTTTCACCTTTATTCGTAATTACGAATTTCCTAAAAAACACTCATTAATTTGAATACTAACCTGGGTATTTGAAACAGACACACGTATTTTATGATTATTTATGTATTTTCAATAAAAAATATATGAATAAAGAATCGGTCATTGAAATTTAAATTCATAAAATATTTGTTTTTTATCTACATACGTATACGTTTCATCTTTACGGGAATCATCAGTTTAGAGAAGAATTATTCATTTGAATCCCGCAACACAGGTTATATTTCTAACTAAATTTACACGTCTTAGCCCACGTGACCGTTATCAACAAATTAGTAAATCAGCGAGGGATTAATCCTGTCGTTAAGTTTTCTACTATTGAAAGTAACATGGCACTGAAGTCACGATGACGACTGTGTTATACTACTCTCTACAGGGCCCAGCCTAGATTGGGGGTGACAAATAATATATATATATAATTATTAATGACACTATATGTATTAGCATGTACTATCAGTGCCCTTTTACTTTGCAGACTCTTTAAAAGATTCAGCTCGATGATTGTCAATTAGTGTCAACAGAGCAAATAAAATATATCTCACAGAAATGTTATGTTTTTTTGAATGTGAAAAAATAAAAATAAAAATACTAAAATAAAAACATGGTTATTGGAATATAGTATGAACCTGGCTTTATATATATATACATATACATATATATATATATATACACAGATATATATATACATATATATATATATATACAGATATATATATATACATACAGATATATATATATACATATACATATACATATATATACATATACACATATATATATACATATATATATACATATATATATATATAAACATATATATATAAAGATATATATACATATAAACATATATATATAAAGATATATATACATATATATACATATATATATATACGTATATACAGATATATATACATATATATACATATATATACATATACATATATATATACATACATATACATATATATATATAAATATACATACATATACATATACATATACATATATATACATATATACATACATATATATACATATACATATACATATTCATATATATACATATACATATTCATATATATATACATATACATATTCATATATATATACATATACATATTCATATATATATACATATACATATTCATATATATATACATATAATATTCATATATATATACATATACATATTCATATATATATACATATACATATTCATATATATATACATATACATATTCATATATATATACATATATATATATATATATATATATATGGTAGTGGTATTGATCATTCAGTGGTGGATTCTTTTCCATTCTGTTCGAACGTTTTTTTTTCATTCTCCTGCCTATTACAGCCTTCTGCCATTGTTCTTTTTATATAATAACTCTTCGTAAGTTATTACGTTTTTATTTTCCGGGGTCGATGATAAAAAGTAACCTGCTCGTAACTGAACTCCCTGCGCACGCAATAAACGTAGCGGCCATTGGCCGGACGAAAACAACACGAAAACACTTATACTTTATAAAAGCTGTGATATTATTATTGTTTCAGAGATCGCAGATTTACACTTATTCATTCAGTGTCAGATTGACACTGTTTTATTCATTCTATTCTGCTCGTGAATACAACCTCAACATTGCCCGAGTGGGGGGTGTTCTTCAACTTTAAAAGAAATAGGTAAAAAGTTATGATAATCTATTCTAACATAATATATTTTATAAAGGAACAAATATTAAATGTGCATGTGTCTTGACGCAAAAAAAGTATTATCAAGTTAGGACGAGAGAAATGTTATTAGAAATCCATAGGTTGTGACGAAGAAAATATTATCATGACAGTACGCAGGTTGGAGTAGGAAGTTCGTGAGACTGACCGGGTTTGTATTATTATCAGGAAGTATATAGATGATAGAAAGACAGATAGTAGTGTATGATGTGATGCATTTTGTATGTGAACACATTTTACGTTTGTGGGGAGGGGCGGGATCGGCAGTCCTGCCCCAGATAAACTGCACTATTATTTCGTCAGACATTGGTTCGTGTCTAATGACCCGACACGACACCGTATTAAATTATTGTTTATTTTATGTCTGGTAACAGGACGTTTGTGGCAGTATTAGAAAACTTCAACAGTTAAAACATCTGGCTGGTAAGCATCGCCACATGTCATCGGATTTTTAAAGATGATTTCGTTCAAGCTGCGGGTTTGTCTATGTAAATACCTTTCAAACTTCAGCGTGGCAGTATGATCACAATGGTCTTTCAAACTTTAGCGTGACAGACTGATCACAATGGTCTTTCAAACTTTAGCGTGACAGAATGATCACAATGGTCTTTCAAACTTTAGCGTGACAGACTGATCACAATGGTCTTTCAAACTTTAGCGTGACAGACTGATCACAATGGTCTTTCAAACTTTAGCGTGACAGACTGGTCACAATGGTCTTTCAAACTTTAGCGTGACAGACTGATCACAATGGTCTTTCAAACTTTAGCGTGACAGACTGATCACAATGGTCTTTCAAACTTTAGCGTGACAGACTGATCACAATGGTCTTTCAAACTTTAGCATGACAGACTGGTCACAATGGTCTTTCAAACTTTAGCGTAACAGACTGGTCACAATGGTCTTTCAAACTTTAGCGCGGCAGACTGGTAAGCATGGTCTTTCAAACTTTAGCGTGGCAGAATGATCACAATGGTCTTTCTAACTTTAGCGTGACAGACTGATCACAATGGTCTTTCAAACTTTAGCGTGACAGACTGATCACAATGGTCTTTCAAACTTTAGCGTGACAGACTGGTCACAATGGTCTTTCAAACTTTAACGTAACAGACTGGTCACAATGGTCTTTCAAACTTTAGCGCGGCAGACTGGTAAGCATGGTCTTTCAAACTTTAGCGTGGCAGAATGATCACAATGGTCTTTCAAACTTCAGCGTGGCAGACTGGTAAGCATGGTCTTTCAAACTTTAGCGTGGCAGTATGATCCCAATGTTCTTTCAAACTTTAGCGTGGCAGAATGATCACAATGGTCTTTTAAACTTTAGCGTGGCAGAATGATCACAATGGTCTTTCAAACTTTAGCGTGGCAGAATGATCACAATGGTCTTTCAAACTTTAGCGTGGCAAAATGATCACAATGGTCTTTCTAACTTTAGCGTGGCAAAATGATCACAATGGTCTTTTAAACTTTAGCGTGGCAGAATGATCACAATGGTCTTTCAAACTTTAGCGTGGCAGAATGATCACAATGGTCTTTCAAACTTTAGCGTGGCAGAATGATCACAATGGTCTTTCAAACTTTAGCGTGGCAAAATGATCACAA
>OY744544.1:32522931-32530431 GCA_963556195.1 Sepiola atlantica | reverse complement strand
GAAGTTATTACCGCCTAATACGTTTCATTTCGGACTTCCTGTCCGTGACGTCATATCCTGACACGTACTCCTAACCTCTACATAGAATCCTTAATGAATTTTTCACTCTATTTAATTTTAACCTTACGTAAAAAATACTGTTTGTAACATTATCTTCAGACATTCAAACATCATCTTGCAACAGGTTAAACTCGGGACTGACCTTTAAATTTCACGGTTTTGTATTGTTTGTACAATAAGAGTGATGGGGGATGTACTCTCCTGAGTGTTGTCTGGTGATACCAGATCAGGCTGCCCTGTGGCTCCCTGTGGCTCCCTGAGACGAAATTCACCTACATTGACGTTTTTTTTTTTTTTTTTTTTTTTGTAAAACTTAATTATGTTCTACAAAACCAAAAACAAAAACAACAGCCCCTCTCCCTTTCTCCCTCCCCTTTTTTATTTTTATTTTTCCTACCCTACTCCCGGTCCTGGATATGACCTTAAACTACATCCGATGGTGAGATCCGGCTTACGGACTTTGGGGAATGTGGAGCCTCCTCTTAATTACCATTGCTCCCAGGTCCACCCTGACCCGGAGTGGTAGTACCTGTTAGGGTCCCAACTATGGGTTAAATAGAAACAGATATTAAAAGGGGAAAGAAACAAAAAAGAGAAGGAAACAAGACCAGATTCGGCATTAAATAACCCAAAAAGGGTTGATATGCCGTAAAACAAAACTACCATACCAAACTACCAAACCTGAGTGTTGTCACAACGATATTTGGCTGATTGCGGTCGAACTCTTCCTGTCTTATACAGACGTTAATTCAAGGCTCTTATTGTATGGAGCATCCCATCGACATGCTGAAAAAATGTGTACAAATAAAAAACGGCAGTGTGGAACACCAACTCACGTAAAATAATTCCCTGGCAAGGGTTTTAATAAAATTCCGAACTTCAGATTCTTGTTGTGTCAAATTTTACAACGATACTTATTCGTTATCACATGGTTACACAATTAAAGATGGCCGACGACAATACATGGAAATAAACAGAGACGATGCATCAGGAAAGAAGTAGCGGATACATTAATACTGGATGCAATTTCGTAAGATTCAATTTTTGTATAGCATCTGTTTTTGTATGTACCTCCCACCCATCGCAGAAAGATGTGGCACAAGGCTGGAGCGTGTGGAGAACAAGCCAGTATTAAAAGTACACTCTTGCATCTTGAAAAACTGCCTGAGCAGCCCCGTCGAAATCCACTGGCGCGACCATCTCAAGCAATTAGCTAACTTCTTCTCAAAGCGTGAAGGCACTTCCGATAAGAGTGGGCCTCTTTGAAATAGACACAATTAATACAACATCCCGAAAGAAAAAAAAAACAACCGCAATTATCCAGACTCTACCAGACTTATTGCTGAGCACGGATTCTCGACTGGTCTGCTATATGTTAAAAAAGAATACTGTTTTCTTTCGCCACTGATATTGCATTTGTTTGTTGACTCAGAATTCAATGATAAAAACGTTATTATTTTACGAACAGACCAACATATCATACAACGGCATATCAACCAGTTAGACGTATTTAAAACCAAAATACACACAACAAATTATACGATTAGTTGGCTATTTTATGACATATCAACATTTTTTAAAGTTGTTATGCTTCGAGTTCCTAATATCTTCAAATGCATGTACGTACAGATTATTTGGTTCTATTGGCATACATCTACTTAAATAAATAAAGGCAAAAGTCTCATATATTACAATCAAATATTGTTAATTAAATAAAAAATATACCATATAATAATACAAATTTTGAAATACTGTATGAAGTACATATGCAAATATAGCTATTTGAATGCCTAATTTACATCACTATTTTTCAACAGTTCATAAGAAACTAATGTTTTGTGGTATTCATTTGTAATTTTATTGTCCTATTTTCCCTATATATATATATATATATATATATATATATATATATATATATATATATGCATATGCAATCGATTTTTCGATATTTACAGTAAATAATTAAAGTGAATTGATGATAAGATACATTACTCAAACTTTTCTTTAAATATTTGTGAATTCATTTTCAAGAGAGGCAATTTAAATTAAACTAACATCGCTAGCAAAAGAAGAAAGATATACTGATGAGGCATAAGCAAAAAGAGTACATAGAAAAAGGTAAGAGAGTGATTGACAAACTGCTGGCTTGCTCTCTCGCTCTCTCTCTATTTCCCGGAAGCAACGCATATTTTCATTTTCATTGTTTTTAAATTCAATTATTGTTTTGATCCCGTGGACAAACGTGCCTTTCAATAAGTTGCAATCCGTGTTGAAATTATAAGTTTAAAATAAGGACTTTTTAAAAACTAATAATTTACACCATCGCTCAGGCGAATTGATTTCTTCTTTCTTTTTATTTAATTGCTGTCTTATTAAATAAATAAATACATTTGTATGCTAATTATCGAAATGTTAATATTTATCTATTTACATAAACAAACGATCAAGTTTAACTATTAACATGAATACATTCGAAAGATTTAGTTTTGCCTTTACTATCAACATATGAATGATATATATATATATATATATATATATATATATATATATATATATATATATATATGCTATTTAAAATTTTGATATTTAATATTTCAAATAGCTTAAATGCGAAGCCATAGAAAGCTAGCAGAGCAATCTAGTATATATATATATATATATATATATATATATATAATTTATGTGATTGTTTTACTGGCGATAGAAACATAGGTGTTTTCTTTGTATCTTTTTACTCCCTAAACGGTAAAGTATATTGCATTAAGTCGCCCTTTTTAATAAGACGTTTCATTATTTTATATTTTTCATATATGTTTATTAATTAATGTTTACATAGATTATTTTATGTACGAAAAAATGAATGAATTAATAAATATATACATATATAAACAAAGTTGTCTATATATATATATATATATATATATATATATATATATATATATATATATATATATATAATAAAGTAACACGGAAGCACATACTCACCGGTGCGATGATTTATTTCGACCTTCTGGCTTATTCAAGCATCAAAGTGAGGCGATTACATTTTTGATTTTGATTTTTAAAAATGTAATCGCCTCGCTTGGATGCTTGAATAAG
Source organism: Sepiola atlantica (assembly GCA_963556195.1). Taxonomy (NCBI): domain Eukaryota; kingdom Metazoa; phylum Mollusca; class Cephalopoda; order Sepiida; family Sepiolidae; genus Sepiola; species Sepiola atlantica. Next base: position 32,527,272 of record OY744544.1, on the reverse strand, counting down.
GCCGGAGGGTCGAAATTAATTATCTCACAGATGATTATGTGATTCCGTCTTACTTTATTATATTTTTGCTCTGTTTATTACATTGAGCTCTCATACTCGGACTTTCCTCTGGAATGTATTTCACTCTAACACACACACTATATATATATATATATATATATATACATATATATATATACAGTCGCGTCCAAAACTAAGGGACAAAATTTTAAAACCTAATATTTGTTAGAAATAATAACCGTAAAAAGCTGAAATTTTGACAACCGGTAGTTGTTGTCATCCATAATAACATACTAAAATTTGAACCCTTTGTATAGAATAGAAAAAGAATTATAACAATTATTCATTTATTTCCAAATTTGGAATGTCCAAAAGTAAGGGACATAATTGAGAAAAACGGTGTAAATAGCATGCTACATTCAACTTTTTTTATTTCCTCTACTGAAGAACTCTTATTTAGTCATTTGTAAACGTTGCATCAGTCAACAGCATGGCGAAACGTCAAAAACTTGATTACTCTGTGAGACAAGCTATTGTGAAGCTACACAAGGAAAAGCACACCATTAGAGAGATTTCAGAGAAAGTGAAACTTTCCAAGAGTTTTGTAGGCAGGATTGTTAAATCCTACAATGATACTGGCAAAATAGCTAGTGCTTTTAAAACCGGCAGACCCCGCAAAACTTCAGCAAGAGAAGATCGAATAATGCAGCGTATGTCATTAAAGGACCGTTTTAAGTCTTGCACAGAAATTAAAAGGGTTATGAATAGTACCTCATGTGTTAATGTGTCAAGACAGACTGTTTCTAGACGACTGCAAGAAATAGGGCTGTTTAATAGAACGCCAAGGAAGAAACCACTTGTTAGTTCGAAGAATAAGAAGAAGAGATTAGAGTTTGCGAACAGGTATGTAATTTGGACATATGAAAATTGGGCAAAAGTATTTTTCAGTGATGAAAGCAAGTTTAATCTATTTGGAAATGACGGAAAAAACTTTGTAAAGAGACGTATTGGTGAAAAATTAAGTACAAAGTGTACTAAGAAAACTGTCAAATTTGGGGGCGGAAACGTCATGGTATTTGGAATGTTTTCTAGCCAAGGTACAACGCCTCTTGTCCGATTACAAACTCGTGTAAACGCGCAGATGTATAAAAACATTGTTCAAGATCATATTGTGCCAATCATACATAATTCAGGATTCGATAGGGCAATGTTTATGCAAGATAATGCTCCATGTCACAAGGCAAAGGTGGTAATGAGTTACCTTAGCGAGCAAAATTTCGAAATTATGGATTGGCCACCGCAAAGTCCTGACTTAAATCCAATAGAAAATCTTTGGAAGATCTTAGGAGTGAAAGTTAGGGAAAGAAATCCCACTAACACGGAGGATTTGTGGGTGAAGCTTCAAGAAGAATGGTCTAAAATTAGTATCAAGGATTGTCAAGAACTGATCCGTTCTTGTAGTCGAAGATGTGCAGCTGTCATTGAGAGCAAGGGCTCATTTACTAAATACTGATTACACATGTACTTTTATCGTTTTTTTTTTTGGCTGTTTACATTGTTTTTCTCAATTTTGTCCCTTACTTTTGGACATTCCAAATTTGGAAATAAATGAATAATTGTTATAATTCTTTTTCTATTCTATACAAAGGGTCCAAATTTAGTATGTTATTATGGATGACAACAACTACCGGTTGTCAAAATTTCAGCTTTTTACGGTTATTATTTCTAACAAATATTAGGTTTTAAAATTTTGTCCCTTAGTTTTGGACGCGACTGTATATATATATATATATATATATATATATATATATATATATATATATATATATATATATAAACAAAGTTGTCTGTATGTTTGTATGGGTGTCGCGGCATCACAGGCAAACGGTTGATTATAGAGCTAAGCTAATCGCAGATTTGAAATCAGCACATTCGACCCAATATCCTTATCACTGAAGTTCTTGACTTAAAAAAAAAAACTTATTGGTAAAAATTAAAAGAACGTAAAATAACATTATAAACAAATGTTCTGACATTTTCGCGTTACCTTTCCAAGTACACCTCACAACATATTTCTGAAGCTTGTCACTACTAGTAAGAAAAAACAAATAAATACACAGATAAAAATAAGTCAAGATTGTTTTTAGTCAAATCTTCGTGAGTATTTGGCATCATGTTTTTAATGAAAAATGGAACGTTATTGTTATTTATTTATTTATGTTACACCATCACCCTATTTTAGATCTATGCCGAGATTATATCCTTACGCCGAACTCATTAAAATGTTAACTAGGTTATAAAATACAACATATTTTCGTTTGATCGGTGACCGTATAGAAAAAGCGTTCGCGAAGGCGACTAGTTTATAACTAAAAGTCTGATCTTTTAATTTGTTATATTATTACGGTGCAGAATTCGGCTGAACATGAATGATTTATCCATTGTGTGACATTCTATCAATCAATAGTGTCTTCAACCTGATACCGCATCCTCACTGCCTTCGATTTCCCCAAATTACCACACACTACGCCCAATGCTTTAATCAAACTACAACTTCCTTTTAATATTTGTATCACTCTCAATAGTTATAAAAATGTATGACACACTATCGAACTGGCATAAATATACATTTTCATATCTCAAATGACGGCCACGATTCCTGGAATAAATCCAACTCTTTTGCCAGGATTCAGGAAATCGTCGCCTTGCAGCAGATAGACTCTACAGAAGCCATATCCGCCATCTGCCGGTTTCAACCTTATCGGAATGAAATTCGCTTATCTCCCTACATTTTTCTTCTCCAAAAAATAGAACTTCCTTTTGACTAAACATATTCGATGACCTTTGCCAGGCAGAGACAAGAAACACACCAACAGACAACAACAAAAAGCAATGAAGATAAAGCATTGGAATTCCCACATGTCTGTCATGCCCTAATCTGTTGCGACTAAAGAATCCTGCCGTTATTCTGAGAGAGATAGCGAAAGATGTATCCAATGGAATCTATTTTGGACAATTCCAGTCTGCGTTTCTCCCTTTCTTTTCGTTTTATTCGACTCTCCGTTTCTCTGTCATAATACACATACACATACACACATACACACACATACATGCAGACACAAGTATATATATATTTTGGAGAATGTAACATAGTTAAGTTCGTAAGAATTTTCAAAATAATTGATTGACCACTAAAATATATAAACAGCAAAATGTCTATTAAATTAAATAAACTATATTTAAAGGAAGATACGCTGCCATCTTAAAGATTATATAGAGAGTTTGAATTGTTACTTGACACCATCTTTGAAGGTCTTCCATTTCTCTTTACATGGATTTTTTCAGGATAACCTGACATGAGGATATTTCACCCTACAAATAAACACTGACAAAATATTCAAAATAACATAGTATTCCAAGCACAAAAAGGCCCTCTCGACTACACTATACATTGGCTCATACGAGGCATGATCAAACTTATCCTAGTTATGTTACCCCAAATAACAGCACATCTGGATACTCCACCAGACCAGATGAATTCTTGTTTTGGAATAAGACAAGGCAACGAAAATACCGCAATAAAGATGAACTACAAGGTAGTCGAGTGGCCAATTAAGAAGAAGAAAATTAGTTTTATTGACTGCTTAACTACACCAATGTTTGAGACGATCTTAATTGAACACTCGAAAATCTATGTATCTCAGATAGAAATAAATTGTTAACTCCAAGAAGCGACATTTTGATTTCTGAGAACTAACTGAAGAAAAACTAAGAAAAAAAACAGTTGAAAGATTATATATATATATATATATATATATATATATATATATATATATATATATATAGTATACCAACCCACGCACACATACAAATACACAGATATACCCGCCGACTTGGCATTTACAAAGTAAAATTCCTCCTAGCTTCCAAGCTAATTTTTGGTGGCCAACGGGTATGTATCTTGACTGCGAATCAGTGGCGATTTGTGATCGGAGTTCGTGCCCGCCGACCGTCGTGTATTAGCTTCCTGCACTGACGATTGCAAAAACATGTAACATCGATGTCTGTAAGTAATAATTATTCAATATTTATTTATAAAATATTATATATATAATATATATATATATATATATATATATATATATATATATGAAATATAGTCATCTATAGACAGCCTTTTTCGATGTACTACACTTTATCATTGCGGCGAGACTAGCAACGACCCAAGCCGTTATTGAACCTGCAGTCACCTTGTTGATAGTCGGCGATTTTAACCACTTGACTACGAGGTGGGAGCGTTGGTATGCGATATCTTTGCTATGCATTACGCAAATAGGATAT
>OY744544.1:32462931-32517931 GCA_963556195.1 Sepiola atlantica | reverse complement strand
GACCAGATTCAATCATTACAGGCACCACGCCGAACCTATGTAAAATATTAGTGGGTAACTTACTAATATAAATATTAGTTTAAAATATTTTATTCAAGTGAGTCTAGTCTTGTATGAAAACAGGATGTATTATAGACATGAGGTCACGATGAGGTTAGGCTGTTGAACCCGCTAGGAAATACGTGAGAAAAAGAACTCGCTGATACTTAGCTGGATGTTAGTGAAGACGTGCATCGGTTTTAATGATGAAATATATTCTGAGAGGATTGCAAATGATAGATGTAATAAATAAAATTTGATAAGTTATTTTATTTCCATCTGCAGAATGTTAGATACAAGGTCAAGTGTTAAGCTGAAAAGCGAGTGCACTAAGATTAGTGCACTCTGTCCTACAAAAAAATGCCTGAGCATCCCAGTCGGCATTCCCCGATAGGGGCACCTCAAGCGATTAGCGATAAACTAACCCCTTCTCAAAGAAAAGGCAACGATTGGAAGGGTGGACCTCTGAGACTTAACAGGACCATACCTCAGCCTGACAGCAACAACGTTACTATCGAACTGATTGTTGAGCACGCATCCCCAACAAAGTTTGATAACTTATTGGGCCGGTTTATAATAAGTATTTATAGACATTGGATTTTTAGAAAATCATACTGTAGCCTGCGGGTAAGTAATCCCCTGGTAATGTGTTCCTATTATTGTAAGTTCTTGGAAGCAAACTATGTTCAATGACATCCTGCCTGACGCTAGGTAGGCGGAAGAAGGTGGTAGAAGACGTGTTCTTGTTGTGAATGTCTTACAAGGAGGAATAAGAGATTGCAGTTCACTTCAACACCTAATAAGGCTGTATAGAACAGAAGAGATCGTACCCCACTAGATTGCGATGTCGATTTTTGACTCTGTAGAGGCAAGACACAGTTTTCCGAGTAAGATCTGGTAGCAGTACTCACTCCTAGACTGTATCTGCCTCTTATATAGGTAGAAGATTGTCTCTGGAATGAGATACTTTCTGGAGCGGTAGAGCGATCCAACCATTTGTCCAGCAATATTAGCAACAGATTGGATGTGTCTTCACTGTTAGATATGAAGTCAAAGCCTGACCTAGGAGCTATAAAAACAAGAGTCTTCCTCGTGGAGAGAGACCCATAGATTTCGACTTAGCGAAACCAGGTTCTAAACGTGGGGGGGGGGTAAAGGAGAGAAACTTGGTTTTAAATATGTTAAAAGTAACAAGCCACTATGAAGAATCAGCAATATCTCGATCACCAAAGCTCTTCAACGTGCTGCCATAGAAAGTTCTGCCATACAAACTGCTGCCGTTTCTATACATGTCAACACATGACCTGCGAATCACTTTTTGTATTTTTGTATTATTCACATTTGGCACATACTTACGTATTTTAACATGTAACTATAATATATATAATTTTCTAGACCAACCAACTCCCTACATCAAAATGATATTACATCTATTTCAAATGTAATATGTTCGAAAATTTAAGTCGTTAAAACAATTAAGAAAGATTGTAAATGCGATCGATTTTCTTGTACAAAATAAAAACAAATAAAGCAACACAAACAATATGCAGCATCAAAAAAGGCTGTTGGCAAAATGGCCGTCAATGAGGCTTAAGTAAGATGTTGTTTATAAAAAATATCAGTAGGGTTGTTCGTCCGTCTGACGCTTGACAGCGATGAATTAAAAGCACCAGTCGACGTATGCGCAGGTCGGACTATTTTTAAACTTGGTTTAGCGGTTTTCCTGCACCTTTCCACTATTCCGCTTAGATATACTAGATCAGCTGTGAATAAATTGATGCTTTTGTACACGTTTTCTGTGCTAATTACAGCTATGGGATTTGAAATTCTATCGTAAACACAGGGATTAATAGACCACATTTTTCTGAAGCCCATCGAAACTACAAGTGCAGAGAAATGATAAAATCGACAAGATGGACCAGAAATGATAAAATCGACAAGATGCACCAAAGATTAGACATGACCAACAGACAGAAAGAAAAAAAATGATGACTTTTTATATAGATCAATATGCCCCAGTATTTTAATAATGGTCTCAATCGGCCCGGCAAGATATGTGTCCATATTTTCTCATCCAGTCGATGGATTGTAAAGAGGTCAGACAGAAGCGGGTCGATAGGGCAATTTCCCTAAAAATCTCGAAGTCGATTTCTTAGACGATCATTGGCATAGAATTGAGAGAAAGGGGAATCGATAATCGGTTTTATTGATTAACTCCGAGGCAAATCTGACAAAAAAGAAAATGAATCCATACAAATAAAATCAAAGTATCCGAGAAAGGTAATTTCCTAAGAGGGCAAATAATTTTATGTTATCTCACCATGTACTTATATATATATATATATATATATATATATATATATATATATATAGAGAGAGAGAGAGAGAGAGAGAGAGAGAGGGAGAATGTGTGTTAGAGTGAAATGAATTCCAGAAGAAAACCCAGGCATGAGAGCTCAATATAATAAACAGAGCCAGAATAAAATAAAATAAGGTACCACGGAATAATATAATCACCGGGGCAATAATTTATTTCGACCCTACGTCCTTTGTCTATTTTTATAGCTGATATATAGTTATATATTTTATATTTCATAGCTAATAATAATAATGTCAATATTTTTATGAATTTTATTCTTATTATCTTATTTAAAATAATCAAATAAGCTATTAACAATATTTCCAATATTTTCTTAAATTCTATTGGAAAGTAATATAAAGAAGACCATAACACTCTCCAGCCATAAACAGGTGCTCTCTATCTTACGCAGAAAAATATTACATATTGAGGGCAATTATTGACCCCAAGATAAACTGTTGAAACATTAGGGACGAAATTTTTAAAGGATGTGCCTATAGGAGACAAGCTATTATTATACACTAGACTGACCGGTACATGTAAAAGATCTTCGAAAATCACCACTATCCTGCTAAAAGCATAATATCAAAATAGCCTTATTCAACACATGACTTGCTCTTATATTCGCGTATTTTATTCCTCCGGCTCTTTTTCCCCGGAAATTTTTTTTCCAATCATCACCTTCCCATTATAATAGTCAACTTAGTATGTTCCATCTTAATAGGAAAACTTAAAACCAGTAAATTAACTGGTTAAGAGAGAAGACCCCTTATTGTCCACTTTTTTCATGGTACTAAAATAGTGGGCTTAAAAACTGTTTAATTCTTAAACCGACTTAATTTTACTTCCTAAATCTTATTATTCACTCTAAACAAGACTTAATCATTCACATCATTAATTAATTTCATAATAAATTGATACTCCATTATGCATTTATATGTTATATTTATATTTTCTTAAATATTAAATTTTATAATGATTTGTAGAGTTGACCCCTTAGACCGTTTTTACCGTTAGCGATAATAGTGACTTACAAGATGTTTTAATTATTTTTTTTAACAATGACATATTTTTAAAAGTTTAAAATTTAAAATTTAATTTCTTAATATTTTATTATTTTTTTATTACTTTTTGGTTCATAACAATATTTAGCCTCACATATCTTTCTTTAATACAAAAGCATGAAGCTTTCTGATAAGGAAAGGGCGTTGTGCATGCTCTCACACGCTGCATGTTTATATATATATATATTCAACCACATACATACTATTTCGCTGTATCACAGCTCTTCAGTGAGGCGAGACAAGCCAGTACTTTAAACAGATTGACGTTCTAAAAGTTACGCTATCAACACACTCTTATTATACTAAGATAGATCTAGAGCCGAGATATAACGAAACAACTGTATGTAAATGTCTTTATATAGAGAGAGGGTCTTCTTATCTTGAACACTAAAAACTGAAGAAGATTGCCGTATATACATCTGGAGCTTAAGCATGTCTTCAAATGTGTAGCCCAAAATGTTTTTACTAATAAAAATACATACTAAAAAGATATAGCGATTTACTTATTACTCAGCACTATCACATAAATACAGTAAATATTCACTCAATTTATTTATATATATATATATATATATATATATATATATATATATATATATATATATATATATATATATATATATAATGAAAATGTAGCCACACCCTTGTAGAATCGTTGAAATTTGAATATATTTAGAAGTTTAGAAAGGCAAACGAACAAATAAAGATTTGTATTGAATGAAAAAAAAACGATTTGTTTTTTATGCGAAATAAATCATTATTTTTTTAAATGCTTGCATTTTCCACCCAAACCATTTTGTTCATGGTTTTACTTCGTACTAGGGGAATATATCTATGCTTCAAGCAACAACAAAAAATCTAAAGAATGTTTCAATAATGAGCAGAAGTCATTGCTGTCGTAAATTGATCAGTGAAGTTGTTGGAAAAATCTGATTAGAACATGGCATTATATCATGGAGGGTAATGGATTCCAATAAAATCCAGGAACGATTCAAAAGTAAAAGTAAAAAAATCAATGAAAAATCAGTGTATATGTAGAAACACCACCCCACGAGTAAAACCTCCTTAGTATGTGAGTCAAATAAGGTGCGCTTAATTCCGTAAATCTGTTGAATATGAAGAGAAAACGAAAAAAGGAAAAGTGAAGAAAATGATGACAAAAATAGAGAATATTATCGTGCATATACCTATCACGATAGGATCTTATATAAAATAATTATATTTATATTATTCAAATATATATATACATATATATATATATAAATATTTTTGTAAATATTAAAGTTTTTTCACCTACAGACGACGTCGTTTCGGTCTCTCTAACCCTCATCGCTATAGGAATGGCGGATGCAGGCGGTCGGATGGGCTCGAACGCAGTTCGTAGATTTAGTCTAGAATTACGAGGAAAACGCTCAGGACCACGCGGCTGCGAGAAATCGACATAGACAGTAATTGAAATTAACGTACACTTACCCGGGAGGCGGGGGAAGCGTCTTGTCGTCTACAGTGTACAACGCTCGAGCGGAACTTGCTTATTGCAGAAATGACAACAAACTTTTCAATTTAAAACAGGGCTCTACTTATAAGACTATTATATATTTAAAAAAGGCTTATACCTATATATATATATATATATATTTAATATTTATATATATATACAGGGTGGAGCAACAGTCACGCATTAGTTTTAACCAGTAACAACTTTCACATTTAATCAAATTTTCTCCTTATTTTTCAGAATATTACAGATATAAACATTGATAATTTATCATGGAAAAATATAGCACTGAACAACGAACCAAAATTATTGAACTTTACTTCGGAAACCATCGTTCAATAATCTTAACCCAAAAAGCTATCGTCGGCATTATAATGTCAGACAATCTCCCAGTCAGACCACAATTAATCGTCTTGTGGTCCGATTTCGGCAGCAGGGTTCATGGAGTGTCCTTCCACGATCTGGCAGACCACGTTCAGTACGGACAGCGGAAAATGTAGCACTCGTTGAGGAGATAGCATTGCTGAAAATCCAGACACCTTAACTCGAAGACGAACCATTCAGATTGGGATGTCCAGAAGGTCACTTCAAAGAATTTTGCGTGAATTGCATGTTTCTATACAAAATTCAATTGGTACAGGCATTACAACCCACAGATTTGCAATTACGCGTAGCTTATACTGTTCACATTCAGCAATTTGCCAGAGAAAAAAATGAGTTCATCCATAGCTGATAATGAGCGACGAAGCCCATTTTCATCTGAACGGGTTCGTAAATAAGCAAAACTGCAGAATATGGGCCATTGAAAATCCAAGAACCGCTCATCAGCGTGAATTACATCCACTAAAATATACCGTATGGTGTGGTGTTACCTCGGAAAGAGTGATCGGTCCATATTTATTTGAAGATGAAGAAGGTGTCGCGGTGACGATAACTGCACAGCGATATCAACAAATGATTGAACATTTTTTAAGGCCAGCTGTTCAGGACAACCCAGAAATGTGGTTCCAACGAGATGGAGCTACTGCCCACACTGCCCGACAAAGTATGGCGCTCTTAAGGGGATTGTTTAGCAGGCGCTTAATTAGCAGATTTTCTGATTTTAACTGGCCTTCACGTTCACCGGATTTAACAGCCCTTGACCTTTCCCTTTGGGGTTATCTTAAGGAAAGGGTATATGTGAACAAGCCTACAACGATTCAGGAGCTTAAAAACAATATCAAACACGAAATCCAAGAACTAGAGCCAGTTATTCTAAGGGCTGTAATGGAAAATGCCCTAACTAGAGCTCGTCTTTGTGAGGCCGAAAATGGTGGCCATTTAAAGGATATTATTTTTAAAACGTACTGCAACAAAATTACCAAGTAAATGTATTATTAATCAGAAAAGCCTAGTAAATTACTTGAAATGTTGTAGTTTCTATCACCTAAACAAACCAATGCGCGACTTTTGCACCACCCTGTATATATATATATATATATATATATATATATATATATATATATATATATATATATATATATCGTTGAATATGGCAGACAACTTGTGTTTGGATATCTTTGTGAGGATCCTTTTCATTAACTGAATCAGAGTCTATGTTTCAGATATTAAATAGGTATTATTAAAAACTTATTGACTCGAACCAGACTAATTTCACCCCCTCCCAAACTATCTTTAAACGTCAACTCAACAACATGAAAAAAACTCTAATAAATAATGGCTTCCTTAACTAAATTGATCAACAAATTAAACAGTTTACAAATAATCCCCACGACAATATTAATACATTTAAGCTTCCACTTAACACATTTATAAAAAATATTTTTCCCGAAAGAAGTTCTATCATAATTATAACATTTATAAATAGTTGTTAAAAAATATTATTAATAAAAACGTACTCCCTACCGAGCCAAATGCAAAAAAATAAAACACATCATTTACTACAGTAAATTAAAGACCGCTAACCTTATTATTACCAATAATTCTCTCCCCTGGACCAGAGTCTTTGATAAGATGAACCGCATATATCAATTCAAATGCACATCAAATAACGAACCCATATACATTGGTTTTACTACTACAACTTTGTCGAGGAGGTTAACAATGCATTTATACCCTACCAGCGCCATAGCCCATCAGCTTACGAACCAGCATTTCTGCTCCCGCTCTCAATTTAGAAAACTCTTAGTAGAAAAAAGCACAATATTATAACGTACAAATAATGAACAAAAATTATATATATTAGAAGCTTTATACATCAAAATAAAAAGAAAAAAAAGCCATTGACAGAATCAACTTTAATAATAGCAATATAATTCTAAAATGTTTATAATGTAAACTTTAGTTCCGTATTAATAATATAATTCGCGCCCAAACTACCTATTAATATAAACATTATGGTCTTTAACTGATTCCCCTGAAGATGGACCTGGATGGGCTCGAAAATAATTGGGGCACAAACGATTATGGCAGATTCATCGGCCAATTTATCACCGAAACAAAGACCCTGATTCGACTAATGGAAATGATCCCCATAAAGATATCAAGACACAAGTTGTCTGTCATATTTAACGATACTTGTTTTACAGAGGAAATGCTGCCTAAATATACACACACAGACACAGACACACTGACGCACACACATAGCTGTGATACAGCGAAACAGTCTGTATGCGGATGACTATATGAAGCTCTTTCTTATGTACAGCTTATTTGTAAGGATATCGCCACCTGACATTAGCTTTAATGCATAGCTCATTGGGTAAAACTTATTCGGCACTTGACAATGTTTACATTGAGATATCACTTACAATCAGTCAGTGTTGTGTGATAGCGCAGGGGAAGAGGCGCCGACAGTCAGCTCGACGGTTAAATTTAAATCCTGGCTTGAGGCACTAACTGGTCTAGCCGCACCGAAGAGCTGTGATACAGCGAAACTGTCTGTACGTGGATGACTACATATATATATATATATATATATATATATATATATATATATATATATATAGTAATCAATGAAAATATATGTATGGCAATTAAGCTACACAGAGGCTCCCGCGTTTCATCCTCGGGGGGAATCTTCAGGCTAAAGTGCTGAAGATTCCCCTCCGGGGATGAAACGCGGGAGCCTCTGTGTAGCTTAATGGCCATAAATATATTTTCATAGCTTACTACCTAGCTCTACTTACGTATCGAGCACTGTGGATACATGTCCGTAGCCACCACGATCTGGCCGCCCGTAGCCACCACGATCTGGGCGTCCATCTGGTCGACCTCCCATATGATCTGGCCGTCCACCCATGTGGTCTGGCCGACCTCCCATGTGGTCTGGCCGACCTCCCATGTGGTCTGGCCTGCCACCCATGTGGTCTGGCCGTCCACCCGGCCTTCCACCCATGTGATCTGGCCTTCCACCCATGTGATCCGGCCTTCCACCCATGTGATCTGAGCGACCACCCATGTGATCAGGCCTGATATATATATATATATATATATATATATATATATATATATATATATATATATATATATATATATATATATAAATTATTTTGTGATTGCTTTTAAAGCTACATATTAACACAGAAAGCCACTCGTCTGGACTAATCGGTGATTGTTGAACTCTTTACGACGTTACCAATCTTTGATCCTCGCCTTGAGGCTATTCCTACCAGTCTCGCTTTAGTTTCTTTCTAATCATTGTTCAAACCAGAAGACGGTGATTATTTTGACCGGAGTGCAAGTCAAATGGCTGATAGTCGGTTGATAATTCATTGGTAAATTAATATCTGACTCGTTTCTGTTTTATTCGTCTTTTCTTTGTCTTTTTCAAATGTTCATTAGATAATTATTGACGGTACAATCAACAGCTTCGTGCGTTTTAAGTTCATTTGCGCTGACAGGTAATTACTTTACTAAACGCTAATCACATTAAAAGCCGATTGCGTTTCGTTTCGTGTCGCATGGATTCTTTTGTTTTGGTGTTTTTTTACATGTAACCGGTCAGAAATGGCGGCTCTGACATGCTATGTGTCGAAAGTGCGCCGTCACGCCGGAACGAGAGGCTTTATTCTCCTGTGGGACCAGTGGCGACAGAAGCCACAGAAAAAGCAAAGAATTAGCATAAAGGTGAGATGTGAGGAGTATAGTGACGGCATTTAGGAGTGATGGGTGAGAAAGGCAGAAGATGCTGTGGCTGACAGAGAGAGAGAGAGAGAGAGAGAGAGATAGAGAGAGAGAGAGAAAGAGAGAGACAGAGAGAGAGAGAGAGGGAGATATGCGACGGATAGGCAAGCAGAGAGACGGCAAATTGGTGAAAGAGTCGAAGAAAAAAATGTCGTCGTAGGGGCAGGAAATGTAAGTCGGGAGAAGAAAAACCAAAAAAATACATAAGGAAATAAGTCACAATAAGAAAAAAGATAATTAAAAAGGAAAGAAAGGAGAAAAAGAAAAGAAGTAATAAAAGAGAGACAAGACCGAATGAATTAAAAAAAAAAGTGTTTCCGCCAGATTAGGACCTTAACCCTTACTTTTTGACCCCGTCGTTAGGGTTAGGGCTAAGGTCAGGGTACAGGTCAGAATCAGGATTCCGTGTCAGGATTAAAGTAAAAAATAGCGCGGGTCCTAACCTGAAAGAGAAAGAAAATGCAAATTGCGTTTCGTCTCGCACCTTTATGCTTCGTTTTACATGTAACCTGTAAAAACAGCGTCTTTGACGTGAGGGATAGGGAAGTGCTCCGTCGCGCCGAAGAAAAACATGATTTATTCTCATGTGGGACTAGAATAAATATTAAAGCGAAGGTTTAACTTCAGACGACCGTTGGAGGGTGAGTAAGATAACGTCATTTAAAAGAACTTATGGGGAGAGAAATAACGTGCGACTGAGAGAGAGAGAGAGAGAGAGAGAGAGAGAGAGAGAGAGAGAGAGAGAGAGAGAGAGAAGAGTAAGATAGAAAAGAGACAGACGGATATAGAGAGAGAGAGCAGAGATAGCGAGATAAGGATGTATATAAGGATGAAATACACGATATATGATAAAATAAAATGACGTGGAGACAGGATGTATGTAAAAAGAGAAAATGGGAAATTAAATAAACACAATGTAATGATGATTTTCATGGTTTTCATTTACTTTACCTGTGTGTAATTGTTATTCTTTGTCTTTTTCATATATATATATATATATATATATATATATATATATATATATATATATATATATATATATATATATACAGGGTGGGCAAAAATAAGGGTCCTATTTTTAAAAATTCATAACTTTTTTATTTATTGATTTAAAAAAAATTTTTTTTTAGAATAAGTAAAGGACCCCTTCCGAAGCAAGCATGAGCCGTATTAGCCCTAAGGAACGTACCCTCATTTAGAAAACATTATTTTTGCTTAAAAAACTCAAAACAGTGTAAAAAACAATACTTTAGTTTTTGTAAGTTTTAAGAAGTGTTTTTCGGCTAAAATTTGTTTTGTTTATTTCAAAAAATCTCGGAAGGGTCAGTCTACACACACATAAAGTTTGGTGAGTTTAACTTTTATTTTGTGGAAGTTATTCAAATTCAAGTTATTCAAATTTAAAGATAGGACCCTTATTTTGGCCCACCCTGTATATATATATATAAATGCATATATACACACACAGAGAGAGAGAGAGAGAGAGAGAGAGAGAGAGAGAGAGAGAGAGAGAGAGAGAGGGTCGTTAGAAAATAAGCTTAGATTTGTTTTTTCATATTTACTTGCATTCCCAAGAGGAAAGAGTTAGACACAAGGCCGATTTTTAACGTGGCGAATATACGACTCCCCAAACAGGGGCAGTATGGGTCGGGACAAAAATAACCATTGCCTCAGTCTAGAAGAATTTCCTCTTCACAAACCGAGGACAGCAAACATGAAGGGTAGTGTTATTATTTACTCATCATGAGTCTTGACACAAGTCATTTTCAATGACTGCTTACTGATGTAGCCTAATTGATATCATGTCTTATCAGATTAAACATTCCCTTGCTATCTTTGAATCACTATTTGAACCGATTTGGTGTTCTCGCACCGACCGTTTGCCAGTAATTTTGAGTGACAGTAAGCGTCCTGAGGATTCCAGTACGCTTGGTACCATTCTACTCGAGGTTAATCTATAGCCTCTTTCCGCAAAACCAACGGTGCTTTCGTTCGATTTTTTCCATTATTTTTATTTTTCCTTTCTTTCGATTCCTTCCAATTTTCGAATAATTAAGACACACACTTATGCTCTTGCATTCATTGTATTATGTCGGTATATCTGCTTTTCCCATTTTTCTACATTCGTTATTATGCGAAATCTGACTTAATTAAGGCTTTTCCACACAAAATACTTTTTATGGAAATCGCTCAAAACAAGGCATGAAGCCACTTGATGTAAGGAGGTAACAAGAACGAACTATGGTCCTCGAAAACACAAGAGATACCTATTGGCTTTAGTCTTGAAAAGACAAAGGCTATATGTAGGAGGAAAACAGTCAGTAGGAAGAGAGTTTCACACGCCTGCAGTTCCTGGAAACAAGCTACTAGAATAGGAAGCTGTATTACAATGAGGTATCAAAACAGCGAATTGATGAAGACTACTAGACCAACGAGTGAAACGAGCTGCACCAAAAGAAGCAGGGCATAGATTAGACAATTCCGACGAAAACATATGCCATGATATTACGTATAGATAAGACTAAGACTAGCAACATCACGTCTGTAACAGAGAGGGTGTACAAAGGTATAAAGGATGAAGCAAATCAAATTACAGATACGTTTCTGCACCTTATCAAGAACCCTCAAATGGGACAGAGATTCACCAGCCTAAATATGACAACAGTACTCCATACTGGAACTTGCTAAAATATTTTTTAAGTTATTTTTTTTTTAATTCTTTCTGATTCGTCTATTTAGCCTTAATTTGCAACTAACTCACCAAATCATGCACCCCTTACTAATTTCCTGTTCATCACTCTCCTCCTCGATCATCATGCGAATATGCTGTGTGATCCTTTACTTCATTTCTCTTATTTTATACCCTTTCTATCACTCCCGCTTACATGACTCCTTATCTAAACAGTCGAGTGTAATAAAGAAAGGAAAGAGTTAAACGATTGGAATAGTCCATGATATACAAAAGGAAATAACATCACATATAGTAAAAATATTTCACCCGTAAAAGGAGAAAAGGGGAGGCGATATTCCGAGCAGAAAGCGACTAATTTGGTATTGTGTCTTCATATTGATTATATATAATTGGATTGGCAAACTCACTATTTCTAGAGTGAAACAATCTAACCTGAGTTCAATGAGTGGCTCAATGGGCAAAATTTGCATAGTACAGACACACACACATTATATATATATATATATATATATATATATATATATATATATATATATATATATATATAAGTTCGTGTATCCACATAACATTTTATAAAGGAGATATAATTTTTTATGTATTAAGTTTCACTATTTACTTCAACAGTGCTCGATACGTAAGTAGAGCTAGGTAGTACGCTATGAAAATATATTTATGACAATTAAGCTACACATAGGCTCCTGCGTTTCATGGCCGGGGGAATCCTCAGGCAAAAATGCATGGAGTTATTTTTGGCGGGTGTTTTTATATACACGGCTGGCTAGTTAACCAATCAGATTCTTTATTGTTCTCTCAGCCAGTCGTTGGGCTTCCCACGAACAAAGGTGTTGTTAGTGTTACTTCCTTCCTATATTCTGTTCTATTGTTCTTTTTTCTATAGGTTGGCCTATATCCTGTTTCCTTTGTTGTGTCAATATAATGGGTGAATTTATTTTATTTTATTTTAATACTTGGTTCCTTGTATTTCTATTTTAGGTTTTTATTGTTAATTTTTAAATTGTTAAGTTTTTGTTTAGTTTAGTTTTTGTTTATTTATTTATCGTTAGCCTAAGGTGAATTCATTTCTGTGTAGGCAGCTGTTTGCTATATCACTTCTACAGTTTAATAGATTTGGAGCGTCTTTCAAATTTAGGATTTCAAAATTTTCATTCAGGCATAATCTACACGGGTCGTCTAATTTCCACATGTACTGGTCTGTCGTATTATTTTCCATTCAATTATTATATATACAAGTGATGAGCATATTTTTTAAAATTATTATTCCTTCTTTAAACTATTGATTTCCAAAGACCTTTGAAAAGCCATGGTTTAAAGAAGGGCTAATTTAAAAAAAGTATACACTACACTTGTTTTGAACAACTGATTATTTAATAGATATTGTATTTACATAATTTTTATTCTCATCACTTATTAATATAATTGCTCTTTCTCGTATATCGAGCATTAACTATTCTTGATGAGATATATTTTAACAATAAAATGTATATCCAATTTTCCCTTTTCACAGACACACACTTTCACATTATATATATATATATATATATATATATATATATATATATATATATATATATATATATATATAAGAGGTGTACTAAAAGCGAACTTTTAGGAGAGGTAAAACCTATTGTGAAGAGTATACAGCTCAATATCCAGGAGAGAGCAGGTAGATATGAAGAAGAATGGAAAGGAATTAGAGAAACAAAAGCCAAATCAAAATTCAATTCAAATGCTCAGAGCAAGGTATATTCCGCAAAAAGGCAATTTATTCAAGTTAAATTTTCCTTAAGCCAGGCTTTTCAAAGATCAAAATCTTATCATCAGAGGAAGTTGCTGGGATAGATAAGTTGGCAATGGCCAAGATTTAAAATAGGAAAAAAAGAAATAAAAGTTGTAGGAAAAGAAAACGCAGGGCAAAACTCTGCCCGAATGCAAGCAAATGTCCGATTGCCAAAAAGTCCGGTGTCGAAAAGTCCAGCGGAGAGAATAAGGTGTAGATAGGTGGGTCATTAACGGCACAATAAATAATGAGAGAGGATTCAAAGTTAAAATCCAAGATGCCACAACTTCAGGTACGGCGAAAATAGAAAATCCAAAAGGGTAAAAAGTCCAATAAGAGGTACGTTTTAAATCTTGGCCATTGCCAACTTATCTATCCCAGCAACTTCCTCTGATGATAAGATTTTGATCTTTGAAAAGCCTGGCTTAAGGAAAATTTAACTTGAATAAATTGCCTTTTTGCGGAATATACCTTGCTCTGAGCATTTGAATTGAATTTTGATTTGGCTTTTGCTTCTCTAATTCCTTTCCATTCTTTTTCATATATATATATATATATATATATATATATATATATATATATATATATTGTGGTTGGCCGCGTGGTAGAAGTTCACACTGGCGATGTGGATAAGAATAAAATACTTTATCATAATACTGTTTATAGCCGCCTTTAATGCAACATGGCAGATTAAGAGAATTAATAATAGGCTGTCAATTAAATGCTTAATGCAAAGTTCCGTCCGTCTGGAGAGTTTAACATTGTTATGACACCCTACTAAAATATGGTCGTCTTTTATAAACATATCTATAGTTTAATCTACCATCGTATTCTATCATAATATATCCAGGAATGCAGAAACAATATTTTGTAAACAGGAAATAAATAAATAAAACGAACAACATACGTCAACGTATACATCTTCATCTTTCTTTCTTTTACTTTAAGTGACATATTGCATTCATGATGTCTTTCATATAGATATATATATATATACATATACATAGAGATACATATATATATATATATACATATATACATATATATATATAGATACATATATATATATATATACATGTATACACATATAGATACATAACATCGGACGTCACTTCTAGAAGACCAGGAAGGGTTATTACGAAAAAAAAGGTTAATCTTTTTTTTGTCTAAAGCTCTGTCGAGGCTTGTTATATCAAGCGAAATATTAGATAAAAAAGTCAAGATGAAGAAAAAAAAATGTTTTGATTTTTTATTTTGATTTCAAAAAAAATATCTGCATCTAACACATTGTTCTTTGAAGGCATTTTGCCTCTTTCTTTATGTTTAAAATTCTAAAGATGCTTAAAAAATGAACTTTCCCAAATTTATACCTACCAGCAACCATGCGCGATTTAAGTTTAATTTAAAAGAGACATTTGCTTCGTTAGTCGACATAGCATCGGACGTCACTTCTAGAAGACCAGGAAGGATTATTACGAAAAAAAAGGTTAATACCTTTTATTTATATAAAGCTCTGCCGAGGCTTGTTATATCAAGCGAAATATTAGATAAAAAAGTCAAGATGAAGAAAAAAAAAATGTTTTGATTTTTTATTTTGATTTTAATAAAAAAAAAATCTGCATCTAACACATGGTCCGTTTAACACTGTATATGAAATCATTCTAGATACGTTTGTATGCAGAAACAGAAAATAACCCTTAATTCACTTCCTTTCACTGTGATGTTGGATTGGTTGAATGGTTCTAGGCGTTCAGACAGAAGTTTAAATGTGTACTCTGGTCTGAGGTTTCAAATCGTGTGACTGACAGAAAAATCATCCTCCACACTGATGAATCCGGGAAAAGTATGAAACACATTACGTTTAGACATGTAGGGCAGATAAAGTTAGTATATATATATATATATATATATATATATATATATATATATATATACTAACTTTATCTGACCGATGTTAGATATGCATATTTATAGACGATAGTAGACGTGGCCCATAGATCAAAAAGAGGTTAAGAAACCTGTTTTATATATTTACACAGATACTTGCCTTTTCTCTTGATATTTCTCCAGGAAAATAATCTTTTCTTATTTTGTTGTTAAGCCTAATATCGATGTATTGAATATCGATTCAATTCTTTTTTTAATTTTCATTTTTTTTTTATTTTCATTAGTTTTTCTACTAATCATTGTTCTTGTCTGGAGACCCCGGGGTCTAGAAGTATTGCCAGGAGAAGTCAGGCGGAATTCGTGTAGGCCGCACGGATAAATAGTCCGTCACAAAGACGTGCCCCTTCGAAAGAACCCAGACAGATGTCTGTTCATCCCCGTCAATAGCCAGGACGTGATTTCAGACAAATCTCGCAATGTTTGGTTTATCCATTGTCATTCAGATTGGAAAACGCTGCGAGATTATTGAAAAGCTAACGAATTTGCAAAAGAGCGTATGGAAAAGAGTTGACGACAAGGGGTGAAAGGATACACGAAAGATCACGAAGGAAAGGGAGAAGGAAATAAAACAAGAATTACATTTTTTAAAATGAATATAAAGAAATACTTATTCCAATTTTCGTCAATCTAGAAATGAAAATGATATCATTAATATCACTAATATACAGAAAGACTAATAAAAGATGAAACAAATTAAAAGAATTAAAAAAACATGTAAAAACAATTAGCAGCCTCAAGAAATCCTAACCCCCTAAAATGACTACTGAACTGTACCGCCGCCTTGTATGGCTATCTTCTTCAAACTAAACAAAGAAAACAAAACACATCCACAGAAAACGACATGTAAAATCACACGCACTGACACCCGGAAGTAGTTTTGCTATTACTAATCGCGTTATAAATAGCCATGAACAGGCTAAGAAATCTATGTTATGGCTAAACAATTCCACGTAATATATATATATATATATATATATATATATATATATATATATATATATGATTATTTTTATTTCCACAGACATGTACAAAATCTGCGACACGTCTGTGTGAATAAAAATCTGCGACA
Source organism: Sepiola atlantica (assembly GCA_963556195.1). Lineage (NCBI taxonomy): Eukaryota > Metazoa > Mollusca > Cephalopoda > Sepiida > Sepiolidae > Sepiola > Sepiola atlantica. The sequence continues at coordinate 32,501,280 of OY744544.1, read as the reverse complement.
TGTCTGTGTAAATAAAAATAATAATATATAAAAGCTCTATTTGATATTGAGCACTTTTTATAAACCCGGTTGAAATTCTTTTGATTACTACCCTGTGGATGTTTTACCTGGATTATTATGATTATAATTATTATTATGATTATGATTATGATTATGATTATTATTATTATTATTATTATTATTATTATATACATATAAGGTACACAGAAAGTCACGAAAATGCCGTGATAGTCAAAAGGTATGCTTTTTTGCACACCTTTTGACTATCACGGCATTTCATTTTCATGACTTATCGTGTACCTTATATGTATATATATAATAACAGAAAACAGGTTAAAATGCATGAGAAAAACAAAAACAGGAGATTTGACCGGTTTCGTTCGTATTAACGAACGTCTTCTGAAGACGTTCCTTATATATATATATATATATATATATATATGTATCAATAAGCGCTATATATATATATTAATATATATATATATATCAATAAGCGCTATATATATATATATATATATCAATAATCGCTATATATATATATATATGTATATATATATTATAATATAAAATGAAGTAATAAAATAAGGTGTCAATCAAATTTTATTAGAATTCAAAGTTCATGCAAAGCATCCTTAAGTCCTTAGCTCATGAGTTTTCAAAGATAATTCTTCTCTTCAGAGGACCATTACCGCAGTTATACTACTACAGGCAATAAAATTACGCTTTGAAAATATATAAAAAATTATATACACAAATATATAAAAATACATAACATCAAACATATCAATCCAAAAACATACTTTTGTTGAATCCATACAGTCCATCCAGGTCATACAAGTTGAGAAGCATAATCAGGAAGGACATTACTCCAAGATACAAACAGCAGTCCAAATATGTGAAATTGAAGGGGCCGGCAAAGTTATCCAGTCGCGAAATGTGTCCATATTCAATGTTAATGATAAATAAATCAATCAAAATAATACAAAAAGTCCAATCAAAGTTCCGAGATCCCAACATGTGCAACTCTAATCAAATCCAAATTCGTTGTTTAATTAGAAAACCCGCTAAATCCGAATTGAGCAAAATAAGACGGACTCCCATCACATCCAGCCAGAAGAGCGAAAAATATATAAGTGATCTTCTCTCCAGACATGACAAATCCCTAACGAACAGAAGGCGATATTAAATTGTCTACATCTCAGAATGACTTCAACGGGTTCAAAATAATGTCTGTCCTGCTTCCTGTTTGACAGGTTCAAGAAAAGACAGCAACATACAACCCCGCCATCCATCCCACCCAAATTAGGTTTTCACTGTCTGGGTCAGTAAGCTTATTCTATGTCAAAGGGGAAGGAGCTAAGAAGTTAAAAGAAAGCTAAAAGGGAGTTAGGAAAATTAGGTCAAGTCATGTGATCACGTACCCATCCAAAAGTATTACTTAAAATCTGGCTTACAGTAAAAAACCGACTTCACAAATCTAGCTCCATCAAGTAATTTAGAATATTTATGAAGTTAAAAATTACGAAGTTATTAAATTCCAATAATTTTATAGTTTAATTCAAGATTTAATTTTTAAGATTTAATTTTAACAGGCTAGAAATTATTAGTAGTTTAATTTAAGATTCAATCCCATCAGCCCAGGAATTCCAACTCGAGATGGGTCCTTTTTGATTTTTAATCTTTTTTGCCTAAGGGATTTAGACTCCGAGGTTGTAAGGGTTTATACACCTAAATTTTCAGTTTCTAAATGTATACACCTAAATTTTCAGTTTCTAAATATATTTACAATATCTTTACAATATCTTTACAATATCTTTACAACCTCTTAATTGGGAAATATTAAACCTTAAACCTTGAATATATTTACAACTTCTAGATTAGGAAAAATTAAGCCCTAATTTGGATTGGACTTCTTGATTGAACAAACCTAACCTTAAATTAAACTTCCTAATCTGATAAAATTAAATCTTAAATTAAATTAAACTAACCTTAAATTAAACTTCCTAATCTGATAAAATTAAATCTTAAATTAAATTATTAAATTATTAAGTTCTAATTATTTAGATAACTTCGTAATTGGGAAAATTAAATCTTAATTGGGAAAAATTAAACCTTAGGGCAGGTTAAACTTTTTAATTGGGGAATGTCAGGCCTTGAGTTGGAATTCCTGGGCTGATGGGATTGAATCTTAAATTAAACTACTAATAATTTCTAGCCTGTTAAAATTAAATCTTAAAAATTAAATCTTGAATTAAACTATAAAATTATTGGAATTTAATAACTTCGTAATTTTTAACTTCATAAATATTCTAAATTACTTGATGGGGCTAGATTTGTGAAGTCGGTTTTTTACTGTAAGCCAGATTTTAAGTAATACTTTTGGATGGGTACGTGATCACATGACTTGACCTAATTTTCCTAACTCCCTTTTAGCTTTCTTTTAACTTCTTAGCTCCTTCCCCTTTGACATAGAATAAGCTTACTGACCCAGACAGTGAAAACCTAATTTGGGTGGGATGGATGGCGGGGTTGTATGTTGCTGTCTTTTCTTGAACCTGTCAAACAGGAAGCAGGACAGACATTATTTTGAACCCGTTGAAGTCATTCTGAGATGTAGACAATTTAATATCGCCTTCTGTTCGTTAGGGATTTGTCATGTCTGGAGAGAAGATCACTTATATATTTTTCGCTCTTCTGGCTAGATGTGATGGGAGTCCGTCTTATTTTGCTCAATTCGGATTTAGCGGGTTTTCTAATTAAACAACGAATTTGGATTTGATTAGAGTTGCACATGTTGGGATCTCGGAACTTTGATTGGACTTTTTGTATTATTTTGATTGATTTATTTATCATTAACATTGAATATGGACACATTTCGCGACTGGATAACTTTGCCGGCCCCTTCAATTTCACATATTTGGACTGCTGTTTGTATCTTGGAGTAATGTCCTTCCTGATTATGCTTCTCAACTTGTATGACCTGGATGGACTGTATGGATTCAACAAAAGTATGTTTTTGGATTGATATGTTTGATGTTATGTATTTTTATATATTTGTGTATATAATTTTTTATATATTTTCAAAGCGTAATTTTATTGCCTGTAGTAGTATAACTGCGGTAATGGTCCTCTGAAGAGAAGAATTATCTTTGAAAACTCATGAGCTAAGGACTTAAGGATGCTTTGCATGAACTTTGAATTCTAATAAAATTTGATTGACACCTTATTTTATTACTTCATTTTATATTATAATATTAATGCTCTATCCAGTATATTGAGCTTCAGTTTTTTTATCCGGATGTTTCACTAATTATAAGATATTAGTTGACGCTTATATCTTTTGTTGGATTGCTTCATATATATATATATATATATATATATATATATATATATAGCGCTTATTGATATGTGGACATTTTTGTCAATTAGTTAGATTCTCATAAAAATAGTAATATTGTATATTAAGTATCTACCTCCGTCCCACCACGAGGAGGTATGGCACAAGGCCAGAAGGTAGGATACGGTAAGTCAGCGCACAAAAAGTAGCGCACTCTTGCCCCGTAAAAATGCATGAGCAGCCGTCGTCGGTATTCCCTGGTATAGACGCTTCAGGCGATTGGTTATAAACCAAGTAATATTGTACGCTAAGTTATATTATCCGACTACGTTACATTTGGAGACCCGAATAAACTAGCATCACCTATTCAGAATTAGGCAGGGTAGTTGTGGTTCCTGGCGCCTCTCCTTTATCAGCTTTGCGATCTTCTATTAAAAAGAATTTCACTGATAATGCTTGCTGCGCTAGTAAATATAAAATAGAGAGGTTTAAGGTATTGGATAGAACAGATTCGGATGATTTGGAGGGCGACAATCGTCTGATGATTCTTCCTCCTAAATACAAGTCGTGAATACGTTCTCGACAATCGGTCCAGCAGAGACTGGCCATTTCGGTGGCCTTTATCGGTCGGACTGATGTATATATGTATTGGGTAGTCCTATGAGGTGCGACCTCCCTGACGTATCATTCCCTCTTTGGGATGGGGTTGGTTTATTGGAACTTTCCTGAGTCGGCCCTCCCGAGGAATGTCGACGGGACTGCCCAGGCTATTCTTACGGATCAGCCTGATTCGTCCGCCGTGAGCGTTGGCCTTCTCTCCCACCTTACTAGCCTTGTGCTGCATCATACTTACGTGGGAATTATGTAAATACTAGGCGTGTTCAGTTTCTCATTTGAAGTTTTTGTAACGTGTCTCTATCGTATAAACCAGGGGCGGGCAACCTTTTCAGAGTGAGGGCCTGATGAGACCTTAGGAAGGAGATCGCGGGCCAGAGTTGAAAACGAAATCTCAGAATTACTATATTTTGTTTACATGAATAAATTGTACAAAAATTGCATTGAACACTCTACAAATCAATGAGGCTGCTGGTGCTGTTTGCCATGAAAAAGTATTTCCATGTCTGGCTCGATGGTTGAGGTAGACAACAGAAGAATGTCATTGACGTGGCGGTCCGATAGTTGGGAGCGAAGGTGAGACTTCGTGTACTTCATTTTCAAAATGATATGAGTTTTACTGAGAGGTCCGCGGGCCGGATTGCAATAATAAAGCCTAGCAGGGTGGCGGGCCGGACGCTAGGCCTTCGCGGGCCGGATGTGGCCCGCGAGCCGGAGGTTGCCCGCCCCTGGTATACACGTTCTTTTGCAAACATGCGGACTTTGTAAGATTTCTGATTCTTTTGAGGGAAAGTTAGTTGGCTTTTTGTTTTTATGTAGACAGCTACCAGCTTCCAGCTATGTACATAAAAAACACAGCCTAAAATTAATAACATCACGTATGAAACCAGTCGCAACAATTTAAAGTGCTCAACGTAATGCGATTTTATAAAGTTATTCCACTCAAGCGTCGTTGAATTTAAATTGTCAACGACTTTCCTAGGACAATGCGAAAAACGTTCTTTGTGTGTTTCTCCGCCGTCTTTAAAAAAATATCTTCTTCCTCTATCTCTTTTGTTCATTTGCTTTTGACACTTGGGGATGATTCGACGAATAATCGAAAACGTTCGTGAAAACAATGGAGCATTTCTTTTTTTATTGATTTTAATACAAAAAAGGCCATCAGAAAAATTGAAAAAATAAAAACGATATAATTAAACAGACGAATTCTTTTATTATTAACAATGTTTGCATAAATAAGAAAATGCTGCCTAAATACACACACACACAATATATATAAATATATATACATACATATATACATATATATAATATCTATTAATAATGGAGTTTATGTATCTGTCTGTCTGTCTAAAGCCGAAACTCCAGTATGACTATTTTACTGAAACTAATCTTTTTGAAGTTCTTTATATACTGTCATCAAAAGTCGTTCAGACACCAGATGGGTTTGTTCATTAACATAAGTCATTCCTTTAAACCTTCAATTAAATTCATATTTACAAATATACACTTATAACTGCTATTATCAAATTTACATATGTATTTACAATATTTTCCGATAAGGTTATATTAATAAACATTATTCATACAATTAATTAAAGCCATTTTCATCATAACCGGCGTGTTTTCTAAACCATTTCAACGGTCAGTACCGTTACAATTGCAAAGTCATTGGCTGTTTAATCAGTGGTGTCCTCCCTCCCTCCGGTAATTAAATAAGGGGCAACTGTATAAACAGCCATCGTTAACGCTAGCATTCACCGTGCTTTTTTTTAAAAACCGTTCTAAGTTAGTTTATCTTCTTAATGTTATAAACCATTATGTTTTAAAACACAAAATACCTGAATCAAATTGTTTAATTAAAATAATAATTGATTAAAAATTACTATTAAAACACAGGACCCGCGCCGCAATACAAGCGCGTAATTTGTAAACAAACGCTGGTATTACCGTGTTACTTCAACTAACGCTGTTAAGCTTTAATTCACAATTATTCCATGTTTTATTTATTAAAATAAAAGATGTGATTCTTTTTCTTTTCAGTCAACAACAAAAATAATATAACTGATTTTAGAAACATATTGTTTAATTAAAAAAGGTCATTAAAACACACACACGCGCGCGCGCACACACACACACATAAAAGAGTACGGATTTTTACATTGTTTCATTTTATAAACACTTTTCTTCTGATTCGAAAAATACTGTTCGCTGTATTTAGTTTTTTTTTAATTGTTGATTTTAACAATTTCATTGAATACAAATTGTTTAATTTAAATAAAAATCGATTTAAAAATTACTACTAAAAAAAAACATACACACACACAAACCCACACACATTCTAACAAATTTAATTAGATAAAATTTCTTTCCGAGACCATTTACATCAGTAACCATGTTCACTATATTTGATTTTTTGGTGCTTTTACACTTTAGGACCCGCGCTAACTTTGACTCCATCAGGGTCAGAGTCAAAGTGGGTGTTAGGGTTAGTGTTTGGGTCATCGTCAAATTCAGCACAGATCCTACAGTAAAAAAAATACAGATTTTTTTTATTGTTTTATTTTATGTACACCTTTCTTCCAACTCAAAAAATACTGTTTGCTGTATTCAGTTTTTTTAAATTGTTGATTTTAACAACTTTACGGAATCAAATTCTTTAATTAAAATAAAAATTTATTTAAAAATTATTAAAAATATTTCTACTTATGGAGAAGGGTAACACAAAAATCTGTGTGTGGTCGAAATTTCTTTTTTCTTTACTTACATCTACAAATATACTTGATCATAAGTAAAGATTATCAACGTCTAACCACCCAAGAAATAGGACTGAGGCTATGTCAGCGTTAATTTCTGACGCGGCAGCTTAGCAAAAATATGCGACCGGAGGGAGCATATATTTGCTAGTATATATAATATATATATATATATGATATAAAATATATATATATAATATATAAATAATATATATATATATAATATATATAATATATAATATATATATAATACAGGGTGTTTCAAAAGTCTTGGGAACATAACGATTTTTAATAACTCAAAAACTATTAGGAGTTGAAAAATGAAATTGGTACCGTTGGAAAGGTTAAAGTTTCAAGTTTTGTGGAGAATCTTCAAAGTTGCTCAATATGAGCACCATTCGTCACACGGCAGACATCTAGTCGATAGTCCATTTCCTGCCAAACGCGTTCCAGCATCTTGACGTCAATGGTTCCCACAACTGCCGTTACTCGAGCCTTTAGTTCGTTAATATCTCTTGGAAGGGGCGGCACATAGACTTGTTGCTTGACAAAGCCCCAAAGGAAAAAGTCACACGGGGTAAGATCTGGAGACCTAGGAGGCCAGGGCATGAGAACGTCATCACCTCGCCCAGATCTCCCAATCCATCTACCAGGCAGCCTTGTGTTAAGAAACTGCCTTACTCTAAGACTCCAGTGTGGTGGTGCACCATCTTGTTGAAAAATGAAGTCATCAGATTCTGCTTGTTCCAACTGAGCCATTAACCAGTCTTCCAGCATGTTGAGATAGGATTCACCAGTGATATACGCATTTGTAATGTTCCCAAGACTTTTGAAACACCCTGTATTATATGCATATATATACAGGGTGTTTCAAAAGTCTTGGGAACATTACAAATGCGTATATCTCATGAACTATTCTAGGTAGAAAAATGAAACTGGTGTCATTTTAAAGCTTGCTTAATCAAGTTTTTGGTCATACTAATGATTTTCGTGTTATCTGTCCAGGTGCAGTAATGGCGTTCTCTAAACAAGACAAGGCATTTTGCGTCCTCCAATTTGCAAAGACTGAATCGTGAACATGTGTTCAGCGTGCATTTCGCAGGAAATTTAAAAAAGAAGCCCCTGAAAGGAAATCCATTGTCAGATGGCATGCTAAATTTGTGAAAGATGGGTGTTTGTGCCCAAGTAAGCGAACAGGTCGCCCTTCAACTTCACAAGATGCAGTTGAGCAAGTTCGGACAGCCTTTCAGCGGAGCCCCCGTAAATCAGTGAGAAGAGCCAGCAGGGAACTTCAGCTTGCTCCAGCAACTGTCTGGCGTGTCTTAAGGAAACGACTGCAAATGGTACCTTACAAGCTCAAGTTGGTCCAAAAGTTGAAAGACACTGATAAGCCGCTTCGCCGTGACTTTTGCATTGCAATGCAAGAGAAGTTGGAAGATAACGGCTTTGATGACCGGCTTTTTTTTAGCGATGAGGCGACCTTCCATCTGAATGGCAAATTTAACAAGCATAACACTCGCATATGGGGTACTGAGAATCCTCATGAACTTCTTGAGCACGAGCGAGATTCACCAAAAGTTAACGTGTTTTGTGCAATTTCCAAGAAAGGTGTCTATGGACCGTTCTTCTTTGAAGAGGCAACTATCACTGGTGAATACTATCTCAACATGCTGGAAGACTGGTTAATGGCTCAGTTGGAACAAGCAGAATATATTATATATATACATATATAATATATTATAATGTAATATATATATGATATATATATATATAATATACTATAATGTAATATAAATTTAATATATATATAATATATTATAATGTAATATATATATATATATGTATATATATATGTATATATATATGTATATATATATGTATAAATATATGTATATATATATATATATAAATATATATATATATATATATATATAAATTGAAAAGGGAAATATAAAACCTACATTATTTATGTATTCATCAACCTTTCGCCTTTATTATAGACTTCCTAAGGATGAGGATAAGTGCATAAAAATCATACAGTCATTAATGTGGAATTGCAAAAGATTGTCCAAGTAAAAGCAACAAAAAAATCATTCAACTGACCGCCAATTTTAATCTGTAGTGAAGTGGTTCATCTCTGATTCATATATTGTAACGTACTGACGCCAAAACTCATTTTTGTTGCTTTGAAAAAGTCGCTAACAACGCTATGAATCGTCGCCTGGTTGTTGTTTTTGAGCGACTGTGAACAAATGCGGCACCCGCTTTAGACACAGCTTTCTCATTAGCAAAACGCGTTTGTAGAATTTTTAAACTGTGTTCCGAAAGAACAGCCGATTTCGAACGGTCTGCGCAGACGGCATCATTTGTGTCTGTACGGCCGCGTTTAATCTCAGCATAACTTTTTTTTATCCGTTGTTTTTGGTCGGAGAAGCGTCCGAAGAACATTAATCAAACCATTCCTTTATTTGAACAGTATGCTTTTTTCACCAGAAAGCAATGCTCTATCACATACACGTGTCCATGGTTTTGAAAATTTTCAATAGTAGCTTCACTTAAATAACTTTAATTTGTAAACTAATAATCCGATTCATCTGAAAATTTAATACGTGCCATTTGAAGGATGTCACTTAAAAAAAATCATAGAGATATTGCATTTGTCCAGCGATTTATCTGCCAGGCCCGACATTTATTGAGTAACGTGCAATATTTTTTTTGGGGGGGGGGCAATATATAAATAACTAAGAGCTTATCAAAATTATATATATATATATATATATATATATATATATATATATATATATATATATATATATACGAATAGCAATAAACTATAAAGTTCTTAGTCATTGGGTATAAATCTTTTTTCCATTTTTCCATTATAAACAGCTTCATATCGGATCAAAGTCAAAGAATTATCATATGACTGATCGGAACGTCATTCGCCAGGAAATACATTTAAAATAAATCTTTTTAATCTAAGGACATTTTTCGTTCATTAATGTTTGATGGAAAATAAAAATGTAGAAAAATGAATAAAAATACCCCCCCCCCCCAAAAAAAAAAAAATGTTCCCTGGAAGTTTTCCACGGTTTGTTAATATTATACTAGCCAAATTATCGATCTATACCGGGTTTGTAAAATCTCACTTTTCTTCACGTCTCAACAATCAGTCCGACAGAGTTTTTGCCATTTTTGAGTCACTATCTTTGCTTCTGTCGGGTTGGTGGATGATTCTGTACAATTCTATAATGTCCACGGGGAGGTGTTGGTGGCTCTGTGGTTAACGACACGGGCTTACAACCTGAGTGTGCTAAGTTCGAATCCAGTTCGTTCCACACAAACACTTTCCCTTAAAGTGTCGGAAGCCTTCACGTGGCCTTTCCTGTAAGTACCTGATGTCTTTCTAAGAAAAAAATCTAACTAGAAAAATATCGGGGAAACCAATGCCAACAATAGAATTATCTGATTCATACGAAAGTAAAAATAAATGAATGAATAGGATGTTCACGTACCGGGCATTAACTTTGAGAACAGGGGTTTAATACTTATATCCACCTTAAACTAGGCTTATTGTGATAGGAGTCAAATGTTTTAGGCGTGGGCCTCTCTAGGTAAGGAAATAGGCAGCAAGATGTTTGTTTCTATTACATTTCAATTTCTGCAGGAAAACAGGGAGCAGGGAGGGTATTCCAAAAGCAAGTGGTCCGAGGTAAGAATCTATCAGAGTAGAACATCTTTCGACATTAAGGGGCCACTACAGTAAACGGGTAGAATGTTGTTGCTAATCGGGTACAAATTAATTGACAAAGCAATCATATACAGCAGAGATGTAAGGTTTAAATATAATTTTTCCTTAGTACAATACTTAACTGGCTGGGTCACCCCTGAGTAAGGTGTTCGACTCTAAACCATCACACCACACCGAAATCTATCTATCTCAGCTCTTTCTACCTTTATTTTCCTACTATATTTCCCAACTCTATTAAATAATCCGGTGACAAAGCTCCAATTCTGCAGCGTTATTGGGTGTAAAATCACAGCATAGTTAGCATTATTCCCAGGTCCATTCTGACCGTAAATGTCAGGGCTCATTAATGGGTCACAAGCTATTTGTTTACAAGATAAACGCTTACAAAACAAATTAATCGACAACACAATCGGATACATAGCATATGTACGGTTTCGGCATGAAATGACTCCAACATGGTTGAGATGTTGTCAAGCCCAACAAGCAACGTTAACAGGAGTGACCACGTGAAAGTTGTCTCCATCTTTCGTAATGTCCATAGAAAATCATGCTATTTAAAACCAACCAACATTAGCAAAGACAGATATCATTCAGCGTACAGTAAATCTTCGAGTTTTGCGGTGCTTTGTAGATTGACTAAACTGTGCTTCACACTCGTTTTTGCGATTTTCGACCTAATCGCAGTTAACATCCTAATGCCCTCTTTTAAAGTAGTACATATAATTCGAATAATTACAAACAAATGAACACCGCTATTTCTACTCTCATTTTGAAACGAGACTATCTACTATATCTACGTATCACCACCATTGTGCTTGGCCTTTTGGCCAAGATCAAAGTGTAGTATCTGTACCGATAAATACTGCACCCCATAGACTGGTATTGTATTCGCCTTCGGGGCTTGATTTACGCCGGTCTATGGGTCTGTCCTGTGCAGTTCTAGGAGGTCCACCATCACAGGCTTCGCCTCCCCTCTTTGGGGAGGAGTAGGTTTATTGCTTACTGCCTGAGGCGCCCCTACCGGGGAATGCCAACGGGGCTGCCCAGGCAATTTTTAATGGCCAGAGTGCTCACATCTCAGGCGCTGGCTTTTTAAACCCTACTTTCCCGACCCGACCTTGGGTCACATCTTACTTGTGGGAGTAAGATGAAACTGGTCTTGTGCCTAACTCCTGGAGAGGAGTAAATAAATACTATATCTACGTATTAACTTTCGTCGGCCAACAAAATTGAGGAAAAAAATTATACACCCATTTATTTGTCTCGGGAATACTTAAGGACGCGTGCGTGTGTCACTGGTTTATATATGTTTTGTTTTTTTAGTCAGAAGCTAGTATTCAAAGTAATCTACAAAGGCATGCAAAGAAAGACAGTAATCGTACTGAACACAATTGAGGACAAAAAGACGGCAATCCTCTGTCAAGATAGACAATCGCCATATATATATATATATATATATATATATATATATATATATATATATATATATATATGTAAAATAAAAATGGAATAAAGGATAAACAAATCAACAACTAGCGAAAATAAACTCAAAAACACATATTTAATAGTTCTACCAAAATATTTCGATTGTTAAAATTCAATCATCATCAATTGTTAGCAGCACTTTAATTAGAAACAGAAAAGTTTTCAAATTGATACAAAGAACGCAATTTTGGGGGAAAATAATCACGTGTAATAAACAGTAGAAAGGGAGTAAGAAAGAAATGTTAAAGAAGAAAAAGAAAAAGAAAGAAAGAAAGAAAAAAAAATCAGCAGTTGGCATGGAAACGCCGTAAGTTAATGAAGTGGGAAGGAAGATTAGTAGTAATTTAAAATGAATGACAGCAAGGAATTAAACCAATACGGAGGAGGAGGAGGAGGAGGAAGACGGACTCAAAGTAGTAGAAGTTATCCGTTATCATATTGGTTTAGGTTCATTTCGATTAGAATCGATCTGGCAGAAGATGTAGAAATATTATAGAATCCTGGTCTTTGAATAATTGTGTTATCATGACGTAGGATTAAACACGATTCTATGAGACTACAGACTTTAATGTCGTGGATATGTTTTATTAAAATCGCCCTCTGAGTATTAAAGTGATGACCAAACTAAATCATATATATATTACAATTTCTTTTATCCACATAAAATTTCATAAGGGTATATACTTTTTTATGTGTCAATTTTCAGTATTTACTTAAAAAGTGCTCGATACGTAGTAGAGCTAGGTAGCAAGTTATGAAAATATATTTATAGCAATTAAGCTACATAGAGGCTCCTGAGTTTCATCCCCGGGGGAATCGTCAGGCATTTTAGCCTGAACATTACCCCCCCCCCCTCGGGGGATGAAACGCGAGAGCCTCTGTGTAGCTTAATTGCCATAAATATATTTTCATAACTTACTAATATATATATATATATATATATATATATATATATATATATATATATATATATATATAAATATATATATATAGTATAATTCGGCGTTATAAGAGAAATAATATCCGAGTGCTCAATTACGTTTGTAAGACCATGATATATTTTTGATATCATACTGTGGAAAATTAGTTTATGGAAATGTAGATAGGCAAGGCAATATGGTTGTAGAAATAAGGACACAAGCACATCATTAGAGATGGACCAAGATATTTCGGTTGATATGTTCGACCATATTCGTTTGGTCAAATAGTATGTTTTATTTTACTCAACGAATATGGTCGAACCTATCGACCGAAATATTTTTGTCCAACTCTAATGATGTGTTTGTGTCCTTATTTGTCTCAGAATGTTGCCTATACTACATTTCCATGAACTACTTTTCCATTCTGCTCCAAATGTTATTTCATATTTTCTCCCTCACGTCATGCTAGATAACGCTGTTATTGTTTAGAATTTCACCAATGTTTGCATAAAAAGCCTGTGGTCTGTCGATTTCTATAAAATAACGGCTGCTAAATGTGATATGTAAATAAAAAGCTCGACGTCCTGTTTTACGAATATATTGATAGATAAAAAAACAAAAGATCTAATGGATCGATAACGTTAAAGAATAGCACAATAATCAAAATACTAAAAAGAATAACATTCAATGAATACCAAATTTTCCAAGAGGACATTTTCGCTAATTTTCCTGATAAAGAATGTGGACTCCATTAAAATGAAAGAATTGTCGGCTTTAAACCGATATCCGATAACAAATATTCAACCCTTGCAAGAAAGAAAAAATCAGACAAACGACGCAATAACAAACCTAAAATATCCAACAGGATCTTTAAACGAAGTAGCTTGAAAGCAAAAAAATGGTAGACATAATTAAAATCTATAAAATGATAACATAAAAAGTGCATGTAATATTTAAAAAAAAACTATTCCAAGTATAAAAAATGACAATAAATCAAACGAAACGAAAATTGCATTTCCGGTTTCCGGTTTTCTGAGGACTGTAAGCCATTTAATTACTGGCACTTCCGTTATGGGCAAAGTTTTCAGATAATTCACGAAGTTCGACATCATTTACAAGCAATGAATTTGTTCTTTTCTTTTTTTCATATTTAAAAGTTATACTGAAAATTCTTTATCAATGACATTTATTAATATCATCTCTGATACTAAAACTGGTATTTCTGCGAGTTCGCCCGTCCCTAATTACGTCACAGTGTTAAGTCACGCAATAATTGAGAAAAGTAAAGACTTCTTTATTTACACACATATTTAATTGTTTTCTTCATGTAATTCAGAAAACTTTGTAAAATAAACATTCTAGCGGCTTTAATGCCATTAGTCCAGTTTAAAATGTAATTTAAGATAACAATATAAAGTATTAAAAATAAAAATACAATTTTTGCTTACTCTTCACTCAAATTTATTTCGTATTATTTGCATTATCCTGACTACTGTTCTCAACTTTGATATTATTCTCACAACGTTTCGGCCGATGTAACCTTCGACCGTATTCATGTGCCTTTCGTCGAGGTCTTAAGTAATTCGTAATTTCATTCTTAGAATCGTGAGGAGTGAAACTTCTACCGTTCAGAAAACTGGCACTTCAGACTGATTATAACTTAGCATTTTTATCCGTTGCGCTACAATTACTAATTACTTAAGACTTCTATCCGTTTATGGCTGACGGAACGAAAGCAAGCTACCTCCATCGATAAAATAAAGGGTTCTGTTCGAAAATCTGTACATGCTCCAGAGTTCGACATAAATATTCCCAAGTTCATGAGACGCACTTAAAGAGAATATGTGAATAATAATCAACATTATTGACTTACATTTCGCTGAAATTTATTTTGTCATTTCGTTGTTTTTTTTTTTGATAAACGGAAATGAGCTTATCCTAACGTACTCTGTTTAAATATTAGCATTTATTGAATATTGGTCGACACGACGACGTTGTCAAGGAACGAATGAAAGCCATCTGGAAACCCAATATGATCTTTATTATTGTTTTTTAACCCTTAAATTCTTTATTTTGTTTTGTTTTGACATCGAAGATACTGATTACCAATTTAGAGGTTGATGCAACATCATACTAATACCTACTCACACTTGCCAACAGGCTCGTTGCAGATGTGAAACAAGTTGCAGTTTGACACATTTTCATTGAATATTATATTAAATAGGAATTTTGTTGGAATGGGTCATACTTGAAACAAAAATACTATAAGGGTTAAGTTATAGATTACATAAATTGAAATGAAATAAAGTAAAACATAATATTTCCTGTTTATGGATGTCCAGCGCGAATCTATACCCCACGATATTATTGTAAAATACACTAATATAAAATGTTTTTTAATAGAAATCGCTCTACAATTAGCATGAAGTGACTTGATATAAGGAGCTAAAAATACTAGTTCAAGGTCAAATCTAGCCAACTATAAATGTTAGATTGATAGATTCAGACCCAGAAAACAGCAGTTCTTCCTCCTTTGTCAGAAACATCGCTCATGGAATGTGATGACTAAATGACAAAAAAACAGAAGCGAAAGTCATTAGACTGCCAAAAGTTAACCCAGGGTTTATTTTCTACTCTCATTAATCCAACTACCAGGTTAGTAAACTTATCACACCTGCCATTACCCTGTGCCTCTATGAAACCACCATTAACTCCTTCATGGAGTAGTGTTGCTGTATCTGGGCTTGTGTACTGACCAGTAGTCTCTCCTCTAATAATTATCAAAAAACTATTATCCCGAGCTAAACTAATCTCCTCCTTACTATCTGGTTTTCAACACAGGCGTAAACATATTAAACATACTCTAATCAATAAGGGTTTCACAAATTACATTACAGAAGAACCAATTCGACATCTTTATGAAAAAAGTTCTACTAATAAAACTAATCCCTCATTCACTAAATATATTACATCATTTTACCGAAATCACCTACATAATAATTATTAAATAAATGAAAACATATTAAAAATATGATTAATAAAAATATACTACCCATCGATTCAAATAGCAATTTTAAAATTATTATTTATTATAGCACATTTAAAACCTCTAACTTTATCATCACCAACAATTATTCCCACTCGGTCAGGGATTTGGATAATATAAACTATGTGTATGACACTAGCCCAAAACACAACACCCAAAAGCTAATAATTCTTGCCGTCGCTCTTAACTTAAAAAAATTATCTTAGACAGTACCCTTATATTAGAAGACGAAACTAACACTTATATTAGAAGACGAAACTTACACTTATATTAGAAGACGAAACTAACACTTATATTAGAAGACGAAACTAACACTTATATTAGAAGACGAAACTAACACTTATATTAGAAGACGAAACTAACACTTATATTAGAAGACGAAACTAACACTTATATTAGAAGACGAAACTAACACTTATATTAGAAGACGAAACTAACACTTATATTAGAAGACGAAACTAACACTTATATTAGAAGACGAAACTAACACTTATATTAGAAGACGAAACTAACACTTATATTAGAAGACGAAACTAACACTTATATTAGAAGACGAAACTAACACTTATATTAGAAGACGAAACTAACACTTATATTAGAAGACGAAACTAACACTTATATTAGAAGACGAAACTAACACTTATATTAGAAGACGAAACTAACACTTAGACTAGAGATATTAGAAGCCTTGCACATAAAAACTAAAAAGCAAGGCGTTAATAAAATTAATTTTGCGAACAGTGAAAACAACTATAATTACTAGACTGCTGGAGATCTTCCGAAAATTTCAGTTTATTTTTATATCATACATTAGACCTTAGTATTTCGTTATCTTCTGCTGTTTAAGTCAGCATCATTATGGACACTGCCTTCAACTAGGGTTGCTACTCTCTACCTCTTGTCCCATATCACTATGCCAGATTAAACAGATGCGTTTTCTACGTATATAGCTATAGGAATTGCATAGTTATAGTGCATGGTGTATGACTGATTTCAAACAGTTCTTTTTGCTATATATTCCCATGAATTATTTTCATGGTGCTTATATTCCGGATATCTGAGTACTTCATAAAAACGTCAACCTAGTTTATATTTAATGTAGAGGTATGTAGACGTGTTATATATAATTATTGACTAGGGTACTGGTATTTAATCTTAAAGTTACGACTGATACTATTATTATTATTATTATTATTATTATTATTATTATTATTGCATCTATTTCTGATAATTGTTTAATATTTCTTAGGTTGGGATAGAGTTTAAAAAAATGGCAGGGCTGGAGAGATTGGGGTGTCGAGGAAGATTTTAGGGGTCAGGCCAAACTTTTTAGGGGGTCGGCCCAATTTTTTTTCTTTTTTAACTTAAAATATTTTTTAGGGTTGGGGAGAGTAAAAAAAAATTCGGAGGGTAGGGTTAGAGAGATGGGGTCGGTGAAAATTTTAGGCGTCAGGCCAAACTTTTAAGGGGTCGGGCCAATTTTTTTTTTTTTTTAACTTAAAATATTTCTCAGGGTTGGAGGAGAGTGAAAAACAAGTTGGGGAGGAGGCTGGAGAGATTGAAGGCCCGTGGAAAATTTTAGGGGTCAGGCCGAACTTTTTAGGGGTCGGGCATATAGGAATTGCATAGTTATAGTGCATGGTATATGACTGATTTCCAACAGTTCTTTTTGCTATATATTCCCATGAATTATTTTCATGGTGCTTATATTCCGGATATCTGAGTACTTCATAATAACGTCAACCTAGTTAATATTTAATGTAGACGTGTTATATATAATTATTGACTAGGGTACTGGTATTTAATCTCAAAGTTACGGCTGATATTATTATTATTATTGCATCTATTTCTGATAATTGTTTAATCTATTGGCGAAACATGAATGATTAAAAAAAATAGTGTCTGACATTCTGACATGGTCTCGGCGTGGCTGTCTTGCAGCATTTTTTCGAGGTGTTTTCCTTCTTCCCCTCTCACACCTTCTTTTGTTCACCTCCCCTCTCCCTCCCAACTTATTTCTCAATCGCCAAACTGAGGATTTGCAGACGTTATAATTTGAATTTCCGGCCTTCATAGACGATTAAAAATAACTTAGGTGTAAGCGTTTGTTAAGGGACCCAGACAGATTGACCTGTTATGATATCTCACCGTCCTTGGCTCTTATATACCTTCAGTTGTAAATCATAAAATTTCCCCCTCTCTCTCTATATATGTATTGCTCTCTTTCCCCTAACTATATGACTTCCGTTATAAATCGTACAATCCCCCCCCTCTCGATATATATATTAAATATGTTATCACCCTCTTTTCCCTGCAATATACACCTTCCGTTATAAATCGTTCAATTTCCCCCTCTCTCCATATAAGTATTAAATATGTTTTCACTCTCTTTCCCCCTCACTATATGCATTTCGTTGTAAATCATCCAATTTCCCCCCTCTCTGTATGTGTATTGAATAGTGAGTGTGAATTACTCTTTTTGTCGTTTTCAAACATGTAATCGCCTCGTTTGGATGCTTGAAAAGGCCGGAGGGTCGAAATAAATTATCGCACCGGTGATATGTGATTTCGTGTTTCTTTATTTGATTCTTGCTCCGTTTATTACATTGCGCTGTCATACTCGGATTTCCTTCTGGAATTTATTTCCCTCTAACACACACACTTTATATATATATATATATATATATATATATATATATATATATATATATACTATTTCATGTATATACACATATTATATCATAAGGTAATGTACTATATTGTGTATATATTTTCAGTATTTACTTCGATAGTGCTCAATACAGCAGTAGAGATTAGTAGTAGTTTTACTACTTTATATCTATTTAAAATAGCTACCCAACCCTTAAAACGTTAGAACGAACCAATGTTATTTATAAGTTTAATACCCTTAATAAAGCTAATGGCTACATTGCTGGTACAACCACTACCCTATCTCCCCGACTTGCCATTTATCTTGTAAACTCTAGCTAAATATATCAACATTTACAAAACATTGCTCTTATGTAAGATGAATTCTAGTTAATAACATTAAAATAATACATTCCAAAACCAATTTAAAAGAATTACAAAATAGTCGAAGGTATGTTTATTAAAACCCCAAAACATAAAATTAATAACATTACGTATGAAACTAGTAACAGCATTTTAAAATTATTAACGTAATACAATTTTATCTTGTGAGGCTAGTTCTGGCATTCCAGAGTTTAAATTGTAAACGCCTTTCCTGGAACGGTGTGAACATGTTCTCTTGTCGTCTTACTGACTTCTTATGGCTGTTTCTCAGCTATCTTTAGAAATTCTCTTCTTGTCTCCAGATTTCATGT
The DNA here is from genome assembly GCA_963556195.1 of Sepiola atlantica. Taxonomy (NCBI): domain Eukaryota; kingdom Metazoa; phylum Mollusca; class Cephalopoda; order Sepiida; family Sepiolidae; genus Sepiola; species Sepiola atlantica. The sequence goes on along the minus strand of OY744544.1, from coordinate 32,482,026 downwards.
TCATTTGCTTTTTAACCTGATAACGATTCGACGAAGAATCAATAACGTTCGTAATACTAATGCAAGACACACCTTTTTTATTTTGTCACAAAAATGATCTGTAATCTTTACTGAAATTGAAAAAATAAAAAAGATATGATTAAAAAGAAGAATTCGGTCATTTTTAACAATATTTGCGTAAATGAAAAAATGTTGTCGTAATACACACACAATATATATATATATATATATATATATATATATATATATATATACATATATATATAAATATATATATATACATATACAAGGATATATAGACATATATAAATATATATATAAGTATAAATATATATATATAAATATATATATATATATATATATAGATAAAAAAATATATATGCATATAAATATATATCTCTCTATATATGTATATATATATACAGATAAAACATATATATATAGATATAAATATATATATATATATATTTATATATACATATATATGACTATAAATAAATATTATATATTAATAGATATATACATATATAAATATATATTAATAAATAAATATATATATAAAACATATATATAAATAAATATATATGAAGCAATCCAACAAAAGATATAAGCGTCAACTAATATCTTATAATTAGTGAAACATCCGGATAAAAAAACTGAAGCTCAATATACTGGATAGAGCATTAATATTATAATATAAAATGAAGTAATAAAATAAGGTGTCAATCAAATTTTATTAGAATTCAAAGTTCAAGCAAAGCATCCTTAAGTCCTTAGCTCATGAGTTTTCAAAGATAATTCTTCTCTTCAGAGGACCATTACCGCAGTTATACTACTACAGGCAATAAAATTAGGCTTTGAAAATATATAAAAAATTATATACACAAATATATAAAAATACATAACATCAAACATATCAATCCAAAAACATACTTTTGTTGAATCCATACAGTCCATCCAGGTCATGCAAGTTGAGAAGCATAATCAGGAAGGACATTACTCCAAGATACAAACAGCAGTCCAAATATGTGAAATTGAAGGGGCCGGCAAAGTTATCCAGTCGCGAAATGTGTCCATATTCAATGTTAATGATAAATAAATCAATCAAAACAATACAAAAAGTCCAATCAAAGTTCCGAGATCCCAACATGTGCAACTCTAATCAAAAATTATCTTTGAAAACTCATGAGCTAAGGACTTAAGGATGCTTTGCTTGAACTTTGAATTCTAATAAAATTTGATTGACACCTTATTTTATTACTTCATTTTATATTATAATATAAATAAATATATATACATATATATTAATATATACATATATATTTATGAATATATATATATATATAAACATATATATGAACACATATATATATACATATATTTTTATAAATATATATATATACACATATATATGAATATATATACACATATATATTAATATATACATATATATTTATAAATATATGTATATATATAAATATATATTAATAAATTTATGTATATAAAATATACATAAATATATATATTAAAGTATACATAAATATATATATATAAAAGTATAAATAAATATATATATAAATATATATATAACTATATATATAAATATATATATAAATATATATAACTATATAAATATATATATATAACTATAAATAAATATATATATAAATATATATATAACTATATATATAAATATATATATAAATATATATAACTATATAAATATATATATATATAACTATAAATATATATATATAAATATATATATAACTATATAAATATATATATATATATATATAACCATATAAATATATATATAAATATATATATAACTATATAAATATATATATATAAATATATATATATGAATATATATATATAACTATATAAAAATATATATAAATATATATATATATAACTATATAAATATATATATGTATATATATATGTATATATATATGTATGCATATATATATGTATATATATATGTATATATATATGTATGTATATATATATATGTATATATATATATATATATATATATATATATATATATATATATATATATATATATACGTGTACTATCCATTTGTTCTACTGAATTAAGTGCGTTATCAGGTGTTTACCGCTAGTTATTCTCTAAGGCGACCTCAAATATACTTTCAAGTTTATTTATAAAGTTACATTTCAGATATGGCGAGTCACGGATAGAATCTCTTCTCGAAGCCAAAGAGGGAAAGATAAGTTTGCTCTGGAAAATGGAAAAGAAAGCCATTGAAATATTTGCCATGGCGTCGACAAGATGAAGCTGCTGAAAAGCAGTGTTTGCTATAAATTCCTGATAAAATGCACAGCGAATTTGGCGAGATAAAATTAAAACAGAAAAACTGACTGACAGGTGTATTACGGTAATGAGAATTAAACAAACATCTTCATCTCTAGAAAAGATGGTGGGAAATAGAAAGATGTCGAACCAAGCCGAGGCAGAGGCAGAGGCAAAGACAGAGGCAGAGGCAGAGGCAGAGGCAGAGGCAGAGGCGGAGGCAGAGATAGTTCACGAGGGGAATGTTTCAACTAGACAAAAAATGAAAAAAAAAACGACACTGCCACATAGAAAGGACACACCTAGTCAAAATGGCGCGCCATTTAAAACAAAATGTCTAATCGTTAATCACCTCAAGTATTTGGTTAAAATCATAAATTCATATAGTGAACAAATAGTAAACTAGTATCTAGCAACAGGCCGTGTGTATCTCTCACTGTCTCTCCTATATATACATGGTGTTTCAAACATAAAAATAAAACAGGCAATAAAAACAAAAGTTGTATATGCAGAGACCCGACAGTATATTGAGCAACATTTAGAGTTTAATATTACATTATTTTTTAATCCAACCCCCGCCAGCTGAAACGACAATCCAAGGCAGGCGCAAAATGAGTCACACGCTTTGACGACTATGCCATTGTCTATAGCGTTATACGCCTTTACGCTGGCAGATTTCAGAGACTCGACCATGTTGTGTGCGTGCTTGTTTGTCTTGGCCTCGATCTTGCACTAGGAGAAATATTACAGATGGTTGCAATCAGGTGAGAAAGCGGCAAAATGTCCGCCGACCAGTGGTATCGAACATTTAGTAGAAGCCATGCTAGCGTCGTCTTGGCCTTGCGTGTAGGAGAGCGGAGGCCGCTTAAAAGACATAAGGTCGTTCGGCGGCGATCTCTTCACCCCAGGAATTCACAACTGCCCTCAGCACGTCATGGAATTTCGTGTACTTGTTGTCAAGTGCCGGCTTATGCTGCAACACGCTATCTCTTATCTCTCTCTCTCTCTCTCTCTCTCTCTCTATATATATATATATATATATATATATATATATATATATATATATATATATATACTAGAAGGATTCATTTTCGAACAAAACAGTTTCGCACTAATTTTATGTATCCTTACAAGGATTAAAATCAATATATAATGATACTAAGCCTTATGTTTAGAATTGATATTCCAATTTTGATCAAAATCCTTACACTAATTTGATTCCAGAAAATATCTTCAATTTAAGACTTAAGATGAAGTAGTCTTAAGAAAAAATAAGATTCATGGAATCTGGCTCGATTGGTGTCCAATTACAATGGATCAAATTTAATGCAAATCTGAAATATTTTTATTTTGAAGTTGGAGTTTGTGCCCATATAATGCCCCACTAAAACCCCATTAGAATATTTAAAAAAAAACCCTGAAATTTGGAGAATATTTATTAATTTATGTCTGATACTTTTTGTTTAAATTTCACAACAATCGGAAGTATCTGACTTTTAAGGAAGTCTTCCACGCCCTTTGGTTCATTAGTTTAGGAGTGAATTCTGTAATACGAACGTATAAACCATATACATATACCTAACTTTAATACGCACACACGCACTAACATATACAGTAAGTTTGAATTACTTACTAGACAACATCCTCGAATGTCTTCAGTCTCTCTGTATAAGGGTTTGTCAAGACACACTGGCATGAGGATACTTCACCCTACAAGTAAACCCTGACCAACTATTCAAAATAACATAGTATTCGAAGCCCAAATAAGAAGCTCTCGACACGACTATACACTGATTTATACGAGGAATGGTGCACCTTCCACGTAATGTTACCTCAATTAACAGCACTAAGCTGGCCACTCCACCAAACTAGATGAATACTCGTCCTGAAATCTAGTAAGGCCAAGAGACAACACGAATTATATACTATAATACAGAAAACTGGTGCATTGGGAAGAGTAAGATTAATGTTCTTCACTTCTTTACTAACTCAACGTTTCACAGGTAAAGAGAACTTGAATGAAATATTCGAATAGCTATGTAGATCAAGTGTAAGCCCTAGAAAGGGACCCCTCCATTTCCTATATATATATATATATATATATATATATATATATATATATATATATATATATATATATATATATACACACTATATATATATATATATATATATATATATATACACTATATATATATATATATATATATATATATATATATATATATATTTATTTATAAAATACAGAAATTCAATGTAACATCAGTACCGTCGGTTTCAAAGCGGGAGGTTGATCCCGATTATCGTCAGCTGATAAACATATTCAGGAATGGTGGGACTGAATATGTTTATCAGCTGACGATAATCGGGATCAACCTCCTGCTTTGAAACCGACGGTACTGATGTTACATTGAATTTCTGTATTTTATAAATAAATATTTACGCTCTTAATCCTTCGAAATCTCGGATTTCTTAATTAATCGAGCACTCTGCTGGTTTTTCCTGCCCTACCACACAGTACTTATATATATATATATATATATATATATATATATATATATATATATATATATATATATATAATGCGACGCAATAGAGTCTGCAAAGGTCTCCACTGAACTATCTGTAAAAAGTTGAATATCTAATGTAGCAGCAAGTCATGGGAATATATAGCAAAAACAACTGTTGGAAATAAGTCATAGACCATCCACTATGACTATGCAATTTCTACAGCTATATAGGTAGAAAACGCATTTGTTAAATCTGACATAGTGATATGGGACAGAAGGGTGAATGTAGTAACCCTAGTTGAAGTCAGTGTCCCTAATGATGCTGACTTAAACAGAGTTGAGGGGGGAAAAAGATGACGAAATACTATAGTCTAATGTATGATATAAAAAACAACTGAAATCTTCGGAAGATCTCCATCATCCTAGTAATTATAGGACCAACCTGGCTCACGATAAATAATTTTAAAAAAACTACGAATATACCCAGTGAACCAAGTGCAAGAAAGGTAACACAATTTCGCTTAAAGAGGCGGTTAAGATCATAAAAAGGTCTCTTGGTTGGAGTCTCTGAAATATGTGTGAATGTCTGGCATCCGTTAGGTTTCCCCATCCCCAGCAAAAACAAAAAGATAATAAAGTTGAAAATATATTTATATATGTACACATACACAAACACACACACACATATATATATATATATATATATATATATATATATATATATATATATATATATATATATATATAGGCAGTAAGTCGTTATTTATACAAACTTCGTTAAAGACCACGGAGCTCTCTCGTTTTGCAATCTTTCACTTTAATCTCTCGACGCAGCGAGCAATTTTGCAGTTCTCGGGTGTTAATTGGTATAATGTGGCACCGAGCGTAGTGTCATTGGCCACCCCTTCATATATATATATATATATATATATATATATATATATATATATATATATATATATATATATATATATATATATATATACAGGGTGGGCAAAAATAAGTGTCCTATTTTTAAAAATTCATAACTTTTTTATTTATTGATTTAAAAAAATTTTTTTTTTTAGAATAAGTAAAGGACCCCTTCCGAAGCAAGCATGAGCCGTATTAGCCCTAAGGAACGTACCCTCATTTAGAAAACATTATGTTTGCTTAAAAAACTCAAAATAGTGTAAAAAACAATACTTTAGTTTTTGTAAGTTTTAAGAAGTGTTTTTCGGCTAAAATTTGTATTGTTTATTTAAAAAAATCTCGGAAGGGTCAGTCTACACACACATAAAGTTTGGTGAGTTTAACTTTTATTTTGTGGAAGTTATTCAAATTCAAGTTATTCAAATTTAAAGATAGGACCCTTATTTTGGCCCACCCTGTATAAGATAGTGTTCCCTTTTTTCCTTGAAAAAGTACATGCGTGATGAAGAGTTTGTAGTTTAGCAAGTGTTGTACAATAGCCAACGGCACGTGTCTCAATTCTGGGAATGCGAACGCCAAGATGATCTGAAGTAATGCCGGGAAAACGGATAAGCGCTTGTCTTGTTTCGAAGTTAGATTAGCTTACCCATTATCTCATTCAAACTAAAGGAGAGAAAGTATATGTTCATATATTTTCTTACTGACAGATCCTGGTATTCTCAAACGGTCACCCACTTATGTACTGACCAGGCTATACGTGACTTAAAGTCGGTGATCCGACGTAAACCTGTGTTTATAGGAAGGTTCAACCCTGACTTTCTTTTAAATTAATAGAAACGATAGGCTTTGGTCTTTTAGTAAATGAGGTATTGAGCTATTCTACAGGCTGTTATTGGTTGAGCAACATCACGTGTTCGAAAAGAAGGGTGTATTTTAAATAGTTAATAACCCAAGCCGCGCGTGCGTGGTCGCCCTCTGTATGTGACTCGATGTGGCGAGTGTATAATGCAATAAATTTGGTCAATTTGAGGCATTTTTGACACCCCTTTGACCCCCTGGGGGCGCGCACCAGAATTTCTCTGAGGTCAAGGATGCTCATTTTATATCCAGAACAATTGCCTCTACATTTTGGCCAAGTTTCAGAAAAACTGAATGGATGGATCAAACATTATGGGAGGAAAGGGTCATTTTTTGCCATTTTTGGGTCTTTTGACGAACCAGATTTTTCCGAAGGTCAGCGATACTTATTTCTATTAGGAACAATTGCCTCCACATTTTGGCCAAGTTTCAGAGAAATTGAATGGATGGATGTCATTTTTGCCATTTCGGGGCCTTTTGACCCCCTGGGGGCTAACCAGATATTTTTTCAAAAATCGGAGAAATTCAATGGATGGTTGCGGAGAAAAATCCGGACGGACGGACAGACGGACGGACGGACGGACGGACGGACGGACGGACGGACGGACGGACGGACGGACGGACATGCCTCAAAACATAAGTCCCCCGATTTATATAATCGGGGGACCAACAATAAAGTAGTTAGTTGGTGGAGGGTAATTTTGAAAGCAGAGTGAATAGCTTAGTTTTTAGAAAACCTTAAACCGAAATGCTAATCGAAATTCCTAGAAATTTTTTATGCAACCAATCCGACCATTGATGTTGTAAATGTTCACGTAGTCTGTGCCCACCTATTGATCCAGCTACGAATAGTTTCTTAAAAACACACGTGGAGTTTCTATAAAGTTAGTAGACTTGCACGAAAAAGCATACAATATATTGCTTTAAAATTGTTTTTTTTTTATGTTTGATTTCTGTCAGACAATTTGAGCAGGTTAGAATTTGAAGAAATACAGACGACATTAATTTTTGTATAAATGAAGAAATGCAGACATTTTTGTTTGTTAAAAAATAGAGACGACATTTTCTTTGTAAAAGAAAATAGAATATTAAATTCCGACGAGATTCTTTCATACAAAAAAAATAAAAAATAGAGTAAAAAAGAATCGGCAGCATTGGGAGAATAATATAGTTCGATCAAATATTTTTCCCCTGGGCTGTTGTTTTTGTTATTTTTTGTTGTTTTTGTTATCTTTGTTGTTTGCAACACACTTGAAAAATAAAACACTTTTTAAACAATAAATATATACAACATAAATATTTCAATAAAAAAAGAAACGAATCAAGAATTTTTTTAGACATGATTTGTTTTTATTCTGATTTCTTTAAAAGTATGTTCCTAACGTTAGATTTCCTTGTGGTGTGCTCTTTGCATTGTGTTACGTATTTTTAGAAAAGAAAACCCATCTCTTCACACCAATCCACAGCTGAATATTATTTATTTTATGGAATACAAAATAGTTTCTTTTCCGAGAAAGTAGTATCTATTACTAATGAAGATTTGGTATCTGTCTGTCTGAATCCGAAACAATACCATTGTTTCTATTAATGAACAAGTCGAAGTCTCCGTGGGCACCGACATGAGATGTATCACTGTCTCTTTCGTCTGACAGAAGAAAGGCAGAATTGTCTCTCCTAGTTTCAACTCCCTCAAACAATCTGGCAAGGGAGGTTGTGGTGATGTCTACCATATCCAAGTTTAATGTCAGCTTCGATAAACATTCATAAACTGTTTTTAAATAGCTTATAGCACTTCGCTATGTTTTCCCAATAAGAATTATTGACTGATACACTATTGTACTATTTTCCAATGCGAATTTTGCCAGATGGTGTAGTGTATTTGTTCTGTTGCCATTAGACCATCGTCACAAAGATTACCGTCTCGTTTTTTTTCAGGGGAGGGGTAGTGTAATATTTGTTCTGTTGTCATTAGACCATCCTCCCAGAGATTACCTTCTCGTTTTTTCGGGGGAGGTGTAGTGTAATATTTGTTCTGTTGTCATTAGACTATCGTCACAGAGATTACCTTCTCGTTTTTTCGGGGGAGGTGTAGTGTAATATTTGTTCTGTTGTCATTAGACTATCGTCACAGAGATTACCTTCTCGTTTTTTCGGGGGAGGTGTAGTGTAATATTTGTTCTGTTGCCATTAGACGATCGTCACAGAGATTACCTTCTCGTTTTTTCGGGGGAGGTGTAGTGTAATATTTGTTCTGTTGCCATTAGACTATCGTCACAAAGATTACTTTCTCGTTTTTTCGGGGGAGGGGTAGTGTAATATTTGTTCTGTTGCCATTAGACTATCGTCACAAAGATTACCTTCTCGTTTTTTCGGGGGAGGTGTAGTGTAATATTTGTTCTGTTGCCATTAGACTATCGTCACAAAGATTACTTTCTCGTTTTTTCGGGGGAGGGGTAGTGTAATATTTGTTCTGTTGCCATTAGACTATCGTCACAAAGATTACTTTCTCGTTTTTTCGGGGGAGGGGTAGTGTAATATTTGTTCTGTTGCCATTAGACTATCGTCACAAAGATTACCTTCTCGTTTTTTCGGGGGAGGTGTAGTGTAATATTTGTTCTGTTGCCATTAGACTATCGTCACAAAGATTACTTTCTCGTTTTTTCGGGGGAGGGGTAGTGTAATATTTGTTCTGTTGCCATTAGACTATCGTCACAAAGATTACTTTCTCGTTTTTTCGGGGGAGGTGTAGTGTAATATTTGTTCTGTTGCCATTAGACGATCGTCACAGAGATTACCTTCTCGTTTTTTCGGGGGAGGTGTAGTGTAATATTTGTTCTGTTGCCATTAGACTATCGTCACAAAGATTACTTTCTCGTTTTTTCGGGGGAGGGGTAGTGTAATATTTGTTCTGTTGCCATTAGACTATCGTCACAAAGATTACTTTCTCGTTTTTTCGGGGGAGGTGTAGTGTAATATTTGTTCTGTTGCCATTAGACTATCGTCACAAAGATTACTTTCTCGTTTTTTCGGGGGAGGGGTAGTGTAATATTTGTTCTGTTGCCATTAGACTATCGTCACAAAGATTACTTTCTCGTTTTTTCGGGGGAGGGGTAGTGTAATATTTGTTCTGTTGCCATTAGACCATCGTCACAGAGATTACCTTCTCGTTTTTTCGGGGGAGGGGTAGTGTAATATTTGTTCTGTTGCCATTAGACTATCGTCACAAAGATTACTTTCTCGTTTTTTCGGGGGAGGGGTAGTGTAATATTTGTTCTATTGCCATTAGACTATCGTCACAGAGATTACCTTCTCGTTTTTTCGGGGGAGGGGTAGTGTAATATTTGTTCTGTTGCCATTAGACGATCGTCACAGAGATTACCTTCTCGTTTTTTCGGGGGAGGGGTAGTGTAATATTTGTTCTATTGCCATTAGACCATCGTCACAGAGATTACCTTCTCGTTTTTTCGGGGGAGGGGTAGTGTAATATTTGTTCTATTGCCATTAGACGATCGTCACAGAGATTACCTTCTCGTTTTTTCGGGGGAGCGGTAGTGTAATATTTGTTCTGTTGCCATTAGACGATCGTCACAGAGATTACCTTCTCGTTTTTTCGGGGGAGGGGTAGTGTAATATTTGTTCTGTTGCCATTAGACCATTCTCCCAGAGATTACCTTCTCGTTTTTTCGGGGGAGGGGTAGTATAATATTTGTTCTGTTGCCATTAGACCATCATCCCAGAGATTACCTTCTCGTTTTTTCGGGGGAGGGGTTATGTAATATTTGTTCTGTTTCCATTAGACCATCGTCACAGAGATTACCTCTCGTTTTTTCGGGGGAGGGGTAGTGTAATATTTGTTCTCTTGCCATTAGACCATCCTCCCAGAGATTACCTTTTCGTTTTTTCGGGGGAGGGGTAGTGTAATATTTGTTTTGTTGTCATGAGACAATCCTCCCAGGCATTTCTTTCTGCTGTGGTGTCGAGGGAGTGCAGCGTACGTCAACAAGAAATGGCACAATGTTTATATACTAGCAACATTATTCCACCGGAGAGAGCCTAATATTGCTTGTATTAAAAATAATACAAGAATAGAAAAAGACACGAGAATCCATATTTAAAGTCGTAATAAATTTATTTAGGCCACATAGCGGCTTCTTTAGACTGTGTGTATGTAACGTTATGCATTTATATAAAAATTAATTATACTACTACTACTACTACTACTACTACTACTACTACTACTACTAATACTAAACGTCTTTATTTAATATGTTTCCAAATAAAAAAACGTTAGCTAGGGCGAGGATATAACTCTCTATCTGTCTATTTATCTCTATCTGCCTATCTATCTCTCTATCTATCTATATTCCATCTGAATATATATATCTACATATATCGATATACCCATCTATCTATCTATCTTTCTCTATATATATCTTACTCTACCTAACTCCCTTCTCTCTTTGTACTTTAATATAAGGTCTATACTCGCACCCCCCCTCTCTCTCATATATATATATATATATATATATGTATATATATATATATATATATATATATATATATATATATATATATATATATATATATATAGGGTGGCTGAAATAGACAGAGGTGAAAACTAAAAGTGAAAAGAAAACGAAAAGAAAGTGAAAATGAAAAATGTCTACTCACATCCCAGCAACATAGCAAATATGGAAAATATCTTCTCAGCATTGGTGTTGGGTGCAACATTTCCAAAGCCGATGCTGGTGAGACTGGTAAAGGTGAAGTAGAGTGCTGTAAGGTATTTGGTCCGAATGCTGGGGCCACTAGTGGTGTCGTTCGGCAAATACGGTTCGTTAAGCGTTTGCGCCAGATTGTCCAACCAGCCCACTTTGGCCTTGAGGTGCGGCCGCTCCATGTTCGCGATGGCGTAGAAGATGCAGGCCAGCCAGTGGCCGATCAATGTGAAGGACACCATCAGCAGGAGGAGGACGGCGGCGCCGTACTCTGCGAATTGCTCGATTCTCCGTAACACTCGGAGAAGGCGAAGGAGACGGGCGGTTTTAAGGACCCCAGTGATTGTCATAGTCTGGAAAAAGAAAAGCATACAAAACATGGAAAGATTAAATTTTGAAACGTTAGCAATATAAAACAAACATTAAACATGCGATTTACATTTATTAAAGCTGGACAAGCTGATTTAAGATATCATCATATTATAATTACATGGCTTTATAGTAAGCAATAATTACTTAATAGTAATTAATAAAATTATATATAATAAATATATTATAATATATATTATATAATATATAATATCATATAATATATATATTATATAATATTATATAATATTATTATATTATAATATATTATAATATTATTATATCATAATATCGATATATTATATATATAATATATATATAATATTATATTAATATTTGTATTATATTAATATTATTATGTAATTAATAGTAGTATGCAATATTATTATGTACTAATATTATTATGTACTATTATATATATATAATATTATATATATTTAATATATATATAATATATTATAATATATTATTATATTATAATATATTATAAGATTATATTATATAATATATTATATAATATTATATAATATATATATTATATAATTAATATATAATAAATAGTAATTAATAATTACATTGCTTTATAGTAAGTATTTCGTATTGAACATTTTATTAACACACTAGCAGGTTGAGCCCGTTCGCTGCCGGTTCGCAATTTAATTCCTATTCATTACCTTATATCGTTGAAACGAAACTAATCGATAACAAAAAAGACCAAACTCTCTCTCTTTCTCCTTTTCTCTTTCTTTCTCTCGCTCTATCGATAAAGAAGAAGATGAAACTAATCAATAAAAAAGCACAACTCTTTTCTCTATAAATAAAATAAAATAAAACTAATCTATAAGAAAAAGTCACTCTCTCTGTTCAACGATAAAAAAAGAAAAATACTAATCAATAAGAAGACAAAACTAATCGATAAGATGATAAACTAATCGATAAGAAAAAGTTACTCTCTCTGTTTCTCTTTATCAACGATAAAAAAAGAAAAATACTAATCAATAACAATAAGAAGACAAAACTAATCGATAAGATGATAAAACTAATCGATAAGAAAAAGTTACTCTCTCTGTTTCTCTCTATCAACGATAAGAAAAAAGAAAAATACTAATCAATAACAATAAGAAGACAAAACTAATCGATAAGATGATAAAACTAATCGATAAGAAAAAGTTACTCTCTCTGTTTCTCTCTATCAACGATAAAAAAAAGAAAAATACTAATCAATAACAATAAGAAGACAAAAATAATCGATAAGATGATAAAACTAATCGATAAGAAAAAGTTACTCTCTCTGTTTCTCTCTATAAACGATAAGAAAAAAGAAAAATACTAATCAATAACAATAAGAAGACAAAACTAATCGATAAGATGATAAAACTAATCGATTAGAAAAAGTTACTCTCTCTTTGTTTCTCTCTATCAACGATAAGAAAAAAGAAAAATACTAATCAATAACAATAAGAAGACAAAACTAATCGATAAGATGATAAACTAATCGATTAGAAATAGATTAAACTCTTCCGCTCTCTTTCTCTCTCTAATCGATATGAAAAAAAGACGCAACTAATCAATAAAAAGACAAAGTTAATCAATGAGAAAAAGAAGATACAACTATTGGATGAGGAGATAAAACTAATCCATAAGGAAAGAAACAATCTATCAGAGCAAAGCAGACACAAGACTTTCTCTATATATTAATGACAGTTAAAACACTAATCGATAAGAAGACAAAACTAATCGATAAGAAAAAGAAGACAAAACTCTCTCTCTTTTTTTTTCTTATCGTTGAGAAAGAGAAACAGACAAAACTAATCGATAATAAAAACGACATAACTAATCGACAAGAAGACAAAACTAATCGATAAAAAGACAAAACTAATCGAGAAAAAGAACAACTAATCGATAAGAAGACAACACTCCCTTGCCCTTTTATATATCTCTCTCTCCATCGATACGAAAGGAAGACAAAACTAATCGATAAGAACACACACATAATAGATAAGAAACAGAAAACAAACCCTTTTTTCTCTTTCTCGCTTTCAATGAGAAGAATATGATAAAATTAATCGATAAGCAGACAAAGCTAATCGATAAGAAAAAGAAGACACAATTATTGGATAAGAAGACAAAATTAATCGACAAAAAAATAAAACAAAACTCTCTCTCGTTTGTTTTCTATCGATAAGAAAATAAGACAAAACTAATCGATAAGAAAGACAAAATTCCTCTCCTTTCTTGATCAATAAAAAATACAGATAAAACTACTCCATAAAAAGACAGAACTAATCGATAAGAAAAAGAAGGTAAGCATGGCTCTCTTTCTCTCTATCGATGAGAACAGAAGAACACAACTAATCGATAAGAAAAAGAACGTCAGCATCACTTTCTTTCCCTCTATTTCTCTCTATCAATGAGAATAGAAGGCAAAACTAATTGATAAGAAAAAGAACGCCAGCATCTATCTCTTTCTCTGTATTTGTCTCTATCGATGAGAACAGAAGGCAAAACTAATCGATAAGAAAAAGAACGTCAGCATCTCTTTCTTTCTCTGTATTTGTCTCTATCGATGAGAATAGAAGGCAAAACTAATCGATAAGAAAAAGTACGCCAGCATCTCTTTCTTTCTCTGTATTTGTCTCTATCGATGAGAACAGAAGACAAAACTAATCGATAAGAAAAAGAACGTCAGCATCACTTTCTTTCTCTCTATTTCTCTCTATCGATAAGAATAGAAGGCAAAACTAATTGATAAGAAAAAGAACGCCAGCATCTCTCTCTTTCCCCCTTATTTCTCTCTATCGATGAGAACAGAAAAAAAAACTAATCGATAAGAAAAAGAACGTCAGCATCACTTTCTTTCTCTCTATTTCTCTCTATCGATGAGAATAGAAGGCAAAACTAATTGATAAGAAAGAGAACGTCAGCATCTCTCTCTTTCTCTGTATTTGTCTCTATCGATGAGAACAGAAGACAAAACTAATTGATAAGAAAAAGAACGTCAGCATCTCTCTCGTTCTGAGTATTTGTCACTATCGATGAGAACAGAAGACAAAACTAATTGATAAGAAAAAGAACGTCAGCATCTTTCTCTTTCTCAGTATTTGTCTCTATCGATGAGAACAGAAGGCAAAACTAATCGATCAGAAAAAGAACGTCAGCATCTTTCTCGTTTTCTCTGTATTTGTCTCTATCGATGAGAACAGAAGACAAAACTAATCGATAAGAAAAAGAACGTCAGCATCTTTCTCTTTCTCAGTATTTGTCTCTATCGATGAGAACAGAAGGCAAAACTAATCGATAAGAAAAAGAACGTCAGCATCTCTCTCGTTCTCTGTATTTGTCTTTATCGATGAGAACAGAAGACAAAACTAATCGATAAGAAAAAGAACGTCAGCATCTTTCTCTTTCTCAGTATTTGTCTCTATCGATGAGAACAGAAGGCAAAACTAATCGATAAGAAAAAGAACGTCAGCATCTCTCTCGTTCTCTGTATTTGTCTCTATCGATGAGAACAGAAGGCAAAACTAATCGATAAGAAAAAGAACGTCAGCATCTCTCTCTCTTTCTCAGTATTTGTCTCTATTGATGAGAACAGAAGGCAAAACTAATCGATAAGAAAAAGAACGTCAGCATCTCTCTCGTTCTCTGTATTTGTCTCTATCGATGAGAATAGAAGGCAAAACTAATCGATAAGAAAAAGAACGCCAGCATCTCTCTCTTTCTCAGTATTTGTCTCTATCGATGAGAACAGAAGGCAAAACTAATCGATAAGAAAAAGAACGCCAGCATCTCTCTCGTTCTCTGTATTTGTCTCTATCGATGAGAACGGAAGACAAAACTAATCCATAAGTAAAAGAACGTAATCATCTCTCTCTTTCTCTCTATTTCTCTCTATCGATTAGAACAGAAGGCAAAACTAATCGATGAGAAAAAAAGACAAAATCTCTCTCTTTTTTCTGATCGACAAGAAAAAAAGCAACATTCTATCTCTCTCTCTTACCTTCTCTTTCACTAAAAAAATAAGATAAAACTGAACGATATGAAAACAAAACTAATTGATAAGGAAACAAAACTAATCGATCAGAACAAAAAGACATAACTAATCGATAAGAAGACAAAACTAATCGATACGAAAAGAAGATAAAACTCTTTTTTTCCTTCGATTTTAATAATAATAAATAGAGAACATGTCTGTCTCTATATTAAAAGTGAATTAATTACGTATATTAAAAGTAAAATAAATTCTATTCTTTTCTTTTTTATCCTTACGAGATATTACCGAGATTAAGACTATCATGATGTGCTCATATAATTTAAATTTCAATTAAAACTGGATGCATCTTTTATAAATTTATAAGAATTTAACATAACATAATCACACAGGAAGCATTACATTTAATATCTATCGATAAAAAAGAGGGCAAAACTAATCTATAAGAAATCAGAACTAAGGTACCAGAAAAATAAGGCATAGCTAATCAACAAGATAAAGGAAAACCAATCCCCTCTTTCTATATGAATAAAAAAGAATATACAACTAATCGACAAGAAATCAAAACTAATCGACAGAATAAAGGAAAACCAATCCCCTCTTTCTATATGAATAAAAATGAATATAAAAATAATCGACAAGAAATCAAAACTAATCGACAAAATAAAGGAAAACACAACCCCCTCTTTCTATATCAATAAAAAAGAATATAAAACTAATCGACAAGAAATCAAAACTAATCGACAAGAAAGTATTATGATGTTGATTAGACCTCTTTTGGGAAAAGGTCGGGTAACATATAATAGAAATATATCGAGAGTCGTACACAGTCCAAACGGTGACTTTGATAACATCTCCTTTCGTCTCGTGACGAGAGTTGCCTCTCTTTCATGCCCTTGGAGCATCTCATTCTCCAACCTCAGGAAGGGGTACTAGCTTACTCCACATCAGAAATAAAAAAAAAACACAACACTCTCTCTCTATTAATAAAAAAGAAGATTAAACTAATCGATAAAAAGACAAAACTAATCGATAAGAAAACGAAGACCGAACTTCCTCTTTTCTCTTTCTCTCTTCCCTTATTATTTTTCTTTTCTCATTATTATCAGTTATCATTACTGTTGTGAAGTTGTCCCACAGTAAATAATAAATAAAGGAAGTCAAGTCGAGGGCTGGTTTAACAAGTGTATTAACAAAGTAAGCAACTGACTAGCTCTTGGCTAAACAGTTACAAGACTGGGTATTTATCTACTCCCCACAGAGTAAAATGTGACACAAGGTCGGAAAGTGGGGTTTAGATAAGTCAGCACTCTAGAGGAAGAGCACCTATTACCTTTAAAAATTGCCTGGCCAGCCCCGTCGGCATTCCCCCGGTAGGGGCGCCTCAGACAGCAAGCAATAAACTTACTCCTCCCCAAAGAGGGTTGGCAAAGCCTGGGATGGTGGACTTCCTAGAACTGCACAGGAGCAGTCTCGTACAGTATCCATCGGAACAGATACTACACTTTGATCTTGGCTAAAAGGCCAAGAAAGCGACTGAACGACAGTTACAAGACTGGATATTTATCTACCTCCCACAAGGTAAAATGTGACACAAGGTCGGAAAGTGGGATTAGATAAGCCAGCGCTCGAGAGGTGAGCCATCTGACCATTTAAAAATTGCCTGGACAGCCCCGTCGGCATTCCCCGGTAGGGGCGCCTCAGACAGTAAGCAATAAACTTACTCCTCCCCAAAGAGGGGAGGCAAAGTCTGGGAGGGTGGACCTCCTAGAACTGCACAGGACCAGTCTCGTGCAGTATCCATCGGAACAGATACTACACTTTGATCTTGGCCAAAAAGCCAAGAAAGCAACTGAACGACAGTTGCAAGCCTGTGCTTTGTCTTCTGGTGACTCGCACTATTTATAGTGACAACCGGTGTAGTTTCTTCTGTGTAAGAACGGCCGGTGTAACACTTACGATTAAGTTTATTTTTTTTGCTCATAAAAATAAACTTGCATAGTGGATTATTAAAGTGAGCGTTACATAAAAAATAAATTATCAGCCTAATATTTTATACCCGCTCATTTAGAAATATTGGTGTAGTACCTGGTTACGTCAATTTCCGTCATTACCTCTCTTTTACCGTTTTATAACGAACCCGAAGAAAAATATTGGTGAAATTTCGTGGAAAAAATACTCCGCTCAGTAATTTCAAGATAGAGTAAGTAACTACGATGAATGTATTTACGTATTGTTTGTATTAGTAAAAAAACTCATTGGGAATTATGAACAGTATATAACCACTGTTTTGAGATATTGTTTCGTATTTGAATTATTATTTGACATTTAGAAAACCAACCTGATATGTTTTCTTATTTACGTGTTTTTTTATATACCTTAAAGATTTGAGCTAGCTTCCAGCTTTAATAGGCCTTTGTCAAGCGACTTTCTTACCTTTTTTTTTTATTAATCACTCTTACTTTTTCGTCGGAGATATAAAATCACCCGTGAATAGTAATACGTTGGGTGTTGATTCAGATGGTCTGAAATACTTTTCAAGTGCCAGACGTGGCTAACGTGATTAGGTTAATAAGTAGAATATTGACACTTTTTTTGGAGATATAGTTTCGTATTTGAGTTATTATTAGAAATTTAGGAAAACCAAAACTATGTTTCCTTTATGTTTGTAAGTAAAAATAATTCGCTTTGAATAAATGCCGAATACCCTTTATGTCTTCTTTTTGCGAATTAGAAAATATGTCATTTAGTTTAAAAAACATTAATAAATCATTTAGACTTACGTGAGATTCGAACTCGAGTATTGACAACATACAAACTACCACCTTAGCAATGTGTACTCTGCCTATTCCTCTTTTTTCGAACCAAATAAACTCTAAAAACACAACGATGTTTTAGTAATATAGATTTTAAGCATATAGATAATCATTCTAGATATGCTGTTGTTTGGCATATACCCATTCATGGCTTTCTTCTGCGTTGTTGCCGCAGTAGATTTCTTTTGTTTGCGATAGTTGTACTCTGGCCGATGAGTCGTGCAATCTGTCGCCAGATTATCATATCTCTCTATTTATTAATTATTATTATTGTTATTATTGTTGTTATTATTATTATTATTATTATTATTATTATTATTATTATTATTATTATTGATAGTAAAGTTCGAGTTGTAGTGCGAGAAAATACAATGTGCACTGGACTAGATACTATCTACGTATATTGTACTAAAAAAATGTGACCCGTTTTGTCATCCATTAAGCTCGAGTTTTATTGTTTGTATCCAGGCAAAGTGAGTTTTCATAACCAGTTAGATAAAAAATAAAATAAAAGGATATCACACAAAATTAATATGTGTCTACTATTTTATCTCTCTCTGTTTTATTTCTCTCCAGCTGCGGGTTAAATAGTTTTAGT
>OY744544.1:32452931-32457931 GCA_963556195.1 Sepiola atlantica | reverse complement strand
ATGAATATTATTATTAAGCGTAAATTATACAACTTCGTATATTATTATTAAAAGTAATGATATATTATTGACATAATGATATATATTGATATATATATATGTATTGGTGTGTATTTTGATATATCTATCTATCTATCTATCTATCTATATATACATATATATATATATATTTATATATTGTTCGTTCTTTTTTTTAAGCATTGAATGAAAATGTAATAAATTACGTTAGAAGCCCTTCGAAATTAATTGGAAAAAAAGAAAAAAAGAAAAAAATCTTTCACGCATTGTTAAAAGGGCTGCTTACGTCATTTATTATATGTATTATATGTATATATATATATATATATATATATTGATATATGTGTTGATATATATATTGATATATCCCTCTCTCGCTATATGTGTTGATATATATATATTGATATATCTATCTATCTATATATATATATGTATATATATATATATTGCTATATGTGTTAATATATATATATATATTGATATATGTGTTAATACATATATATTGATATATGTGTAAATATATATATCTATATATACATATATATATTGATATATGTGTTAATATATATATATTAATATATATTGATATATGTGTTAATATATATATATATATATATTGATATATGTGTTAATATATATATATTAATATATCTTGATATATGTGTTAATATATATATATATATATATATATTGATATATGTGTTAATATATATATTAATATATATTGATATATGTGTTGATATATATATATATATATGTGTTGATATATATATATATATATATATATATTGATATATATATATATATATATTGATATATGTGTTAATATATATATTAATATATATTGATATATGTGTTGATATATATATATATATATGTGTTGATATATATATATATATATATATATTGATATATATATATATATTGATATATGTGTTAATATATATATATATTGATATATATTGATATATATATATATATATATATATTGATATATATATTTATAGATATATTGATATATATATTTATAGATATATTGATATATATATTTATAGATATATTGATATATATGTATATATATATATATATACATACATACATATACATATATATATCAATATCTATTGATTTTTTATATATTATTTACATATTGGTAACTATTTATTATTATTTACAGTAAATTATGCAGCTAGATATAGAATGCACTGTGGAATTTATTATACTAAAGCTCAATTCACCAAAACCTGTGTTACTACATATTTCATAATACAATATTTCATGTTAAAATATTACTCGGTTTTGGGATTGAGTTATGTTTTTTTAATTCTATTATAATTGTTCTAGTTATCTGTCATTTTCAATTTACTCACCAAGTTATAAATCTCTTACTCAGTGTTCTGTCTATTACTCTCGCCCTCACTCACTTCATGTTGTTTGGCCCACCCTCGTAATTTACACATTGTCAATCCATTCTCGAGTCGGAATATACGTCGATCCGTATTGCAACTGATCGTTTCATATCCACAGAACTGCGTTTCCACGTTGTATAAACAACTGCCCTGTCATGGCGTGCTTTCTTTTAATTATCCGTCACGTAAGTTGATAGGAACATACGGATAAAATGTCCACCAGCTTCCAGCAAGAAGGAACGGTAAAGCTTTAAGAGTGATATTTGTGGAATATTTCAGTTTCATCAGGTGACGTATTCTTGTGTTGATGCCACCGCACGGTCAAAACTGGTAAAAGTCTGGCATGCCAAAAACGTCGAACCTGTATCAGATCGCTTTCGAGATGAGGGCTTGTTCCCGATTAAAGCAATACCGGTTCGGAATCTTTAAGATGAGGGTTAATAATTTGTATTACTTGAATTATTCGGACTACGATTCTCATCTCCCAACGTTTCGGCCGATGCAAGTTACAACCTGCTTCAGGTGTATATTCTCAAACTCGGGTATCTTCATGTCGAACTCGAGAATCTATACGGACTTCAAAATGAATGCATTATTATTGTAAAATACCGACCAATGTTCAAGTTATCTACTATATAATGGACAGTTGTCTGTGTGTATCTATGTATTTTGACTAAAACCAAAAACACAAACACCCACAAAGTTGGTATTTTCTTAATCGGTGTTGCCCTGAATGAATAATACCTACAATTTATAAAAGATTATTCAATTCTTTGACCCTAAACTGGCGCAGATTTCGTCGGAGGAGAGGGTGGGGGTGGTTTTCCAGCCAGATTATGTACTAACTAAAAGGAATTAACTCTGATTTTTTTAATCAGGAAGTTAATTTTATCCACGGGGGTAGATTGTTCTCGTTTCATCAGCCATGACCAGGTAGAAGTGAAGAGTTCGAATGCAAAACGCGATAAATCTAATTGTTTCCAATTGACCCTTTGAACCATAACAGGACAAATATATAAAATCTAAACTTTGACTAAAAGTTTATTTTAATTGAAAGCAAAACGAAATTATGCCGGGATCATATTATATGAAACATAACTTTAGGCGGTTGATGAGTGTTGTAATGTAACACTTTTTGTAGTGAGAGTTTTGAATTTTGAAAATGGCGTTTATCGCGTTTTACATTCGAACTCTTCAAGTGTTGAGTAAGTAATTAAAACAAAATGTATTCTTAGTATCGCCTGTAGTGAGGATTAAACCTTCAACACCCAGAAGACTCTAACTTAGTACTAATGTTTGTTACTCAATATTTTTATCCGTTGCGCCATATAATCGTGTCGATTAAAGGGTTCAGTTAGAAATTTCGTATAGATTCCCAATTCCGACATGAAGATTCCCGAGTTCGACAAGATGCACATGAAGAAGGCCGGAGGTTACTGTTGTGAAATAGCCCAACAGTAAAAAGAAGAAGTCAAGTCGAGGTTGGGTTAAGATAACAAGTGTATTAACATAAACGTTACAAAGGTAAGGAAACTGACTGGCACTCGGCTAGACAGTTACAATACTGCCCTTTTCTCCCTGGTGATTGTCTACTCGCACTATTTATAGTGAGAACCGGTGTAGTTTCTCTTCTGTTAGAACAGCCGGTGTAACAGTTATATTGACAGAAAGGTCGTGAAAATAACATCCAATATAAGAATAGTAGTCAAATGATTCAGTTAATACACCTTTACTGATTGAGCATCTCGAATGTTGGAGAAGGACGTATGTTAGAAAGATGCGCCCATTAAATCTGCTCGTTCTATATCATACAAACGTGACAGACTGACAGACGGACAAACATATGGACAGAGTCGCTTGTACAGGCGCGTAGATGCATAAAATAAACGTGAAACGAGCGATGGAACCAGCACATCCCTGAGTACTCAGATCGAAAACAGTTCAAAATGTATTTTCAAAATAAACATTTTTGAAGTAACATTTCTCGGAATATCTCAGGTTAGTACCTGGGAAAAATAGTGGGGGATACCGTACATGGAGATAGATAAAAGTACGGAAAGTGGGTGAGCGAGGAAATCTGGGTATCACCCAGACTCTATGATCTTTTAGGAAAAAAAAACCTTTTATAGTTACAAGCAACTCTGCTGCATTATAATTCCGTAATAGCTCATGTAAATATCCGCTTTTTGTCTCTCCCCTTTTTTATTGAGTCACCATGTATCGAGGCCAAGAGCCGTTCGAGGATAATGGATAATTAGACGGAAAAGATTGCTAGTCGAAAGATGAGAAACCCTACAGGAGTGCTAACATGTATATAAGTAATAACACGTAGTTCATACCATTGACATAATGGGTTATGACAATATTTTTTTTCACTTGATTTGAAGACGAGTAAGTTGTAATAAGCAGATAAGCAGTCCCGTAGCAGTGTGTTCCACAGGTTGGAAGCCATTTTAAAAGACGATCTGTCCATGGAAATTCCCCCTGACGCTAGGCACGATTTTAGCAACTTGTGTTTTCCTATCATTTGACGCTTCGTCAAAATCCGAAAAGTAACTATGCCTCGTACGCAATCGGGTCTGACCGCAAACTTTGCGTTGCTTTGCGGCTATGAACCCCGAAAATCCTCTTGACCAATACAATATTTAACAACTTCTAGACTCATATATCAAGCTTTAAATCTCACCGATCATTAAAGCTTCAAGATCAAGCTCTTAAATCCGGGTCGCAGTGTCTTCCAACTTAAAATCTGAAGCCATGAATCGGCTTAAGCAGATGGCGCCACCGGCAGTTTTTAGATATGTCCATGCCATAATTCTAGGTTACGTTTTTTTTGTGACAGAACACAAACTTCCACATTTCTTCTCGTGTGTCTTTATAATGAAATACTATTTATCGAATCATTTCTATCACCCATCACCCTCCAATATTGTATTCTTCCTTCCTCTTTTGCAATAACTTTTTTTTCTTTTTACAATATACATTCTTTACTTCTTTCTTTCTTTTTGCCTTCCAAATGTATATTTTCTTCGTTCATTCGTTTACTTCCTCCCTTTCTTTCTTTTCTTCTAATTATTTTCTTTTATGTACACTTTTTTCTTTTTTTCTTTCTTTCTTTTCCTTTCTTGCTTCCAAATGGACATTTTCACTGTTCTTTGTTTTACTCCCTCCTTTTCTTTCATTGTTAATCATTTTTTCTTCTAGATACCCTTTTTCTTTCTTTCGTGTTTCTTCTTTTTTTTCTTCTTTTTTTCTTTTTCCCTTCCAAATGTACATTTTCTTCGTCGTTTCTTTTATTTTCCTCCCTTTCATTATTTTTTCCGATAAGGATTTTTTACTTTTTCTCCCATATACACTTTGATTTTTTCTTTCTTTTTCTCTTCTTACATTCTTTCTTTCTTTTTTTTCTTCCAAATATACATTTTCCTTGTTACTTATTTTACTTCCTCCATTTTTAATTACTTTTTTCTTTTTTCTTCCATATACTCTCCTTTTTCTTTCTTTTTTCCTTTCTTTTTGCCTTCCAAATTGTCTTCATTCTTTCTTTTTCTTCTCTTTTTTCTTACTTTTTTT
>OY744544.1:32437931-32440431 GCA_963556195.1 Sepiola atlantica | reverse complement strand
GAAAAAAGAAAAAGAAGAAGAAGAAAGAGAGAGAGAGAGGGCGTCTGTTGATTTAGGTCGGGAGGGAAGGAGGGGGGTAGTAGACATGCACGAATTAGGTGTCAAAAAACCGTCGAGTTTATAAATGTCTTTTTCCAAGTGAACTGTAGTATGCGTGCGTGCAAATTGGGCTGATTGTTATATTGGTTGGGGCGGTGATAAAATGTGTCGCGGTTCCGGGTCTTTATATTGTCTTTATAATTTGTCTGGAGTTAATTTGAATAAATAAGTATATTCGTTAAATGTAACAGGAATAGTAGTAGTAGTAATAATAATAATAATAATAATAATAATAATAATAATAATAATAATAATAATAATAATAATAATAATAATAATAATAGTAGATACCATTAATAATTGAGGTGAAATAATGAAAATAATAATAAATGAAGTATAATAAAAGTACTAAAAAATACCAAAAAATATTAAAAACTAAAACTAAAAGAATGACTGGAAAATGCTGGCGTTATTAATTATTAATAATAATAGTAATAATAATAATAATAATAATAATAATAATAATAAAAATAATAATAATAATGGTAATAATAATAATAATAAAAATAATAATAGTGGTCAATAATATTTTAGAGTTAATAAAAATAATAGTTTAGGAAAGAAATAGAATAATTAAGGAATATTAGGAATCCTAGAGGGTAGTGATTATCATAATAATATTAAATAATGATAATGATAAGATAATGTTTGCCGATATTATGATATGGGTTAATGGTTGCATTATATGATCAGCATTATGCTGATCATATAAAAATAGTGGTTTAACAGACAACAGTAATAAAATGAAATAATTAAATTCAGCGATAGGGGCAAACTTCTAAACAAAAAACAAGAAACATCAATTAACTGTAGGCATAACAGATTACACCTTCTTAGTAATCCACTCATAACCCCTTAGGCTGCTATTATATATAAAAAAAAAAATAAATAAAAAATAAAAAAAAACACCTCCCCACCAACTGAAAATTTTGTCAACACAACTATCATCTTATACCTTTTATTAATTATTATTATTTTCATCTCTATTAGTAGTAGCTTTTTTGTTTGTAGTATTATTTGTAGTAGTACTGTAAGCGGTAGTATTGGTTGGTATTATTATTGTTGTTATTATTATTATTATTATTATCATTATTATTATTATTATTATTATTATCATACCCACAACGATTAACACTAATGGTCATCTTCTGTATTTTTCTTTACTCTTAAATACCCCCCTTTTATGCTTATCCATTCTTTGATTAATATTTCTATATTTCTTAGATTATTTTTTAGATTATATATTTTTTAGATTATCATTATCAATTATTTATTACTACTATTATTAATATCTTAAACTTAACTATTTGTCATTGAATCATTTTCTTCATTCTTTTCATTTTTTCACTTTTTTTCATTTTTTTCATTTCACTTTTTTTCACTTTTTTCATTTTTTCATTTTTTCATTTTTTCATTTTTTCATTTTTTCATTTCTGTACTTTTTATAAAGATAATTATTGTTATCAGTGGTGACACCATGTCCGACGTTACTATCATAGTTATTGTTATTTGCAGCAATGAAATTAACAGTAGCACTATTATTAATAATATTGCCATGTTTTACCGTTACCTTACTTTTGCCTCCACTGCCATTTTTATTATCTTTATTATTATTATTATTATTATTATTATTATTATTATTATTATTATTATTATTATTATTATTATTATTATTATTATTATTATTATTGTTGTTGTTGTTATTGCCACCATTATGACTACTTCTATAATTTTTCACTATCATCATTACTATTGTTAAGATTACTGGGATTACCACTCTGATTACTGTTGTCCGTTAAACCACTATTTTTATATGATCAGCATTATTGCAACCATTAACCCATACCATAATATCGGCAAACATTATCTTATCATTATCTAATATTATTATGATAATCACTACCCCCTAGGATTCCTAATATTCCTTAATTATTCTATTTCTTTCCTAAACTATTATTTTTATTATTATTATCATTACCATTATTATTATCATTATTATTATTATTATTATTATTATTATTATTATTATTACTATTATTATTAATAATTAATAACGCCAGCATTTTCCAGTTATTCTTTTAGTTATATATTTTTAATATTTTTTAATATTTTTTAGTATTTTTTAGTTTTTTTAGTATTTTTATTATACTTCATTTATTATTATTTTCATTATTTTACCTCAATTATTAGGGGTATCTATTATTATTATTATTATTATTATTATTATTATTATTATTATTACTACTACTACTGTTATTGCCACCATTATGACTACTTCTATAATTTTTCAC
Source organism: Sepiola atlantica (assembly GCA_963556195.1). NCBI lineage: Eukaryota > Metazoa > Mollusca > Cephalopoda > Sepiida > Sepiolidae > Sepiola > Sepiola atlantica. Next base: position 32,438,041 of record OY744544.1, on the reverse strand, counting down.
TATCATCACTACTATTGTTAAGATTTCTGGGATTACCACTCTGATTACTGTTGTCTGTTAAACCACTATTTTTATATGATCAGCATTATTGCAACCATTAACCCATATCA
>OY744544.1:32420431-32435431 GCA_963556195.1 Sepiola atlantica | reverse complement strand
CAAGGCTACACATTCAATTGGAAATGTTTCGATCGTAGCTTTAATAAGTTGTGATCTCATCAGGTTGGTGAGAGATGTCCGTATTTTAGGTGTTCATATTGAAGAAATACGAAATAGGAACGAAGCACGATTGAAATCTGTAAAGGTCACGTGATCAGATTAAAAATTAATATTTTCAAACAGACCGTTAAAAACTTTCTCATACTTATGCTCGGACGTCAATTACTTTGAAAGTTCAATTGCTCAAAAAGAAAAAGAGTATTCACTTAATTTGAATGGGTCGGTGTGGCGAGATGGCAATTTATGTAAATATATATATATATATATATACATATATATATATATATATATATATATATATATATATATATATATATACATAATAATAATAATAATAATAATAATAATAATAATAATAATACAGGTAAAACATCCACAGGGTAGTAATCCAAAGAATTTCAACCGGGTTTATAAAAAGTGCTCAATATGAAATAGAGCTTTTATATATGATTATTTTTATTTACGCAGACATGTACAAAATCTGCGAGACTAGCATGTCGATGTTATCGATCAACAGCTATTAATATTTCTTTCCAAATATTATCTAAGGTTAAGATCGGGTTATAACTCTGCCTGATGAGATATAATTATATACACACACACACATTATATATATATATATATATATATATATATATATATATATGTATATATATATATTCTATGAAAAATGCCAGTATACTGAAATCATATACCCTTAATAGGGTTAAGATGAAAATTCATATACACTAAATGTACAAAAGCAAGGAAATTCCTACATTTTTGCACTTTTATTGTCATTAAGGGTATGCGAGCACAACAGGGCTATGTATTTTACTGGTAGGAATTTTTCTTCAGCGCATCTCACACACTTCATCCACTCATGCATAGAGATTTTTACTGTAGTGATGTGATAATGAAATGGTTTGATTGATATGTAGTCATACCCTTCATGACAATAAAAGTGTACAAATTTGAGAATTTTCTTTCTTTTGTACATTTAGTGTATATGAATTTTCTTCTTAACCCTATTAAGGGCATATAATTTCAGTATACTTGCATTTTTCATGGAATGCCACTACTTTTGTAAAGGCTATGCCTCAATACAATGCCTTCTCATGAGGTTTTTTGGAATTTTCTGGAGAACTAAGGTATATGGTAAACTAAAATTAAAATACCATCAACTAGACCCTAGAACCTCTATCTCTGCCAAAAATCAGCTGAATCAATCAAATAGTTTATGAGATACAGGGTGGGACATACGTACGTACGTACACACAGATAACATGATTTCATGATTGAACTTTCTGGATCTCTGGGTTACCTTGACTAATGATGCTGAAATTATTAAACTTACTAAACTTATTAAACCTATCAAATAAAAATGTTGTGCAAAGTTTTAACTAATTTGGTTTATTGGTTTTTGAGTTATGATTGATCAAAGAAATGAGATTTCCAGCATAGGCCATTAGTGAGTCTATTAAGGGATAGAGCACTCTCGCGCCTCCCTTGATATATATATATATATATATATATATATATATATATATATATATATATATATATATATATATATAGTGATTGCAACTTCTTTACAGGAGAAGTCCATTCCTACAAGATTGCAATGTCCGATTGTAGGCATGCACATGCTTTAGCAGGATTATTTTTACAAGTCTTGCTGCAGATAATATAATACAAGGCTAATGGTTTCTGTTTGGGCATAGCTATATACACCCCATGGATTTTGTAGGGACATATGTACACGTAGATTGCCATACTTTGCGTGTTTACGACACGCACAGCACGCACTTATTCAACAAAGCCTTGTTTCAGTGACAAGCCGAAAAGATAACTGAGAAACGATATAGAGAGAAGGTTTTATATAAGAGTTTCTGTCTTCTAGATTGATGATAGAAAAAATGTATGTGTCAATCTCGTCGAGTTGAGTAGCAATGCGCCTTGGTACTATACAAGGTATTACCACGCACGCCCCTAATACCATTTTCACAGATTTTTACAAATTTTCTTTTGAAAAAAAAAAAATAGAACGAAACACCAGCAGCTTAAGAGAGCAGAGATGAAAAGACGGGACGCGACACATGGAGGGAATATGGAACAGCTAACATGCCAAACTTGCAATGTGGTAATTATGTTACGTGCAGGTTTGTTGAATCACCAACAAGTGCATGTGCTGCAAAATCTAGCACATACAAATGGTGGCTTCAATTATGGCATCCCTTCAGATTATTACAACACCTGCAACTTCTGTAGTATGGTCTGTAAAAGTCTAGCAGGCCTAAAGAGCCATATCCGCGCCACTGACTGGTAGGTTTTACTCTAATATCACTTCGATACGTAAAGAATGGCCATACTTGAAATCGAATAAACAGCCGCCATATATACAAATACATACACATTGGTCTTTATTATATAGAATTAATAATCCAACGTAATGAAGAATGATAAACGACTTTCTTAATATAACTGATTTAAAGAAAATGTAGAAGTTATAATTTGAAATACGCGATGCAGTGAAAAGAATGGGGTTATTATTTTAAACAAAATAATATACACGTTAACAGGGGTTTCATTTAACTTCATCGACATACCGAATATTTGGATTTTAACGTCTACGCCTTTGTCGGAACAAAGAATAGAAGAAAAATAACATTGATTCCACTTCATAGACGCACCACATATTTTTAATTTTAACATTTGCAGTTTTATATAGTTAAATAGAAATGTTTAATTCTTGAGTAAATAGAAAGTGTGCATATCCATCATAGTAGCAGTTGCTTGCCTTGTACACGAGCGTACTCTATGTGCCGTTTCGCACAAGAACATATCAGTTGTTACCGGTCAGTTACCACAGAAAATGAGTCTAGCACATTTCTTGTTACGCACTAGAAAGTAGCTTAGCACATTTAAACGTACGTTGATGCGCAGATGTCCATTCTTAAAATCAAAATATCACAAACTTAACAATATTCATCTTTATTTATAATTAAATTTTATTATTATTTAATTAATTTTAATTTGAATTTCATTAAGATTTAACTTTTTTAACTCCAGAGACGGATTTTGTATAAAATATTCGCTTACTGTTATAATTAAATGCTCATCTTTAAAATAATACTTAGAATAATTACTTTATTTTAAAATACATTTATTCTTATAAAATAGTACTTTCCTTCCAGTGTTTGTGCATATACATTATTATTTACAACCTCCTCTTCCCAAATTAAAATTATATGCAAACATAAAAATTATCGCCCTCATGCAAGTGCGTTGTTGTAACTTACGTCTATTTAATAATTAAACACCATTATGTATCATTAATAATTAAAGAACATTATGTATAATTAATAATTAAAGAACATTATGTATAATTAATAATTAAGGAATATTATGAATAATTAATAACTAAATACCATTATGTATAACTAATAATTAAAGTACATCATGTATAATTAATAATTATAAAACATCATGTATAATTAATAATTATAGGACATTATGTATAACTAATAATTAAAGTACATCATGTATAATTAATAATTAAAGACATTATGTATAACTAATAATTAAAGGACATTATGTATAATTAATAATTAAATAACATTATGTATAATAAATAATTAAATAACATTATGTATAATTAATAATTAAAGGACATCATGTATAATTAATAATTAAAGACATCATGTATAATTAATAATTAAAGGACATCATGTATAATTAATAATTAAAGGACATTATGTGTAATTAATAATTAAAGAACATTATGTATAACTAATAATTAAAGTACATAATGTATAATTAATAATTAAAGAACATTATTTATAATTAGTAATTAAAGAACATTATGTACAATTAATAATTAAAGAAAATTGTGTATAATTAATTAAAGAACATTATGTATAATTAATGATTAAAGAACATTATGTATGATTAATAATTAAAGTTAAACGACGAGTAAATATACTTATGTGGGATATAGAGGTTACAGTATGAGGATTCTTCATTTTTTATGGGCAATGCCTGCCCACAGGTCGCGCTTGTCTGAAATAGGATCCGGCCATGTATTGATTTACTCCTCTCCAGGAGTTAGGCACAAGGCCAGTTTTTTTTATCTTACTCCCACAAGTAAGATGTGACCCAAGGTCGGGTCGGGAAAGTGGGGTTTAAAAATTGCCTGGGCAGCCCTGTCGGCATTCCCCAGTAGGGGCGCCTCAGGCAGTAAGCAATAAACTTACTCCTCCCCAAAGAGGGGAGGCGAAGCCTGGGAGGGTGGACCTCCTAGACAGCCCTATAGACCGGCGTAAATCAAGCCCTGAAGGCCAAGACAATACCAGTCTATGGGGTGCAGTATCCATCGGAATGGATACTACACTTTGATCTTAGCCAAAGAGCCAATAAATTAAATTCGCACATTTAGCGACTAAAATTCGAATTTAATGTTTAGCGTAATAAACCAAATAAAATTTTAAAAAATAAGTGAAGCGAGGTATGCGGTGAAATCCGTGGGCGTATCTAAAAGTAATGGAGACAAGTTGCAATATTTAATGTCCGTCTTTTTACTTTTTCAGATTTAGATTTTAATTTTATTTTCTGATCAGCACGAAGATGTCGGAAGCCATCTTTTAATTTCAATGTTTTTTTTAGTATTTGTCTGCCCGTGGGTAAAAGTCAGCACATTTTCACTGCTGCGTTGTCATCGTCGTCGTCGTCGTCAGCATCATCATCATTTTATATCCTTTTTACATGCTTACATATCATGGGCGGATTTTACAAATTGACTTCTGAACTAACCTTTTTCTGGCCAGGTCTTTATTTAACCCTACTTTTTCTCAAATCCATCTTTATCACATCCTCCCATGGTTTCTTTGTCTATTCGTGTTGTCAACTGAACCTGCTACATAAAATGTCCTACATCTATTAATCCAAGCATTCTCATCCATTCTTTCTAATGGGACACAATACACGAAATATCTTGTTCTGCACCCCCCATAATATCACGATATAATCTTCCTGTCAGGTTATTATACCTCAGCCTGTTTTTAGAACTGCCACATCATCACTGCGACTACGGAAATTCGACCAACTTATTATGTCGATAAAGTGGACGCACTGTTAGAATTGGAGTACACTTCAGCTATCTAATGCTATCATGGCAAATTTGATATTTTTTTTATTAGCAGTAGTATCTAAAGTAGTATAATAATATTTAGCCCATTTAACGTAAAAAACAAAATGAATAAAAGCAAACAAATAAAAACGAGAAGAAACAAAAACAAACAAGCCATTGACCGGTTTCGTTCAGCTTTACCAATGTCTTCATAAAAAATGATAATTTGAAATTTATTGAAAAAAACGAAAAAACATAAGAAAAGAAACGCGAAACAAGATGTTGACGCGTTGGTGACGGGTTGAAAATGTGCAGCGTGTGGAAAAAAAAGGAAAAGGCGTTAATTGGAAAAACGAAAATATGACAAACGAATAATAGCGATAATTAGCCGGTGTCGGTGTTTATAGTGATTGTATGAGTGTGAGTTTTTTTTCAAGATGTTTGGTTAAATAGTAAGAGCCAAATTTGAGGTTAACGTTAAGCGGTGATTGGAGAAGTACAGGGTGGACAAAAATAAGGGTCCTATTTTTTAAAATTCATAACTTTTTTATTTATTGAATTAAAAAAATTTTTTTTTTTAGAATAAGTAAAGGACCCCTTCCGAAGCAAGCATGAGCCGTATTAGCCCTAAGGAACGTACCCTCATTTAGAAAACATTATTTTTGCTTAAAAAACTCAAAACAGTGTAAAAAACAATACTTTAGTTTTTGTACGTTTTAAGAAGTGTTTTTCGGCTAAAATTTGTTTTGTTTATTTCAAAAAATCTCGGAAGGGTCAGTCTACACACACATAAAGTTTGGTGAGTTTAACTTTTATTTTGTGGAAGTTATTAAAATTCAAGTTATTCAAATTTAAAGATAGGACCCTTATTTTGGCCCACCCTGTATAAAGGCTCGTTCAATGCATTTGCGAGGTGGGAGAGGAATTTAGTCCCGATGAGAATGCAGTAAAATCGAAATTGTATGACTAGTGCTCTAGTAGGGTTAATGTGCTTGAAATCCTGTTTGAACTCGCAAATACGGGATTTGATACTTACTGCAGCCTCGCCGATATAGAACATCGGACATGAGGAACATTTTACTTTATAGTTGCCGACTTCGGAGAAGGAGTTCTTAGATGAAACACTCGCTATTCGAAGTGTTCGGCGGGCTTAATTCAGTGCAAATTGATTGAGTAGTTTTGAAACCTATCAGAAACTGACACATGCATTAATACACAGGAAGCACATGCATATGAAAAACACGTGAGAGAGAGAAGAAGAGAGACAAAAAGTGTAGCGAGCGAAAACATGAGCGATTATAATATAAACTTGTAGGACCTGTAAACATTCGACATGCAATTAAACAAAAACGGTTTTAACATTTTATTTATCTATTTTCTGAATGTATATCTTATTATTAGCTGTATCTATTTTCTTATTCAACATCTTATTATTAGCTGTATCTATTTTCTTATTCAACATCTTATTATTAGCTGTATCTATTTTCTTATTCTACATCTTATTATTAGCTGTATCTATTTTCTTATTCTACATCGTATAATTAGCTGTATCTATTTTCTGATTCTACATCTTTTTATTTGCTGTATCCATTTTCTTATTCAACATCTTATTATTAGCGGTACCTATTTTCTTATTCTACATATTATTAGCTGTATCTATTTTCTTATTCTATATCTTATTATTAGCTGTATCTATTTTCTTATTCTACATCTTATTATTAGCTGTATCTATTTTCTTATTCTACATCTTATTATTAGCTGTATCTATTTTCTTATTCTACATCTTATAATTAGCTGTATCTATTTTTTTATTTTACATCTTATAATTAGCTGTATCTATTTTCTTATTCTACATCTTATTATTAGCTGTATCTATTTTCTTATTCTACATCTTATTATAAGCTGTATCTATTTTCTTATTATTAGCTGTATCTATTTCCTTATTCTACATCTTATTATTAGCTGTATCTATTTTCTTATTCTACATCTTATTATTAGCTGTATCTATTTTCGTATTCTACATCCTATTATAAGCTGTATCTATTTTCTTATTCTACATCTTATTATTAGCTGTATCTATTTTCTTATTCTACACCTTATTATTAGCTGTATCTATTTTCTTATTCTACATCTTATTATTAGCTGTACCTATTTTCTTATTCTACATATTATTAGCTGTATCTATTTTCTTATTCTACATCTTATTATTAGCTGTATCTATTTTCTTATTCTACATCTTATTATTAGCTGTACCTATTTTCTTATTCTACATATTATTAGCTGTATCTATTTTCTTATTCTACATCTTATTATTAGCTGTATCTATTTTCTTATTCTACACCTTATTATTAGCTGTATCTATTTTCTTATTCTACATCTTATTATTAGCTGTATCTATTTTCTTATTCTACATCTTATTAGTAGCTGTATCTATTTTCTTATTCTACATCTTATTATTAGCTGTATCTATTTTCTTATTCTACATCTTATTAGTAGCTGTATCTATTTTCTTATTCTACATCTTATTATTAGCTGTATCTATTTTCTTATTCTACATCTTATTATTAGCTGTATCTATTTTCTTATTCTACATCTTATTATTAGCTGTATCTATTTTCTTATTCTACATCTTATTATTAGCTGTATCCATTTTCTTATTCAACATCTTATTATAAGCGGTACCTATTTTCTTATTCTACATCTTATAATTTGCTGTATCTATTTTCTTATTCTACACCTTATTATTAGCTGTATCTATTTTTTTATTCTACATCTTATTATTAGCTGTATCTATTTTCTTATTTGACATCTTATTATTAGCTGTATCTATTTTGTTATTCAGCATCTGATTATTAGCTGTGTCTATTTTCTTATTCTACATTTTATAATTAGCTGTATCTATTTTCTTATTCTACATCTTATAATTTGCTGTATCTATTTTCTTATTCTACATTTTATTATTAGCTGTATCTATTTTCTTATTCTACATCGTATAATTAGCTGTATCTATTTTCTGATTCTACATCTTTTTATTTGCTGTACCTATTTTCTTATTCTACATCTTAGTATTAGCTGTATCTATTTTCTGATTCTACATCTTTTTATTAGCTGTATCTATTTTCTGATTCTACATCTTTTTATTTGCTGTACCTATTTTCTTATTCTACATCTTATTATTAGCTGTATCTATTTTCTTATTCTACATCTTATTATTAGCTGTATCTATTTTCTTATTCTACATCTTATAATTAGCTGTATCTATTTTCTTATTCTACATCTTATTATTAGCTGTATCTATTTTCTTATTCTACACCTTATTATTAGCTGTATCTATTTTCTTATTGTACATCTTATAATTAGCCGTATCTATTTTCTTATTCTACATCTTATTATTAGCTGTATCTATTTTCGTTATTCTACATCTTATAATTAGCGGTACCTATTTTCTTATTCTACATCTTATAATTAGCTGCATCTATTTTCTTATTCTACATCTTATAATTAGCTGTATCTATTTTCTTATTCTACATCTTATAATTAGCTGTATCTATGTTCTTATTCTACATCTTATTATTAGCTGTATCTATTTTCTTATTCTACATCTTATTATTAGCTGTATCTATTTTCTTATTCTACATCTTATTATTAACTGTATCTATTTTCTTATTCTACATCTCATAATTAGCTGTATCTATGTTCTTCTTCTTATTATTATTATTAGCTGTATCGATTTTCTTATTCTACATATTATTATTAGCTGTATCTATTTTCTTATTCTACATCTTATTATTAGCTGTATCTATTTTCTTATTCTACATCTTATTATTAGCTGTATCTATTTTCTTATTCTACATCTTATAATTAGCTGTATCTATTTTCTTATTCTACATCTTATTATTAGCTGTATCTATTTTCTTATTCTACATCTTATTATTTGCTGTATCTATTTTCTTATTCTACATCTTATAATTAGCTGTATCTATTTTCTTATTCTACATCTTATAATTAGCTTTATCTATTTTCTTATTCTACATCTTATAATTAGCTGTATCTATTTTCTTATTCTACATCTTTTTATTTGCTGTATCCATTTTCTTATTCTACATCTTATTATTAGCGGTATCTATTTTCTTATTCTACATCTTATTATTAGCTGTATCTATTTTCTTATTCTACATCTTATAATTAGCTGTATCTATTTTCTTATTCTACATCTTATTATTAGCTGTATTTATTTTCCTATTCTACATCTTATAATTAGCTGTATCTATTTTCTTATTCTACATCCTATAATTAGCTGTATCTATTGTCTTATTCTACATCTTATTATTAGCTGTATCTATTTTCTTATTCTACATCTTATTATTAGCTGTATCTATTTTCTTATTCTACATCTTATTATTAGCTGTATCTATGTTCTTATTCTACATCTTATTATTAGCTGTATCTATTTTCTTATTCTACATCTTATAATTAGCTGTATCTATTTTCTTATTCTACATCTTATTATTAGCTGTATCTATTTTCTTAATCTACATCTTATTATTAGCTGTATTTATTTTCCTATTCTACATCTTATTATTAGCTGTATCTATTTTCTTATTCTACATCTTATAATTAGCTGTATCTATTTTCTTATTATACATCTTATAATTAGCTGTATCTATTTTCTTATTCTACATTTTATAATTAGCTGTATCTATTTTCTTATTCTACATCTTATTATTAGCTGTATCTATGTTCTTATTCTACATCGTATTAGCTATATCAATACGACCTTGCCAAGGAGTTATTTTTTATTTTGTTTCCCGTTCCGTCTTTTTCACCTATGGCGGTTTTTGAATAAGACTTTAAAAGTTAAATTTACATGCTAAGAATTTATAAATTAGAAATGACTTTCGATTTTAAAGATTGAATGTTTCCATATTCTGTTCAAATTAAGAAAAGGTCATAAAAGAATTCATTCTTTTTTTTTCTATAGATTAAATTGTCTGAATTGTTTACAAAGAAACATAAATATATTCCTTGATTTTAGGACAAGTTATTAATTGATGTATCATATGTATTGTAAAAGTTTCACAAAAAATCGGCGGTATTTCAATTTTCACGGAGGGATTCCATATCTCGATGCGCACTTTGCATCAAACAAAATAAAACAAAAAAAAGCTGTGATCCAAAATGTATAATGATCGGATCGATAGTTTAGGAGTAAATCCTATCAAAAAGAAATATATAAATATATACACATACCTAACTTTATATAAATATGATAATACTGCAATAATCCATATTTAAATAAGCAATAATTGTGAATTATTAAATAGTTAAATTTTAGTTTTCCTATGAAGTGCTGGGGATATAAATATAGATATTCACGAAGCCATATATAGCATATATTTACGAAACAGAGCGTATGATGGAGTGGCTGGAAGAGGGAAGGTTACATGCATACGATGAGAGGGAGAACGACGCATGAACACAGTGGAAATACGACCATAATATTACAGTTACATAAAACGTACGCCTCTTATCATCTCTTATATACTTATCATATGTATATGATATATATATATACTTGATTATTGGGGAAATTGTCGTATAATCAGTACCATTGGAGAGCCATGAATATTATAACTGTCCTGTTTTTAAATCTCCCAAACAGTTACATGGTAAACAGTTGATGATCCCCGTGTTAATATTAGACGCTGAACGTCTCCTGTTTTTGTTTCACTCTTAGATAATTAACCCCTCCCCCTTATTTAAAAAAAAAATCTTCTTTTTTTTTTTACTTATATTTTTTTCATTTATTAATTTTCCAACGAATGTTAAGTCTGCAATATCTTGGATTTAGTTAGTTTGTCTGGGAATTTCAACTGCATTTTACATATTTTCATTTTTTTTTTTTTTTTTTTTTTTAATGACTCAAAGCTTCTTTAGACTATATATTGGGTATTTAGATCTGTATGGCTAGGTTTCCTTCCTCTTATCTAATTACTTTTCTGGTACCTAAGGTACTTAAGCTTTATTTTTTATTTATTTTTTAATGCAACTTTAATTCCTATATAATGTTATTGCTAGCTACCATATTGCAGAATGGTTCTTGGATGTAGTGTTTAGATAGTATTATTATTATTTTTATTTTTTATTATTGTTATAATTAATGTTATTTTATATGCAAATTACTATATCATATGGTAGTCTAAAGGGTAATATTATTATTATTATTTTATCATTATTTGTATTTATTTATGTATATATTAGTGATATTTTAAGCTAAATTATTTCGACGCTTGATTATTGGGGTAATGGTCGTATAATCAGTACCATTGGAGAGCCATGAATATTATAACTGTCCTGTTTTTAAATCTCCGAAACAGTTACATAGTAAACAGCTGATGATCCCCGTGTTAATAGTAGACGCTGAATGTCTCCTGTTTTTGTTTCACTCTTAGATAATTAACCCCTCCCCCTTATTTAAAAAAAGAATTTTTTTTTTTTTACTTATATTTTTTTCATTCATTAATTTTCCAACGAATGTTAAGTCTGCAATATCTTTGATTTAGTTAGTTTGTCTGGGAATTTCAACTGCATTTTACATATTTTTCATTTTTTTTTTTAATGACTCAAAGCTTCTTTAGACTATATATATATATATATATATATATATATATATATATATATATATATATATATATATATATATATATATATATATATGATATATAGAGAGATATAAAATAATTATCCACGGACACGTGTTTCGCCGTTACTGTGGCTCATAGCACGGCTGACTATGACAGGGTTCGAATGCGACATTGCGTCTGCAGGAGAGATAACTCATGCGATGTAAAAGGGAAGAAAATCTGCAATGTTCAAAGTCAGACAATGCACCTGCAGTACAATTATCGCGAAAAACTATTATAAAAAATGCCTATGAGATATATATATATATATATATATATATATACACATACATATATGTAATATATATGTGAAATATATATATATATATGACATATATATGATATATATATAATATATATATATATATATATCTATACATGATACACATACATATATATATGATATATACATATATATATAGATATATATGATATATACGTATATATATGTCTGATATATACATATATATGATATATACGTATATATATGTTATATGTATGATATATACACATATATATATATATGATATATACATATATAAAAATTATCCAAGCGGGAAACCTGTCTGCAATAGATGCAGTAAATGACAGGTAAAATGTATCCAAGGTGTATGCAAATTAATAAAATGTCATTTACTGCATCGATTGCAGACAGGTTTCCCGCTTGGATAATTTTTTCGTTTTTGGACTAACATTCACCACCTGGATCACTTTTCAATCAACATCTTGGATGTCTTTCCTGAATATGTTTTAAATTGTATGACTTGGATGACTGTATAGGTTTCACAAAAAAGTATGTCTGGGGCTGATATATTTTATGTTTTATATACTTTTATGTATTTTTATGTATATTTATATATATTTTCAAAGTTTAATTTTATTATCTGCAGTAATGTAATTGCGGTAATGGTCCTCTGAGGAGAAGAATTTTCTTTGAAAACTCATGAGTAAAGGATTTTAAGTTACTTTGCCTGAACATTGAATTCTAATAAAATTTGATTCGCACCTTATTTTATTACTTCATTTTATATTATGCTATTAATGCTCTATCCAGTATATTGAGCTTCAGTTTTATCCATATGTTCACTAATTAAAGATATTGGTTGCCTCTTTTGTTGGATTAACGTTATATATATATATATATATATATATATATATATATATATATATATATATACATATATATATGTGTGTGTGTGTATATATGTATGTGTGTGTGCTTTGTCAGTGCGTGAGTGCACGTGTCTACGGCGGAGAGTGAGTGTTCTGATGTGTCTGTGCGCACGTGATATCTGTCTTCATTGGTTTTATTATTTGGCGAACTTCGTCTCTGAAATACACATGGCTTCCTTATTTGAAAAAGCTTTTAATCCAAAGCGAGAAAAAAAGAACAGATAGAGAGATAAAGATAGAGATAGAGATAGAGAGAGAGAGAGAGAGAGAGGGGGAAAGAAAGAGAGAGAGAAGAATGGGAAAAGAGAAACAGAGAGATAAAAGACTGAACGAAAGATAGACAAGAGAGATATTCAAGGAGAGACCACGGAAGAAAAAAAAACATACTAATGAAATGAGAGAAATGATTGGATAGATAGAGAGACAAAGAAACAACGAGGGAAAGAGATAGAGATAGAGAGAGAGAGAGAGAGAGAGAGAGAGAGAGAGAGAAAGAGAAGAAAAGAAAGAAAGATGATTATAATGATGAGGTTGGAGACTCTAATGCCCATCTTAGCAGGAACCTACTTTTCTCGCGCTTTCAAGGCATTTGTCAACCGTTGTAAGTCTTGCCACTTTCTAAGCGACCGCTCTTTGGCTTCCCCCTTTCTTCTTTGCGGCAACGGTATTAATCCTGAAGCTTCTTGGGGGCGTTCACTAGTAGCCTCCGAACTACTTTTCAAAAGTATCGATTGATCCCGCCTCTTCCCTTCGCCCCCTTAAACACTTCACACACACACACACACATCACACTCCTGACACCCCACCTCCTCTCTGACCCAGGAGCACAGTTATTGGGAGATTCACACTTCCCCGGATCTGAGAAGCGATTCTTAACAATTCGTTGAATAGACTATCTTTTATGTCGTCTTTCTAAAGGGCTTCCTATTTGCTGGTTTTCAATGTGTTCGCAAATCAACTTTTATTCGACGCGCTTCACCTCCCCCACCCACTTTCCCCGACCTTCTCCCGCTCTAACCTCCCCTCTTCCGCCTTTCGATTTATCCAACCTGTTGTGTCCAACTTAGTAAAGGGGACAAATAAGTGATTGCGGTTTTTCCAGTGTTTGAGGGTTAGGGTGAGCTCTAGGCCCCACCGGGTTTGTCTCGCGTATTAAGCTCTGAATCCAATTTGTGAACCCGACGGATGTTTTCCGTAAAACACATAGAAAATAAACATAGAAAAGCATAACATTAATTTACAATCCTTGATGTCTCGTCGTTGTGTGTGTCCAGCGAAAATATCTGATCATCGCAATCTAATCTTACATAAAATGGCATCTTACGAATGAAGAGAGGAAAAATGTCCCCGACACACTATATATTATTATTATTATTATTATTATTATTATTATTATTATTATTATTATTATTATTATTATTATTATTATTATTATTATTATCATGATTTCAGTAATATATATATATATATATATATATATATATATATATATATATATATATATATATAATATTATGTGTCGATTTTCAGCATTTACCTTAACTGTGCTCAATGCGTAAACAGAGCTCGGTAGCAATATATATATATATATATATATATAAATATATATTTTCCTAAAATCTTACATAACAGCGAGAGTGTTTTTAGCTGTTTGTGTGATGTCCGAGTGATTAAAAATCCTTATTTAATATTTCGGGACAAGAGACTTCACTTTGTCAAAAATAATTAAACCAGAAGAAAAATTTCTCCGACTGTGCAGAGAATCTTACAAAACAAAATGGCATTATATATATATAAGAAAAAAATAAAACGGAAAATTGTTTATATGTTCATGGACGTGTTTCATCTATATTCGAACAGTTTATCAATATGGTTTAATGATTATCACACATATATATATATATATATATATATATATATATATATATATATATATATTTATATAAATATAGAGGCAAAAATGCCTTCAAAAAACCA
>OY744544.1:32415431-32417931 GCA_963556195.1 Sepiola atlantica | reverse complement strand
AAAACGAAAAAGAAGAAGAAAAAGAAGAAATGCCGATGAGATACAGAGAGGAGAAATGCCGAAACTCCCACATCTCAATTGATTATCTGTTTAAGGAAAACCCACCAGACTTCAAGCCCGACGAAGCCGTGACTGAAAAGGAATAAACGAACGCCTGCTTCGACCAACTCTGCATTCAAGGATACGCTGGGAAACGACGTATTCGCCGCATAGCGCTAACCCAAACTCTCACAGAACTCACTCATCTCCTTCTGCCAGACTTGAATTGAACTCATCTTTCCCTTCACCCAACATTGTTCGTTGTTTCGTGGACTGTCATATTTCTGTATTACCGACGTCGTGTAAGTGAAACTGTTTACCTCTCTCCGTTGTTATTTCACGATTGAATGTCATTTCTTTGCTCGTCAATAGATACGTTAAATACCCCCCCCCCTTTTACTGCTAGTATTTTGTTTTTATGTTATCTAGTTTTATACCTATATCCTCTTTTCGTTATCCTGTAAATAAACATTGTTTGTATACTTTACCTGGGCGTTTGTGTTGTTCTCTTGCCGAGCTTCGGCCCCTCTCTCTATCTGGTCTGAAATTGGAGAATTTCCCCTTCCCACGCACGGTTCACTTGTAACATTGCCCCGGGAGGAAAACGAGCCGTTCCTGGACAAAACTTTTTTTTACTTTTTTTTATAATTTGTTGCGCAATCCCCTCTTGTGATCCCGACTCGGGGGCGGCCGTAACAAAATTGGGGGCTCGTCCGGGATTCATATTTTCTCCAAATTCAATTAGGACTCCTTGGAGAGACGGAGCAGGTGCGAGGCAACGAGACACATAAATCCAAGATGTCGATAGTAGAGGCCTTTCTAAATTCTCCCACGTTCGAGGACCTCAAGAGATTAAAAAAGGACAATATAATTGAGGTAGGGATAGCATTAGAGTTAGATACGAGACGGTCGATGAGGAAGTCCCAATTAGTGAGAGTTGTTGCGGAGCACATGGTCGACAACGAGATCTTCGACGAAGGTGTGCTGGACGACCTTGTGTCAGACTCGCCCGGACTCTCAATGGCCCAAATGGAGCTGGAAAAGGCTAGGATTGAAGCCAGCTCGCGCGAAAGGATCGCTAAGATGGAGCAGGAAACCAGACTCCGAGAATTGGAGGATGGAAGAACACTGCGCGACGAGAGGCGAAACGACTTCGACCTTGCTAAGCAGGTCAGACTCGTGCCGGCGTTTAATGAGGGCGATGTGGACAGATACTTCCACCATTTTGAGAAAATCGCCTCAAGCCTGAACTGGCCGCTCGATAACTGGACCTTACTACTACAGACAGTATTGAAGGGTAAGGCCCAGGAGGTATACGCGTCTCTGTCAGCGGAGGATTGCGCCGATTATAACATTTTAAAGTCCGCAATCCTTAGAAGCTACGAGATGGTGCCGGAGGCGTATAGACAGAAGTTTAGAGGACGTAGGAAGGATGAGGAGGAGACGTATGTCGAATTCTTTCGTCAGAAGGAGACATACTTTAATAGGTGGTGCGCAGCCAAGAGCGTGGAGGCAGACCACGATAGACTGAGGCAGCTGATTTTAATGGAGGAGTTCCAGCGGTGTGTCCGTGACGACCTCAAAGTGTATCTTAATGAGAGACAGGTCGACACCGCATATGAAATGGCAACCCTCGCCGACGAATATGCGTTGACGCATAAGTGGGGGAAAAATCAACCAAACGACCCATTTGCTGACGGAAGCGGCACTAACCCTAAAATGGCGGCTAGTGCTGGTCCGAGTATGAGGTCCGGTCAGACGGGGTATGAGTATCGACATACCAACTCCAGAAATCAAACCCATCTTCCGAACGGTCGATACGCGGAACGATGGAGAGCCATGACGTGTCACTATTGTGGAAAATTAGGACACATAGCGGCTAGTTGTCCGAACAGAAAAAGGGACAACGATACTGGAGCCAGTTCCCTCGATAAACCCCAGGGGTTAGTCGCAGTTAAAAAGAGCCCTGTGAAAGGTCACCCACAAATACCCATGAAGGGGTATGAACCCTTTATGTCCAAGGGAGCCATATGTGCCGTGGGTGAGCCCACGAGAAAGTCAAAGGTGAATATATTACGAGACACTGGAGCGACCCAGTCCGTAGTATTAAAGAAGTGCTTGCCACGTGGTGCTACTACAGCTACGGGCGAAGTCACTACAATACGAGGAGTTGGGAATGTCAGTGTCAACATTCCAATCCACAAGGTCAACCTCGAGTCCGAAATTGTGCGAGGCACCGTCGAACTCGGAGTAGTAAACCATCTGCCTATGAGAGGCATATCAATGATTCTCGGTAACGATTTGGCCGGTGATAAAGTCAACCCCCTTCCTGGAGCGAGGGAGATACCAAAGGCCGAAACAGTGAAATCGAGAACTCCCGGTGTGATACCATTGGTTGTAGTCGCACGGAGAAAGCCCCAAATAACCGGAGGAGGACACGCTAAAAGTAACGGCAATTCGC
>OY744544.1:32390431-32410431 GCA_963556195.1 Sepiola atlantica | reverse complement strand
TTGGCTCGTATACCCAACAACCGGATTCGTACTATGCGAGTTCTACGTTTCGGTCTGGCGTATCAAACTAAGTGAGGTGAATGTTCATCATAACTTTGATGGTCATAAGAGAACGTCACTCTTTATTTAAGTGAGTGAGTAGTTGCAGTAGCGGATGAATGAATGTATGATCAGCGGTCAACAAGTGCGGTGCTCAAGAACATTCAGTGGACAGAGCATGAGGTCGAAATATTCATCTAGCCAACTGCTAAGGTAGAGACATCGACTTAAAAAAAAACAGGCTGCAGCGAAATTGGTCCGCCAGTTTTAAACGTCTACGTTACACTGCGATTAATATATTGTAGTGTTCATCAACAGTGCCCGTGTGGTCCAGCAGAAACACGGATAGTGAATGAGTGAGTAAGTTTCGGAGTCCTGAATTACACCAACATGATCCCAAATATATACAAAAACTGAAATAACAAAATAGATGTTTTTTTTTTTTTGTTTTATAAATTTATGTCCTATCGTATTACTTTTGTTTTTGTTTGAAGATCCGCATTTTTTTTTACAGTGGGATGAGTTGGATTTTATCGAAATAACAAATAAATAAACGTTTTCAATGAAAGACAAAAAAGATTACCAATTACAAAAGAGGCGGATAAGCGTATACAACGTGATTCGAATATGTTATGAGAACAATTAATTAAAAAAAAAATAAGACACGGCAAAAAATTCAAAATGGCGACAGACAGATGAAAAGAGATCTAATGACGAACGATATTAATGGCGCCATCTGAAAGGCTTATCGCTACATGGGTATCGGTTCATATCGCATAGCAAGATAAAACGCATATCTAATGTAGGCATATAGCTATATCATTTATAGATCTATGTTTTTGCTCGCTAGGACTTCCTTTATTTTTTTACTATCATTTCTCTGTATGTGTTTTGCTTCTGATTTTAATGGCATACGCATCTTATGTGTACTGTTATGTTTTATAATAACGTTGCATTCGGTAAACAATTCATAACACACATTGATATTGTAGTTGTTAGGTTACGACTCCAGATAACAATGTTGTTTAGCATGTAGTTGTTAGGTTACGACTCCAGATAACAATGTTGTTCAGCGTGTAGTTGTTAGGTTACGACTCCAGATAACAATGTTGTTCAGCATGTAGTTGTTAGGTTACGACTCCAGATAAAAATGTTGTTCAGCATGTAGTTGTTAGGTTACGACTCCAGATAACAATGTTGTTCAGCATGTAGTTGTTAGGTTACGACTCCAGATAAAAATGTTGTTCAGCATGTAGTTGTTACGTTACGACTCCAGATAACAATGTTGTTCAGCATGTAGTTGTTACGTTACGACTCCAGATAACAATGTTGTTCAGCATGTAGTTGTTACGTTACGACTCCAGATAAAAATGTTGTTCAGCATGTAGTTGTTACGTTACGACTCCAGATAAAAATGTTGTTCAGCATGTAGTTGTTACGTTACGACTCCAGATAACAATGTTGTTCAGCATGTAGTTGTTAGGTTACGACTCCAGATAAAAATGTTGTTCAGCATGTAGTTGTTAGGTTACGACTCCAGATAACAATGTTGTTCAGCATGTAGTTGTTAGGTTACGACTCCAGATAAAAATGTTGTTCAGCATGTAGTTGTTACGTTACGACTCCAGATAAAAATGTTGTTCAGCATGTAGTTGTTAGGTTACGACTCCAGATAACAATGTTGTTCAGCATGTAGTTGTTAGGTTACAACTCCAGATAACAATGTTGTTCAGCATGTAGTTGTTAGGTTACGACTCCAGATAAAAAATGTTGTTCAGCATGCAATTGTCACATAACAAAAGGAAATAGTTTTGGAGAAGAGAATGATTGACGAATTTTTATTTAAAATATTTACCTTTAACAAACGGAAGTGACGAAACCACACGATTTATTGACAAAGGAGATTTTTTTCTCTTTCCTGTTAGACCCTCAAGTAAAACACACACAGAAAAGTCGGTGTTCCCCTTAAAATACAGTGAGCGTAAGGGGGCGGACGCACAATGTTTACCAAATGAAGCGTGCCCCAATCCGTCTGTCCATCTCTCTTTCTTTCTCCCTCTCCGTTTTCCTCTCTCTTCTCTCTCTCTCCCTTTCCCTTTCCCCTCTCCCTTTTCTCTCTCTCTCTCTCTCTCTGGTGCAGTAGTTATATATTTTAAAGTGTATCTCTTTCTATGTTTACTTGTCCACTCTGAAAGCATGGATAAAGGGGTACCATGTTGTTCACTCGCTTTACCCCGCTCCTTTCCCCCCTCTCCTTCTCTCTCTTTTGTTTACTCTCTCTTTCATTTACCCTCTGTCTCTGTCTCTATCATTCTCTTACTCTTTCTATGTTTGATGCCGTGTGCCATATTTTAAAAGTGTTCTCTCTCTCTCTCTCCCTCTCTCTCTCTCTCTCTCTCTGCTAATATATCTTCCATTTGAAATAAGTTGAAATAATCTTCTGCGTCCGTATGAAATTGGTGAGACGAGGAACACGACCTACGTTATTGACTGGTGTATAATATTAATACACGCCGCGGGAATTACAGCGTAACACAATACTCCGCTGTGCATTTACTTTGGTAGACATCATTGTTCTTACTTATAAAAAAACACTATTTACACGCCTCCCATTACAGCAAGATTCGACAGGAAGTCAGTTTAACCCGAAAGAGAAACATCTCCTCTGTGCCGTGGTTCGAGTGAGTAAGCAGCGCTATAACTAAATGTGACCCAGATGATGTCAACTCTTTGGACCGGACAGCATGGAGAAAGGCTTTCCATGATGTTGCCTGATGTTACTCTCCTCAGAGACCGGGACACTCGCCACACCCTCAATACCAAAACTGGACGAAAAAAAATTTACGTTATTAATGTAAATTGTTCGTTCCTTTTTGGGATTATCTCACTTTTTCGTTCACTTTTTCTCGTTCGCTTTCTTTTGTCCATTTTCTTTCCCCGCTCTTTTGCCCCCCCCCCCCCTTGCCTCTCTATTTCTCTTCCACTCTCGTTGGTTTACTCTCTCTTTCATTTAATATCTCTATCATCCACACACACACTCTCTCTCTTCTTGTCTCAGTCATTCATTCATTCTCTTTCGTTCACTTTCTTTCGTTCGCTCTCTTTTGCCCATTTTCTTTCCCCGCTCTTTTGCCCCTCCCTTGCCTCTCTGTCTCTCTGTCTGTCTCTCTCTCTTGTTGATTTACTCTCTCTTTCATTCAATATCTCTATCATTCTCTCTCTCTCTCTCTTCCAGTCTTTCATTCATTCATTCTCTTTCGTTCACCTTCGTTCGTTCTCTTTTGTCTATTTTCTTTCTCTGCTCCTTTGTCATCCTCATTGCCTCTCTGTCTGTCTGTCTGTCTGTCTGTCTCTCTCTCTCGTTCAGTTCACTGTCGTTTTCATTCAATATCTCTATCATTCTCTCTCTCTCTCTCTCTTCCTGTCTCTGTCATTCATTCTCTTTCTCTTTCGTTCATGTTTTCTCTCTTTTCTTCTCTCTTCCCATCTATCTCTATCCTTCGTTCACTCTATCACTTACTCACATAGTGTTTCGGAGTACTTAAAACTTAAAACATTAAATAAACATATTTTGCGTGTTAAAATATGATTCAAATAATTACATTAGTATCTACATATATTTATTCTTTATACGGCGATACGTTTTGGGCATATGTTTTTTCTCCTAATTTCCGTTCATAATATTAAATATAAAAGTATATATATCAATTTTTAAATTTATTAACTTTTTAGATTATTCCCCAAAGTCCATAGTACCAGTTCTGAGATAGTAAGCATGCTGTTCTCTTTAAGTTTTTAATCGATATGACGTGATTACAGTAATTCTGGTTATTTTTAGTGTAAAAGGCGAATATAAAATGCGCATATAAATTGTAATAAACTGGTAAGGGAACCTGGAATCTCCTGGGTGTAAAATACCCTGAAAATATTTTTTTTATGTAAGCACTCCGCCACCTCTTCCTTTTTCTTCTTCTTTCCTCTTCATCTTCTTCTTCTTCTTTCCTCTTCATCTTCTTCTTCTTCTTCTTCTTGTTATTATTATTAACCCACTAAAAATTTTCACACAAGCAATAATCAGTGACTGCTCGTTAGTAATGGCTAGTGGCCTTTCGTGGAGTCCAAGTGACAACAAGTCTCCCCAGATTTCCAGCACTCTCCATCTCAAAGGCAAAATTTGGAAAAATCTTATGCGATAACCGTTGCGAATCAATTTGCGTTATGGCAACAGCTATTTCCTATTGATTTATCGCTAGTAACAACAGATGGTCTTCTCTGGAACTCGAGTGGCAATAAGACTCCCCTAAAGTTCAAGTACTCTACCGCACCCTTCCAGAAGAGGTATGGTTGGTGCTCTCTCTCCTCGGTCCTCCCATACTCACTCACCTTTCACAATATTGTTTTGTCTATATGTCATTATATATATATATATATATATATATATATATATATATATATATATATATATATATATATGTATGAAGGTTTATAACTAAAAGATAACTTTTAGAGAATTAGACCTATTGTGAGATGATGAAAACTCAATATACTGGATAGAGCAAAAATAAGGTGAGTCAATGAAAAATAGTTAGACCTGTAAATGAAAACAGATCAATATCTTCAGTTGTTCAGAACAAGGAGCATTTAGTAAATAAAAATATTTATTATTCTTCTCTTTCAATTGCATTCCTTAAGCACGGCTTTTCAAAGATTAAAATCTTATCATCAGAGGAAGTAGTGATTGATAAGTTGACAGATAAGAACAGTCAATATTCAAAATTTGGAAAAAGTTTTTTTAAAAAAAAGTTCTTTTAAAAAAGTTTTAAAAGTTCAAACGGGTGTGTTTCAATGTAAATGAAAGTCATCAAACACGGAGATCCAAGTTGTATGGGGTTCAAATGTAATTAGAAAATCCATAAGAATCTGCATGAAAATCAAACGGCGAAGATTCCACCCAAGTCCTTTACATTGAAACACACCCGTTTCAACTTTTAAAACTATTTAAAAAGAACTTAAAAAAAAAACTTTTTCCAAATTTTGAATATTGACTGTTCTTATCTGTCAACTTATCAATCACTACTTCCTCTGATGATAAGATTTTAATCTTTGAAAAGCCGTTCTTAAGGAATGCATTTGAAAGAGAAGAAAAATAAATATTTTTATTTACTAAATGCTCCTTGTTCTGAACAACTGAAGATATTGATCTGTTTCCATTTACAGGTCTAACTATTTTTCATTGACTCACCTTTATATATATATATATATATATATATATATATATATATATATATATATATATATATATATATATATATATATATATATATATTACAATTGCAAATTATATATAACCGTTGCAAATCACTTTGCATCATCGCAGCAGCTGTTTACCATCGATTTCTCGCTAGTAACAACTGTTGGTCTTCTTTACAATTATAGTGGTAATAAATCTCCCCAAGGTTCCAGTACTCTCCGCACCCTGCTTGTGGAGGTCAGAATGGGACTCTACCTTCTCGGCCTTTTCATCTTCATTGGCACTTCACGAGAGTATTTTTTTCTTCTTCTTCTCATTATTATTATGAGTAGTAGTCGTAGTAGCAGTAGTAGTATTATTAGTAGTATTATTAGTAGAGTATACTACAGTGACTACGCAATAAATTAAATTTCTTAAAATCCTCCACAATTTTACCATTTTATTGTCTTTTTATAGCATACACTTTAACATTTACATCAGCCAAGCAAAATCTACCCGCCATCTGGTGGTCATTAATATAACTTTAAGTATTCTATTTCAATGTATAACTTACATTACATATCTTTAATATAAATGTATTGGCATTTAAAAAAAACTAATAGTTCCTATTTAAATTACCTCCCTTGAAAATTGATGAACATAATCTTGTAAGAAAAGTTTAGGTAAACAATCGTTTTTATTTCTTTAACTAACTACTGTTAATATCGACAAAACTATTGCATATAGAGGCAAAATAGCGCAATAAAATTATAAATGGATAACATCAAACATTAATTTATTATAAACTGTTTAAAATAGCCGTTTTCTTCTTTCGTTTGCTTCACAGCATCTCACTGTTAGATTACAAGTTCGGTTGAGAAAAGCCATGCTAATGTTTTGTTGTCTAGCACAGTTATACCGGCTTCGCCGTTGGGTGGTCGATGTTTAAGGCATGACTCGATGATGTGGTCTACTGTCTGTCCAGAGTGACAACAGTCGCAGACAGCCGAGCCCCTGAGTCCCCATCCTTTCATGGTCGCGGCGAAACGGCCGACACCTGTCCTGAGGCGGTTGAGCATTGCCCACTGCCGGCGAGTAAGGTCCATGCCTGGTAGGTTATCCAGGTCCTCCACAAATCTGTGCAACCTTGATTTATCTGCTGTCTGCCATTCCTCCGTCCAGCGACGTTTCAGCTAGATTCGTTTTGTGACGTTACCGGGTGTTGAAAGCAGGAGCTGGTGAGCATGCTCCGAGAATGGGCGTCGTGACTTCAGGCGAGCTCGTGGAGGGGTCTCTATGGCGAGCTTGTAGAGAAGGTAGTCCTCATCGATGGTGGCTTTTCTTGACAGTGTAAGGACAGGCGCCTCACGGCGCAGGGTTGGTGGTGCGATACCGGCGAGTATCGGTAGTTGGTTGGTTGGTTGGTGTGGCGCGCAAGCACCCAGACACTGTGCGTAAAGCGGTGTTGAGCGTTACGTTCAGTTTCTTGGTGTGAGAGCTCCTGCAGCAGGCTGGGGAGCAGTACTCAGCGGCGGAGAAGATTAATGCCTGGTATGATATGCGCAGTGTCTTGATGGAGGCAGTCGTGAAAATAAGGCATAACTAGCTGTGTTTGTGTTTTGCTCTCTATATATACAGTATTTCAAAAGACTATGTTGTATTTTTGATTTAAATAACGGTAGTTCGTTTTGTTGCTAATATAGGTGTGATATATATATTATAGAAAATAAACTTTAGCGTTTATAAATTTAGATGAAGATGTACACGGGACAAACATCAACCTCTAAAAAATTAGAATTTTCTAAACTTATTGTTGTGAAGTTGTCCCACAGTAAATAATAAATAAAGGAAGTCAAGTCGAGGGTTGGTTTAACAAGTGTATTAACAAAGTAAGAAACTGACTAGCTCTTGGCTAGACAGTTACAAGACTGTGCTTTGTCTTCTGTGTGTCGCACTATTTATAGTGACAACCGGTGTAGTTTCTCCTGTGTAAGAACGGCCGGTGTAACACTTATGTTTCTCAATTTTGGAGATGGGGATTAATAATTTGCATAATTTCTCATCTTGAGTGTTATCATCACAACGTTTCGGCCGCTGTAACCTCCGGCCTTCTTCGGGTGTATCTTTTCAAACACGGGAATATTTCTGTCGAACTCAGGAGTCTGGACGAAATTTCGAACGGAACTTTTTATTTAATCAGCCATGACTGGGAGAAGTCTCCAGTAATTCAAACTTCTTCGTATCGCCCGCACCACGGATGGACCTTCAACCTTCAGCTGACTATCACTTAGAACTGAATTTTACTGAGTAAGATACCCCTGAAGAAGCCCGGACGTTTCAGCGGCCGAAACGTTGTGATGATAACACTCAAGATGAGAACAGTAGTCCGAATAATCGAAATTATACAACTTTTCTAAAATTGTTTAACAATATTTTACGTGATAAATACGTTACGCAAAATATAAGTTACGTATTAGAATGCGTGGGGTGAAATTTGGTTGCATCTAAAATTCGAGGCGGAGGTGTTTTGACAGTTTGTGATTTCGGACAGTCGTTGGATAATTATTAAAATACACATTTGTGGTTGTTATTTAAAAAGGAATGTGTAAATATGAAAATATATTTTGATAAATACGGCGAGCTGATCGGGAAATGACGGCGAGTAAACTTGATTTCGACAAGCGAGGACGTCCTGTGCTTTGCTTTTCCGTTCTCGATAAATGAATGAATGTGAAGGCAAACAATTAAAGTTAAGTAACGTACAATCCTTTTCGTTCAAGTCTTTATTATGTTTTCAACTGCTGGGGGAATCGCCGATAGATACAAAATAAGTTAAAATTTCCAGTTTTGTTTTTGTATACGTGCCCTATTAGCTAGTTACATGCGAATTGACCCAATAAAGATAATGGCTACGTGAGACATATTCATCAGAAGCAACGTCACGCACCACCAGTTGTAATACATTACATACATTCATATCTGCGACCTCATTAGAAAATAAATAAAAGGCTACGCTACAGCTGTTCCTAGTGACTTTGAACTGGGCGGAGTACACGGGATGCTCTTCTAGGACACCACACTGGTCCCTGTCGACACCCCACTTACATAGATTTCGACATTACACCGTATATATAGTAATCTGAAAACATCACTAATTAGCTTTCAGATTTTTTAATTTGCATATTAAACATCTTTTATAAATTAATATTCTGTAATATAGATTTTTAATTTGCATTGCCATATTTCTTATAGTATACCTTATAATTTCGTCGATGTCAGTGCTATGCTGAAAAACAAATACTACACTTTGATCTTAGCCGAAAGGAAACTATAAAAATATTTTTATGACTAGACATTTTTAAACAAATGAAATAAAAATAAATTAATATTTAATTATGTTATCTTTTAATCATTTGGTGTAGTGTAGTATCGGTTTTGTTGTCATAAGATGATCCTCCCAGGAATGACCTCCTCCGATTTTATGGCGTAGGCGTAGTCCTTCCAGGTGTTACATCCTCATTTGAAGGGAAGGGATAATGTAATATATGTTCTGTTGTCATGAGACCATACACACAGGCATTACCTTCTCCTTTTATAGTCGGATTCTCCCAGGTATTACCTCCTATATTCTTTTTTGGGGAATGGGATAGTGTACTATCAATTCCGTTGTCATGATATAATTTTCTTTTTCATTACCTCCTTCCTTGAGGGCCAGTGTAGTATACATTCGTTCACCCTGATAGTATCCAAAAGGCTAGCAAAAATATGAGACCGGAGGAAGTATATATTTTCTAATTTAACATACAGTTGTCGAATTTTCAAAGTCAGGCCCAAATAGAATTTAAGCTGACAAATCTAACTTTCCTTCTTACTAGCAATTTTTTATTTGTTATTGTTGGACCGTTTTATTGACAAAATAGTAGCGTATTTAGTTACAGTATATTTAAAAAAAATACTTAGTCCCGTCCAGATGATTGCTAATATGAAACAATTTTTAAATAATGACTTAAAAATAAAAATCAGTAAGGAGGATCACTTAATGAATTTAATAGGAATTATGTATCTTAAGTTTATAATATGGAGACAAATAAAAATTATAAAGAAAAAAATGACTTCATTGCATCCCGGGCAACGCCGGTTAAGTATAACTAGTTTATGATATATTAGGAATTGGATTTATTTCCAGAAATAAATTATGTCGCGGGTTGTTGTTTGTTTACCTTACATGTTTGCATGGTTGATGATCTTAAATAAAGGAATATTTGAAACTACTGGGCTGGAATAAACATACGAAAATAACAAAGAGAACGAATTGGTGCCCTCAAAGTGAGATCAAACAACACAAAAGGCAGTATAATACATCACATTAATACGAATGTAATTGAACGTATTAAGAAATCACACATGCAAGACAATTTTACAACTAGATCAATCTACGCATTTATCGAGATGGCTGGCAGACATCTTGAAATATTTAGAAGGCGAATGCTCCACAGAATTTTCCGATCAAAGTCCCTCGCAGCTCAGTGTTGAATTGTTGGGAATCATCTCTCTGTGTATAGTTAAATAGTTGATGCAATGTATTATTAATATCTTTTATTGCATCTTTAAATCTAGCTTCGTGGATCTGTGTTTTAGCTAAGGTGAAAATACTGAGCGCGCGTTTTCGACGTCCGATTTGCAGGTCGTCAAAGAGGGAAGTGGCTGATTGAAGTATTTTTTTCTTTTTTTTTCACGCGTGCACCCGAAAGCACTCACTTGACCTTTTAAATCCGCTTAGAAATTGTTCGTGTATTTACAACTTCTATGTTCGTATTCGTGTTGAGGACCAGCATTTCATCCCTTAATCGTCGATAAATGGGTACCAGTTTAATTACTTGGGTCGAATTGTATTTACACATGTGAAAGAAATGGCACCCTTTTTTTCTAAAAAGAGAACCTTCGTGACGCTATCGATTACTTCGAATTTATGTGATTCTGATTTAAAGGCCACTTTCATATAGTGTTATGTTTCCTTAGCACCTGTGCCAGTTAGGCACAAGACCACCTGCACTGGGTTTTATATAACATAACTAGCAGAGCTACCCGGTGTTGCCCAGGCAACACCATGGTAGGGAGAGTTAGTTTACTTCATCAGCAACCTTGCTGCTGTAAGCTAGATATCTTACTCACCGAGCTATTAAGATATATGTTAATACTCTTAAACTAACGCTGATAAATATATAAATTTCATTGTGTAACATGTTTGAAAATTGTCATTAGCTCTTTTAAAGGGCAGCCAGAGACGCACAAATACTTACATTATGTTCACATGCAAATTGTGTATGTAGAATACAATTATATTAAAAGTACACTTCCTAGTATGTCTTCGTTTTTAGGTACTCACATGCACAGCCAAGGAGGTGTACTCTTTTATATATATATATGTATATATATATATATATATATATATATATATATATATATATTATTTGAATCAAAGGGAGAAAAAGTTATCAGTGGAGGGGTTGAGCCCCCGGGAACTATCTTAATATTATCAACATTTGCTGGAATTTGGGAAATAGACATCATTTTTGGTCATTTACCTATGGTTTAAATTTCATTTAAATCTAAGGGAAAACAGTTTTCAGTGGGGTGGACAGGGACGCCCAGCATTGAAGTGATATATTTTTAATGCAGCCTATGCCCTTCACTGAGAGGTCAGTAGTCCATATGCCAATTTTCAAGCAATTCTGTCCAGCGGTTTGGGTGAACATAGAACACAAATATCAAGCGGACACACACATAGTCAGAGTTACTATTTTATATATATAAATAACCAGGTCTGATGTTGCGATTCCAATGAAGTACCATCGCCGAGCTTATTTGTAGAAATGATCATTTTCTTCTGTCTCCTCTTTTTCATGTTTTTCTTCCAAACAAAACGAAGCGTTTCTTTCAACCGCATACTCACATACTTCCATTTCCTCTGCTGAACGTTTTTCTTCGTCTTCTCTCTCTCTTTCGTTTGAAGATGCGTCGAGGTTCAGTTGCTACATCCCACCTTGTGTGTATGGTTGGATAACAGTTTTACAGTCTTACCAAAGCATACAAGGTACGACGTATACGACTGTGGTTCGCCGGCAATTGATCAGAGCGACGACGACGGCAGCTGAGTGGAATGAATACAATGATATTTAGGATGGATCCGACACATAATGACACCCTTGGTAATGTCGAAGCCGAAGATGAGTCTTATTTTGTTTGTCGGTTTTACGGGATGTAAACCTATTTTAGAGAAATGTTTAGGCCGTAGTGTCTAGACATGAGAACTAGAATGTAATATTGAGATTGGAAGACATGCGAAAATGAGTGAAAACATATAGACAACAGTTAGAAAGAGAACAATACTTAAAACTAAACATATAAACATTATTGAACACAGGATGACACCAAATACAGCCTAAGAAAGCCGAAGTGTTCAACAGTCGAAACACTGTGGAAATAGAAGAAACATAAATTACGGAACACAAGTCAGCACATGCAAATAAAGTATAATAACATGCGTGGTAATTACTAATGACAATAGGCATCCATAATGGGTTTGATTCACGTTTGAAACTCACGTTTTCCTTTATCTTTTCTGTTATGTTCTCAGTCACGTATATAACTGAGCGGTTGATTTAATAATAATACGAACTATACACAATGTGTCCATAAAAAGTAACGGTATGCATGCAAAAATACATACATATATATATATGTATATACATATATATATATATATATACATATATATGTATATACATATATATCTATACATATATATTATATACATATATATATATGTATATACATATATATATATACATATATATATACATATATATATATATATACATATATATATATATATACATATATATATATACATATATATATACATATATATATATATATACATATATATATATATATATACATATATATATATATACATATATATATATACATATATATATACATATATATATATATATATACATATATATATATACATATATATATATACATATATATATATATATACATATATATATATACATATATATATATATATATATTAATAATGGAGATTATGTATCTGTCTGTCTGTCTGTCTGTCTTAAGCCAAAACTATACTATTGAAGACTATTGTACTCATTATGAAATAGTATAGTATATACTATTTAAGATTAATGTAGTATCTTTAAATGCTCAATTTACGGGCATAGTGTAGTGTAGTATCTGCTCTGTTGTCATGTTATCATCCTCCCAGGAATTACCTTTTCCTTTTTGTGATGTGTGGAAATAGTGTAGTATCTGTTCTGGTTCCATGATACCATCCTCCCAAGCATTACCTCCTCTTTTTTGAAAGATGTGGACGAAGTGTAGTATCTGTTTTGTTTCCATGATAACATCCTCTCAGGCATTAACCCCTCCTTTTTTGAGAGGTGTGAAGGTAGTGTATTATCTGTTCTGTTTTCATGATACCCTCCTCCCAGACATAACCTTCTCCTTTTTTTAGAGGTGTTGAGGTAGTGTAGTATCTGTTGTGTTGTCATGATACTATCCTCCCAGGCATTACTTCCTCCTTTTTGAGAGGTGCGGAAGTAGTGTAGTATCTTTTCTGCTTCCAACTAGCAAAAATATGCGACCGAGGGGAGCATATATTTGCTAGTATTAATAATGAAGATTATGTATATGTCTGAAGCCTAAACTCCATCAGAGTAATATTAGTATTTACTTAGTCTGCCAGCTTCTATATATAGTACTACGAAAACCGCCGTAAACATATAAATAAAGTAGAAAGAAATTTCAAGACGAGACTACGATTAGTACAGAAAACGCTTCAATAATATTACTTAAACTAATACTTTTTCAACTTCCTTATATACTATTACAAAAAGTCGCTCAGACACTAGACAGGTTTTGCCATTTACATAATTCATTCCTTCTAAACTTCAAAATTCATATTTACAAATATACACTTATAACTGCTATTATCAAATTTACATATGTATTTACAATATTTTCCGATAAGGTGATATTAATCAAAATTATTCATACAATTAATTAAACATATTTTATTTAGAAACCCGCGTGTTTTTTAAACCATACTTTCAATGGCGAGTACTGTTAAAATTGCAAAGTCATCCTTTCGGAAGTGACGTCATTTCAAGAGGATTTTTTTCACATTATAATTCTTTATTTTCATTACGTGGTTAAGACAAGGTGTTTTGTTATAAATTAAAGTTAAGCAAGGAATATTCCAGCCATTAGTAAATGGGTGACCATTTTGGAAAAATAAATTGCAGACTCATCCTTCCGGAAGTGACGTCATTGTGAGAAGAGTTTTTCACATTATCATTCTTTATTTTCATTACGTTGTTAAGACAAGGTGTCTTGTTGTAAATTGAAGTTAAGCAAGCCATATCCCAGCCATTAGTAAATGGGTGACCATTTTGGAAAAATAAATTGCTGACTCGTCCTTCCGGTCCTTCCGGAAGTGACGTCATTGTGAGAGGATTTTTTCACATAATCATACTTTATTTTCATTACGTTGTAAAGACAAGGTGTTTTTTGGGTAAATCAAAGGTAAGCAATGGATATCTCGGCCATTAGTAAATGGGTGACCATTTCATGAAAAATTAATTGCTGACTCATCCTTCCAAAAGTGACATCATTGTGAGAGGATTTTTTTCACATTATCATACTTTATTTTCATTACGTTGTTAAGACAAGGTGTGTCGTTGTAAATTGAAGTTTAGCAACATATATATCGGCATATACTAAATGGATAACCATTTTGGAAGAATAAAAAACTGTTTTTTTATATGACACTTCAATAGTGCTTTTATATGACCGAGGCGCCTCTTAATTTTTTTCCCGTTTTAAACTATGTATGAGGGAAGGTAAACATTTTATTTTAGGGGGGGGTCAATTTTTTTTTTAACTAAAAATATTCTTATGTATGGAGGAGGTAAAATGGTGTGCTGTCTCTCCAAGCAATCCAGCCCGTCTCCCGAATTGCAGACGGGGGCACCCCCTCTATTCACAGAGAGTAGCTTAGAATAAATTATTAGAAGCCGTTGAAAATAAGGAAATGAATAATAAAAAAATATATGAATTAAAACAAATATAAATACTGGTAGGCCGGAACCCAGGATGAAAAGTGCCCATCAACCCGTTCATATACCAGGCGGGAAGGTGTAAGCAATGCTGCAAACCTTCCTGTCTCTGGAAATGGTGCTCCAGCCAATACAGAGACCAACCAGGGTCAGTCATCAAGCCTTGTGACAAAATGTCCGGAACTCCTATCCTCATCCAATACAGCAAAAAAATAAGAAAATTTAAGAGGCTTAAAAACCCTAACATGGACAGAAGAAGGTGCTATTGTTTTGCTATCACTACTCAAGCTTGAAAAGTACAGCCAAACATCCAATGAGATTCTATCTGATAAGATCCAAGAAATACTCTACCCGAAAGAAAAAAATACAATTATATATATATATATATATAAATATATACATACACATATACACATCAATATATATATATATACATATATATATATGAAGATAAAATACATGCATATATGAAGATATACGTACATATATGTATATATATATTCATACAAATATATATACATATATACATAAAATATACATATATACATACGTTATACAAATATATATGCATATATATATATATAGTAAATATATAAACATATATACATATACATACCTTATATACCCATATATATATGCGTCTATATATATACATTATTAAAAATATACACATAAATACGTATAAATACAGACATGTACACATATATATATATACATAATATATATATGTATATATATACTCATATATAAATATATACAAAAATATATACGAATATTAATATACATGTATATATATACATTATAGTAATGCAAATATATTTATATATAGTTATATATATATAAACACATATATATGCATTTTATATATACAAATATATATACACATATTATATATTAATATATATATATATTACATGGTAATATACATTTTTATACACGTATATATACAAATATATATACATATGTGCAAATACATAAATTAATATACGTCTGAATATTTATGTATATATATATATAAATGTATATGTATATATATATAAATATATATATATATATAAATATATATATATAAATATATATATATAAATATATATATAAATATATAAATATATATATATATAAGTATATATATAAATATATATATATATATATAAATATATATATATATATAAATATATATATATAAATGTATATATATATATATATAAATATATATATATATAAATGTATATATATATAAATATATATATATATAAATATATATATATATATATAAATGTATATATATATAACTGTATATATGTTACAGTACTGTAGGGCCCCATTATGCAAGGCACAGTAGGTTAACTAGTATCAAATAGCTAATTTTGTTATTGAAAAATAGGTTTTGTTTCTGGACTCAGAAGTGAGTTCAGAGAAGTGTTTGATCCAAGAATAGTCATAATAAATTTAGACACCTGACGTGACCTTTGAGTCAGAGATCAGAGTGAGTCGTTTTTGTCCCCATCTCGTGCGTGGGAATGATGATTACGTCACCACGGAGAACAAGAACTTAGCTTTTTAGAATCAGTCCGCTATGGGAGCTCGAAGCGACAACGTCGTTTCGGAAAAGCGAGCGAAGTTTTCCCAAAAATGTAATCGCTCGCGATAAGGGCTGTATCCAAAAGAGATCACCATGGAAGCTTGTTGCGAGCGCATGAGGTAGCTCTCGAATGCAAGAGTTGAGGTGTGAATCGAAGAGATATGGGCCAAAGCTACTAAGAAAAACTAACAGCGTCTAACGTCCCACACAGTACGAACTTAGGAAGATGTGAATGAAGAACCAATAATGGAAACCCCTCCACTCGAATGAAAGCATGAAATAAAAAGAACAAAAGAAATCTCTCAGAAAATCCGACTTCGAGTGTCTTTGTCCTCCGCTTAAAGATAGAGTTTGCCCACAAAAACAGGTGCCGCGCGGCGATCACAGCCAGTAACAAGATGAGGGCCAGCGACGGACGAGATCTACAAAGGTAACTTTCTTATAATGTAAAATATCTGGAAACTGTGTTTCAAAGTGACTTTTGGACTCTTGAAAAATGTGTTTAGAAATCTGTTTAAATGACTCTTAAGAAAAGTGTGTTTGAGGTCCCTGTTGACAAATGACCTTCCAAAATGTGTTAAAGTTACTGAGAAACATGTTTGCTTAAAGAATGACTATGAAAATGTCTATGAGAATTGTATCATCAGAAGTATTAAGAAAAAAGATTGAAATCACTATTAATCCTCTCGTGAACATTTCGCGTTATTTTCGGCCGGAGAGGATGTGATAGCGAACTGTGAGGTGGTTTTGGAGAACTGCCTCAGTCGGAAGGATTTCTGCCTGTAGTAATAAATAAGCTCTCTCCCCCCCCTTGCTCTCGTGACATTTAATTTCGGTATTTAATGAACACATACTTCTTTTTGGTGCTTAGTGACCAGCTGTTTCGACATGGAACAGATTGAATTCGAACCATGGGTACTAACAACGTTTGCGGTCTAAAATAAAAAATTAAATATTAAAAAAAAAAAGAAAAAAAAAACACGTTCGGTCCGATAAAATAAAGGGAAAAAGAAAGAGAGAGAGGCAGAGACGGACAGAGTCGGAGACAGAGAAAAAGTGATATGCCGATGAGTAAAATGATTTAGTAAAAAGAAAAAAAAAACAGAAAAAACACGATTAGATTTTTGAGGTAACAAAACCTTAAGGAAGAATAGGTTGTGGTTTTCATTTACGTGTTAATTTGTGTTTTAAATGTATTTTTTTTATTTTACGTATATGTTGTGGGTTGCGTTTGATGCAGGAAAAAATGAGAGAGAGGATAAAAGTGAGAGTGATGAGCTATATGCTGGCAGAGAGAGAGACAGTGTAAAAGAAAGAGGAAAAAGTATGAGATGGAAAGAAAAAAAAAAGTGAGAGAAAGGGAGAAGGAATGTGAAAAAAAAGAGCGAGTGAGAGGCACATGTGCTGACTGGTGCCGCATAGTGTTTTGTCTACGAATCCTGTTTTGTTTCAGGACGGACACGAGTGACGCAAGGCTGTGGTTGGACTTTGAGGTAACGGAACTTTAAGAGAGAGATGGAAAGGACTGTGTGCGAACAGCTGGCGGGGTCGCCTGATGTCGCCCCGGGATAATTGTCTTTGTTTTTTTGTTCAATTGAATTGTATTGCATGAAATTGTTTTTTTTTTAATATAATATTGTACTGCATAATTTGTAATTGTATTGTGGAGAGGGTTTGCCATTAATTCATTGGTTCGACTTTTATTTATTTTTATTATTGTTGTTTTTGAATGAATTTTGGAGAAGTTTAGTCGGTTAAGTGAGAATGCTATACCAGTTACGTAAAAGATTTAAAAAAAAAAGGCAGATAATTTAATGGGTATAAGTTTGGGTCAGCCGGGCGATTTGAGTTGATTAGGTTCGGGCAGCTGGCGGCAGCTAGAGTTGGTTTGGGTCGGATCGCGGAAACCCTTGGACAGGGTTGATTTTATCGGGAAGAATCCCCGTGTACAGAGTATGTACAGGCTTGAAAAGTCAATGAGGGATTCCCGGCGTTTGCTCGTATGCTCTCTTTTATAGAGTACCCATGGGTTAGTGGCGAGGCTTGTGGTAAAGCCTGCATACGTTAAAATTGCGAACGGGAGAATGACGGTGATATGGTCATTCTGTGGGACCACGAGAAAAGGACGGTGGTCAGTTATGGAAATTGTTGTTTTTGTGACCCAGGTGTGCCCAACTGCGCCGATAGAGTGTGTGAAAGTTGTGTAAAATGTTAAGCTTTGAAATTGTGGTCCCATTTTTTTTTTTTTGTGGATTTTGGATGTTTGCCAACGAGTGTGCTGCGAAGATACCCCACCCCCTTACCGCATAGATAGGAACACGGGAAGGGAACGCATGGAATTGGTGTCTGCTCAACACCAGTGGGGATGGAATTAAGCTGGGGTGTGGTGTGACTCGGGTGCGCGCGTCGGGGCGGATAGAACCATGGGGATCAATTTTTAAAAAAAGGAGGTCCGGGTGTTAATTGGATTTAATTATAAGATTATAGGTTGGGCCTAGTTTGTGGTCATTCGGTGTGTTCCGGGAGCAGAGATGATTCGATGTGACATTTCGCCCAATACCGTATCGACTAGATAGATCCATGGGATGGGGTCCTCGACGTTTAATGAACAGGGTTGGGAGTTAGAAACTGGGTGTTTGTTCGCTGTCATTCGCGACGGGAGCACGGGCGTGTCAGAAATGTATGGTCCATATATAGCAAGCAGTATAGCGACGGTACCTTCAGTAAGCTTCGAGGCTGACCATTAGAGAATAGGTTAATGAAGGTTTTTTTTTCCTGTTTTTTGTTCCCCTATTTCGCGAGAATAAAACGCGCAGTTAGTTTTAATCGGTTGTGTGCCGACCGTTTGTTGAAGTTATCTAAGAAAGTGATGGTGGCCCGAAAGTGCAACATACCGGGAATTTTTGGGAGTTGGTCGAGCACGGAGAACGTGTGTGAGCAAGAGCGAATTTATGTGGTAGATTTTGCAGGAGATATAGGCGAGAAACGCCTGATGTTGATTTATGACAGGGGATGGTTTTTTTTTAGCCGGTAACGACCGTAGGGAGCAAACTCTCCCACATCCCGGAAACATTGTCATGTGGTGCCGAAGGAAATTCCGACAGGGGTGAAATGATGGTAACCCCAGGAGTGCTCAGGCTCGGATTTTTACCAGTCCCAGGGAGGGGTTGTTTTTTTAAAAAAAAGAGAAAATCTTGGGATTTTTTGTTTTTTTTGTTTATAGGGAAGGAAGGAGTGTTACAGTACTGTAGGGCCCCATTATGCAAGGCACAGTAGGTTAACTAGTATCAAATAGCTAATTTTGTTATTGAAAAATAGGTTTTGTTTCTGGACTCAGAAGTGAGTTCAGAGAAGTGTTTGATCCAAGAATAGTCATAATAAATTTAGACACCTGACGTGACCTTTGAGTCAGAGATCAGAGTGAGTCGTTTTTGTCCCCATCTCGTGCGTGGGAATGATGATTACGTCACCACGGAGAACAAGAACTTAGCTTTTTAGAATCAGTCCGCTATGGGAGCTCGAAGCGACAACGTCGTTTCGAAAAAGCGAGCGAAGTTTTCCCAAAAATGTAATCGCTCGCGATAAGGGCTGTATCCAAAAGAGATCACCATGGAAGCTTGTTGCGAGCGCATGAGGTAGCTCTCGAATGCAAGAGTTGAGGTGTGAATCGAAGAGATATGGGCCAAAGCTACTAAGAAAAACTAACAGCGTCTAACGTCCCACACAGTACGAACTTAGGAAGATGTGAATGAAGAACCAATAATGGAAACCCCTCCACTCGAATGAAAGCATGAAATAAAAAGAACAAAAGAAATCTCTCAGAAAATCCGACTTCGAGTGTCTTTGTCCTCCGCTTAAAGATAGAGTTTGCCCACAAAAACAGGTGCCGCGCGGCGATCACAGCCAGTAACAAGATGAGGGCCAGCGACGGACGAGATCTACAAAGGTAACTTTCTTATAATGTAAAATATCTGGAAACTGTGTTTCAAAGTGACTTTTG
>OY744544.1:32382931-32385431 GCA_963556195.1 Sepiola atlantica | reverse complement strand
ACGCCTTCAATTCCTGTCACTCCTCTATTTTCTTCACACGATACGTAGACGACATTCTCATTCTTTCACCCTCCAACACAATCACTAACACATCCAACAACACTGACGCACACATGGAATTCACAATCGAACACTCGACAGTTCTGGATCTTTGGTTTTTCTGTATTTCAGCTTTAACATATCCGAAAGAAGTAAGCCGTAATAAATGCGGATAATAGGCGTATAACCTCACCTGCAGCAAGACTTTCCAGCAGGTACTGGAGTCTAATGGATACCCCACACCCACCATGGAACATCTCAGGAAACTCTGAATGCCAAGGCAACACCCTCTTTTGCACTTCAACGACAGGATCACCACGGCTATTCGTAAAAATATACTTAAAAATAATTTCGACATTCAGTTAATAGGCACCGGTATTTCAGTGCGCTGACAACAACACGAAACACTAATTACAACAATACATCTTGCACCCTAGCAAACTGCCGTATGAACCCCACAGGAAAATGCCACCGAACACACAGTGTATATCGCATACGGTGCACCACATGCAACAAATTCTACATCAGTAGCAAAGTAAGGCACCTACATATTAGAATTAAAGAACATCTAAAAACACGCATCTCTTCCTTCCACAAACACATCCACACATGCAACAACACCAACAAATCAATCCAGATAAATATCCTAACCACGGGAAGAAACGTCGGCAACATTCGGATAAATGAATCCATACTGATAGCAAAATTGCACCACGCAATTAGTCACAGACTCGAATTAGGGTCATTATGTCTAGTCTGATACATACAGTTCCACATCTCATTTTTTTGTTTATTTTAATGTAGTTTAATCTGATCTTAAATGTAAAATAGCACAACCTCACTATATAATGATACCAATTAAAATAGCACAATCTCACTCTATAATGATACCAATTAAAATAGCAAAATCTCACTCTATAATGATACCAATTAAAATAGCAAAATCTCACTCTATAATGATACCAATTAAAATAGCAAAATCTCACTCTATAATGATACCAATTAAAATAGCACAATCTCACTCTATAATGATACCAATTAAAATAGCAAAATCTCACTCTATA
Organism: Sepiola atlantica; assembly: GCA_963556195.1. NCBI lineage: Eukaryota > Metazoa > Mollusca > Cephalopoda > Sepiida > Sepiolidae > Sepiola > Sepiola atlantica. The sequence continues at coordinate 32,384,328 of OY744544.1, read as the reverse complement.
ATGATACCAATTAAAATAGCACAATCTCACTCTATAATGATACCAATTAAAATAGCACAATCTCACTCTATAATGATACCAATTAAAATAGCACAATCTCACTCTATAATGATACCAATTAAAATAGCAAAATCTCACTCTATAATGATACCAATTAAAATAGCACAATCTCACTCTATAATGATACCAATTAAAATAGCACAATCTCACTCTATAATGATACCAATTAAAATAGCAAAATCTCACTCTATAATGATACCAATTAAAATAGCAAAATCTCACTCTATAATGATACCAATTAAAATAGCACAATCTCACTCTATAATGATACCAATTAAAATAGCACAATCTCACTCTATAATGATACCAATTAAAATAGCAAAATCTCACTTTATAATGATACCAATTAAAATAGCAAAATCTCACTCTATAATGATACCAATTAAAATAGCACAATCTCACTCTATAATGATACCAATTAAAATAGCAAAATCTCACTCTATAATGATACCAATTAAAATAGCACAATCTCACTCTATAATGATACCAATTAAAATAGCACAATCTCACTCTATAATGATACCAATTAAAATAGCACAATCTCACTCTATAATGATACCAATTAAAATAGCAAAATCTCACTCTATAATGATACCAATTAAAATAGCAAAATCTCACTCTATAATGATACCAATTAAAATAGCAAAATCTCACTCTATAATGATACCAATTAAAATAGCACAATCTCACTCTATAATGATACCAATTAAAATAGCAAAATCTCACTCTATAATGATACCAATTAAAATAGCAAAATCTCACTCTATAATGATACCAATTAAAATAGCAAAATCTCACTCTATAATGATACCAATTAAAATAGCAAAATCTCACTCTATAATGATACCAATTAAAATAGCACAATCTCACTCTATAATGATACCAATTAAAATAGCAAAATCTCACTCTATAATGATACCAATTAAAATAGCAAAATCTCACTCTATAATGATACCAATTAAAATAGCAAAATCTCACTCTATAATGAGACCAATTAAAATAGCACAATCTCACTCTATAGTGATACCAATTAAAATAGCAAAATCTCACTCTATAATGATACCAATTAAAATAGCAAAATCTCACTCTATAATGATACCAATTAAAATAGCACAATCTCACTCCATAATGATACCAATTAAAATAGCAAAATCTCACTCTATAATGATACCAATTAAAATAGCAAAATCTCACTCTATAATGATACCAATTAAAATAGCAAAATCTCACTCTATAATGATACCAATTAAAATAGCACAATCTCACCCTATAATGATACCAATTAAAATAGCAATATAGGATAAATACTTACTCGACATTGAATGCCGAATAAAAAA
>OY744544.1:32367931-32375431 GCA_963556195.1 Sepiola atlantica | reverse complement strand
CAGTTTCGCTACAAAACAACAGAAAAAGACGAAATAATGAGTATGAAATGATCCCAAGTTCACCAAGGACAGTATCAAATGCATTTCTTTTTTTTTTAGCTCTGATAACGCGGTTCTGTGTTACCCAACATTTACTTGTCTGTTTTTAGATTTTATATCACACATTTTCCTCTCAGTTGTATCCGGTCTAATCCCCTATTTAATTGCCTCCAAAAGACAATAAGGATAGACACACCATCAAAAGACAATAAGGATAGACACACCATCAAAAGACAATAAGGATGGACACACTATCAAAAGACAATAAGGATAGACACACCATCAAAAGACCATAAGGATAGACACACCATCAAAAGACAATAAGGATAGACACACCATCAAAAGACAATAAGGATAGACACACCATCAAAAGACAATAAGGTTAGACACACCATCAAAAGACAATAAGGTTAGACACACCATCAAAAGACAATAAGGATAGATACACCATCAAAAGACAATAAGGATAGACACACTATCAAAAGACAATAAGGATAGACACACCATCAAAAGACAATAAGGATAGACACACCATCAAAAGACAATAAGGATAGACACACCATCAAAAGACAATAAGGATAGACACACCATCAAAAGACAATAAGGATAGACACACCATCAAAAGACGATAAGGATAGACACACCATCAAAAGACAATAAGGATAGACACACCATCAAAAGACAATAAGGATAGACACACCATCAAAAGACAATAAGGATAGACACACCATCAAAAGACAATAAGGATAGACACACCATCAAAAGACAATAAGGATAGACACACCATCAAAAGACAATAAGGATAGACACACTATCAAAAGACGATAAGAATAGATACACCATCAAAATACAATAAGGATAGACACACCACTAAAAGACAATAAGGATAGACACACTATCAAAAGACAATAAGGATAGACACACTATCAGACGATAAGGATAGACACACCATCAAAAGACAATAAAGATAGACACACCATCAAAAGACAATAGGGATAGACACACCATCAAAAGACAATAACGATAGACACACTATCAAAAGACAATAAAGATAGACACACTATCAAAAGACGATAAGGATAGACACACCAGCAAAAGACAATAAGGATAGACACACTATCAAAAGACAATAAGGATAGACACACCATCAAAAGACAATAAGGATAGTCACACCATCAAAAGACAATAAGGATAGACACACCATCAAAAGACAATAAGGATAGACACACCATCGTTTTTTCAGCTCTACATGAAGCAGTATTCTGGATTGGAACAATTATTAAAATCGCCTCAGTCTAAATGAAGTTTTCCCTCACTGACCAAGGAAAGATAAGATGGAAGGTAGTATCAGAAAAAGTACAACACTCTGATATTATCCATACGACCGTTATCAACACGATGATAAACAACTTATGCGAAAACTTCAAGTGAGTTACAATGGTGATTGAGAATAGAGGATTATGCTGGAACTCTGGCGAAACCTTCCAGGAAACATCACTTATTTTTGCCAGTTAGTGCTCACTGATAATAACGTTTGTTTGGTAGTTTTGTTTTACGGCATATCAACCCTTTTGGGGTTATTTAATGCCGAATCTGGTCTTGTTTTCTTCTCTTTTTTGTTTCCTTCCCCTTTTAATATCTGTTTCTATTTAACCCATAGTTGGGACCTTAACAGGTACTACCACTCCGGGTCAGGGTGGACCTGGGAGCAATGGTAATTAAGAGGAGGCTCCACATTCCCCAAAGTCCGTAAGCCGGATCTCACCATCGGATGTAGTTTAAGGTCATATCCAGGACCGGGAGTAGGGTAGGAAAAATAAAAATAAAAAAGGGGAGGGAGAAAGGGAGAGAGGCTGTTGTTTTTGGTTTTGGTTTTGTAGAACATAATTAAGTTTTACAAAAAAAAAAAAAAAAAAAAAACGTCAATGTAGGTTAATTTCGTCTCAGGGAGCCACAGGGCAGCCTGATCTGGTATCACCAGAATAACGTTTGTGAAAATTCTTAGTGAGCAATAAACCCTAATAATCCTTAAATAAAGAAGTCACATTACGTTGCTCCTTTTTAAGTCGTTTACTAATCATTGTCTCCCTCGACTGACTCTTCACATATATAAATTTAAATTCGGAAAAACGTTTCAGAACATGCAAAAATAAACGTGCAAATATTGTGTAGATGTCAGAAATATTCCATCGCATGTAAGATTAAAAATAGAAACGAAATCGTTGAGTTGGATTGCGGACTCATTTGTCCCCCCTTGTTATAATTTCTTCCGTGTTTGCCTTTGTGTGTGTTTTATATCTCTAGGGACTTTCACGTTGTACAGTTGCCATCATGTACTTCAAGATCATCGTTTAAATGTATCCCCGAAGAAAGACAAGGTATTCTTGTTTTTATTTCTTTTCTCATTTTCCTGAGCAGGTGATTAATTACAGGTGATCGTTGACCCTCATTTATATATGTTTTCATCTGGGAAACATGAGCCAACAATTCCGCTCTTACTACTTTTCGGGCAGAATATGAGATTATAACATTGGCGTACATCGGATTTTATAGTTTCATCAGATCACAAATAAACAAAAAAAGAGCAAAAAAATAAATAACTATAAAAGTCGCAGTAAAAAAAATGAAATAAGGTCGCGTTTTTAAGAACGGTCCTTAAAAACGCTTTTTTGTCCGGAAGTGGGTGATCATTTTACATGTAATTTATATGCGAAAGTTATTCTATAGGATATAGCAGCTGTCTTTTTTTTTTACATTTAATGTAACGTTCTTATTTTAGTGTTCCACTTCAAATATTATAGCTGTATTTTTTATATTGTTGAAATTACCGTAGAATAAAGCATCTGTTTGTTTCCGAAAATAAAGAAGAGAATAAATCCCGTCCGTTCGCCTCTCTCAGTGCTCAACAACAATAATAATAATAATAATAATAATAATAATAATAATAATAATCTATGAATGCATTTCGTAAAAACTTTATTTTTAACTTTTTAATGTCTTCACATGTCGACCGCAGAAATTGTTTTTTTCTCCACAAGAATCTCCTTCGCCCAACATATTTATCAATGATCCGGGATTACTGTAAGGACATCCTTCACCTTAAATAGATACAACGCATGGTCACGTGGCACAGATTCTACGGCTGAACTTGTTTAGACTTGAACACCGAAGATGGCGGAGTAACCTTATCCTAACATACAACACCATAATGGACGGGAAAGCCCATCTATCTGTTGATGATTTTTTCCAACCGGCACAATGCCAAAGCCATACCCACATGTTATACTGTAGACAATTTAGGCTCAACAGGTGAAATGTTTCTTACTCTGCATCCATTGCTGCTCAATGAACAGGCATTCTTATGATGCAACTCAGCAGATCACCGCAAGTGCGTCCAAGGGAGCCTTGGACAAATGTTTTGAGGATGTAAGGTAAGGGTTCTAGAGAGGTTATAGAGTGACTTTTTGGAAGTATTGTGATGGTATACCGGATTCCACTAAGTCACTAAATAAGTGGATTAGTCTGGACAATAAATACGACTACGAACAGTAGTCTAGGGAATTCGATTGTATTCTGTTAAATCACATTGGATTACCTGTAGTTACTATTGTATTACAAGATAAGTACGTTGAAATAAACCGTACTATTTTAAGGCCTTTACACTCTAGGTTATTTTGTTATTCATAACTAGTTACCAAGTTATATCAGGAAGCATTAACGATGGACAATGTGTGGTCTAGTATTATTTACCTACTCTTCAGAAGGTTAGGCACAAGGCCAGTTTTTATCTTACTTCCACAAGGTAAGATGTGACCCAAGGTCGGGTCGGGAAAGTGGGGCTTGAAAAGCCAGCGCCCGAGAAGGTGAGCACTCTGGCCATTAAAATTGCCTGGGCAGCCCTGTCGGCATTCCCCGGTAGGGGCGCCTCAGGCAGTAAGCAATAAACTTACTCCTCCCCAAAGAGGGGAGGCAAAGCCTGGGAGGGTGGACATCCTAGAACTGCATAGAAAAAAAACACAGACAGGCGGAATCAAGCCTCGAATGTGTGGTTTAGAAGCTGGACGGAAAAGCCAAGATGGAACCGCCGAGCCAGACACAGAATCAAGTCAGGGTCATTAGTTTAGAAGGTTGCTATGGTGTGGTAAAAAAGATAGAATAGCAGTTCCGTGGGGTTCTATACGATAAGTCAGTCAAAATAATGGAGATGTTTTTTTACTTGATTCATGGCGAGTTGCTTAAAATATCGGCCTTCATGTCTTGTTGCTGAGTTTGTATTTAACTCCCTACCCCCCCATCACGGTAAGATGTGACACAGAGTCGAGAGGTGGGAATAGAAAAGCCAGCGATCAAGAGGCAGAGCACCCTGGCCTAAAAAAAATGCATGAGCAGCCCCGTTGACATTCCCTGGTAGGTGTGCATCAGGCTATTAGCAACAAACTACCCCCTTATAAAAGAGAGAAGGTAAAACCTGGGAATGTTAACTTGCTAGAACTGCACAGAACCATACTTCAGCCCGACAGAAAAAAACACCTAACTCAAATGGGACTCTCAGACTGATTGTCGAAGACGTATCCTCGACTTGGTATGAGAAACAACACAACCTTAAGGTCAGATGACCTCCTAGCTGAGTTCGCGTTTGGCCGATACGCTGCTATTATTTTATAATTCATAAAGTGCAAAAAAACGACCAGGGGGGCGACCCTATTATTAATAGTCGCCCCTTGTTACACTACTATTAGGCCTTTCCGGGAAAAGTACAGAATAGTAAACAGTCGACAACTCGTAAACAGCAAATGAATAAAACAACAAATAATTTATAGTCAGGCGAGGTCTCGACTCGGCAGGTTTTGCAATAGTCCTTGAACCAGTCGGCCTGGACAGGGGCGACGGTCGCAGGCCTGACGGGATGACTGTGTTTGCTTTCCGAGTCGGAAAGCCGCTGATCTGGGACGTCACTTGTTCTGACTCCTTTTCACCAGCAAGGATTGCGGAATCCGCGGTGAAGCCCGGCACGGCGGCTCTGCTCGCCGAAACAAGGAAGCGCGGAAAATATAGCTCGCTCACGTACCGTTTCGTCTTCCAACCAATTTCAGTGGAAACGTCGGGTGTGCTTGGCCCCGAGACTGTTAAATTTTTTCAGGATATTGGACAGAGGATTTCAACGTCTAGGCACGAGCCCCGTGAGTCAGCCTGGTTGTTCCAACGCATCTCCCTGGCTATCGTTCGTGGCAACGCTATGTCAGTAATGGCGGCGTCACTTCCGTTCTAATCGTCATCTGTTGACTCTCTTTTTCTATCTCTGACAATTGTTTCAAGCCTTATTGTTTTTTTTTTCTCTTTATGGAATAATTGTACGTGAGTAAACAACCTTATATCATAAAACAAAAATCCTCTTAAAAAATAATTTATAGCAAATGTAGCAGAAATAAATTCTCTACCGACCTGTATACTCTTAAAGTGTAAAAACTGTTTGTAAGATTTTTTATTTCAGAATTTAATTACGTTAAGCTGATATCGGCACATGAAGAAAAAAAAACATGGCATTCGTAATATTTCATGTGACGGCTTAGCTAAGGCGTTTAAGTATGGTTTTACGGCAGCAGGGGAGGTTGTTTGGGAGAAAGGCCTTGCCACTCGGACTTAGGATAAGTGGTGGAGTTAGTATTGTTTTTATTATTTTTTCAGAATGAAGTTAAGCTACCACATCAAAAACATCCACTGCTAATTATTTCGTGTGCAGATTAATCGAATTCTGAGATTTAAAAAATATTGCCAACAGTTTCTACACTTTAATAGTATTCGGGTAGGTAGATAATTTACTTTTACTGTGTTTGGTATAAATTATTTGTTGTTACTTTTTTTGTTTACGAATTCTTTACTGTTGACTATTCTGGATGTTTCCCGGTGTTACATAGCCTAGGTTGATCATAACAAATAATTGTTAAGTCCCCGTATATATAAACCTGGTACTCCCCATTCTTGAGTATGCCATCCAAGCAACAAATTCCTATCTTCAAAAACATATCGTACACATAGAGCGTGTTCAACAGTTGGCAGTCATGGTGATGACGAGATTCTCCACGCTTACTTACTAAGAACAACTTCAAAGACTAAATCTGTTCTAAATAAAACAGCATGGAGACGAGAAGGCCTTATTCTTGCATACAACATTATAAACGGGAATTTAAATCCAATTTTAGATAAGTTTTTTTAGCCCAGCACCAAGTCGCGGTCTCTACGAATACCGCAGAATATTTACCATCGTCGTCTTTGTATCCCCAGAAAGAAAGGCAGCATTCTCTGCCCATGTTTCTGCTCTCTGGAACCACCTGCAAAAGGAGATCGTAATGATGCCTACCATATGCAGCTTTAAAGTCGTCTTGGACAACCATTCAGACGGTATATAGATGCAATATTTTGTCTTTCTACATGGCTTTCTGCACTTTGATAGCTGTTTTGTCAATAAAATTGATTGATTGAAAGGTATCTATAGAAACCTTTTCCCGTTCATAAGTTTTTCGCGATTCTCCCAGAAAGTTCCGTTCTTCTTGTCAAGTCTTGTCTTTTTCCTTTTTTTTTCTCTGTCATTTCTCTGCTGAAATGCAGGTGCGTTTTTCTGTCGAATATCTGCTCTACCTAGGGTCGGGTGGAAAAATCATCCCCACTTACAATCGTGAAAATAAACTGATTAATAGTTTTATATTGCGTCCTTAAATTCTATATTCGTTGGCCTATATTCAAGCCAAGGGGAAACCGAAAGAGTTTTCAATTGTACCTCATCGTCGGAATACGACTTTGATTTTCTTTCTTTCGGTCGTTGTTAATTTTCCCCTATTTGTGTACAACTCCAACCCCTCCTCATCTAACTACTACTACTACTACTACTACTACTACTAATACTACTAATTTTCTATAATTTTCTTCTTGAAACACTTCATCTTGGAATTCTTCCCATGATTAAACTTATCATTTGCTAGGAGCAAATTGTAGTATCTGTTCTAGTAATACACTTAATCTTTTTTATACTCGGTCAGTACAAGAGAACTCATTCTAGACTGAGGCATTTACAAAATTGTTGTTATTCAGATTGCCCTATTGAGGAGTGTTTAATTTCCTCTACATTAAAAACCGACCTTGTGTCTAACTCTACCATCGTAGGGATAGACGTACATGGCTATAGAATCATTATGATTTTCTCATTGTTGTTGTTGTTCTTCTCCTTCTTCTTTTTCTTCTTCTTCTTCTTCTTCTTCTTCTTATTCTCTTCTCATTAGTCGTCTACGTCTTCTTCTTCTTTATCTTCTTCTTCTTCTTCTTCTTCGCGAAACCACACTTCCGCCGTATTCCACATCGCAGACAAGCAGCTGTACTCAATCACCTCGTTTACCAACGGTCGCCATCTTTTGCACGCTTTGCAAATACTACTTCCCTGTCTTTATTCCCTCTCCCCTTCCCCCTCTC
>OY744544.1:32300431-32362931 GCA_963556195.1 Sepiola atlantica | reverse complement strand
TGAATAAATTGCCTTTTTGCGGAATATACCTTGCTCTGAGCAATTGAATTGAAATTTGATTTGGTTTTTGCTTCTCTAATTCCTTTCCATTCTTCTTCATATATATATATATATATATATATATATATATATATATATATATATATATATATATATATATATATATGGAGAGTGTGAGATAAATATCTATCTAATGTCTCTATTAATTACACTGAACGAATACATGTACGGTCTGCCTATTCCTGTGTACATGACAAAAATAGCCGACCCAGCCGACGATGTGCAACATGCGTAAAGCAAACACCACTTCCAAAGAAATACAACCCTCCACCGTCGTCACCGTGACAACCTCACAAACACAGGAATCTGATTCGATCTCCTCACAGAGATACGTCCAATCAATTAGGCACGACCGATCGACGGACGTACAGAACCTCTTATAGAAATACGTGGACACATCGAAAAATGCTATTTCAAAACGAAAGCGTGTGACACCGATAGAGATGCTATTTAAAGGTAACGTGTAACTGGTTGATTATGAAAATAGAATTTTACACGTAAGCGTAATAGACCGACGAATCTACTTTTTCAAACTTAAGCGTAGCGGACATGCCGACAGACAAAGTATCTCATTGGTTAGACGCATCTTAACTTGGATGCGTCCATCCAATCTGCGCATTTATTGAGAAACAATACTAGGTTTAAACTAGTATGTGACAGGTCGACGAACATGTTATTTTAAAGTTTAGCCTGACAGACAAACCGACCGACCACAAACAGCATAATTAGATTTGGGGGTTCTAAAAGAATTTTTAAATTTAATTTGCGCGTTTACTGATGGAAATATAATTTCAATGTGAGAAGCCATGTTAGAAAGTGTGTGATACAGCGAGCCAGCCAGCATGTTGATGACTACATATGCTTTATGACAATCTTAAGGGGTTAAGCACTCTTGTCAGTGAGATCGACGTTGCTGATTAGAATAATGCATTGCTTTCCGTATAAGAATGGAGCACTCTTGACTACTAAAAATGCTTTCTATAAGTAGGTAAGTTTTCACTGCGGCTTACAGTGTAATAAATAATATATATAAATATATATATATATATATATATATATAAGTATATAAATATAAGTATATATATATATAAGTATATAAATATATATAAATATATATAAGTATATATAAATACATAAGTATATATAAATATATATAAGTATATATATATATAAATATATATATATATATACATAAATATATATATATATATAAATACATAAATATATATAAGTATAAATATATAAATATATATATATAAGTTTATATATACATAAATATATATATATATATACATACATAAATATATATAAGTATAAATATATAAATATATATATATAAGTTTATATATACATAAATATATATATATATACATAAATATATATAAGTATAAATATATAACTATATATATATATATATATAAGTTTATATATATAACTATATATATAAGTTTATATGTATGTATAAACATATAAATATAATATATATAAGTTATATATATATATGTTATATATATATAAGTTATATATATATATATATAAGTTATATATATATATATAAGTTATATATATATATATATATATATATATATATGAGTTATATATATATACATATATATATATATACATATATATATATATATATATATATATATATATATATATATTTATATATATGAGGAAAAAGGAAACAATGTTTCGGACAAAATGTAAAAATAAAAATGGAATAAAGGATAAGCAATTCAACAACTAACAAAAATAAACTCAAAAACTCATGTTGTATAGTTCTACCGAAATATTTCAGTCGTTTAAAATACAACCATTATCAATCGGTTGGTGAACTTAAATTTCAATTAAAGTTCACCAACCGATTGATAATGGTCGTATTTTAAACGACTTAAATATTTCGGTAGAACAATACAACATGAGTTTTTGAGTTTATTTTTGTTAGTTGTTGAATTGCTTATCCTTTATTCCATTTTTATTTTATATATATATATATATATATATATATATATATATATATATATATATATATATATATATTACTGTGCGTATATATGTGTATTAAGATCAGTAATTCGTAAGATAAGTACACACATAAAAAAGTCTACCTAATTATATTCCTATATCTTCCAACTTCTATCTAAATACAAGAGTAGGTTACTATGTGTGGATGTTTCTTAGAAAAGTGCTTATTATATAAAAAATCAACCCGTTAGAAAATTGTCACGGTTTCATTAAAATACACTAAAATTAACCTTATGTAATACTATTAGTATTTTCCTATTGGTTTTAAGTATTTTTCGGCCTGGTTTGTTGCACTTATTAAAATACAAGCAAAACTACCCACCCCTCGGCGGTTATTATTATTGCTTTAAGTCTAATTAATAACTTACATTATATATCTACAATATAAATTCATTGTAATGTTAAAAGCGTATATTTTTTTAAAATTCAAAATTAATGAACATACGAAACATAAGTCAGATTTGGTCATTTATCTTTTTATTACCCTACTTTAATTAATTACTGTCAATATCGACGAAACTATAGTATATGTATAGAAAATAGGACAATAACATTACAAATGAATAACACTTAATTTCTTATAAACTGTTTAAAAATAGTTATGAGAATGAAGCATATAAATAACCGTATTATTTTATTATTCTGACTACTGTTCTCATATTGACTGTTATTCTCACAACGTTTCAGCTGATGTAACCTCTTACCTTCTTTAAGTGCGTCTTATCGAACTCGGGAATCTTTACGTCAAACTCTTGGATCTGTGCATAATTTCGAATAGAACCTTTTATTAAATCCAGTTTCTTCTCGTTCGGCAAGCCATGACCGAGTAGACGTCTTAAGTAATTCGTAATTGTATATATTTCGTAATTGTAATTAGTTGTAATTAATTAATTGTAATTAATTAAATTGAATTGTAATTAATTAAATTGAATTAAAAGTATTAAATTAAATTTAATTAATTTAAATTTAAATTAAATTAATTAATTAATTCATTAATTGTAATTATTTAATTGTAATTAATTGTAATTAATTAATGGTAATTGATTTAATTGAATTAAAAGTATTAAATTAAAATTAAAATTAAATTAAATTAAGTAAAATTAAAAATTAAAATTCAACAAAATAAAATAAAATAAAATTAAAATTAAATTAAATTAAATTAAATTAAATAAATTCATTGTAATTATTTAATTGTAATTAATTAATTGTAATTATGTTATTTATAATTCGTAATTGTATATATATATATTTGTATATCTTGAGTAATTCGTAATTGTATTCTTAGTATCGGCTGTACTGATGAGTGAACCTTCAACCTACAGAATTGATTATACATAGCACTTTTATCCGTTGTTCCACTGACCCTTGCCAACAGTACTCCGAATATTCCCCATAATACAAATTATCAATCTTCATTTTAAAAATTCCGTAACATAAATGTTTAGGTCTTTGCTCTCTACTATATATATAGTATTGCAGGAAACTATGTTGTGTCAGTGATTTAAATAACAGTGAGTTGGTTTTATGGTTGTATATGTGTGGTGTAAAAAAAGACTTTCGCGTTCACTCATTTAAATTGCAAATGTGTCATAATTATGACCTCGTTGTTGAATCGGTACCCCATCTAGTACATATATACACATCCGTTGATTCTGACAAGGGAACGTAATTAATGATAGGATTTTGCGTGAGGTTGTGTAAATACGGAACAAAAAAGTTCCATGTTTTATTTTAATTTGAATGTTTAATTATTCGTTTCCATTTCCCCGCCATCAGTCGTGTCACTAGAAGCCGTAGACCTTACCGTGTTCTGCTCCTTCCCAATCAAAAGTAAATAGCCCCCTCCCCCATACTTCACGACACCTCCCTCGGGGTCCTCATCAGATAGTGGGCTGCACCCCCACCATCTCGTCGTCAACTTACTCCCACGAACAAGTCTTTTCAGGGAAACACGCGTTGTTGGGAAACTACTGCGATGATTCTCTCACCTCCCATCACGCTGCCCCGTCCATCAAGACAAGTAATGTACTCGACCGCCCAGTGCGCCTCTCCCCCATGAATCATGGCACAAATCAACCTCGACTATCATTCAACCATCGTCATTAAAATCGATAAGACTTTATTTTTTTTTAGGGGGGGGGGGATTTCCGGTTGGTCATTTCTTAACCGAGCCTTGTTTTGAACGTCTTTCCTGCTTTCAATCGGGACTTTTTTTACAGTGTTCTTTTGCCTTTAATTCTTAATTGGTCCACCGATTTATAAAATCTGGAGACTTATGTTTTGAGGCATTTCCGTCCGTCCGTCCGTCCGTCCGTCTGTCCGCCCGTGTGTCCGTGTGTCTGTCCGTTCGTATTTTTCTCCGCAACCATCCATTGAATTTCTCTGAAATTTTGCATGAAGTTGTAACTTTGGTCAGGTTAGAAGGTGACATTCTCCGATTTTTGAAAAAAAATCTGGTTAGCCCTCCAGGGGGTCAAAAGGCCCCGAAATGGCAAAAAATGACATATTTTGCACCATAACTTTTCATCGATCCATTCAATTTCTCTGAAACTTGACCAAAATCTGGAGGTAATTGTTCCTAATAGAAAATAAGTATCGCTGACCTTGGTAAAAATCTGGTTCGCACCCCCAGAGGTCAAAAGCCCCTAAAAGGGCAAAAAAATGACCATTTCCTCCTATAACGTTTGATCCATGCATTCAATTTTTCTGAGACTTGGCCAAAATGTAGAGGCAATTGTTCTGGATATAAAATGACATCCTTGACCTCATAAAATTTCTCGTTCTCGTCCCCAGAGGGTCAAAGGGGGGTCAAAAATGCCAAAATTGCCCAAATTTATTGCATTTTACACTCGCCACATCGAGTCACATACAGACGGGACCACGCATGCGCGGCTTGTTTTTTAAAACTTTCTTTCTAACTTTTTCACTTTAATTTATTCTTTACTTATTTCTTTCTGTTTCTTTTTTCTTTCTTTCATTCTTAATATATTTCTTTCTATCGTTCTTACATTATTTTCTTACTGTTTCTTCTTTTTTATTTTTATTCTTTATTATTTTTCATTAAAGTTTTTTTTTTTTTTTCATTTTTTTATTTTAAAAATTTTTCTTTCTTTCCTTCTATCTTTCTTGTTTCATTTCATTCTTTCGCTTGAATCTTTATTTCTTCTGTTTTTAAAGTTTGTATTATTTTATTCGCCATTTACTTTTTTTCTCCAATTTTTATCTTTTTCATTTTCACATTAATGTAGTCTTTGTTGTTCTTCTTTGCTTTCTTTTTTTTCTAACATTTACTCTTCTTTTGTTTCTTATTTCCGTTTCGTTTTTTTTTTAAACATTTTTTTTAACGTAGTTCACCCCAAACAAGGCAGGCCGCCACTGTAGACGTAAGGGGCTACTGCGAAGAAAGAATAGGGGTTGGGGGTGGGGTCAACCTAAATTGGGATCGACGCAGCGAGATGTCTGTTTACATTAATTTTACATTTCTGCATGTCAGTACTGTCGAAGAAACAGGGGGCAGTGAGGGAGTTCCAGAGGCCAGCAGCACAAGGAAAGAAGCTATTTGAGTAGAAAGCTCCACAGTGAATGGATGGGATTTATTTGATTGTCGAGTTGGTCTAGTGAATTTACGTCGAGGGGGCACCAGAGTAGCCAATTCATCGCATAATACATTGAAGTATTTGTAGAACAAGCACAAGAATGCTACATTGCGGCGATGGGACAGGGGCTGGAGCTTGGTTGACAGTGAGGGACCTATTAGGTTGGCGACTCTTTTTTGGACCTTGTCAAGGAGGGAGAGAGTAGTGGATGATGCACCAGCCCAGATGTGGCAACAATACTCCATGCATGGGCGGATGGTGGCTTTGTAGAGATACAGGATAATGTCAGGTGTGAGGAGTTTACTAGCACGGTAGAGGGAGCCAACCTTCTTTGCGGCAGCCTTGGCAATGCCTTCAATGTATAGGTTCCAATTCATTTTACCTGTGAAGTTTGAATGATGAACTATTTCCGTTTCGTTTCTTTTTTGTCTAGCGCTTACTCTTCTTTGCTGTCTTATTTTTTTCGTTTCTTTTTCGTCTAACATTTACTCTCCTTTACTTTCTTATTTCCGTTTCGTTTTTTTTGTCTAACACTTACTATTCTATGTTTTCTTTCTTTCAATACAATATTTAGTTACTGTTTTCTTTCACATCTATTCTTTTGTTTTATATTTTCTTTTTATATTGTTCCTTTCTTCATTTTCTTTCTTCTTTTTCATTTTAGTTTTTACATTATTTACTCCCTGTTTCCTTTTTTTTCAATTCTGTCTTTTTTAATTTCCTTTAGTTTCTTTCTAATTAAATCCTTTCTACAGTTTCCATTTATTTTTATTTTCTTCACTCTGTATTATTGCTTTCTTCCTGTCATTACATTGCTTTCTTTCTCATTCATGCATTCATTTGTTCTTTCTCTTTTTTTCTTCATTTTTTCTTCTCTAAATTTCTTTTTATTATTCTTTAATTTCTTTCCGATATTACCTTTTCTTTTTTTATTTCGTTCATACTCATCGCTTCGACGACAGACACATTTACAATCAATTTTCCGCCATTATCACAGTCAAAGGTTATTAAAACATGGACGGCCACTCAAGAAGACATTTTTCCGCCTTCTCTCCGGCTACTTATGAGTTATTCACATTCTTTTTTACTAACCAGTTTCTCTCGGATCTGCTAGTCCCTTAAAAAAATGCGTTCTAACATCTTAAATAGAGGCTTTGTCTGTCGGTTTGTCTCTCAGTCAATCTAGGAGTACGTGACAAACAGAGTGACATAAGCTACAACTTTATATACACATTCGTCCACGCATTTCTGTACCATGATCTGTCCGTCTGTCGGTCACTCACGTTTATGTTTAAGATATAATTTTTGTTTGTCTGTCACGTTTACGTTTGTAATAACATTACTGTTGTTCTGTCACGAATATGTGTCAAATAGCATTGTCGTTGGTCTGTCATGCTAATTTGAATAGCATTATCGTTTGTTTGTCAAGATTATGTGTTAAATAACATTATCGTTGGTCTATAACGATTGTTTAAAATAACATTATCGTTTGTCTGTCACGCTTGTTTGAAATAAAATTATCGCTCGTCTGTATCAGTTTGTTTGTTTGAAATAACATTATACTTGGTCTATCACGTTTGATTGAAATAGCATTATTATTGGTCCGTCATGCTTGTTTCAGATAACATAGTCGTTGATCTGTCGAGCTTGTTTGTAATAGCATTATCGTTTGTTTGAAATACGATTAACATTGATCTGTCCTGCTTGTCTGAAATATCATTTTTGTCTGTCACGCTTTTAACAAAATAGTATTATCGTTTGTCTTTGACGCTTTGTAAAAAACATCATCATTGATCTGTCACGCTTGTTTTAAATAGAATTATCGTTAGTCTTTAAAATACCACTTTCATTGCTATTCAGTCAGTTTTAATGGAGAGATTTAATTTTATTTATCTTCCTCCCACAAGGTAAGATGTGACACAAGGTCGGAAAAGTGGGATTTAAAAAGCCAGCGCCCGAGAAGGTGAGCACTCTGACCTACAAAAAATGCTTGGGCAGCCCCGTCAGCATTCCCCGTTAGAGGCGCCTCAGGCAGTAAGCAATAAACTTACTCCTTACCAAAGAGGAGAGGCAGAGCCTGGGAGGGTGGACCTCATAGAACTGTGCAGGACAAACCCACAGACCGGCGGAATGAAGGCCCGAAGGCCAAGACGATCCCGATCTATAGGGTGTAGTATCCATCGGAACAGATACTACACTTTGATCTTGGCCAAAAGGCCAATTTATTTATATTTTGGGTGATACATTTCTTTGAAACAAAACATGGAAAATTACAAAAGATGTGGCACAAGGCCAAGGAACCATATGGTGAGATCTCATTTTAGATATATCTAAACAGATCTATAAGAGATACACCCCTGTAGTTAGTCTGTCACACTTTAATTTGAAATAGTATTTTCGTCTGTCTGTTCTGATTAAATCTCAAATAGCATATTTTATCCACTACTCCGCTGGTCTATGTCGCTTATTTTCGTATAGCACGTTCGTTCGTCTGTCACGCTTATGATTTTAATAGCATTTTCTACGGTGTCTTCAGTTTACGTTTAAAATAGCATTCCTGTTTGTCTGTTACGCTTAAGTTTCTGATGTGGAGTAAGCTAGTACCCCTTCCTGAGGTTGGAGAATGAGATGCTCCAAGGGCATGAAAGAGAGGCAACTCTCGTCACGAGACGAAAGGAGATGTTATCCAAGTCACCGTTTGGACTGTGTACGACTCTCGATATATTTCTATTATATGTTATCCGACCTTTTCCCAAAAGAGGTCTAATCAACATCATAATAGTTTGCCATCTAATTTTTTATCGCTAATCGTGCGAAACAGATACAGCAATGTCATCTTTGTTCGAAGGTCGGATAGCAGGTTTTAATTTATTGTTGATCTGTCACGTCTTAGTTTAAAATAGCAAATTCACGAATGCGTTCACGAATCTCTTTACGAGGCTCTGTCAGTCCCTGTTCACTTGCCTCTCCACGGGGCAGATTTTACCAAAAGTGGGGTTTAGAAGCGGCGAAAACCCATCTCCCCCAAAAGGGGCATTCTGGATTGGGGAAAAAAATTAAAATTGCCTTTGTCTAGAAATATTTCTCTTTCACTGACTGAGGACATAAAAGGATGAAGTGTAGAATCAGAACAGATGCTACACTTTGCTTCTCGTCGAAAAGCTCCGCCAGTCTGTCGTCTAAACTGTTGGTCTGTTATGCGTAAGTTTGAAATACTATTTTCGTTGGCCTGTCACGTTCAACTTATTAATAGATACGTTCACTCTTTCCTATAAGCGGTTCAATTGGTCTGTTGTGTAGCTTCTTCGTCTTCTTCTTCTTCTTCTTCTTCTTCTTCTTGTTATCCTTCTTCTTTTCTTCTTCTCTTACCCTGTATTCTTCTTCTTCTTCTTCTTTTTGTTATTGTTTTTGTTGTTGTTATACTTCTTTTCTTCTTCTCTTTCCCTGTATTCTTCTTCTTCTTCTTATTCGCGAAACCACTCTTATACCGTATTCCACATCGCAAACACGGAGCTGGACCCAATCACCTCGTTTACTAACTGTCGCCATCTTTTGCACGCTTTGCAAATACTACTTTTATATTTTCCCCTCCTCCTCCTCCTCCTCCTCCTTATCTTCTTGCCCTCCTTCTTCCCCCTTCTTCTCCCACTCATTCTGCCCCTCCTTACCCTTCTTCTTATATTTCTTCTTCTTCTCTTTTTTCTCTACTTACTACCAAGCTTCGCTCATCTCCGCCATGTTTTTTATGTTCCAATTCTTAATCGTCGCCATTCTTTGCCTCGTTTTCAATCCAGAATGTCAGTATGTGTGTCTCTCTTTGCAGAGTTACGATCCAAAAATGACCCCCACCACATTACATTCCGCGCCTTCTCGAAGACCTGAGGGCAACAATCTGATTAACAAGATTTACTTCGATACTATTTATTTTTTTCTCATTTTTTTTCTCTCTCTCAATATTTGCGTAATTTCTTCTATTACGTTTTTGTTTTTTCTTTTGTATTTCTTTCATTCTTTCTTTCGTAATTTCCTTTTATTCTTACTTTCTTTGTTGTTCGTTGTTATTTCTTTTCATTAACATTTTTTTCGTAATTTCCTTTTATTAATTTTACATTTCTTTTTTCTTCGCTTTCTATTTCTTCTACTTTCTTTTTGTTTCTTTTTTCCTATAGTCATTTTTCATTTTTTTCTTTCGTAATTTCATTTTATTCTTACTTTCTTTGTTGTTCCTTATTATTTTTTTTCAATAACATTTTTTTCGTAATTTCCTTTTATTAATTTTACATTTCTTTTTTCTTCACTTTCTAATTCTTTTACTTTCTTTTCATTGTTTTTTTTTTCATATGGTAAATTTTCATTTCTTTTTTTTCGTAATTTTCTTTTCCTTCTAACTTTCTTTGTTGTTCGTTGTTATTTCTTTCATAAACATTTTCTTTCGTAATTTTCTCTTCATTTTGTTCTTGTTTTTCTTTTTTGATTATTTCTTTATTTTTCTTTATTTATATATTCTTTTATATTTTCTTTTGCTTTCTTTTTCGTTTTACATTTTTTTTATATCCATCATTCTTTGATAATTTCCTTTATTTTTCCTATTTTAATTTTTTTCTTCTTCTTTATTGTATCTATTCTATCAGTTGTAATTTTCCCATCGTTTTTCCTGTCTTTGTTTTATCTTTCGTGTTTCTATTTTTCTATCATTCTATTGTGTTCCGTTCTTTTATTCTTGCACTTTTTGAGTTTGTCGTTTTTCAACTTAACTTTCTTTCTATCTTATCTGTAGTCAAATACATGCTCACCAAAGCGTGTGACTCATTTCGCGCCCACCTTGAGATGGTCGTCTCCGCCGGCGGTGCTTGCATTACAAAATAATGTAGTATGTAACTCTAACAGTTGCTAAATAAACCGTAGGGTCTCTGCATATACAACTTTTGTTTTCATTGCCTATTTCATTTCATTTTTGTCAAGTGTCGGATTTTGCTGCAACATCCTGTATAAACAGATATACTAGACGTACCTGTGATCTGTGAGGTCACAACAGCTACGACTATTTATTCTACTTTGATTTCATTTGAACATTCACAAACTGTGACATATTCTTATTGTATAATTAAGAATAATGAATAGTAAAAGGCGTCGATATAAATAGATAGATAAACAGGAGGGAGATATGCGTCATATTCAGTTATGCGAACATTACGGCTGATTAGAACAAGAAAAACAATTTTCTAAACATAACTCAATCCCAAAACTAATGTATAATGTAGTATACATTTTGTGTTATTAATGTATATAGGAAAACTACTTAAGGAAACAAACAGTGATTAACTCACATTTAGAATAATAATAATAACCCTAATAATAATAATAATAATAATAATAATAATAATAATATATGTGTGTGAGTAATATGTACAATATATATATATATATATATATATATATATATATCTGTGATGGTTCAGAGTCTTGTATACAGTGCTGGATGCCTTCTCAATCAGAGCATTATATTACATTAAGCGATGAGTGTTTTTTAATCCCGTTACCATGGTTTCACGTTCTCAAACACGATCTTTAGACGTTCCGAGCTCAAAATTTTGAGTCGGATTACCATAGTTATCATGTTATTCACAATGTTTTTCAATGTTATATTTCTAATACTCAGAAAGTTGACGGAGCGGAGAAAGGTTAAAATTGTGAATCTGACCCCGACTTCGATGATTGGATCATTTGCAACGGGATAAATAGAAAATAATTTTTTTTCTAAAAATAAATAAATACATATAACACAATGTCTATGTGCACGCCTTACGGGGCTATGAGAGCATAACCTCCTCAAAACTTCAAATATATTCTACTTGTATAAACTTTAAATTCTATGTATAATGTTTGTTTAGGAAGACAATGGATTTTTTGACACATTATGTTGCATGTATGTTCCCTTTCCACTTTCTGTCTGAATCAACAGACGATTTCATTTTTTCTATCTATCTACCTATCTATCTTTCTATCTATCTATCTTTATTCTACCCTTTTTATTATATCTCTCTCTTTTTACTTTATTGTATTATATTTTATATTTTATATTTCATATTTTTTTATATTTTATATTTTGATTTAAACTTTTTGATTCTTAACGGTCCCAAACAACGTGACTTCCTAAATTTTGAAATTTTGAATTTATTTTCTTCTTTTTTTTCTCTATTTCATTCTTTCCAAAATATGATCTAAAGTTAAGATCGGATTCTAACTCTGCCTGATGCGATCTCAGTTTATAATAACTGTTGATCGATAACATCGACATGCCAGTGTCGCAGAGTTTGTACATGTCTGTGTAAATAACAATAATCATATATATATATATATATATATATATATATATATATATATATATATATATATATATAGGTAAAGCAACCATCCACTGGATAAAAATCCCAGAAAATTCAACCAGGCTTATATAATAGTGCTCAATACCAAATAAAGCTATTTATATGATTATTTTTTATTCATAGATACATGTACAATAAGCCGCGACACTGGCATGTCGATGTAATCGATCAGTAATTATTAGAAACTAATATTTCATCAGACGGAAAAGTCCGATCTTTCACTTAGATGTTCGTATTGCAAAACCAATATGAACATCTAAATGAAAGATAAAATTATATATACATATATCATAAGTTAGTTGAAAAAGTACTCGACTGTTGGTCCTACAAGAGCTAATATAAAGTATGTTGTTTTAAAATAATGCATTACAGTGTCCGTTGGGTGTACCCGGATTTTTTAGATCCGAACATGTTGGTTCTCGAATAGAAAGCTTTTATATTGTCAGGACGAGTCTTCAGCACCGTCGTCGGCTACTGAACGATGCTGAAGATTCGGCCTGATAATAAAAGACGGATTTTACATCAGCACCGACATCTTCAGACTGATGAAAACCCGGCACACAACATATACACTGTAATGTATAGTTTTAAAATAATATATTTTATATACATATATATATTCATACACATATATATATATACATACACATATACATATATATATTCATACACATATACATACACATATACATATATATATATATATATTCATACACACATATATATACATACACATATACATATATATATTCATACATATATATATATACATACACATATACATATATATATATTCATACATATTCATACACACATATATATACATACACATATACATATATATATTCATACACATATATATATACATACACATATACATATATATATTCATACACATATATATATATATACATATACATATATATATATACATATACATATATGAAGGAGAGTGGAAAGGAATTAGAGAAAGCAAAAGCCAAATCAAAATTCAATTCAAAAGTTCAAAGCAAGCTCTATCCTGGATATTGAGCTGTATACTCTTCACAATAGGGTTTTACCTTTCCTAAAAGTTCGCTTTTAGTACACCTCTTTACATATACATATATATATATACATATATATATGCATATATATAAATATATATATATGCATACACATACACATATATATATACATATATATACATACACATATACATATATATATATACATACATACACATATATACATATACATACATACATACACATACACATAAACACATATATATATATATATATATATATATATATATATAATATATATATATATATATATATATATCAATTATAATTGGCTGAGGAATCTGCCATAACTGTAGGTGTCCCAAGTATTTTCAGGCTCAGCCAGGTCCATCTTCAGGGGAATTAGGTAAAGACCATTGTGTTAATGTTAATATTAATAATTAGCTTTGCGAGAATGATATTATTTTCAATACGGAACTAAAGTTAGAACTATAAACACATTAGAATATCACTACTAGTGTTAAAATTAATTTTGTTAATGGCTGTTTTTTTGTTATTTCAATGGCTTCTAATACATTCGGTTTTTGTTCATTAGTAGTATGGTCTACTTTTGTGTTTTCTGCTAAGAGTTTTCTAAATATCGAAGCTGAGGCAAGAATGCTGATTAGTAAGGTGGTGGGCTGTTTGTAGAGGATAAATAGATAACTTTATATATATATATATATATATATATATTAGGCAAACGCTTTAGGAAAACAAATATTCATGTACATACATTTAACATAATAATAATATATATACATATTAGTGTGTGTGTAGTTTTCTTATCTGTTTATCTGGTGTAACCAGATAAGTTAGTCTGAGAATACCAGCTTTCTGACTTAAAATGCACCATACATGGATGTAATTGATAGGGTTGATATGCCGTAAAACAAAACAACCAAACAAAACACCGTAAATAAATACTTCAACATATAAAGAACTTGAAGCATACACACTTTTACCAAAATGACCGGATTCGGCATTAAATAACCCGAAAAGGTTGATATGCCGTAAAACAAAACAACCAACCCTTATTTGTTTTATTTCTTGTATTTACATTGTCTTCTCGTTTTCTTCCTAACTTCATCACTTTTCTCCGCAAGCCAGACTCCCCATCATTAATTTGCCTATTACACACATATGTATCACCGCGTAGCATAGAGAACAAATGTTGTAATTAGCAAGGATGATTAAAAACATTTACAAAATGAAAAGAATGTACAAAACTACAACGTCTGTTTGTATCCGGACAAGATGGCGTCTCACACATGTTGTAATGGAGAGACAGCCATTTTGTTTGACGTTTTGGCGTCTTTTATGATGTCTAAATGTACGTTTTAATTCAGACGTGTGATTTCATCAATCATTTCGGATCGCATTTTTTTTTTAACTATTGGATACTAGCTGACATACTTGTTTTTAATTAGTCCGACAGAAACTGGCCCATTACGGTGGCCCTTTATGTGTCGGGCTGAAGTATTTAACCTGGGTAGTACTAGTTAGTACAGGCATTGTCTTCCCTATTTGGATAGGAGTTAGTTGATTGCCAACTTTCTAAGGGACCCAATCGGGGAATACCGACGGGGATACCTACATAATGTTTTAACTGTGCCCCTTATTTACTGGCGCAGGCTTACTCTCCCCATCTTCTGGTCACATAATACCTGTGAGGCGAGGACAGAACCCTTCTTTCATTTCAGATAACATCTTTTTGGGGCGATTGGATACTAGCTGGCATACTTGTTACTCGTACACTTTATAAGATTAGCTAAAGAGCGGTCGATTGTCTAGAATAGTTAACAAATAACAGGTTTACTAAATAAACTAATGCTCAACCAATAACTGTTACCAAACGCAAGAACATTAAATCTTTTTTCTATCTGCGTGCGAGAGTTCTGTTAAGTTTTAGACCTGTTTTTAAGTGTTTTTATTTCTGATTTTTTATCGATATATACAAGGCTTTGATAAATAGATCTTCAATATAGCTTACACACTTTACTTGATGTGAAGATTCGATGTCGTTTGACAAGTGAAAAATAAAAAATTAGACAAAATACAACCAATCTGTCAAATGTTTTCTACACGAGACAACAGAAAAGTTTGCCCCTCTCTGCTTCTATCACTTAATCTCGTAACTCGTCATTATAAATGCCTCCTTGCTTATGTCAAGTATAGGTTGGATTAGGAAGGAGTGTGAAGGTGTGCTGTCCGGGTAGAAGGTATTTGCTTAGAAAGGTAGATGTACAAACAAACACTCTTCGTGTTTTATAGATAGACGTACATGTGCTAGTATAAGATTCTGCTCAATATACAGGAAAGAGAAAGGAAGTAACATCTGTGATAAGTACGACGTAACTTTGTTTACAGACATACATGCACAACATCTGATTTGCTGCATAAAAACAAAGAGAGAACGAGAAGCTAATTAATATTAATACCCCGCACTTCTGACTAACTACGCTATTCCAGACAGTGGGAAAGTTGCCCGCTCCCTCTCTGTATCCGTCACTTAATCCCGCCACTTGCTCATTATATATGCATCATTGTTTATGTAAAGAGATCGAACGGGGGACGTAACAAAACTTGAAACTAAAAAGAATAAAATGGATTTAACAGCAACAATAATTAATATTTAATTAACAAAATTGAAATTCGTTTAAAAAAGTTGGTTGAGTAAAGATTAGTTGTAAACTGGCGATGAACATTGAAACATTTTTTTATTAATAAAATTGAAATAAAAACGTCTAAACTTAAAATTATTATTTCTCATTTTCTATTGAAACATCCTTCATGATTTTACTAGCAAATCAGAACGAACAGTTTATTTCGACTTGCTAGTATGACGTCACACCCATTTGTGTTGTGTACGATCGTTAATATATAAGTGTGATGTGGATTTTTCTTTATTTTATTTAGTTTCTTCTTGTTATTCTCACCCCGTCTCCGTCTTTATATTTTGTTGTTTACTTGTACTCTTCCTGTTTTATCGCGCCAAAAAAAAAAACAGTGGAAAAAACTTTTCGGGGAAGTCTGACACTTGTTAGTTTGTTGTAGACCTCGGATGTTTTAACCCGAGGCTTAATCGCCTCGCATTCATTTGGGCTTGTAATACTATTGGGGCAGTTACGAACACCATTCCTTAACTTGTGTATGTTACGCAATAAATAAAAATATCACACCTTAAAAAAAAAAAAAATTCGTTTTTGTTTCTTTTTTAAATCTTTAATATTTTTTTCAAATGCCTGTCGAGGCTGGGTCCTCGACAATCACTCCGACAGTGGCCTTGTTTCTGTCGGGCTGAGTTATAGTTTTGTTCAGTCCTAGGAGGTCCACCCTCCGAGACGTTACGTTCTCTCTATGATAAGGGGGTATTTTACTACAAATCGCGTGAAGCGCCCGTATCGGCGAATGCCGACGGGGATGCTCTGGCATTTTTCGTAGGTCAGAATGCATTTCACCTAGTGCGTTGGCTTTTCAAAACCATACATAGCCTTGTGGCCAACCTCATAGTAGGTAAATACACACACATAACGTAGGGAATGGTGTTCATAACTCTCAATGAATCTCAATGAATAGTATTACAATGCGAGTTAAGGCGATTGATTCGAACGGATCCTAACTTGGCTTAACCAGCTCACGCGCCTACGTCGATATCCATCACATCAGTCGTGCCCGTGCTATCACAACGCATGGGATTACAAGATGGTAAAATACTTATGCCACAGTTAAAAATGACATTTCTGCCAATCTTAAATCGATTTTCACCGGCTAGTGTCTTGACGGCGCAGATCACAACGAACGGATAAGGTGTGTCTGTCGTGTTTGTTGTATTTTCAGTTTGGTATCACATCTTATTATTGCAAGGTTACTAGAACTGGTTTTACATATGCACATTGTATTGCCAAATGGTCACCCATCTAGATATTTAACAAGCTCAACGTCGCTTAACTTCGGTGATCTTACTGGAACCCGTTTGTCAATGTGATTCTAGACGTAAATGAATTATATATGAGTAAAAGTAAAGTAGTCGACCGTAGTCGATGGCGATCCGAAGACTTTCTTTTCCATTGGCTATTTCACACAGATGTAAGGGACAACCCATTTTTTTTCAGGATTAGCACACTAACACTTGCTCCTCAGATAATAGGTTTTAGAGTTTAGCAAGTGGCAATCACGTACTATTTTTTATGTCTTTGGTATGACTCGATCGAGGATTGAACCCCAGCGAATTAGCGAACCCTCTGACCATTACGTCAAATTGACTGGTTGAATAACATATATTAGAGACTAACTCAAGGGATTTACCTCAAAGAAGTTAGACTAATGGTCAATATATATTTTATTTACTTCCTCTACATGAGGCTAGACACAAGGTAAGGTATGATTAGCCAGCGCACTAAGATTAGCGCAGCGACTTACAAAAATGCCTGAGCGGCCCCGTCGGCGTTCCCCGGTAGGGGCGCCTCAAGCGATTAACAATACACTAATCCGTCTCAAAGAGAAAGCAAAGTCTTGGATTGTGGACCTCCTAGAACTGTATAGGAAAATAGTAGCATCCATCGGAAGAGATACTACACTTTGATCTCAGCCAAAAGTCCAAGGAAGACTAAATCAAGGAAAACACTTATCCTCGAGTGGTCTTTGGGACTTGATAAGTGGTTACTTGTTAGTACATATAAAAGGATACAAATTAGACATTACATGTTTTAAAATATACAATTCTGTTTTTGAACAACTGGATGCAGGTTTGTATTTCAACCAGGGGAGTTGGAGAAGAGCTTAAGTTAGTGGTAGGGTAAGGAAATCTGGTAGGCAAAAAAACAAGTTAGAAAGGTATGGGGTATATGGATTTCGAGTTGGTGTGGTGAGATAGAAGCAAACACTTTGCCCAGGGGCGCCGATACAGTTTAATATCATCCCTTGGACACATTCTATTTAACCCCTAGAAAAGATCCTAACAGGTACTACCACTTCGAGTCAGAGTGGACCTGGGAGTAGTTGTAACTAAAGGTGTGAGTCCACACTCTCTAAAACTCACAAATTGGGGCGTCTCCACAAGATAAAGTTTTATGTCATACCCAAGAAGGTTGAGGAGTGTTGGAGTAGTTGATAGGGTTTGGAAATAGAGTATTGATTTACTCCTCTCCAGGAGTTAGGCACAAGGCCAGTTTTTATCCTACTCCCACAAGTAAGATGTGACCCAAGGTCGGGTCGGGAAAGTGGGGTTTGAAAAGCCAGCGCCCGAGAGGTGAGCACTCTGGCCATTTAAAAATTGCCTGGGCAGCCCCGTCGGCATTCTCCGGTAGGGGCGCCTCAGACAGTAAGCAATAAACTTACTCCTCTCCAAAGAGGAGAGGCTAAGCCTAGAAGGGTTGACCTCCTAGAACTGCACAGGACAGACCCATGGACCGGCGTAAGTCAATCCCCGAAGGACAAGACAATACCAATATGGGTGCAGTATCCATCGGAACAGATTCTACACTTTGATCTTAGCTAAATAGGAGAAAACAGATAAGTTTGGAAAATATGAATTTTGAGTATGCATGCTGGGGGTAGAGGCGAGCACCTTGCCCAAGGATGATATAGACTTTTTAGTATCCATACTTATTTGCATCCCCACGAGTGTAGAGTTAGACACAAGGGCGTTTTTTTTAATGTAGGAAAATCCAGCTTCTCAAAAGGGTCCACTCTAGATTGGGACAAAAGTAAAAATGTCCTCAGTTTAGAAGGATTTATTCTTAACTGACTGGAAGCAGAAAAGATTAAGTGTAGTATAAAGATAGATAATTCACTTGACTCCTAGCCAAAATACCCTATCAAGAAGTATTCCTCCGCCCCTGAGCGAAGATAAAACAGATACTACACTTTGATTCTAGCCCAGAAGCATATAGTCTTGATCGTTTGAACTCATTTTCTATAGAACACATATACGACATATGATTTCTCCTTCACTGACTGAGGACAGTTAAGATTAAGTGTAGTATTAGAACAGATACTACACTTTGTTTCTAGGAACGTGTTATACCTGGGCCAACTTCTATTTAATACATGTATGGAACCCTTAAAGTGGGCCATGAAGTAATTGCAAAGATGGGATACCTCCTTACTCCCCAACGCTCCTTGATCGTGGTCTCGCCACCGGATCCACTTTACAGACTAATTACCTTATTGAAATCAGCTATTAAGCCGTAAATTGAGTCTCATTTCTTTATTCTGATTTTGGTATTTTCGTTTGGTAGTGTTTCCGATCGAGATAGTGTTTTCTTCTCTGTCAGTGTTCGTTAAAAAAACCCGTTGTAACAATCCGTGTATGAACCAAGCGTTGCCTGCGATTTATTTTGTTGTAATATTTACATTTTTATGCGACTTCTTTTATTATTGTGTCAAGAAGACAAAGAAGCAAGCTTTGCGGGCATGTCGAACACTTGTAAGCACGTTGTAAACCTCCGATGTTTGACCCGGGGCAATTGAAAATAGATTTTTGCTTCGAGCGATTTGCTGAAACGGCTCGCATGGAATCAACTTCTACTCGTCCATTACGCCAAATTGCTGGCTCTAGGTAGACAGTTACCTTTCTCCCACCGAAGTCAGATGTGACACAAGGCCATGAGGCGAAGTTGGAAAAATCAGCGCAAAGGAGCAGGTACACAGTGCCCCTACAAAAATGCCTAAACAGCCTCGACTGTAGGGGTGGTTCAAGTGATTAGCACTAAACTAACCCCTTTCTTCAGAGAAGAGGTATAACTTGAGAAGGTGGACTTAAAAAATGAACCAGATCCTTAGGACTGATTGTCAAGGATGTATCCTCGATTAGCAAAAACAATACCTACTCAGGATGTGCCCGGTAAGTATTGCTGGCTCTAGTAAATTTCTTACTATAATATTTGCATACGGTTATTTGCGCTAGAAGAATTGATCATCGCTGTATTTGTTATAATAGGAATTTCCCTAAATATAAACTTCAGAGGAATCCTAATAAATACCGCTTGTCACTATTGCAAAACTAATTGTTATTTAATAAAACAATTTTATTTTATGCTTTCGTACAAAAACATACAATAATAATAATAAAAAAACTACAGAGAATGAAATATAATATTGTTTAATCCATCTCATTATAGTGAAATGAAAGCATAGATTGACAAATTACTTTTTGATTAGTAATATTTAGCTAGAAATAATAAGCGATTTACAATTATCACTAAGAATAACATCAAGCTTAGTTATTGCTGCATGGGAAATATTCAACCAATAATGAATAAAGATAATAAAATGATTACTAATAAGAATAATGATGTTAGTAATAGTTATAATAATAATAATGATAATGGGCACAGTAACACTACTATTAATAGTGACTAGCGAGACCCGTGGAAATGCCACGGTATTTTCTACATCAATCTGTTTAATAAACTGCAAATAATCTTTTTTTAAATAATAAATGTCTATAAGGGTCAATATTATAATAATATTTAAAAATAATTGTCATGGTCAGCTTAATATTCTTGAAGTAAATAAAACAAATATATTTCTTCTTTCTTTATGTATTTAGAATTGTAGCAATTTAATTAATTTTAAAACATTATATGAAAAGTTCGAATGCAAAGTGCGATAAATCCAATTCGTCGACATTGAGACATTGAACAATACCAGCACAAATACATTTAATCTAGACTTCGCCTAAAATCTTATTTTAATTAAAAGTCAAAATAAATTATGATGGTATCATATTAGGTAAACAATAATTTTGAGATGTAATCTAGTGTTGAGATACAACCCTTTTTATAGTGATAGCTTCGTAATTTGAAATTGGCGTTTATCGCGTTTTGCATTCGAACTCTTCATATATTCACCGTCTTACCGAAAAATAATTGTTAGCTTAATACTGTTTAACTCACTAAAACGAATGACATTTTTGGATATGTATTTTTTTAGAATAATACTGTTTTAATCGACGAGATAAGTTGATTCTGGAACAATTCATTTTAAAATGGGTAAAGTCGGAATTCTTTACCTTAGCAATATCATATTAATAATCCAGATCTAATTTTTTTAAATGTGTGTGAAAGGTGATAACGTACTTACGAACATGAAATGCGTTCGCGTATTATTATATAGATAATAATATAAAGTTATGTAATTTTAGATTCAAAGGCAATTATCCGCTGATAAATAAATGTTGAACACCTAATTCAACATATAATTCGGCATATCGTTTTAGAGGTTACATTTTAAATTTAAATAAAAGGCAAATATTATCTATATAATAATATAATAATATAAATGATGAGATCGTTGTCCTAAACAGAATGTTATAAAAAATTGCCTATAGGCGATAAAAATGATTTTGTGTTGTTTGTTTGTTTACGATTATTACATGATTAACAATTTCGAGCTAAAATCTATTTAGTATTACGCATGAAATCTGAAGAAAAACACGTTTAAAATGAGTTGATATGCTAGAATGATCAAGGTTTTTACAAAATGGCGTCATACTTGAACCGGAAGTGTTTTTTTTATGCAAAAGGCGGATTGAGTTTAAGTTACCTGAAACGAAGTAGGCACTTTTTTTATCACAGAAAGCAATTTTAATAATTCCCAAAATAGTTTTTAATAATGGCTACTGCTTGTAGAATGCGTCGAAGAAGTGTTTGCAAATTATCTATAATATTAAGATAATCGTTGTAAAAAAATATTTTTTGTAAATACTTTAATTAAAAAAAAAATGATTTTCATAATTAACTACACATTTTACTTCGTTTCATTGCACATTGTTTACGTTCCGTTTTTCTGTATACGTCATCGAGCCATATTTGTTTTTGTATAGCTCACGACGAAAAACGTGTTAAAATGTGTTTTTTTCTAATTACTATGTAATACTAAATTGGTTTTAACTTCAAAACGTACATCATCTCATACTCTTTAAAAATATATATTATAGCCTATACACTATTTTTTGATTTTCAAAGAAACTGTTTACGACGGAGATCTAATCATTTACCTAATACGCTAAGGCATTCCATGCTTGTTTTTTTAGTATTAAATGATTGTTTCTGAAGAGCACCCTTGATAAACAAAATACTATATTTTTTACCGGGTTGTGAAACGCGCGTAAGACGGAAAGGAAAATATATAGGCATTCTTCGAAATAAAGAAATACAAAGAAATAAATGAATAGTTATGACTGTGGACTGATTTTTTTGTCATTGGATTGCAACTAACCAGTACATTATATATATATATATATATATATATATATATATATATATATATATATATAATTAACTTGTTACAAATATTTATTTTTATTTTTAATTTTATTTTTATTTTTATTTTTATTTTATTTTATTTTTAATTTTATTTTATTTTTATTAAGGCTTTTACATAAGGCTGTTATCACTGCGACTATCGTAGGTATGATTGGCAGGCGTTACCATTGTCATAATCGGTTTTGTTAATGATAAGACTGGTAACACCAGAAAACTTCTCTTATAAAATGATTCCACTAGTATTGATCTCGGTATAATATAATCACAATTTAAAAAAAATATAATCACAACAAAATTCACTACAAATAATAAACAAAACATTAAAATAAAATAAATAAAATGCAAAAGTAGCAATTAATACCCTAAATTAAAATTATCAAACATTTTTATCCACATGATAATTACTTATTAGAATTAAAATAAATAAGAATGACGGTTGTAATCATAATTTTATTCTCATTTTAAATTTAACTCACTCTGGCACTCTGAAACACGACTTGTTGGGGTCCTCCCCACTCCCCTCTCATGTCCCATGTCGCCGTTATAGACAAAGCCCCAACTCTATCCCCCTCCCCCTCCAATGTATTTTCAATTTTCAATCTCCAGTTAAAGTGAACTTAAAATTTTATGCCATTTGAATTCCTTTCGCCGGCCCGATGAGTTGGTGGCTATTCGCACCAATGAAACAAAACCCGTTTTGTCGCAACTAATGGAATAAAATCAAAATATATATATATATATATATATATATATATATATATATATATATAGAAAGAGAGAGAGAGAGAGGGAGAGAGAGAGGGAGAGAGA
Source organism: Sepiola atlantica (assembly GCA_963556195.1). Classification (NCBI taxonomy): domain Eukaryota; kingdom Metazoa; phylum Mollusca; class Cephalopoda; order Sepiida; family Sepiolidae; genus Sepiola; species Sepiola atlantica. Next base: position 32,339,733 of record OY744544.1, on the reverse strand, counting down.
GAGAGAGATGATTCGAATACAAAACATGTTAAACGCTCATTTCAAATTAGAAAGCTATCATTAAAAGAAGTATTGCATTTCAACACTCGACCACACACACCAATCACGTTTTACATAGTGACAACGGCATACCTTTGTTTGTTTGCTTTCAATGAAATAAGATTTTAGTCAAAGTCTAAATATTAATTATATATCATATATTAAATATATCAGTTTTTTTATTGTTTAATGTCTTTATTTACACAAAGTGAAATTATCGCGTTTTGTATTCGAAGTATTCTTTTTTCAATATGAACATCTTAGTGAAAGATCACACTTTTCCGCTTGAAGAGATCTTAGTTTCTTATAACTAATTATCGATACCATCGACATGCCAGTGTAGCGGCTTTTTGTACATGTTTTTATAAATAAACATATTAACATGTATATATACATATATATATATATATATATATATATATATATATATATATATATATATATATATATACAGGGTGGGCAAAAATAAGGGTCCTATTTTTTAAAATTCATAACTTTTTTATTTATTGATTTTTTTAATTTTTTTTTAGAATAAGTAAAGGACCCCTTCCGAAGTAAGCATGAGCCGTATTAGCCCTAAGGAACGTACCCTCATTTAGAAAACATTATTTTTGCTTAAAAAACTCAAAACAGTGTAAAAAACAATACTTTAGTTTTTGTAAGTTTTAAGAAGTGTTTTTCGGCTAAAATTTGTTTTGTTTATTTCAAAAAATCTCGGAAGGGTCAGTCTACACACACATAAAGTTTGGTGAGTTTAACTTTTATTTTGTGGAAGTTATTTAAATTCAAGTTATTCAAATTTAAAGATAGGACCCTTATTTTGGCCCACCCTGTATATATATATATATATATACTATTTTCATATAAATATTCATTTATTTAAAAAAAAAATTTTTTTTAATTTTTTAGCATTATTTTTTAAGTTTTTTTAAAAATTATTATTTTTATTTATTTATTTATTACATTTTTATTAGTATTTTATTATTTTCTTTCAATTTATTTTTTTTCTGTAATAAATGCCCAGAGAATGTACACAGATGTGGGTTAATTTTATTATCACTTATTATAGATACAGTTCTATCCGATAGGATTTTGTCAAGATCTGCTGTTTCAATTTGGCTCTGTTCCAATTTTGAGATGTTGGTTTCCCATTGGTTGGGTAAAATAACTTCCCCCAATATAACAGTTTTAGACTACTTTTAAGTCCAATTACGGAGATTAAAATAAAGATATAAAGGTACTAAACCTATTCTATAAGTAATATAATTCTATTATAATTTTATAATTCTAATATAATTCTATTCGTAATAAACCTATACTAAACCTATTCTATAAGTAATATAATTCTATTATAATTTTATAATTCTAATATAATTCTATTCGTAATAACCCTATACTAAACCTATTCTATAAGTAATATAATTCTATGATAATTTTATAATTCTAATATAATTCTATTCGTAATAAACCTATACTAAACCTATTCTATAAGTAATATAATTCTATTATAATTTTATAATTCTAATATAATTCTATTCGTAATAAACCTATACTAAACCTATTCTATAAGTAATATAATTCTATTATAATTTTATAATTCTAATATAATTCTATACGTAATAAACCTATACTAAACCTATTCTATAAGTAATATAATTCTATTATAATTTTATAATTCTAATATAATTCTATACGTAATAAACCTATACTAAACCTATTCTATAAGTAATATAATTCTATTATAATTTTATAATTCTAATATAATTCTATTCGTAATAACCCTATACTAAACCTATTCTATAAGTAATATAATTCTATTATAATTTTATAATTCTAACATAATTCTATACGTAATAAACCTATACTAAACCTATTCTATAAGTAATATAATTCTATTATAATTTTATAATTCTAATATAATTCTATTCGTAATAAACCTATACTAAACCTATTCTTATTTTGATCAAAATCCATTACATTATTTCTATTCTAGGAAATGTCTAAAGCTCAAGGATAAAGGATTTTAAGAAGCCTAGGAAGTTCAGGGAATCTGGCTTAATTTTTGTCTATTCACTATAGATCTAATTTGTAAGTAACTGAACAAGTCTCCCATCTCTCTCTGTCTCTCTCTCTTAGCTATGTATTTATCTCTCTATCTCTATCTATCTCTCTCTCTTTATCTCTCTCTCGTTATCTCCCTCTCTCTTTATATATATATATATATATATATATAGATTATTGGGGAAATGGTAGTTTGATCAGTACCATTGGAGAGCCATGAATATTATAACTGTCCTGTTTTTAAATCCCCGAAACAGTTACATGGTAAACAGCTGATTATCCCCGTGTTAATATTAAGCACTTACGTTAAGGTCTCCTGTTTTTGTTTTATTGTTAGATACTTAATCCCCTGTTTTTTATTTTATTTACTTACTATTATATATTATTTATTTATGAATTTTCCAACGAATGTTCGGTCTGCTATATTTCGGATTTAGTTAGTTTCTCTTGGAATTTAAACTGCATTTTCCTTTTTTTTCTTAATAACGCAAAGCTTCTTTAGACTATATATATATATATATATATATATATATATATATATATATATATATATATATATATATATATATATCTTAGCTATGTATTTATCTCGCCCATTTTACTCCAGATTGATTCAAAAACTCGTTAATGCTCCCTAATTTCACTGTAAGCATTTCAAGAAAGATTGACTTTTTTCAGCGTTGCCAGTTTATTTACATAGTGCATTTATATACCACAAATTCGTATGTATATTAGATATCTAAATATTAAGCCCTCTTTCTTCTATGTTATCCATAAGGATTATATAGAAGTAACTAGACTTATTTATAGCTATGCAAGAAGAATGTCTTAACAGATATATCGAAGTTTATGAGTATCTGACTGAAATCAAATGATGATAAATGATAAATAGTGGAAGTGGTTGCCATGGGTACATTAGCATATATACACTGGTTACAATTGGAAATTATTTGGCTTCCAGGTTTTGATTCTCTGAATTGAAATGTATGTTACGTCTAGCCACCCTGATTAGTCGTGAAATGCCGAAACAATTGTCTGTCAAGACATATGTGGAGTGGCAAGGCTTTATTATGTAGAGTACTATTACAGGAAGAGATATCAACGGATTATATTCGCTGCTACTACATACGTCAGAGCGCAGGCAAGCTATTTGCAGTTGATTCGAAGATTTTCGTATTCTGAAAGACTTATTGGAAACTTGATACTGTTTAAAAACTTAAGGGCTATTTTACACATCCAAAAACCAGAGCCTAGGTATAACTTAAGGAGTTCTCAGAGGTGTTGAGTCACCCGTTAGTTTTAAATACGGCTAGGTCTATTCTTACCGGAAATAGTAATAATGGCTAATACATAAATAAAAATATTGTCAGACTATACATTTTCAAAATATATACCTATAAAAATGTGAAAATATTAAGAAAGTGAAACATGAAACATTTATCAAAATTCATTCAGCATTAAATAACCCGAAAACGGTTGATATGCCGTAAAACGAAACAACTAAATCAAACACTATCAATACATATTTCAAAATATTAAGAATTTAGAGCATATACGACAGAATTAGACATTAAATAACCCGAAAAGGGTTGATATGCCGTAAGACAAACCAACTAAACATAACTACCATGAATACATATTGGAAGATATTAAGAACTTGAAGAATAAAATGCATTACGAAAATGACTAAATTCGGCATTAAATCACACAAAAAGGATTGATATTTCGAAAGAAACGAACACAGCCAAACTAAACCCATTTCTTTTAAGCAACACCTCGACGTAGGTCTGTGGATTTAGGTTGGTAAGTTTGTATGTCCAATGAATTCCCTGTTGACAAACGTTGTTTTCATAGCTTTTTTTTTTCATCAGACACGTTATTAGATTTCGAAAAAGAAGCCATTGACGTTTCTAAACACGTCATTTTCAATTTGGTTAAATAAATGCGGGAAAAATCTATGAACGATTCGCCATTTCTTTCTATGATTTCTCCAAACATTTATTGGCGACATAATTTCGTTATCGTAGTAATTCCTTGACCTTGAACCAACAGCAAGACTAGTTATTTGTTTTAGGTGCGTCTTAGCAACCCGATGAGAGGCTTTGTCAACCCGGCGAAAACGCGTCGGTTTAAAACGTCACTGGTCACATTGAAAGAATGGATGATGATTCTTTGGTTAGTAAATGTAGAACACTTCATGTAGAAAAATTTAAGGTGATGAAATATCACAATTGTGGTGGCAGACGAAGTCAAAGGAAAAAATGGGAGGAAGTTATAAGGATGGATTTGAGAGAAAGGGGGATAAATAAAAACCTATCCAATTTGGAGTCAATTACAAAAAGCCGTCAAACACATGTCAGTATGTAAAACAGACGTTAAACCCATGATGATAATGATGAGGATGATGGTGGTGGTAGCGGTGGTAGTGGAAGATAACAATTGAGGTGACAGGGGAAGGCAAAAGAAAACATAGGAGGAAGTGATAATGGTAGACTAAAGAGAAAGAGGGATAAATAAAAACCTGGCCAGATATAGTATAATAAATCAATTTTTAAAAGCCGTTCAACACATGCTAGACATGTTTACATGATGACGATGACGATGATGATGATGATGATAATGATGATGATGACGATGATGACGATGATGATGATGATGATGATGATGATGATTTGCATCGCTAAACGCGAATCTTATTTCAAATGCGCCCAATTTTTTGATAAACGACTCTACCAGTCGATTGGTCTGTCCGACTTGTGGTTGTTGAAATAGAATGTTCCTCTGTCACGCTTAGGTTTGAAATAACGGTACTTGTAACAATTGAGCACCCAGAGTGTGTCAGTTCCGAGTATCGACAGAGAATCCCGAGTTAGTCACGGAAATAGCAGAAACAGTTTACGATTTGAAAGCAGCGTAACACATGTAAGAAGGAAGACGTCACTGAGCATGCGAAGGGTTAGGTTAGGATGGGGCTGAAAAAAAATGAGCCTCTAAAAAAATGAACATCTAAAAAAATGAGCCTCTAAAAAAATGAGTCTCTAAAAAAATGAGCCTCTAAAAAATGAGCCTTAAAAAAATGAGCCTCTAAAAATGAGCCTCTAAAAATGAGCCTCTAAAAATGAGCCTCTAAAAAATAAGCCTCTAAAAAAATGAGCCTCTAAAAATGAGCCTCTAAAAAATGAGCCTCTAAAAAAATGAGCCTCTAAAAAAATGAGCCTCTAAAAAAATTAAAGTTGAGGAAATTTCTTTAAAAACAAAATGTCTTTCAAATCGTAAACGAAAAGAAGGAAATTTGATTATAGCCAGCTAAAATCTGAATAGCACATTTTTGTAACTTTCTTTTTAAAGAATATCTGACTGCGCTTAGCCTTAGGACTCAGTCAATTAGAATTTTCGGTTTGGAAAGCATATTTTGCGATTAGCTAAATTCAACCTAATGTTATGTTTAAGAAATTACATTTAGTATTATTACAACGCAACATTTCTACTCTGCTCGAAATAATAACACGTGAAGATTTGAGAAAAGGACAATCTCTCATTTTAATCCAACGCAACAGAACACAACGTCAAACACAATGATATGAACAATTAACGATTATAATATTATATATTTATGAATTGCGTTATCGAATTAACAGTTATATGAATTGTTTTCGTTTGTAGATAATTTAATGATAGAAGAAAACTGTTTTTTTTTGGAATAAGTAGATAGGTTGAAAAGAAGCTTTAAATATTTGGAAGAACAGTGTACAAAAGAAAAAAGAAATGTTTTTTCTTCATCAAGACGTTACGTTCAGGGACAATGTATTAATTGACATGCCGTTGCCTCGGATGATAGCTCGGGAGATGCGACGGAATAGCCACGTCGAAAGTATTATCAAAAATAACGCTTTGTAACAACCTTTTCGAAGTAATTTTTACAACGTTTATAAATGTAATTCTTGTTTTCTAACTGCTGACAACTCCCTGAAAACAGATTGTTTGAGTGGTTTGTGACTCTACCTGTATTGTAAGTTTAAATCTATGTTCTAACTTCGAATAGGCTATGCTTAATGAATCTTATAGAACCATTTGAAACAGATATATATTAGTGATATTTTAAGCTGAATTATTTCGACACTTGATTATTGGGAAAATGGTCGTATAATCAGTACCATTGGAGAGCCATGAATATTATAACTGTCTCGTTTTTAAATCTCCGAAACAGTTACATGGTAAACAGCTGATGATCCCCGTGTTAATATTAGACGCTTAAGGTCTCCTGTTTTTGTTTCACTCTTAGATAATTAACCCCCCCCTTTTTTTTTTCTTTTACTTATATTTTTTCATTTATTAATTTTCCAACGAATGTTAAGTCTGCAATATCTTGGATTTAGTTAGTTTGTCTGGGTATTTAAACTGCATTTTACATTTTTTTAATGACTCAGAGCTTCTTTAGACTATATATATATATATATATATATATATATATATACATATATATATATATATATATTAAAATAAAATAAATAAATGAATAATAAAACTAAATAAACAAACAAACAAATAGAATAAAATATAATATAACAAAACAATAGTCAACATACACTAATTATAAACTCAACCATACCTATTCTCTTATCCTTCATTCACCCTTCCAGATATCTATAAAAACAAGAACTCAAGTCTTCTCATTTATAATAATAAATAAAAAACTGCTCCTGAGGACGACCAAGAAAGTCGAAAGTGGTAGAGAAATGGCCGAATTACGAACAATCGGCGAAATACTATATAAAAAACAACATGAAACCCGAAGGATTGCTCACCGATACGAAAACATCCAAAAAAACTAGACAAACGCGAGAATTCCGTGTTGTTCAACAAAGCCTGCTTATATATATATATATATATATATATATATTATAAGTATAAATTTGTATTTATACAAACATTATTGGTTACATATGTGCATACATGTTTCGGTTGCACTTTTCCCAGAAAGTCAACCTCATCAGACCAAGAATTTTCGAGAAATGGATCTCGAAAAATTCTTGGTCTGATGAGGTTGACTTTCTGGGAAAAGTGCAACCGAAACATGTATGCACATATGTAACCAATAATGTTTGTATAAATAAAAATTTATACTTATAAACAGCTCTACTTGTTATTGAGCACTTTTAATAAACACTTGAGTTTCTACGGATTTACATTTACAGAAACTAATACAATACATGTACTATATATATATTATATATATTTCTGCCTTTGAAAAGATGCAGTGACGCATCGAAACGTTGGTTAATTGACGTAAGGCTATAATATTGTTCATGTCATTTTATAAATGCTCTACTTGATATTGAGCACTCTTGAAAAAAATGGTTGTATGTTCACTTTATTAACACGATACTAATTTGATCAATTAATATATATATATATATATATATATATATATATATATATATAAGTTTATAAGTTATGCGCCTTTTACACTATGATTCTCTTTGCTTTTATATCGTTTACATTCTTTTATATTTGTATATCTCTTACAATCTTTTATATTGTTATACTTTTTCAAATGTTGGCATAATAATATTTGTTTCTATTGACTTATTTGTCAAATTTCCTCTGACGATCAGATTACATCTTTGAAAATGATGGTTTAAAGAATGAAAAAATAGTTTTTTTTATATTTAACCCTTGTTTTGAACACTTGATGATTTAATAAATATTGTATTTTACTCAATGTTTATTCTTATCGCTTATCTACTTATACTATTGCTATATTTTGTATATCGAGCTTTGACTACTAAAGATAAGATATAATTTAAAGATATACTTTTTATCTTTATTTTCTCACGTTATATATAATACAACAATAGATTACTATTTATAGTTATTTTGTGTCACATATTTATGATTTAAAACCTATTAACAGAATGTTCCTTGATTTGTATATAGGCTTTCAGATTCCTTCAAAAACAAAGGTCCAAATATATAATTTTAGACAATGTACATGAATAGAAATCACCCATCCCCTCTCATTCTTCGTAAAATGCGCTTGTAATAAAAACGAGTTCACTCGATATATCTTTAAAAATATTATTCAGCTTATTTTTTAAATTTTCTTTTATGTAAATCGCTTCAGACAAAGCATTAAACCACTTGATGTAAGGAGCTAACAAGAACAAATATGATTATCGCAAAGACAGGAGATTCCTATTGGTCTTAGTCTTGAAAAGACCAAGATTATAGGTAGGAGGAAAACAGTCAACTGGAAGAGATTGTAATAAGCCTACGATTCTTGGAAAGAAGCTACTAGAATAGGAAGCTGTATTACAATAAGGTATAAAAACAGCGAATTGATGGATACCACTAGACCAATCAGTCAAACGAGCTGGAACAAAAGAAGCGAGGAATAGATCACACATTTCTGTAGAACACATGCCATACTAGTATTTATAGAAAAGACTATAAACATTACGTCTGTGAGAGAGAAAGTGTAGAGAAGTGTTGCGGGGTACAAATCACCCCTATTGAAGAACTAATGGAAGCAACCATCTATAATAAATACCATGGTTGCAAAGACTCAATAAAGGACATTCCTATCATGTTTTACCGCATGGTAGGAATCCGGTCATCTCTTACCACATTTAGTGGCGTTACTGTATTGCTATGATATAAATACATTGTATATTTTAACCTGTCACAATTTGTGGTTGTTATCTTTGTGACCCCTAGCACGGGTCTACAACAAGAAGAAAGGGTTGGGCCAATCAAATTCAGATAAGTTTCTGCACCTTATCAAGAACCCTTAAATGGGACAGAGATTCACGAGCCCGAATATGATAGCAGTACTCCATACATGGTGTCATTGTGGATTTGTAGAGATAGAGAATAGCCTGAGCTGTGAGAAAGTGTTTGGAGCGATAGAGAGAACCGACTTTACGAGAACAGAAAGGGCAATGGATCTAATGTATGAACTCGAAGAAAGATTTGATGAGAGGAAAATACGAAGAAGTTCTAGAGTCGATTTCTCCTCAAGAGCAGAGCCATCCGTGATAATCTCAGGAAGAAAAGGGGCATGCCTACGATTGAAAGACACGAACTGAGGGTTAACTGGATTAAATGAAACAAGTCATGATAACATATCGCAACATAGATTGCTATATATTGTTATTTATGCGCTAAAGAGTTCTTATTTAAGGGAGATAATCTAGAAGGGAAGTAAGTTATGGATACATCATTACATTAAGTTATCGAAATGTAAGTGATTAACACAGGTGTGCACTACTTATTTTTATGATGTACAGATTAATCGAATCTATCGATCATTTATCAATCACATATAACATTCCTCTTTCTCTGAAGTCATTTAATAAAAAAAAAACAACGATGTATTCTAAAAAATATTTTTTTCAATTCTGGGCCACCGCTTATCAAAGCCCGAGTAAGAGATAAAAAAGATATTACTGGTTAGACGTTTGTCGCCGTCACGAGAGAATTAGAAGCAGTAGATAGAATGTACAGAGAATTACTTAAGAGGACTTGATTTTCGAAGAGGACGGTTCGACAAGTATCTCTTTACACTAGACTTGAAGACGACCATGTTGTAGTCGGTTGGGAAGCAGCCTCGTCGCATTTTGTTCCACAGATGGGATGTTCTAGTAACAAAACTTTATTCGTATAAGTTCCGTTTTGGTTTGGGTACAGAGAGAAAGAAAAGTTATTTGCTGTGGTTGTAGCCAGACGAGTTCTCGCTGTGAATGTTTTACACGGGGGACCAGGAATTGGAGCTCGGTCGAGCATTAACCATGCACATGACGATACAGCAGAAAGGATTAAGGAACGAAAAATGATTATCCCTCGCTAGATTGCGAACTAGATTTTGTACTCTGTCAAAACAAGAAATAGTACTCCGAGCGACACCTCTCCAGATATGACAGCAGCATTTCGTCATAAGACGAATCTGGCTCTTATACAGGAAGACGGCATAATCACGTTGACACACCGCTTCTCGTTAGACGGCATAATCACGTTGACACACCGGTTCTCGTTAGACGGCATAATCACGTTGATACACCGCTTCTCGTTAGACGGCATAATCACGTTGACACACCGGTTCTCGTTAGACGGCATAATCACGTTGACACACCGCTTCTCGTTAGACGGCATAATCACGTTGACACACCGGTTCTTGTTAGACGGCATAATCACGTTGACACACCGGTTATCGTTAGACGGCATAATCACGTTGACACACCGGTTCGCGTTAGACGGGATAATCACGTTGACACACCGGTTCTTGTTAGACGGCAAAATCACGTTGACACACCGGTTCTCGTTAGACGGCATAATCACGTTGACACACCGGTTCGCGTTAGACGGCATAATCACGTTGACACACCGGTTCGCGTTAGACGGCATAATCACGTTGATACACCGGTTCGCGTTAGACGGCATAATCACGTTGACACACCGGTTCTCGTTAGACGGCAAAATCACGTTGACACACCGCTTCTCGTTAGACGGCATAATCACGTTGACACACCGGTTCTCGTTAGACGGCATAATCACGTTGACACACCGGTTCTCGTTAGATCACTGAAGTCTAGCTATGTTGAGCCTGGTCAGTACCAGATGGTTGACCATTTGGAAATACCAGGCGCTGTATCTAGGACGACGTCAACACTCCCCTGCAAGAACTGAAAAAAAAACAAACTCTCCCCATACCATGGATATACATGCGACTGGGGACCGCTTGTGAATTTGATGTCCACATGAAACTTCTTGTTTCAGAGGAAGCTGGTTCATCCGCCCAGGGTGAATTCCGTACCAGGTACAAGTAAAGGTAGACGATTGGATCAGAAGTTAGATAGTTTCTGGAGTTTCTTTTAAATATCATTGTGCTCAAATATAGCATTATGGTTGACCAATTCTTTTTCATCATTATAAACAAGTGGCCGACGTCTTTTTATCACCGGAAACAGCTGGACTTCTTGGCCTTTTGGTCAAGATAAAAGTGTAGTATCTGTTCCGATGGATACTGTACCCAATTAACCGGTATCGTCTTGGCCTTCGGGGCTTGATTTCCGCTGGTCTATGGGCTTGTCCTGTGGAGTTCTAGTAGGTCCACCCTCCCAGGCTTTGCCTCCCTCTTTGGGGAGGAGTAAGTTTATTGCTTACTGCCTGAGGCGCCCCTACCGGGAAATGCCGACGGGGCTGCCCAGACATTTTTTGTAGGCCAGAGTGCCCACTTTCTCGTGCGCTGGCTTTTCAAATCCCACTTTCCCGACCTTGTGTAATATCTTACCTTGTGGAAGGAAGATAAATAAAACTTGTAATAGACTGAATGGGTAGCGGCGTTTCTCTTTTTCCTTCTCTTCTTCCCCGTTGTTGTTACCTATCGTCGTTATAGTCGTATCGAACATATTTTTTTACCAAGGAGCCAGAACTTATCAAGGACAAAAGCTACTCGAAGATAAGGGTTACTGAGATGGATGGATGGTCAGTTGGACGATGAAGAATATTATGAGAGGATTGAAAATGCTGAACGGAGTAGACAAAACTGGAATTCTCATGAGGACGGTCTTTGAAAAGTATTTGTTGACATTGGGCTTGAAGATGTAGCGCACTTCTCTCTGCATCTCTGTGTAACTGGCGTAAACGTGTCGGTAGGCAGTTGAAGACATGGGTGATACTTGTTAAACATGACCTTGCAAGCCTTTCTGGTTAGTCTTCGGCGGCGAATTCGTGAGTGGCTAGTCATATCATGTGACTATGAGTCAAGATGTTGTGAACGCCACTGATAAAGCAGGTGGATGCCGCCACAAGAAAGATGGGTACTTTAAACTCCTTGCCCCCTACCCACGAATATGGTGGACAAGTCAAGCATAGATTAGAATTTGTTTGTACAAAATATGGTTTGTTTGTACAAAATATGGTTTGATTGTAGAATTCGTTATGAATGTTATTAACCATTCTACGAGTTTTGATTTCATGATGGGACAGTCACTCTATATCTGCGTTAAGATCAAAGTGTAGTATCTGTTCCGATGGATACTGCGCCCCATACTGGTGTTGTTTTGGCCTTCGGGTCTTGATTTACGCCGGTCAATGGGTATGTCCTGTGCAGTTCTGGGAGGTCCACCTTCCCAGGCTTTGCCTCCCCTCTTTGCGGAGGAGTAAGTTTATTGCTTACTGCCTGAGGCGACACTACCGGGGAATGCCGACGGGCTGCCCACTCAATTTTTAAACCCCACTTTCCCGACTCGACCTTGGGTCACATCTTACTTGTGGGAGTAAGATAAAAACTGGCCTTGTGCCTAACTCCTGGAGAGGAGTAAATCAATACTTAATGTTTTCATATAAGAATCTGCGCACTAAAACCACGACTCTATAAAACGATGTGTAGTTCTGTGGTAATTAATGCTGACAGCTAGCTAGTGGTTATTAAGACGTTCGGACAGTCTTCAGCAGACGAAGAGGTGTTGTCAGGGATAAACAGTTATTTCAACAGGATGGGAACAATCCCCACACTTCAAATAACACATTGCAATGGTTGCAGAGACACTTTAGTAATCGTCTCATCAGTACAGGGTAGAACCTAAATAGGCTTTACACTGCCAGATCTTTAACTTGAAGGTTATCTCAAACAGCCAATGTCAGGACAGTCCCAAAGAGAGAAAGAGATGAGAGCTAGTAATAATTTTGTATGTCGGTTCCACGTGTGCTTGCAAAACAGAGGTGCACACTTGAAGCGTATAATCGAACGGCGATAAAACAGTAACTGTTGGGGATTCATCATGGAATTAGTGGGCAGGTCAGGCATAGTGTGAAGTTTATTTATTAATGATTCAATGGATGGTATTTTACTGGGGGACCCCTGTATCATTTTTGTGCTGTAGGCTTTCATATAAAAATCTGCGAATTAAATAGAACGGCTTCATACAACACATGGAATACTTACATCACTGGTACCTGAATAGGCTTTCCACCCACTGAACTTTAACCCCAACGTTTGAACCGCAAGTTTATCTGAAACTGTACGAGTGTGTTAGAGCTTTTGGCAATTTTTCATGCCCTAGCCGAGCGTGCTTGCAACATGTAAGGCATATATATATATATATATATATATATATATATATATATATATATATATATATATATATATATATTCCTCTGATGATAAGATTTCAATCTTTGAAAAGTTTAGGTTTAAGGAAAGAATAATAAACATAATTTTATTACAGAATATACTTTGCATTGAACAATCGAAGTTTTAAATAAATCTCGACATTCGTACATGTTTATCACTCTTCTTTCGTCTATTTATATATATATATATATATATATATATATATATATATATATATATATATATATATATATATATAATCCGAGTATGGTATGAATCCACAGGGTATAAATCCAGGTGAGTTAGACCGGGTTTAAGAGAGTGCTCAATAAAAGAATAGAGCAGAAATATATATATATATATATATATATATATATATATATATATATATATATATATATATAGGTGAGAAAAATTCAATTACATTTCAAAAGCCAAAATTGTTTGTTATTTTACTGAGAACACATTTCTCAAAACAAAACCTCCGTCATATAACCAACGTTATCGTTTAGAGAATGAGAGAAATATACAGTAATCGTGCACATTTGTGGCATATCATTGAACAGCAATAACAAAAAACTCTTTGACATTAAGGACTGAAACTTAATGGCCAAGTAAGATATAGACGTAAGTTTACCCGTATTAAATATGGTTTGATTGTAAAAAATATTTGTGAATTTTAATAACGATTCCATGGTTGGCATTTCCACAGTCCACCGTGTAACGTTTTCGTCATTTATTCTTTCATATAAAAATCTACAAATTAAAAGACAAATTTATATATATAAAAAGTGGACATTAAGGACTAAAAATTAATGGCCAAGTAAGATATAGACGTAAGTTTACCCGTATTAAATATGGTTTGATTGTAAAAAATATTTATGAATTTTAATAACGATTCCATGGTTGGAGTTTCCGCAGTCCACCGTGTAACGTTTTCGTCATCAATTCTTTCATATAAAAATCTACAAATTAAAAGACAAATTTATATATATATAAAAAAACAGGAATAGCGAATAAAATTGTGTTGCTACTTACATCACTGGTACCTGAACCGAATAAAAGTAGATCAAACGGAATAGCAGCAATAGCATCAATAAGAAACCATCCTTTCACGTAATGCTTGGCGATTAACTGTGGATCGCTGGCCACTTCGCCATTTTGAAGAAAAGTCGTCCTAAAGTTAATGAGTATGTCAGCAATGAACATAATGTCAACTAGGAGGTCAATTATCACCAGAGGGTCCGCCTTGCTGGTTTCGGCGTTTTTCAGGCGCGTCGCAGCATCCCGATTTAGTTTCATACGAATCTCGTCCTCGTTAAGAAGGAAGGCCGCCGAATAAGGTGTAAACACTGCTGTGTACAGAACGAGAAGCAGGATTATCCAATCCCAGACGGCTTTGAAGGGAGAGTAGTGCAGAATGATAAACTTCATTTGCGTTGACTGTTGGCGTTTGCTAGGCGCGGGCTCCACTAAACTTCGCGATTCCTCGTCACTTTTGTCTTGTTTGTTCGATTCCTGCAAGACACAAGAAAGACAAAAGAACACGTGTTTTTCGTTAGAAATGATATTCCCATAAAGAACATTCAGAAATATACAGTAAACATTGAAATAACAAATTTACATTAAACACAAATTAATTACTATATAAAAGAAGAAAGATATATAAAATAACATATTCTACATATATGAGTAACTATAAAAATAATAACATTAGAAAATAACAAACTGAACAGATGTAAGATGTATATTTCAGCCATCATTAACCTTCCTACCATCTGATGAAGCCAAACTCTTCACATAGGACTTAGCTAGACAGACACACATATATACACACACATATATACACATATATATATATACACACATATATACATATATATATATACACACATTTATACATATATATATACATATATAAATATATATATACACATATATACATATATATATATACACATATATACATATATATATATATACACATATATACATATATATATACACATATATACATATATATATATACACATATATACATATATATATATACACATATATACATATATATATACACATATATACATATATATATACACATATATATATATATATATACATACATATATACATATATATATACACACATATATACATATATATATATACACATATATACATATATACACATTGTTTGTTCGATTCCTGCAAGAACAAAAAAACAGAACACGTGTTTTTCGTTAGAAATGATATTTCCATAAAGAACATTCAGAAATATAGAGTGAAGATTAAAATAACACATTTATATTAAACAAAAATTACTATATAAAAGAATAAAGATATCTAAAATGACATATTCAATATACATGAGTAACGATAAAAGTAATACTATTAGAAAATAACAAACTGAACAGATGTAAAACGTGTATTTCAACCATCCTACCATCTGATGAAGCCAAACTCTTCGCAGAAGACTTAGCTATACATATATATATATATATATATATATATATATATATATATATATATATATATATATATATATATATATAAATATTTGTTTTGTTTATTATCTATGTATACGTTTCGTCCTTTAATCAGGACTCGTCAGCATAGCGATATAACTATTCACTACTGGTCGCGTGATTCGGAACCACGGGTTCTGACTAGTTTACAACTCAAATTCCAACATTTCGACCCGTAAGTCCACCGCTGAATAACTAGATAAAAAGTGATAATTTTAAGACTTATTCGGCGGCTTGACTTCAGGAGAGGGTTCGACTTAATAAAAGAGAACGATGCATTTATAGCTAGCGACGTCATGCTGTGCTAATATTACACTTACAATGCCCATCTAGGGTTTTTTTTCTAGTGGGTACAAATAATAAATATTTGTTTCGTTTATTATTATTATATATATATAAATATATATATATATACATATATATACAAATATACAAATATATACATATATATACAAATATATACATATATATACAAATATACAAATATATACATATATATACATATACATATATATATACATATATGCATATATACATATATATATACATATATACATATATACATATATATATACATATATACATATATATACAAATATACAAATATATACATATATACATATATATACAATATACAAATATATACATATATATACAATATATAAATATATACATATATATACAATATACAAATATATACATATATATACATATATATATATATACACACATATATATATATATATATATATGCATATATATACATATACATACATATATATACATATATATACATATATAGTGAACGGGAGAGACAAAAACAGTTAAGAATGTTAATTTCTGGAGATATGCTCAGGCAGGCGTAAATAATGCTAACGTATTTATATTTATTTATGACAATATCTTGACAGATTTGTGGTTAATAAATAACAAACCAGACAGAGTGACGTACAACCGTATTGATAGGCGAATTTACGCATGAATAAATAAAGAGAGTGTCAGATTGGTGGACGGCAGACGGGCAGTTTTGGAAATCGGAAAAAAATAGTGCATGACCCAATTAACAGCAAATTATTCCGCATCGCAATCTGTCAATACAGTGACCATTTCTTTTACGTTTTTCGCTTGTTCTTTTATGTTTGTTGTTGCGCCTAGAGTTTACGGTTTCTTAATAACTACGCGTTAATGGTACACTTTTTTCCCCTCGTTTCGTCTGAGGTGTTTGGTCGCTAAATTTGACGTGTCTTACAATGTCTTTGTCAGGCTGACTAGCAAGTCAACTGGACACATTTAGCCGACGATTTCGGTCGACAATTCGCGTGGCAGCCCATTCGAAACCAATGAAGCCAAAACTAATTAACTGATAGATATTTGAAACTCTGTCTGCCAGCAACACATGCTTATCCACACCCTCTCTGGAGCACCGAATTTCCACCTTCTATGAACATTCTAAAATTTGACTATTTCTTTGCTTGAAATATAGTGTAAATATAACAGTCATTTCTGCGTATTCGCATCGCTTTGTAATATTCGATATTTACGCTATCATTTTAGCGCCACACGTGCTGGGAATATATTATTCTCTTGGTACGTGGCAACCGTTGTACGCGTGTCTTTATCGTGTCGACGATCAGGACACACATCGCAGAAGAAATTTCACCTATTTATCTACGTCCCACAAAGTAGAATGTGACACAAGGTCGGAAGGTGGGAATTTTCACTCTAGAGGAAGAGTGAGGTGAATCTCAAAAAATTGCCTGGGCAGGGCGCCTCAGACAGTAAGCAATAAACTTACTCCTCCCCAAAGAGGGGAGGCAAAGCATGGGAGGGGGTTAACCTCCCATAACTGCACAGGACAGTCAAAACAGATACTACACTTTGATCTTAGCCAAAAGACCAAGTAAGCATCCGAAATTTCAAAAGGTCACTATATAACATTTATATTTATATACACTGTGTTGACGCGCAGACTTAAACGAATTGTGAAGACATAAAGAAAGCTACTAGTAAAAACTGAATCATGAACACGAAATACAATGCTCTATGACAATACAAAAGACACACGCAGTTATAGTGACGAGATGTAAGTGTGTGAACAGATAGAAATGTAAAGTGACTTACATTGTCTCAACTACTGCGACTCAAAACTGTGAGAAAATACGAGTCAAAGTTGTTTGCTTCCTTGACTTCTAGTCTGAGAATTGTTCAACTTGATTACAAATCTAATTGTAACAGTTAAGGTTTAAAAAGAACACTTAGAAACAGAGCGAGTCGAACAACCTCTGAATAGTTGTAAAGTCGCACAAATAAGATACAGCATCTCCTTTCTGATTTCATAACCACACGAGAGTACCAAATATCGCGAGTCTAGCGCCATCTCTGCGTTAAAACCAAATATATCTAAGGGAGATAACTCTGGTCTCAAGAGCTTCATTGTTAGTTCATTTTTCGATCGGTCTGCATAAAATATTATTCTCATCGATAAACGCGCATATTTCATAGATACATTTTCTTTCGATTTATCTGCAAATCTCTATAAGAGGATCCGCCTCTCTGTTTATCTGTCAGGCTTCAGTCTGTAGTATAATTTTATTTGGTCTGTCACATTTCAATCTAAAATATAATTGTCTTTTGGTTATCATGTTAAAGCTAAAACAAACATTTCCATCGCTAAACACGCAGATTTATTAAACATACCCCATTTTCAAGGTGCTGAAGCCTCTCTATAAAAATCTATCTGTCAATCGATTTGTCACGCTTCAATTTCAAATATTAATGTTAGATGCGTCAACGCATATCTATATAGTAACTAACTTTCCGTACTGAGTAGCGTAAAAACGAGAAACATATATATGTCTATTGATATTAAAGTATTTATTAAATGGAAAAACAAATATTAAGCTTCAATATGTTAAGCGCTCTGAAGGAAATGACATTTGTAGATTCAAAATAATGCACGTCGCTTGGTGCTCTCCCCTTAAAAAGGGAGATCGAAACATTACCAGAATCTCAGTACTTGTGTTTATAAAAAAATACAACGCATATTTCTTTCGCATTTAAAGTGTAATCGTCACGACGGCGGAATTGGTAAGAAGCCGTAGCTCATACTACTTGATCCAGGATTCGAATCGTCCGACTGACAGTGCGGTTACTTAATGTCCATACTGATGAGCGTAAACTCGCAAACATACATATGTCTATCGATATAAAAGTATTTATTTATTTTATTAAATAATAATTATATATATATATATATATATATTTATATATAATTATGTATATATAGTATACATTCCTTTATTTATACAGACATTTTTAGCTACATATGTGCATACATGTTTCGGTTCAGATCTCTTTATCGATCCATTTTAAAATTTAAACTGAAATGAAGACGCAGTCTATTCAAGTTAAATTGTAAGATGGCCCATGGGATTGAATTTCGGAAGAGATCGCAGCCAAAGCATTATGTTTTTATAACTAAAGTAATTTATACGAAAATACAGCTCCACTTGTTATTGAGCACTATTGTATAAACACTAGAGTTTCATTTAATTAAAATCTAGGAAACAACAACAATACTATTATTACATATATATATATATATATATATATATATATATATATATATATATATAGTCATCCACATACAGACTGTTTCGCTGTATCACAGCTCTTCAGTTCGGCTAGACAAGCTAGTGCCTTGAAACTCAACCGTCGAGCTGATAGTTGACGCCTTTACCTCTACGACACTGACTGAATGTAAGTGATATCTCAATATACACATTGTCAAGTGCCGGGAGCTCGAATTAGATTAACCTAATGAGCTATTCCTTAAAGCTAATGGCTGTTGGCGATATTCTTCGAAATAAGCTCTACCCAAAAAAGGGAGTTTTTTTAATATATATATATATATATATATATATATATATATATATATATATATATATATATAGATATATGACGGATGTGAGCCAGAAACACGTGTCCATGGATTACTTTTATGTACGTATAAAATAAATAAAGATATATATTAACGAAAAATACGTCCTATGAAGTTAAGGGCGACTAATAAAGCAATTTTCTGCATCTTAATCACTTAGGAAGGTGAGACAATCGAAATAATAGTAAGCAAAATAACAACGAACGCTACAATCAACAAGAAATATAATTACATAAAAATACATTAAATATTTAGGTGATAAAAATCGTACATATTTCTAGACAGAGCGTCTTGGTCCAGTGGTAGAACGCTGGACTATAGACATCACTATCGAAGGTTCGATCTCTGTCTAGGTTAACCATGCTGATGACGGCTGTGAGCCAGAAACACGTGTCCATGGATTACTTTTATGTACGTATAAAATAAATAAAAATTATATATATATATATATATATATATATATATATATATATATATAGCTCGTGTTAAAAAATCGTACATAATGGACTGTTTAAAAAAGTTATAAAATAGTTATTGCTTTCTGGAAACAAATACCCCCATAAAAGCTTGATATGATACACAACTAAATCAGATCAAACGGCAATGGTCTTACCTAGTAAACCGGTACTTCAACTAGTGTTTTTTATATTCGTTATCACAGATATCTGTTAATTAAGTTACCATCTTTGACATCACATCCTCTCTCACTTACGAAACATTGTTTAGTTTCGTCCATCTCTATGGAAAGTGCACATCTTCCTTTCACCATCTTTCATATTGCGTTCCTCGACCCCTACCCCATAACCCTGCCACTGGTAAGCAAGCTGCAAAGACTCCGGATGCACACCCAAACATTGGGACGTCTTTCCTTCACTCTTTCATCAGATCAGCATTCCTAGGGGAGCCGCCCTACCACGTCACGTCATTATGACTTCTAAATACAATTATGTCAGTTTTTATTCATACGGGAGATGGATACTGTCGGTTTGTTGGACTGTGCAGACGTCGACAGAAGGTCCTTATAATTACGTTATCCGAACCCGTTCCCCAACTACGGCCATTCAGACCCTACCTTATTTAACTGTAAATATCGACTCACTCTATTCCGACTATGTTATCCTTTCTGCAATTCCCTTTCTAGATATCATCTTTAACATTTCGCTACGTGTCCATCTTTGATTTTATTTTTATATCAGCCAGTGGCGCCGACCCGAATTCTAAGGCCAGGACGTATCCATTTTGATTTGTAAATGTGTCAACGAATCACTATGAAAGGTTCTGTCCGTCAGTCGGTCTCAAGTCGATCAGTCGGTTTTAAATAGCATTATTAGATGTATCCATATTTCAATAATTGGCTTTTCCGTTCGCCCGTCAGCCGATCGGTTCGTCAATATGTCACGTTGAAATTTGAAATATCATTTTTCTCGTTGGTCTGTCACATTTGATTTTGAAATCACTAAACATGTAGATTTAATTATGGTATTGTATTTAACTGCGTCAATGTATCTGCATTAAAATTCATCTTCGTCGGTCTCTCACGATAAGTCTTAAAATAGCACTTTTAGATGCGTCCGCACTTTACTATAAGAAGCACTGTCGGTCTGCCCCGCTTAAGTTTCGTATAGCATTTTCATCGCAAACCCCGCAGATTGAATGGACGTATCTTCAGTATATCCGTTATCTTTAGATGAGTCTACGTTATATATCGACTTTGCTACGTGTCCAGCTTTAATTTTATTTCATACTAGCGGACCCACGTCCTGGCGTAACCCGGGAATGTTTAAGAAAACAAGTAACTTCTGCTCCGACACCTGAACCCTATACTCGCTTATCTAGAGATAATGAAAAAGAGTAATAGATATAGAAGCAAAACAGATGACAATTGGCGGCCATGTTGGAAAACTCTGAACGTGGTTTAATAGAGTAAAAGTATTTGTTTATAAAATTTGTCAGCGGCGTTATGTGTGGGAAGCGTAAGAAATGTAAATATGAGGTAACCCCTCATCCGCTTTTCTCTATTAGTGACGAATAAAACACACACTATAGAATGGGATTTAATATAAAAATGTTAAAAACGATTGAAAATATTTTTTATTCCTTTTTATGAATTAAGACCTATATATACAGAAAATAATTGACTAATCAGATTTTTTAATCTCGTTTTTTGTTCATGGACCTATTCCGGCCATTGAAATAGGGGAAAATATCGCTTAGCTTTATATATTAAACTAGACAGCATACCAATCACCAAGCCCTTTTAATATTAAAAATGTTCCCCTTAATATTAGTCATCTGAAATCAGCTATTCGTTCCGACAGCTGTGTAGCAGCGAAGTTTAGCCTTCGGTGCCAAAAATGAAAGTACTTAAACTTGTTTCTGCGCACACGGCTTTGCGCACGCATCCACCAGAAATAATAAAAACAAATAATATTTTGAACGAATCAGCGGATATTTCTGAATTTATAGAAATTGTGGTTTTCGAGCCACCTCGACACCATATAGCGCCAGATTTTTCCTTACCCAGAATGTTTTAGCCCTAATCCACGACAGAGCTAACATTGACATTTCACTAGCCCCCGTCACTCCTCTGTCGGGCCTTGGGAAAGCTTAAAATGACTTTTATAAACTTACGCACGCATATCCACACTGACATCAACGCACACACATACACAAAACACACTGCATTAACTCTTTCACTGTCTTACGCACACGCACACTAAAGGCGACATACACACACTGCTTGAATCCCATTTCAATGTCGTATCCTGATTGAAAACAAATTTATGAACTTAACCATTTTAATACTTCATACATTTCTCACTGAACCTTCTAATATGAAAACAAATGATGATTGACTCTATTTAATAACTTTCAATGAAATGTAATTTATGTATTTGAGTCAGGAACTTTCGATTACGATTTTTCAGTCCCGTGGATAATTAACAGTCCTTAAATTATCGACTCAGGCTTCCTCGATTTCTCAACTAATGAACCCCCCTTGTTCTGTAAGGACACTCAAATATGAACACTTATTTTATGTTTTCCTATCTTTGTAGACTTCCATTTTAAACATATATAAAATATCTCTTTTGTGAATTTATGCTTTTGTACACTTTATTTTGTTTGTTTATCATATAACATTTCTCTCGCTTATCTAGAGATAATGAAAAATATTACTTAAAACTGCTTTTCTTTTAAATGTTTCTATAAAACTGGTTCTTCCCAAAATCTCCCCCCCCCCTAAACTCGAACACTAAAAAGTGTCCTCCAAAGCTGTTCACATTCTGATCTTGCCTAAAACGCCCGATATTCAGACAAGTCGAGTCGCCTACAAGGTCATTCAATATTTTTACATTATTGCTGTCTGCTTCGCCCCATACTATTTGTTTTAGGCTTCGATTTTAACATTTTATTATATTTTAACCTCTACGAATTTCTTTTGAATTGTCGAGTATTCGCGTGTTTCCTGTTGTGTTTACTCATCTGAGATCTACCGTTCATTAAAACAGATGTAATAGCTTTTGTTATCTTTATGTATGATAAGATATATTCAAACCAGGCTGTTTTAATGGATGCCGTAATCATTTAATGACGCCTATTTTATTAATGTCATCATTTTGATGACGTCATTTAGTGTGTTTGGACAAAACACACACACCTCACTCTCTCTCTCTCTCTCTCTCTCTCTCTCTATATATATATATATATATATATATATATATATATAGAGAGAGAGAGAGAGAGAGAGAGAGAGCGAGAGAGAGATAGAGAGATTGATAGATAGATATGTGTATGTGAAATATTAAAATAAAGATAAAGAGTATATCTTTAAATTAAATCCTCTCTTGAATAGTCGAAGCTCGATATACGAGATAGAACTATAGTATAAGTAAATAAGTGATTATAATAAAAATAGGATAAAATGCAATATTTATTAACTCATCAATTGAAAACATTTTTACATTACCCTTGTTTGAACAATTGATGATTGAATTAATCTTGCATTTAATCAAATTTTTATTCTCATCACTTATCTACACACACACACACACACACACACACACACACACACACACATATATATATTTATATATAAAAATGATGATTTTCACAACTATGTTACACATTTCAGAGACATGGTTTCATTTACATGGATTTACTATTTTCCGTTTAAACGGCCGTTTAAACAGTAAATTGTAAATCCATGTAAATGAAATCATAGTACGGCTCTGAAATATGTTGTGGCACAATGCGTAATCTGTTGGGGAGCTAAGTGTTCCCCGTTATATTCGTAACCCTTTGCGCCAGACTTAAGTTGCAAATAAAGTGAATTCGCTGCACTAAAAATGTCAGCTCACTAATCGGGGTATTCGGTGTAATCCGATGTCAGCTAAAATATAAACAATGCTGGAGACACCAGCCAGGTTCAAGAGGTCAAAGAAAACCTGTCACCGAGATTTGTTGAAACACTGATGACGGCTGTATTCCCTCTCTCTCTTTCTCTCTTTCTCTATCGCTCTGTCTCTCTCTTCTTCCCTCTTACTTCCCCCTTCTCTCTCTCTCTCTAGAAAAGAGATTGAAAATTGAGAGACTGGTTATAATTCTTGTCGCGCGCTCTGAGATGTTTCTTTTCGAAATATAATATATTATATTTTTATATAAAAAGTAAAATGGTTTGTTCCATTATTACATAATGTTTGATTTGCAGCACGATGGTCCTGACCAAACAACCGGCTAGCCAGTTCCAGAAGCAGACGACAGTGACTATCGTCAGACGATGATTGCTCACTGGCCATAACAAGATGAGACATTGCACATACGTGCACATGTTGTCACACATCGCTCCGTTGTCACATAAAGTCCGGCAAAGATCGCCCAGCCGTCCAAAGCCATGGTGCCACATTGATGCCGGTCCCAAGATATACCCTTTCGTATAAAGCAAGTAATATTGCCACAATGTAACATAGTTTTTAAATAATTCTGTGGATTGTTGCTCCTACATCTTTGCCATAGAGCACTTTATTGGTTTCGTTTCAACATTTCTCTACGCACTATATATATATATATATATATATATATATATATATATATATATAATTCTGGAGAGGTTTTATCTATAGTAGTTTATACAATAAATCAATACTGCGTTTATACTATAGTGCTCAACATCAAGTAGAGCTATATGCTTAGTATAATTTTATATCAATGCACACGTTACATATTCACAGATGTTTTAGTTCCAACTAGATATCATATGGATTGGCTAAGATTTTAGCCTCAAGAAGCTGGATCTGAAAGATGCCAAACCGTTGGTATTAATAAAAGTTTATACTAATATATATATATATATATATATATATATATATATATATATATATATATATATAGAGAGAGAGAGAGAGAGAGAGAGAGAGAGAGGAGAGAGAGTGAGTAAGAGAGTAGAAAGAAAGAGAGGAAATCTAATTAATATTATTGATTCGAACCGACTGATATTAACCGACAAAATGGCTACTTTTGACGAATTATCACTTAGAAATAAATATGTATTCTACGACCGCTAAGGACGTAGTAATGAGTTTACCAGGGACATTACGAAATAATTTGACATGCGTTCGCATCTTCAGATTTTGAGAGGCGTCATATATTGGCCAGGTTTTCTATCATCTCATTAGTCAACCAATGACAGTTCTTCAGGTTTGCAAAACTGACCTCGATGGACGAAATCAGACAGTTTTGATGGTGGTGAATGCCAATTTCAATTAGATTCTCCAATCAGTAATATTATCATTATCATTGTAATTATAAGTATATTACGTATGTGAACATCGTAAAGATGAACTACTGGTTATTATGAACACTTTCGTTTATGTCGTATATTATCTCTCAATATAGAATAAGGTCCTCAGTTCTTTGTAGTACTATGACTATTAAATAAAGTGTAGATATAGTTTGCCATATATTAGGTATGATTAACAAATTTAGACTGGGTAAAAAGTGCAGTGTAAGTGTCGATACTAAACTTCATCTTTTCTGTCCACGGTCAGCAAAAAAGGAAATCCTTCCCTACTGAGGCACTTGTTATGAGTGGACCTTTGTGGGCAATTCAGATATAGAATGAAGTTTATTGGTGACTAATGTGGTTCGATTGCAGTAAGGATTCTTGAAATTCTTAACGATTCAACTGGTGACTTTTTTATGGTGTCACTGTACCACTAGCCTGTTTGAACCTAAAAATGTTATTGAAGCCTAGTACGACATATTCCTCAATCAGGTGATGCTGTCTAACAGCCTCTAAAGAGTTACATTACACCCAATTTTACTCACACAATTTGTGTTGACCTATGGCATGTGGTTATCAAGTACTTGCCAAAGGTGCCAGAAGGCAGTATAGGACCGATAACGGTTTTGTATGAAAGCATTATAAACTCTTGCCCACAAATAAAGACTGTTGGGCATTCATGATTGAAACTTGGTGGACAAGCCAGGCATAGACTAACGTTTCCATGGATAGTTTTTTTAGTAACCCTGTTTCTTTAGTAGACGATTCATTTTACACAAATTGCTATTTTACCCATCGATGAAAAAGTTATTCGTACATTTTTCAAATTATGTTATACAATGTGAAAGCAATGTATCCGATTGGATTATTTCATTAGTATGTCACGGCTTATCAAGGCCCAAAAGCCACTTCAGGACACTGAATAAACCTTGAAAGAATTAGAAACGATGAGGGAGAAAATGATTATTTAAGTTGACAGCTCGACAAGAATTTGTTTACATTGGATTGCGAACAACCATGTTGCAATCAGCTGGGAGGAAACCCCGTAATTCTGTATTCCAGAAGATGGAAACTCATTGGGAAGAAAGTTTTTTCATTGAAGTTCTGTATAATTTTAGGTACAAAGAGGATAAAAAGAATAGTTTTACGGCGGTTGTTGCTAAACAAGTTTTTGCTGTGAATGTTTTACAGGGGAGGGGGTCAGAGATTAGAGCTCAGTCGAGCACTTACCATGAAAATAACGATAGAGTATTGATTTACTCCTCTCCAGGAGTTAGGCACAAGGCCAGTTTTATCTTACTCCCACAAGTAAGATGTGACCCAAGGTCGGGTTGGGAAAGTTAGGGGTTAAAAATTGCCTGGGCA
The DNA here is from genome assembly GCA_963556195.1 of Sepiola atlantica. NCBI lineage: Eukaryota > Metazoa > Mollusca > Cephalopoda > Sepiida > Sepiolidae > Sepiola > Sepiola atlantica. The sequence continues at coordinate 32,312,911 of OY744544.1, read as the reverse complement.
GCCCCGTCGCCATTCCCCGGTAGGGGCGCCTCAGGCAGTAACCAATAAACTTACTCCTCCCCAAAGAGGGGAGGCGAAGCCTGGGAGGGTGGACTTCCTAGAACTGCACAGGACAGACCCATAGACCGGCGTAAATCAAGGCCCGAATGCCAAGACAATACCAGTCTATGGGGTGCAGTATCCATCGGAACAGATACTACACTTTGATCTTAGCTAAAAGAGAAAGACTATCAACGTCTTTTGTGTGAGTAAGAGGCTGTAGGAAAGAGAAGATATAATTCCAATTAGAATTCGAAGTCGATATTGTACTTTGTCAACACAGGAAAAATACTCCGAGCGGCACCTCCCCAGATGTGGCAACAATACTAAATGTAACGACTATCTGAATCAGGTAGTGAATTGCGTCAAGAGTGAAATACCTTGAAATACTTTGAGCCGATTCCATTTTCTACATTAATACTCATTGCACACAATAGTGATACCTTCGCGATGTTTGTAAGCCGTGTTGATATATACTTCTGCTACGTGATTAAAAAAAATCAAAGAAAAAGAAACATGGCGACGATTGATAAATGGATATTCGAGAAAGGGAAGCATTCAGTAATTTAATAACGAAGTATGAAACAAAAACGATTGTTTTATATTCGATAATGATAAAGAGACGGTGGCCATTTTGTTGTTCATTTCAGAATATGTCTCAGCGCATGCGCAGACTGTGTATTAAGTCGCTCTCTTTGCCGAGGTTTGTCTACGCCATCAGACACGATCTTTTGGCCTCGCATACATAAATCAAAAGAAATGGGTTAGCGATTTGAATAAAGACAAAATAAAAAGGGGATACATTTACAAATAAGTAATATGCACGCGAGGTAATTTATCATTAATTCGTCAATTTACTCCGGATATTTTTTTAGACTTGCAATGATTTATGATATGTTGAGAAAGTTCATGATTCTTGTCAAGAAAGTTTAACATTTAACAACATTATTATTACGTAAATCTTTAACTAATATCATACTATCATACGTACGGTTGCCCCGAACAACTTATAATATTTTATGTTTCATAAAAAAGCTACACATCAAGAAATACGTAATCGGCATATATGAGTAATTTATCATTAATTAAGTAAAATATACAACCTGTATTTAGCATATGTTCAGAAAGTTTACGATTTCTGTTAAGACAATTCTACATCTTACAACGTTATCATTACGTAGCAGTTTACCCAATATCAGACGTACAGCGTCGTATATGGTCAAAATAACCTCCAGTATTTTAAATATAGCCTAGCTCTTCTGATCCCTAATCCAGTCAAATAATGTTAAATCAGCAATGAAAATGGCATGTCCTTTATCGGTATTTTTCACTTATCCCTTTAAGCACTTCTTTGTCTACCGTTTATTTTCCTTCTACTGTTCTCTTACCTACAAATGTTACATTTTTGTTTTATTCTTGCATATCGAACCGTCTAAGAATCACTTATTTAAATGTACATTTTATGATATACCACCACACACACACACACACACACATCTATATATATATATATATATATAAATATACACACATACATACATACACACAAATATACACGTACATAAAAACATACATACACACAAATATACACGTACATAAAAACATACATATATATATATATATATATATATATATATATATATATATATATATATATATATAGTGGGTGGGTGGGTGTGCAAAGTTGAGTAATTTCGGTAGGAAATCCGAGTATCAGAGCTCAATGTAAAACAGAGCAGGAATAACATTTAAAAAAAAGATAACTCACATCTTTGAGCTGGAAGAATTATAATTGTTTTCGACCCGATTTGTCTCATCAGATGCTTAAGCAACCAGCTCTATTTGAAAACTGAAGGAGCCATCAGATTTCAAATGTAGCTGGTTGCTTAAGCATCTGATACGACCTAATGGGTTGAAATAAATTATAATGCTTACAGCTCAAATATGTGAGTTGTTTTTTTCTGAAAATTTCGTATATATATATATATATACATATATATACATATATATACATATATATATATATATATATACATATATATATATACATATATATATATACATATATATATATATACATATATATATATACATATATATATATATACATATATATATATACATATATATATATACATATATATATATACATATATATATATACATATATATATATACATATATATATATACATATATATACATATATATATATATACATATATATACATATATATATATACATATATATATATATACATATATATATACATATATATATACATATATATATATATACATATATATATATACATAGATATATATATACATATATATATATATATATATACATATATATATATATACATATATATATATACATATATATATATATATATACATATATATATATATATACATATATATATATATACATATATATATATATATACATATATATACATATATATATATATATATATACATATATATACATATATATATATACATATATATATATATATATATACATATATATATATATATACATATATATATATATATATATATACATATATATATACATATATATATATATACATATATATATATATATATACATATATATATACATATATATATATATACATATATATATATATACATATATATATATATATATATATATACATATATATATATATACATATATATATATATATATATATATATATATATATATATACATATATATATATATATATATATATATATATATATATATATATATATATTTATGTATATATATATATAGTTGTTGTTTTTTCGTGATCGCCAAAGATGGAATAAGTACAATTGCTTTTTAAGAGGTGTGTTAGATGAGATAAGGTACGTCTAAATGCAGGTACACGCGTATCAGAATACAAATTTTATATACATATGACCTTCATTAACAATGACATTAATCCTGTCACGGTTCACTTACAGATGCTGAGATCCTTATTTCGGCTTCGCCTCTTAATCCAGAAGTTACCGTTGCGGCTCTGAATTGAGTTTCCGCCCATGTTGCCATTTTTAGTAACAAGTCTCCGCTTATCCTGGCTAAAATCAACTCGAGGATTAAGGATTAACAAGATGATTGGATTGTTAGTTGACTGATGAATATTATAAGAGGATTGAAAATGCTGAATCTCATGAATATGAAGTTTGATGCTTCATGAAAAGCATCTGTTGACATTGGATTTGACGACGACCATGTTATAGTGTACAAAGAAGCAGTCCCGTAGTATTATGTCCAGAGACGGGGGTGTTTTTGAAAAAAAAACACTGAATGGAAATTCTGCCTAACGTTAGACAGGTGGGGGGGACGAAAGGTATTTTCAGTGGGAATAGTAAGACAAGTTCTTGTTGCGAATGTCTTAAAATAATTCGGCAACTGTACCAGATTTTGTACTCTGTCAAGGAAAGACAGAATGCTGTAAGCGGCCCCTCCCCAGATATGACAGTCGTACTCTATTTTAGGACGTATCTGACTTCTATACAGGTAGACGATTGCATCAGGACTCGGGTATTTTAAGAGTGGTAGAATGATCCTACGACACTCTTAAAATGTTTAATAATAATAAAAAAAATAATTCTGCGTTTGTGAACAAATTGGAATGTTGAAATTGGCGCACGAATTCGATAGTTTGAAAGAAATCAGGAATATGCTTTCTGATTTACGTTGTACGCTTGCAAACGGCGCTGCCTCAACTAATTCTGAACCGTTTTCCAAGATAGATTCTGTGATAAAAGCGCGAGAATGTCTATAAAACTCCGTATCTCGCAATATTTACGACGCATTCTCGTTTTCACAATTTAATGGCTTCTTTGCTCCATTTGCCTATTTTCCGTAATTTTTTTCTCGAAAATCAGTCGAGTTGTCATTGTGTAATCATTCCTCATTATGAACAAATACGGCAACATTTATAAAAAGATAACTTCCTTAGCAAACGTAATGAATGTGCCGTTAACTGGGAGGTGCGTGCGCGTGTCCACGAGAGAGAGAGAGAGATAGAAAGATAGAGAGAGAGAGAGAGAGAGATAGAAAGAGAGATAGAGAGAGAGATAGAAAGTAAGATAGAGAGAGACAGAGAGAGATATAGAAAGAGAGAGAGATAGAAAGAGAGATAGAAAGAGAGAGATAGAAAGAGAGAGAGATAGAAAGAGAGAGAGAGATAGAGAGAGAGAGAGAGATAGAAAGAGAGTAAGAGAGAGAGAGAAAGAGATAGAGATAGAGAGAGAGAGAGATAGAAAGAGAGAGAGATATAAAGAGATATAGAGAGCGAGAGAGAGAGAAAGAGAGAGATAGAGATAGAAAGAGAAAGAGAAAGAGAAAGAGAAAGAGAGAGAGAGAGATTTGGATGGAAAGAGACACGAATTAAACTAAACAAGAAACCGCACAGACGAAAAAAGAGATGGGGTGAATGGGAGAATGAAAGACAGGCGAAAGCGTTTATGAAGATAAGAAAAAAAAAAAAAATATATATATATATATATATATATATATATATATATATATAGGAAAGGATGATTAGAAGAAAAAGAAAGAACGAAATAAGTTAACGTGAACAATAACAAATAAAATATATCGAGTTTAATAAATTATATTGTAGATAGAATGATTGAGAGGAAGAAAGAACGCCGTACACGATATCGCAAGAAGAGAATACAATGAGAACAAAAAAACGCTACTTAAAAAAGACTGAAAAAATGCATATTTACAACACTATAATGAAGACAAATGTGTATTTATTTGTATAATTTTACATGAATAAATATATATTCGTCTCGTCATAAAAAGGTTGAAAAGTAAAAAAAAAATGCTGTATTACTAGCCTTTGGATGAAATCATTTAAACTGATAAGGGGAAGCAAGAAAGGCAATAGCAAGTGATACAACTCCTGCATTCTGCAATGAATTCGGAAAGACAGCTCAAAATAAAGTCAACAGTAGGTGCTATTTTTCTTTATGTCACCAGAAATGATAATAATAATACAAATTTGCATATTAAAATTAAATCGCTGACGTAATTCTGATTTAATATAAATATTAGTGCAAACACTGGCAGATCATATTTTTTCGTCATTACGCTAGTATGTATATATATTTTTTCATGTAAACTAATATAATATGTTACGTATATTTTTTTAGTATTTAATAAAACAGTGCTCATATCTGTTTGTCAAAAAACATTCTCCTGAGGTTTTAGAGATAGATCCCTATAACCCTACATTACGAAACTACACTATTTTGCACGTGAGTAGGTATTCGGATACGTCCCCGACACTCAATCCAACAGAGACTTTGTTGCTGTTGGTCTGAGGTATGGTTCTGTTTAGTTCCAGGAGGTCCATCTTCTCAGGGTTTACCTTCTCTTTGAGAAGGGGTAAGTTTATTGCTAATCGCTTGAGGCACCCTTGCCGGGGAATGCCGACTAGATTGCTTAGGCATTTTTGTTGACTCATGTGCGCTTGTCCTAGTACGCTATTTTTTTCACAACCACTCCTGACTTGCAGAGGAGGTAAATAAACATAGACTTGGGTAAGTATATTTTATTTCAATGAAAGGAGTGAACCATTATTGTGAGGTCTGCGTTCGCGCTTGTCATCCCCCAAGATAAATTTTCTTTTTTTTTTACCTTGAAAAGTATAGAAATTAACACATAAGAATGGACATATTAATACAAGGTTCAGAGCTTAGAACAAAAGTGCACAAGGCTCTTCCGTTATTTCCGGTAAATGCCGGGTGTGCTTCAGAGACTTAAAAATATTTTTTTCCCGAAAGGAATTTCAATTAATATCCCCTTACTTAGACTCTATTCACCTAATAAATTCTGCGTGTCTCCTTGTACCCAAACCCTAAAATTGAATATTTAGTTGGGCATAAAGAGATAAGATTCTTCATCATATCCCGGGCAACGCTGGGTCTTCCTGCTACTTATATCAATAAAAACCATTATGACAAAGTAAAATGAATTATATGGAAGAAAAGAAGGAACGAAAAAAAGAAAAGGAGAAAAGCAATTGCTGACAGTTGCACAATGACAAACATTTAAAAATAAACATAAGAAAAATGAAGAACCGACGTCAGAAACAAAAATATCAAACAAATTGCATAAAAATGAAATAATATCCAGAAAAAAAAAACGTTATTTTGTGTGAATAAATTTAAATCAGTTAATCGAACTTCTCCCGTGTTCGCATTCGCATCTCAGATCGATACATTCATCTTGTTGGTAAGGATGAAGAGAAAATGGAAGTGGAAAGCGGCGGCGTGCTTCGTGCCCGCAGCGCGAAATTAAGTCATAACTGATGCTTAATATTTCGTTTCGTCAATAATAGGCGCATTCCTACTTTTGCCCCCTCCGCTTTTTTAAGACACATCAAATTCCAGGTTTCACTTCATATCGTCACTGTTACGCTTACATTTTTTTTTTTTTTTGGATTTAAACAAAAAAATGTTTCGTTTTCTTTTTAAATTTTTTATTCGATATAGAAAACCCTTTTTTTTTCTTTGTTGTCAATATGCTTGTTTTACTTTATTTTTTACAATAGCTTATTACAAGGATCTCCCACGTTTTCCCAATATCTTTACAGAATTCAACGAATAAGAAAACCCACATGCACACGAATAATATATATATATATATATATATACATATATATATATATATCTATAATATATATCTATATCTATATATATATATATCTATATCTATAATATATATCTATATCTATCTATATCTATAATATATATATATATATACATATATATATATCTATATCTATATATATATACATATATATATATATATATCTATATCTATATATATATACATATATATATATATATATATCTATATCTATATATATATACATATATATATATATATATCTATATCTATATATATATACATATATATATATATATCTATATCTATATATATATATACATATATATATACATATATATATATATCTATATCTATAATATATATATATATATATATATATATATATATATACATATATATATATCTATCTATATCTATAATATATATATATATATATATATATGATATTTAAATGTTTAATTAAATTAAAGATAATTGCATTATCGTTTAATAATAATCTATAGTGATAATATAAAGCTCAATATATTGAATAGAGCAATCAATTCTAGAGATGAAAGATGAGAATAAAAAATTGTAAAGATACAATATTTATTAGAACATCAAAAGTTCAAAGCAAGGAGCTTCATATCCGTAATCCAGGGGTTTTCAAAGATAAACTCTTTTAATCAGAGGATAGAAAAAAAACCGACAATGTAATTGTAAATATTATCGGCAGCATTTAACTTGAGTATTTTGCAACTCAAATCCGACGCCTTAACATCTCGGCCAAGTTGAACAGCGAATAAACGGTTATAATTTTAACACTTTATACGGCGGCTTGACGTCATAGAACGTTCGACTTTAATGAAAGGAACGATGCATTTGAAGCTAGTAACGCAATGTGTTAATACTACACTTACACTGCTCTACTAGACGGGTTTCTCTAGGAGCTACAAATAATAAATATTTGTTATTGTTCATGATCTATGCACGTATACGTTTCGTCCTTAATAATCGGGACTCATCAGCATAGAGATATGACTATTCACTACCGGTCATGCAATTCGAAACCAAACGTTGAACAGCGAATAAACGGTGATATTTTTAACACTGTGTGTGTATGTGCATTGTCGCATATCTTTGATAGACTTTGACGGTCGGTCAGTCGATCTCTCAAACTCCAGTATTAAATAGTATTGTTATCGTTAAACGTACATATTAATCAGCCGTATCTTCTTATACATGAGTCCAAACATGTCTATAAGAGACTCTGTCCGTCCGTCCGTCTGACACGCTTAAGATTGAAAAAACAGTTACATCTTTGAACACACGGGACGAATGGCAACATCTGAAGACTGCACGTTCTGGTTTAATTCTGTTCAGTTATCTTAATGGCTTCTTTCTCTCCAAGGACAAAGTGTATAGAATAAACGAATAGGCAGTTTCTATTCGTAGCGAAGTCTTTTTGTTGGCTGAATACACAGGCCGTCTTCTAGATCTCGGCCTAGACTCAGATCTGACCCGTTCCTTCTACGACAAATCAATTTATCGATAGCGGATTGAAAGATAAATCTATCTTAAAGGTTAATTACTTTTCTTTCGGCTGTTGCTGCGGTGACAGCCGGCTCTGTTTATTGCTAGTGTTGAAGCGGTCTCGCTTGTGGATTTAGTCGTGGTGGCTACCAAAAGTTTTGTTATAGTGGGTAAAGCGGCTTCTGCAAAGGGACAATCACTTGTGTGATTGGTACAGGACTGGCCAGGAAAACATATCATTGTTATGGGGATGTGTGTTTAGTGTTGTCGAAAGGCCTTGGCTCGGTTTATGGCACGGCGAAAAGAAAACGAAAGGAAAGATGATGGCGCATAAGGTAACAGCAATTTGATTTAAAATCGATCGATCGCAAAAACCGATATAATTGTACGAACAATTCATTTAGCTCTCTTTATTTAGACGGTATATTTACACATTTAGCCTTACTTTCGGATTCAAAAACCAAGATGGCGATAATCGGTAACTTGTTTGTTCGACTGTCACATATGAATGCATATGTACACTAAGTCTGTAATAAAGGGTAATACGTTTAGCTACTAGGGTCGCCATTATCTTATTTTGTTATTACCTATTCGCAACACGATTAAACCAACGCGAATGGGGAACCCATCTTAGAAGACGCTCATATATCTGACATTTTCACAGATGTTCACGCAGATATGTTAGCGGCCGAGAGACGGGTTTCTATTTCCTTCCTTGCGACTGAAGGAAGATGTGACACAAGGTCGGAATGCGTGTGGAAAAGTCAGCGCTTCCGAAGGCGAACCTTGTACAGACCCGTCGGCATTCCACAGTTGAGGTGCATCAGTCGATTGGCAATAAACCAATTCGTCCTAACTAACGAGGAAATGATGTATGGGAGTGTTCAACTATGAACGCGCCGGACTATACCTCATTCCGATAGAAGTGAGCCTGGAGCCGCCATGAGAGACCCTGGTCTTTCGGATTGAGTGCCGAGACAACCCCCCGGCGAGTATGCAGTTATAGTGATAGCTTATCCATGTTGAACAGTTCGATATTGAAAGGATTAGGTATAACATACAACGGCTTAGGCACTTGACATTCTGTGCCATTTCAAAAGAAAAGAAACTTCCACACCTCTGTTACTAGATATTAACGCTGAAGCACCACCTGGAATATTTCAGTAATTCATTTCGGAAATTACCACAAAAGAATTCCGAACGTTGAAACTTGACTGATTTACCTTCTAGAGTCGAAAATCTACAGGACTATTGCGAGACCCCTTCATGTGTGTGTGTGTGTGTGTGTGTGTGTGTGTGTGTGTGTCTGTGTGTCTGTGTGTTTGTACAGCTCCGAGTGGTTGGTGACAACGAGGAAGGTGGAACGAAGATTCTTCCATTATGGAAACTAAAATGCTCAGTTGGATTTCGGGAATTATACTGCTCAACATCTGTAATGCCGACATCCGAAGGCGCTACGGCATTGCGCCGATCGAGGACAAGATGAGAGAATTGCGGCTCAGATATTTTGGATATGTGTTGAGGATCAACAACGACACCGTCTCAAAACTCGCTTGTAAATTAGAAATCGTAGGAAGCGACCGAGAGGAAAGCCGATGATTAGATGGGCAGACGCCCTGCACAGTGATCATCGCAAAACCAGATTCACACAGACCAAGACTGTAATCGTACCAAGTGGAGACAAAAATACATTATTTCGGACCCCGCAATCTTTTAAGGTTTTTTTTTTGATAGCGTAATAAAAAACATCATTTAAACGTTTCAGTGTATATATTTTCTTTACTAATGAGTCACAACTTATCAAGGCGATAAACAGCTCGAGGATAAAGGTTAGTGAGAATAAATAGATGGACAGTTGAATAATGATGAATACTATGAGAGGATTGCCAATCTTCACATACCACCTACTCCAAATATACGCCGATCCCCTAAAACAAAAATTCTTATTCCTATATTAGAGTCATCGCTCATTAAATTTGTGAGCTACTGCAAGTGAAGAGATTCGTCTCATTCTTACGACAGACGAATATCTGTCCTCGGAAATCAGTCCGGTACAGACTGGGCTATTTCCGTGAACTGTTGTTTTCTGTTGGGCTATGGTATTTGTCCTGTTCAGCTCTAGGAGGCCAAATATCTGCCTTCTCGCTTTTGGTAAGATTGAGGCGCCTTCGTAGAGGAATGCCGACGGGGCTGTCCAAGGGATGTTTAAGTGAGCAGAGTGCACTTTTACGCTAGATTATTCTCCCCCACCTTCCGGCCTTGTGTCAGATCTTTCCTCTGTGAGAGGGAAGTAAATTCCTGGAATGTGTGAACTTAACGACAAAATTTCGAGGAGGTTTCACCCAAACGCCAAGTTGTGCTTTTCGCGAACATCCCAAAAGGACCTACAACCATCGCTTTCGGCTCAATAGCAGAAAGACAACATTTTTGTCTGTGTTTCTGCTCCATGGGACAACCTAACAAGGGAGGCCATGAAGATAATTACCATATCCAGATTTAACGCCGCGTTGGACAAATATTCAGTCAGTATGTGGATCTAAATACTTTTATATATCTCTTTACGTCGCTTGTTGCACTTAACTATTTTTTGCCTAATAAACTTAAATTTGATTTGATTTGATTTGAAATAATAGAAAACGAGAGTTACAAAGTTACGAAAAGTAAATACACTTAGGGTACGCATTATTTAAACGAGATTCGCAATTTTACCCACACCTGGGGTACATTTCGGGTTCATACGTTTTCCAACAGTATCAGTCCGTCTATGATCGTAATAGATCCGATGAGATTCGCATAGTCTGTAGACAGCACCAGCATCCATTAGACGAATAATCTACGTCCGTCAACCTTAATTCCAGCAAATAAAGTTGAAATGTGTTTATCAGATTTTGGCGCGAACAATTCTCACGATGATTCTTGGATTAGAGTCAATAGAAATTAATAATGTGATCGCGAATGACCCGACTCCCTCAAGGCCTCAAATACATGATTAAAAGAAGATGGAGTTTGATAACAATATAGGAAGGAAATTCATCACCGAGGGGAGGAGGTCACTCATATCATACACCATATATTGAATAAAGTATAGTTTGTTTTACGGAGAATCGACCTGTTTTGGTTTATGTGCTGCCAAAGTAAAACACCTATTCTAAACGATTAAGTGTATACAATTAGCTGAATAAAAGTTGCCATTTTGTATTTTTTTTTAGATTTTCGAACTACTATAGTCATTGTTGTAGTTTGAACTGAACACTTTATAAATACAGGTTTCGGTTTGAAATTCCATATCCTAGTTCGACATAGAAGATTTCTAAGTTCTAAAATAGGTATCTAAAGAATGTCTGGGTTTATAGTCGACCGAATAATCCAAATAATACAAATTATCAATTCGCATCTAAGTAATTAGGATACATAAAAGTTGATATTTTATAAAAACTAGAGCCTATTGCAAGTGAATATATCCCCCGGAACTATTAGCGCGTAAATGACCCCACTAGATCTGATGAAATTAGAACTCTGCTTCCATCAGCCATGGTTGTATCCATTGGGCAGGGACGAACCCCCTACCAATTTACCTACGCATGTATCTTTCTATTGACACTCACACTGTAAACCCGGAAGCATTTAAACACTTTCTTGTTTTCAATACAGTAGCGTGCGAAGGGGTGGCGACGACGCGGTGGTCATGCGCATCAAAATTGGGGTAAAGGGCATCCGATAATAATCAAACGATCTTTTATTCTAAAAATTATACTTGAGTCTTTGGGGCATACCATAAAAAAGTTCCCCCCCCCCCCCACACACACACGCCGGGCATCACCAGGGCATGACGAGACCTTTACACATCACTGGTAATATGTTTTATTAGGTGTGATTGACCAGGTTTGGCCGAAGCTTAACCTGTCCTCATGAGCATAGGTAGATATTTTGATGGTTCTTCACTTACCTCTACCTAATTCAGTATCCAAATATGGTATGTGTCATCATATATATATATAATATACTATATATATATAAAATATACTATATATATATACGATATATATACTATATATATATAATATATATACTATATATATATAATATACTATATATATATAATATACTATATCTAAATAATATACTATATATATATAATATACTATATATATATATACTATATATATAATATACTATATATATACTATATATATATATACTATATATATAATATACTATATATATATACTATATATATATACTATATATATATAC